>CM044894.1:10658869-11381369 GCA_024500025.1 Syzygium aromaticum | reverse complement strand
GTAGTTTCGAGCTTCTGAGTTTCCGAGCCGGTGAATTTAGGGGTGGAAGTCGGTTTAGGTCTGTTGATGGAGTTTTCCCAGTTTTCCTGAACCAGCCAAGTTCAGTTTTCGTTGAATCTTCTCGCGGGTCTGTCTAGTTTACCGATGGTTTTTCGAGTTTTTTTATTTTGTTTATTCCTATTTTTGTGTTGGATGATACGTACAGGTTCGGTAGGGATCCCTCGGTTCCGAGGATTTTGAGGTCGTAGCTGCGTTGTTGCTGGGGAAAGTTCGTAGCTTTTTGCGTAGAAAAGGCGCTCGGGTGGTGAAAAGGCGACGGGAAGTGGGTACGGGGACCGGGCATTTTCCCATTGTGTGGCGAGGGAAACGGATTGGCGGTGAGCTTTTTAGGTTTTGGAGGGTTTGAAGAAATGCAGGGAGGTGCGGGTAATCACTCGGTTCCTCAAGCTGCGTCGTTCGATAAGACGAGGGTATTGGATGTGAAGCCTCTACGGGTTCTGAAACCCTGCTTTACCCCTTTCAGTGAAAACCCTCCCCCGTTCTCCGTCCGTCCGGGCGGCCCGGTTCCTCCTTGGACATTTCCGTTTTACCCATTTGGTGTTCCGCCAGAATTTCAGACCTCGCAGGAAAGCCCCAAGAGGCAAGCTCCGGTTGCTCCGACTCCACTCAGGTCATTCAGGACTCCCGGACAAGGGATAAATGTTGAGGCGCCCAGAGAAGACAAGGCTGGTGATAGTCGAAATGGTGACAATTTCAATCTGTGTCCTTCGAGATCTTCTCGAAAGACAGGGAAGAAGAGCAAAGAGTCAGAGTTTTGGGTAGTGGATGGTGAAGGTAATGGTGTACCTAATTATGTGGTTCCTATCAATTCGATCCAACGCGAGGATGGCGACAGTAATGTGGTTGATTACGTGCTGATGACATTTGATGGGATTCGGAGGAGGCTTAGCCAATTAGAAGACTCAAAGGAAGGGCAGACTGGGGGGATCAAGCGTGCTGATCTGAAAGCTGGGAATATGTTGATGAGCAAAGGGTTTAGGACAAATATGAGGAGAAGAATTGGAGCCATCCCTGGAGTTGAAGTCGGTGACATATTCTTTTTCCGGATGGAAATGTGCGTCGTGGGACTACATGCTCCATCGATGGCTGGGATTGATTACTTGAATGTAAAAGGTGATCATCAAGAAGAATCGGTAGCATTAAGCATTGTTTCCTCTGGGTCCTACGAAGATGATGTAGGCGATAAGGATGTTTTGATTTATAGTGGGCAGGGTGGGGTATCGGCCAAGAAAGATAAGGAAGCTTCCGATCAGAAGCTTGAGCGGGGTAATCTTGCTCTTGAGAGAAGTTTGCGTCATGCCAACGAGGTTAGAGTCATTCGCGGCATGAAAGACGTTACAAGTCCCAATGGCAAGGTGTATCTATATGATGGGCTTTACAGAGTACAGGAGTCATGGATGGACAAGGGTAAATCTGGTGCTAGCATTTTCAAATACAAGTTGATGAGGATTCCTGGGCAACCAGATGCATTTGCTGTTTGGAAATCAATTGAAAGGTGCAAGGAAGTTATCTCTACTCGCCCAGGACTGATACTTTCTGATTTGACTTCTGGGTCTGAGCAAGTACCCGTTTCACTTGTGAATGAAGTTGACAGTGAGAGAGGACCTGCTTATTTTAATTACTTCTATGACCTAAGATACTTCAAACCTTACAACTTATCTGATACTTCTCATGGCTGCGACTGCAGCGATGCATGTAAACCTGGTGATCTCAACTGCTCCTGCATTCAGAAAAATGGGGGTGATTTTCCTTATACCGGAACTGGGGTTCTTGTGAGTCGGAAGCCACTTATACATGAATGTGGTCCATCTTGCCGATGCTCTCCGAACTGCAAAAACCGAGTCTCGCAAAGTGGTCTGAAATTTCACTTAGAGGTGTTCAAGACGAAAGATCGCGGCTGGGGCCTTCGATCTTGGGATCCTATTCGAGCCGGTAGTTTTATATGTCACTATGCAGGTGATGTCATAGACGGAACTAGACTGAAGCATAAATTAGAGCAAGGTGAAAGTGATGAACATGTTTTTGACACAAGCCGTGTTTATGAGTCATTCAAGTGGAATTATGAATCTGGATTGTTGGGAGAAGAATGTTCAGATGACTCCTCAGAGGAGTACAGTATTCCGCACCCTTTGATTATTACTGCTAAGAACTTTGGAAATGTGGCCCGATTTATGAACCATAGTTGCAATCCAAGTGTCTTCTGGCAACCAGTCTTTTGTCAGCATAATAAAGAGTGCTATATGCGTATTGCCTTTTACGCAAAAAGGCACATTCCTCCGATGACAGAGTTAACTTATGACTATGGGTTTCTGCCTGATGATCATGATATTTACATCACAAGGTATAGGAAGAAGAAATGCTTGTGTGGAACTTCAAAGTGCCGGGGTTATTTTGGCTTGTAGTGGAGAAGCATAGGGGTGGCAAATCATGGACTTAGAAGGTTAGGAAATTCTGCTTGCCTATCTCTTTCCTAAGTCCTGCTGTTTTATACCCACAGCATGTTCAACTCTTCGTTTCTTATGTCATTTTTTTCGTACTCATTACGTGCCATTGGAAGTTGGAACATCTCCTCAATATCTTTTTGGATTTTAAGGGAGTAAATCCTCCAACCAATGTCTGGCTTTCTTACTCGACTAGATTTTAATCACTTTCAAATTGCTTTCTTGCTGTATCTATTTTGGACATGTAAAAACAAGTGGCCGGAGTTGTCTAAAATGATGCTTAGATATATCTTTCATTTACTGTTTCAGTTGTCCATGGCTGATAAGTCGGCGCTGTTTTTGTGGGCATAAGTTGAACACTTAACGTGGACCAATATCTCCATTAATAGTTATTAAAATCACATAATGGGTTTACAGTTAGTCTCAATCTTTTTGTTATTCATATGAGACTAACACTTGGTTGTGGCCTTCAAGTTCTTTCTCCTGTAGTATCTCAGTAGTTTTGACTTTGACAAACTGGCAAATCTGTTATGATGGTGTCTTCATCCGGTATATCGTGGCATGGTATTTGTTTTGACTTGTAAGACAGATGAGATTGACTATTTATGTGTGTCGATTTTAGTTGAGAGAGCTGAACGCATGTGGACCAAGATTCGTCAGGATAAAGAGTTCTAGATGTGGTGCATCATGACTCACAAGCACTGAACATAAATTTAAATAGAACTGTCTGAAGATGGGATTAATTTCGTAATCTGTGGTATAAACAATCCATGGTGTATCTATGCTCGTCTAAGCTGAAATTTATTCATTTGCAATGAGGGGCACTCAGCAGAAGTAGGAAGGAAGATGGATATTGCACGGTAGCTGTTGGCTTTAATGCTTTCAGTGTAATCAGGAGACGTTATGGTTTGACACTTTCACAGTAGATGGAAAGATAGATGCTGATGGAGCTTTGCCCATCGGTGAAGGATCGGTTACGTGGGAGGTGAGATTGCTGGGATTTGCGGATGCTGTTGGCATGGGAAGGTGGAATCTCACAAATGTTAGTTGGTCCAGGTAGAGGGGCCCAAGAGCAAATTAAACATAATGCTTTCTATCTCGGAGAAAAATACATGGAGGCAAGTAATACTGAGCAACCTGTAGACATTTACCATGATTATTACCTGATGATCTGCTGAGAGTTCCTATTAGAGATATGATGACTGGCCTTGTAATTCTAGTCGGATGATAAACAAGAACGTCCAAAATCAGATTTCTTTCATCATTTTGGATGATGAATTGCCTTAGGGTTGGCCAAAAATAATGGTGCCGAGGCACTGCCTTCTATAAAGCTATCAGAAAGCTATTTTTGCTGCTTGGTCTTTTCCTTCTGCATTCTTTACTCAATAGAGTCCACCACTGTGCAATCTGAGAGTGTAAACTTGGTTTGATTTTACTTGCTTTATAACTCCAAAATTCTTCATGCTTCACTTTATATGGCATATATTTTCCTGTGACCAATACACCATCTTCCATGCTGAAAAAAATTGCAAATAGCTGCAGGGTTCTCCTTCCGGCGCGGGACCTTGGAAAGCCTACATGTTTCGATGGAGCTTTACTGGGTAAGGCATGCTGTTGTGGTCATCTAAATGTAAGGCCAGGTCAGATGTGGAAGCAGCTTAAATGCCTGGTCTGTTGCTCTTTCCAGCTTTGTGGATATTAGTAAATAAGTAGATCCAGTATATTAGTGGGACTTGATTAGTTGGCACCTTCAGTTTTAGGATCATCAATGCACATTTGCTCATCAAATTTCCTTTTCCTTCCTTTTTAGGTAGCACATTCGCGATGTGTCAAATTAGTTTACTTGCTTTCGCTTTGATCTTCATTATGGTTGGATTAGAAGCTTCCTCAGATTAATCCAGCGGTTATGTATTAGTCTCACCCTTTTGAATGGTTCTTGATAATGTTCCAAGAAAGCTAAACACTATAGCAATTCCATCATGGCATAGTGTGCCTATCTGTGACGTTCCATCCAGAGCGACAAGTTACTGAGACACCTCCAGCGAACCAAGTAGGCGAAAGCTTAAAAGATACCTAGCTATGGTGATGAGAGCTTGCAATTCGCAAATCCATCATGCTCATGAAATATCGCCTTATTCGAACCATCCCAATATCTTCGACTGCGCAATGGTATTTGGAGAAAAGTGGTTGGCTAATATATCAAACCAGTCACTCTCCCATTGGCAAGTCTACCTACAGAGAACGTGGTTGGGGATTTCTGTATGAAACACGTTGCTCTGCTTTAGAAAAGGAACAGAGAGAATGAGTTTGGTCAGGAAGCAAAAGCTAAAAGAATGTATTCACCGAGTGAATGATGGCCAACTTAATTGAGGAAGCAAACTTAAAACACTTCGAGTCACATCAAACTTTTTAGTTTGCTGGCCCGAGCGAGAGCATCAAGATGAACAACGCGCGTGATAAATTCGAGGACCAATGATTGTGCCCTGAAAAGAGATGGAGAAATTATTGGCACCAACTCGCAATTGTCCCATTTCGAGTCCGAACCGCAAATGCATGAAGAGCTGCCACGCAACCCCTCTCTAAGTCCCCAGCTTTCACGCTTTCCATTGACTTTTGAATACCCCCCACCATGAAAATTCTCATTGCTCATATGAAATATGGTGATCGAAAGCAAGGATCAACACCCAATAGTTATAATCGTAGTTCCTCAATCGTGGCTAGATCCAATTGAATCAAACCTGAGACTATAAAACGGGGACCCAAAAGCACTTCTCTGTCTAAGTGGTGTGCCCTATACTTCTTTATTCCTTTTGCGCGTGTGCGATACTTGTGTTCCATTTGATGTTTCCATACCCTACTCAATAATTTCACAATTGGTCCTACTTTTGAACATTTTCAAGCGCATATTATGTAATATTTACGTCATTTGACATATCGACTTCGTTCACCAAATTGATAAATTGTAATTGTTCTGACATTATACATGTCAACTGTTACTCAATTGGTGGTAACTCGTGCCAATATGTCAAGAGGACGTACAATGAAGAAGCTACAGTGTGTATTTTTTAGAGGATCCCTCGGTCCAACAAGAAGCTTATAGGAAGATGATTTATTATTGACTATGCATATGCAAAAGCAACCCACGTGGCTGTCCTAAGTTTGAAGGAAGACCAAAAGGGAGGATCCATCATGTGAATGTTTCTTTTTCCCTTTCTATAGGAATGTGAATGTTATTCATCAGCACACGACAAAGCATAAGAGACCATCTCTCATCTATGTCAAACTTGGGGATTTGGAAAGAAAGAAAAAGAAAATCAATGATCCCAAATGCATCAAATTGAAATTCACAATTTATCAATTCGGTCAAAATTGAATACATTAATTTACGAGAAGGTATTGACACGTTCGATGTATGAATAATAATATCATGATTCTTTCGTCACTCGCTTATTGTTTCCCTCCTTAACACATGTAACTAGTTTGAATGAGTTGTCTTTGATCAACAACTCTATGACCAAGGCAATGCGGGCAAAGAAAACAAAGCTCGGTAATCTCCCAAATATAATGGGAATAGAAAAACGAACGGGGCTCCTTGGAAAGTCATGAGGTTTTGGCAATTCCAGCTCCGATAGCCCCGACAAGTGGGGCAACCAGCATGTGATCATCCCTGACATTTGAAGACTCTAATGATTCAAAAGAAAGAGGAGGAGGGACCAGGTGGTCCTTACAGATTTCAACAACAATCGCATCAACTTTAAGATATGATACAGAAGTATTCTCTTACACGGGTGTCCTCTTCTGATCAGCCAACACTGTTTGCTCTTCTTGAAGATCTAAACCCTCTTGTTAATTCTCGACCCATCATTATTCATTTCTCCAGGAATCAGGACCACCAATTTCCCCAGCAAATTAAATCGTCCCACCTCTCAAAACCCCTAGAAGAAAAGAAAAAAGAAACAGAAACACACATACACACACACAGAGGTGGCTGAGTTCTTGGAGCTGACACTATCGAGAAGAACCCCACATGGACCCAATTTGCTGGCATCAAATCATTGGTGCCATGTGAGAGAGAAGTGATTGTTAAGTTCGTGCTCATCATTCATATTCAATGTACTTCCCTTCACTGGCTTCCAAGCCCTTCTCTGGGTCCCTAGTTATTTCTTCCAACGGGTGGTATCATCCCATTTTCCCTTCTTGACTAGATGCTTTCACTCCTTTTTGTCAAGGGTGAGTCGTAGTCAGTCGGTTTTCGCGAATCAGATTAATATTCCTAAGTGAACCCACCTCTTCAATTAAGGGTCAGTTCAAGTTATTCACGTTGGGACCAGCCTCGTATCCTAATCCGAGAAGCGGCTCTTGTTAGGAACATATATAGGACTTTGACGAAATCTCGTGCTTTTTCGGGAGTAAAGTTGCATTACTCCATCAAGCTCTTGAGATGAGATGGATCCGCTTTCGCTCGTCGCAAGTATATATATTCATGACGCATCCATAATCATCTTTCCGGGCATAACATCCAAACTCATTCTAACTATTCGAACCAGTCATTTTTCAGGATGAAATAGCGAGACATGGACTGATGATATCTATGGAAAAGGTATGGACTGGTTTTGTTTATCGAATCAGCATAGCTGAATAAAACCCACCAAGTATTTTCAAATCTAAAGACAACACTTTGTAGAGTGCAAGATTTCACGTGTTGGGGGTGGACTTTATCAAGTGAAGTCATTTTATAGTGCAACTTGTAGGAAGAATGTTTATTAAGGGTGTGTTTATTTCATGGAAAAAGTAACGTTTTTGGAAAATATTTTCTGAAAAATCATTTTCCAGGAAATTAGTTAGTTTTCTTTTGTTTGATGATATGTGATCGAAAACGTTTTCTGGTGTTTGGATCTTATTTAAAAAATGATTTCAATCCCATGATTTTATCTCAAGCAAAAAAATAATTTTCAAATTTTTTAATATTTTTTTAAAATTAAAAAGAAATAAAAGAATAAAATATTTAAAAAGTCAAGAGAAGCAATTTCGGAAAGTGTTTTCACTTTCTTAGATTAGGGAATTCATTTTCCTAATTTTATACATGAATATTTTTATTGATTGGAAAGTATTTTTAGTTAACTAATCATTTTCGGCAAACCAAATAGATGAAAGTCTAGAAAACGGATTCCCGGAAAACACTTTTCCTTAAACAAATGCATCCTAAGTCATTGATCATTGGGCTACCATAACTAGTCGAGGTTAGATCTGTATGATGTTGAAGTTGACAAAAAGAATGGGCCAGAGATTTTTATTTCGTTCCCTCCTTGTCATAAGTGGAAATGTTGCATACGGAACTATATTATAGAAGTTCCATTATTCATGCACCTACCTCTATCCCTAGTTACCTCAGCATCATAATGTGGTGCTGCCTCCACTCAACCCCATAAGACTTGCAGATAAAATGGATCATCCAATATGGCGCAGAGCAAGTTTTTCTATGCTCTCTCGTCGCTATTGTTATTGTCCCTCCATCTAGGGATGAGCATCATTTTAAGGAACCTGAGAACTTAACCGATAAAAATATGGAAGTTCCAATTTTCAAGAAATGCAGAGTCAGTTCCAGAGTTTCAATAATTAGAGAACTTGTTTTGACAAGTAGGTTTCAAAAAATGGGTAGGTTCCAGGTTCTAGGTGAAACCTGGAACTTTAAACGAGTTTTTTGTATTTTTTCTTAGTTTATATCTTAACATAATCCTACGATGTTCCATGATATTGAATAATAAGTGTATAATTTGGAATTATTTATTTGAGTTTTCATTTTATGACTTGTTAATATTTCAAATTCTTCGTATGTCTATATATAAGTTATGGTCAGTGGATCGTAGCAGCAAATGATAGTCATTAAAGATGATGATTCTGTACAATTGGTCAATTGATAATATAGATGGGTAGAACCTAGAATTGATCCTGGAACATGTGACAGAGTAAGTTTCAGGTTCCAAGGTATATATAGTAGGTTTTAAGTTTCAAAAAATGATAAACATGTTCTCATGAGTAAATTCTAAGTTTTAGGTAGAACCAATACAAAATATAGAACCGTTCACCCCTACATCCAACACTCCGCTTGGTGTTCCACATGTAATCATCGTGCTCATAAAGCATATTCAAAGCCTTGCATGCAAGGAGTGAGCGCTTCAGGATTGTGTTCGATGTAAATATCAATGAATCCATTGCATGATAGTTCAATTCATGTCACCATGATACAACGGTTGCACGCGCGCGAATGATCACTAGCATTTTCCAGTCTAGTCATTATTATTACATCAGTTCAGCATTCGCATCGATGTGAGGACTTGACATCTAATTCAACTGATTTGTGATGGTCCATCTCATAAGGCAGATATTAAGTAAGAAATACCGGGGCAACAAATTTTAGGTATGAAGATAGAGAGGGAGAGAATGCAATTATAGTTTATCCATAGTTATGTTCTACAATATAATAAGAACCCATGATGGAAGCATAATATGGACTAGGGTTTTCAACTGTAGGACACGATCTAATCAGAATAAAGTAACAACGAGTCAATTTATTTTTTGGGGTGCCGACAAGTATGCAATTTCCGTCGCTCCGAAGATCATAGGGTAACAAAAGTTAAATCAAGATCCAATTTTTTTAAGAAAAGATGCTCTTGATGGAGCACCCAATAAATAGTAATTACTTGTAATCTCTGTCTTCCACCTCCAATCTACCAATGAACACCTTAAGGTATTGTAAGACAAATTTGGTCCATTATGTCCAATCATGTCAGCATCTGATGCTTGCTATTATATACACAAACACAACAAGACAAAACAAAGAGGAGAAAAGAAAAGAAAAAAGTATTTGAAGTTGATTACGATTAGTGCATCATGTCATGCGGCTTCTCATTCCAAGATTACTATCAACTCGCCTTTTAGTTGTTCGATTTCGGGTTACAATCATTTAAGGTTTTGCAGTCCCCCTCGTATAATTGAACCACATTATTTCACACACGGACAACGGAAAAATAACATATATATTTTCGCAAATAAAACTGAGACGGCGGCCGTTGCACGTTGATATGGTTGTTACCTAAATCTGACCTCAGCCGTCTCGGTTCATTGGGTAAAAATATCGCAACTTCTTGCATTAAAGATTTATTAGACCGACATATCTGTTATATGAATCTTTCTTTATAAAAACCATTGTTGATTGACTGGCAAGTGGCTCGAGAGAGATCCGAGGTGGTATATATAAGAGTAGGAGGCCAAGTTGGTCTTACGAAAACCGGCATTTCTGAGAAAGCATATAAGAAGGAGAGAAGAGAGTCATGGAGGTTTCAGTGTTCACCCTGTTAAAAGTGATTGGTTCACTAGCTGTTGCGGCCATGGTGAGCTATGTGGTTCATCTGTACAGCACGACATGGTTGAACTGTGAGAGGCTGAGGAAGAAGCTGAGAAGGCAAGGCGTGAGAGGGCCAACGCCTTCGTTCTTGTATGGCAACCTCCCCGAGATGCAGAGGATTCAGATGAAGGCCAAAGCGGCCATTGATGAAGCAGCTCTTCCTCATGGAGAATTCATTGCCCATGACTACACTTCCTCTCTCTTCCCATACTTTGAACAGTGGAGGAAAGAATATGGTATGGTAGACTCTTTCTCTCTGATTTTCTTCCACATTTTTTCTTCATGATTTTTTAGTCTTGCTTTAATTTTTTTTTGAAATTAATTGTAGAGTTGATTTGATTTGCTTATGCACATTTGTGCATATAAAACTTGACAGTTTCACTTTTTTTCATACGACTTTAATCATCGGTTGGTGCATTATTGTAAGCCTAAAAAGGAATACAGGTGGTCAACTATCGTTAGTGTTAACATGTATGTTAAGAGCTTTTAAATGTTAGGTTCTAATAAAATATGTTCAGAATTTTCCAGGGTTATCTTCTCATTTTTTATTTTTATTTTTTTTTGTGATGAATGAAATGAGACCAATGTGATAAGGACTTTAGTGTATAATGTGATGAATATCACTATTGCATCTGTCCTTCAATTGTCACCAAAAGCTCCTATCTCCAAAAACATCATAATTATCTAATAGGAAAACATATATCATCATATGTGCTCAAGGCAATCCGATAAATGTTAAAGTGTAATGAAGTGCTTTTGGTTAACTTTCCTACGAAGAATTTAGCGATGTCATAAAAACATCTATAAATGGGATTAGTATAACTATTTCATCCGTTGTTCGTTCGTCACAAACAGCTTGTTACATCTCTAAAAATAGTATAATCAACCGTTTTCAAAGACAAGCTCTAATCCACTATATATCCCTCTAATGTCTTTCTTAATAACCCACTTCTTTAATTTTATAGATGACATATATTGCCAAAAAGTATGCGTGACAAAAAATTAAAATGAGCTCAGTGAGTTCAGCAAAAGAAAAGAAAAGCAAGAAAGCATGAAATAATGATGCACTCAACCTCAACTGAGGGAAAAAGAGGGGGGGCACTTCACTTGTTTCCTGGCTTTTGGACATGGCGAGGATTTAGTGCTGCAACATCACAGCTTTTGTCTATCATCAGCTTGTGTCACGAAGAAAACTGTACTAGCAAGTTGTTCTTTAATGATGTTGGAAGTCACCAAATGCCTTCCCCTTTCTGATGGAGGAAAAGTTCACATTAATTGATTACAAAAATAATATTGGTTCACGTATTTTTTTTCTTTTCTATATCTTTATCTTTTCATTTTTTTGTTTTTGTGAAAGTGGTGTCTAGTGTCTACTGACTTGGGCGGCACATTAAAGTCGACTAAAATTTCCCACATTTATCTTATCGGCTCCTCATAATCAGGGCCAATCAAGGCCTCGTCTAAACAAACATTAATTAGGACGTGGGTTCTGATTGCTGCTTGATTGTGACTAATCACAATGTGTGCAATAAGATCCAATGCAATTGCAATGACATCAACTGTATTAAAAGTAGGCATTTTCGCATCCCCCCACAACCCAAAAAAAAAAGGAATTCAAGTTGGCAATTTGCATAAGATTTGTCCTTCATAGTGATAAAATAATGTTCCTCTCCCTTACTTTAATGCTGGATGGTCTTGACAGTGACTATAGACACATCATCTGCATCAAAGAATAACGTTGTTCCTAAGCTGTGCACCGAAAGATCTATGAATGATTGGGGCATGTGATAGGATATATTTGATGTCGAATGCAATACCAACAGATTATAATTGCTTGATTGCTACTTATCTTGGTGGGTTTTGATCATGAAAGAGTTCCTTTCGGCTCTTTTACTATTTTCTTTTTTCTTTTCCCTTTTTGCCGTGGGCTAATTCCATATACACTATACTCAAGTGTCATTTAAAAAAAAAACTCCACAAAGAGTTCTTAAAGTTTAATACGCAAATTTGAGTGTCATTCCCTTTAGTTCTGCTTTCACAGCCGGACGAGAATTACCTATTTCGTAGCTACTCACGCTTATTCTCCTCAAGCAAAGGATAACATAGACTACAATAGATAAGGCTGCTAGAAACAAAAGGTGAGAACAAAAGTTCAGTTTTTGTCTTAACAATAGGCATTATTGAGTGAGCTAAAGACAGACGTGGGATGGACCCAACGGATAAGTTAGCTCCACTTGCTCTATTAAAAAAAATAGTAACACTTATTTGGCCCATTCAAACGACCCATGATGCAAGTTCTAACATTATTATAGGGTCAAAGTGTCCAAGAAAATGTTAGTGGTAACACTTAGTACATTGATTCTGGCAAGAATTTAATGCGTGTTGAGCCTGAAAAATGCAGGGCTGATGTACACATACTCAAATGGAGCGAGGCAACACTTGTACATCAATCAAGCAGAGCTAGTGAAGGAGATGAACCAGTGTGGGACTTTGCTGGGCAAGCCTTCTTACGTCTCCAAGAGACTCAAACCCATGCTTGGCAATGGCATCATCAGGTCCAATGGCCATTGCTGGACTCAGCAGAGAAAGATCATTGCCCCTGAGTTCTTCATGGAGAAAGTGAAGGTCAATATGACCCTCAAATCTTGACTGGTCTTGGTTAGACCCTCGAGTTGGATGAATATGAGAAATGTGAATTGAATTTGCAGGGGATGGTGGGACTGATGGTTGAGTCGGCGCAGACTCTGCTGAGGACATGGGACAGCAGGATTGAAGCTGAAGGTGGTCAGATGGCAGAGATCACAGTGGATGAGGACTTGAGGAGCTTATCGGCAGATGTGATCTCAAGGGCTTGCTTTGGAAGTTCCTATGTCAAGGGCAAAGAGGTGTTCTCCAAGCTCAGGAGCCTCCAAAATATCATGTCCAGGCAAAGCTTCCTCTTTGGAAACAACCTTTTTGGGTACGTGCTGACCGACCGACCATTTTGTTACATCTTTCAACACCTTAAACGACAATTATATGCCAATGTTTTTTCGCAGATTTCTTCCATCGAAGGATGGGAAGGAAGTGAGGAATCTAGAAAAGGAAATAGAGTCGCTAATATGGAAGGCGATCCAAGAACGCCGAAGTGAATGCTCTGAGAGGACTTCGGGGAAGGATTTAATGCAGCTGATCCTGGAAGGGGCGATCAATGATCACAATCTCGACGAGGAATCGTCCAAGCACTTCATTGTCGATAACTGCAAAAACATATACTTCGCCGGCCATGAGACTACAGCAGTTGCTGCGTCCTGGTGCTTGATGCTGCTCGCCCAGCATCCCAAGTGGCAGTCGCAGATACGAGAAGAGGTGGCCCAAGTCTGTGACAACAACACGGTCAATGCTGATGCGCTCCTACAACTGAAGGCGGTAAGCAATGCATTGCGAGTCTGACTATCCAATTTTCTTTTCGTCATAACAAACCGAACTTTTGAGTCACAAAGAAGCACCTACCCTCGATTTGATTTCATATTCGCGTGCCATCAAACTAATTTCGTTCTATAAACAGGTGACTATGGTCATCCAAGAAACGCTCCGTCTATACCCACCAGCAGCATTCGTCTCCAGGGAGGCACTGGAAGACACGAAAATCGGGAATGTGAACGTCCCGAAAAATGTATGCATATGGACTCTGATCCCGACACTACACCGTGATCCTGAGATCTGGGGGGCAGACGCCAATGAGTTCAAGCCTCAGAGATTTGCAGATGGCATATCCAAAGCTTGCAAGTATCCCCAAGCATATGTCCCGTTCGGGCTCGGGCCACGGCTGTGCTTGGGCAAGAACTTCGCAATGGTTCAACTGAAGGTCGTCCTCTCACTCATCGTGTCAAGATATAATTTCTCCCTCTCTCCCAAGTACCAGCATTCTCCGACTTATCAAATGATCGTATCGCCCAAACACGGCGTACGCATCACGATTCAGAAGATCTGACTGAGTCCATGCAGCTTATAACTTACAAAATCAGCTCAAGCATGTTGAGATCTGATTCTTCTTAACAATTCTCCTAATTCGTCCACTTTAAATCAACTTCCGAGTCGCAAAAGGATCATTGAATCTGCTTTGCAGTCCCGTGTCCACGCCTATTCTAGCACGTGGCTTGATGAATGTAAGAGTTTTAAGTCCGGATATAGTCGCCATCTCGCAAAATGAATGTATGTATCCAAACCCTGATTAGCATTAACTCCTTGAAGAAATGAAGTACTAATGTATTGGTCAATGGCATATACTAGGCTTATTACTTCTGATACTCCTTGATTAGCATAAACTCTTGAATTGGGAGCTTCTTTTTGTGCCACTCATTCCGAATGTTAACAAAATAAATCGCTTCAGATGCAATTCCGATAAATGCTTGCATGATGCAATCTAAATAGTCCTTTAAAGTAGCTCGAAATATTTGATCCTAGGACCATCAAGATCAAGCAAGTTAATCTTCGGATTGCTAATCCTAGAAATGGACACCACCCCCGCAAATTCCCACATTTGCAGAATATACAAATTGTATGTTGTGCAGGAAACAATCTCTTGGAGACTTTTCATAACCAAACATTCATGAAGCTTTCTGCCTTTTACTTTGTATGTCTTTCTGATAGCACTCAAAACATTGAAATGATGTTGATATAGCTAGATCGTATGCACACGGCTCGGTCAGCAGTTGATGCTTATTAAGCTGAAGCAATCTCAAAGACTGGTTCACTGCAAACATGTCGAAGCCAATACATGATGCGGTCTGCAGTAGTCTTGTCCAAGAGAAAACATGAAATTGGACCTAAGAGGGAGAGGCTTGAAGGAGAGGATTTGCCTCAAATCATGAATTTTTCAACAAAAATTAAGGAAACAAAGTTGCTCTGTAAGGAAGCCCCTTCAATGGGCTCTTTTGGTTTTGCTTAGTCATTGAATAAAGCTTTATTCCGACCAAAAAAAAAAAAGAAACTGGCCAGAATAGAATTCCTTTCTTTATGAGAACCACTTAGGAATTGCAGTTATTGGCAATATTTTTTGTACTTCTTTAATAATTTTGAGAAGATTATGTTCTCATTAAATTGTAGTCGTATAACTATCATTTCACCTCATTATGATGTAGATACTCGATTCATGATAGCTTTGCGTAAATATCGATTAATTCTACTTGTTAAATTTTATTTTTTACTTAGTGTATATGAATATATAAAAGTGAAAAGATGTACTTTTTAATATTTTAACTTACATATTATGTTTTTACATGATTTTAAACGATGAAGATGCTTATAAAGCCATTTCCGCGCCAAAGGTGGGTCAATGATCTAGTCAGATTGTAGCCTCACTGTTTCCAACTTTACAGATAAACATCGGTGGCTCAAAAGCATTTGACTATAGTGAAGTTCGTGTCTGAAAGGTTGAAAACCATCCGCTCGAGATCATTTTTCCTAACATTTATCTAAATTTTTTCGGCTTAATTAATCTCAACGAGGCACTAATTAGTGGTCCCTGAACTTTGACCGTATGTTTAATGCGGTTCCTAAATTTTATGTTTAATAAATATTCAATTCAGTCTCTAAATTATATGAAAATGTTCAATATTATTCTTTTATTTATTTTAGTTTAGAGACAATATATAGTTTAAGGACTATATGAACAACACCGAACATTTTCATATAATCCAAACATGGACCACATCGAACAATTTAAATATTTAAAGATTATATTGGGACAAAATTCAAGGACCATCTTTGTCATTTCCCTTACTCTACGTAGTAGATTATGCTTCATTAGTGAAATGGCTAAGGTAACCTCAAGATTAATACAAGTGTAGATGTCATAATATGATTATATCCAAATCATTCAAATGAAGAGTTTAATCGCTTAATCAAATTATCGCATCGATATTAGCACTTTGATATATTAGTTTTGACAATTAGTAAAGTAGTTCAGTACAGCAAAGCGGTGCAGCAAAATCCTTCCTCTCCCCCTCGTTTCTGGTTTCTACATCATCTTCTTCATCCAAGTAAGAGGAGAAAGAAGAACAAGCTCTCACCATCCCGGGTCACCACCAATCACCATTTCAAGTTTCTTTGACTGGGGTTTAGCGAGAAAAGATTTTTCTTTCACTAATTAAGCCCCCAATGGGAAAGATCTGCCTTGAAGTTTGCCTGATTTCAGCTCGTGGGCTAAACCAGTCTACGATCTTGTGGAACCGCCATTGGTTTGCTGTGGGATGGACAGATCCGAAGAACAAGTACTGCACGAAGATCGACTCTTCAGGGACTTCGAACCCAGTTTGGAAGACCAAGTTCTCAACTGTACTTGACAGTGACAACGGCTCAGCTCTTCAAGATCTGGTCTTGCAGGTTGAAGTTTATAGCAGGGACCCCGTTTTCTTGACAGAGAAGCTCCAGGGGACGGCTAGTATTGCTTTGAGAGAGTTTCTGGTGAAGCTTCACAGAAAGGGTGAAGCTTCAAGCTCAATGAATGGTGAAGTGGGGAGTTATCAGTTGAGGAAGAAAAGTTCAGGCAAGCCCCGAGGATTCGTGGATGTTTCCATTCGCGTGTCCGAGGAAGGAGATGGACCAAGTTTTTATACAGGTTCTTTACATTTTTCTGTAGCTGTTTTTCATATTATTACACAAGTTAAACTTTGTTGTGCTGGAATAGAGAAATACTTGATGCAGTATACCTGGGAAATCTTTTAGTAGGAGAATGTTTGAAGATCCATTAATTCCATCTATGGATTTTGTGTCATGTTCATGGACAATGCCAACCTTCTCTGCAACCAAAAAGCTTTTAAGATCGAAGTTATTCTATGGATGTTGTATCATGCTTGTTAGAAATGGGGGTGTAGTATTTATTTTTGTGGGAATGGAAATGAAAAATAAGAGAAATTTTTTCTGGCCATTTTCTTTTAGTGATTTTGTATCTTTTCTATCCTATCGTAAATTCATTTTTCATTTGAAAAGTTTCTCATTGCATTAGAATCCATCTCATTCCACTTGATATTCTGAGTTGTATTGAATATTGAATTCAATCGGCAGAAAGACCAAGGGTGTATAAAGAGAACCTCTATCTATACCGAAGTTCGTTGGTCTTTAAATGATGCGGTCATCGATTGTTCTGTCGTCTGCAACAATCTCAGAAAATCAAGACTCAAGCTCATATTATTTGATTGGAAATAGTTTGATATGGTTGGGGTTTTGCAGGTAATGAAGGAGGAATAGTGCTCATGGACAATAACCACCATGTAGACTTGTGCAGTGAGAATGCACTAGCTCCAGCTTTCCCAACAGGGCCAACACCATTGCCTCTCGCCGCTCACAAGCAACAAAACCGACAGAAAGTGGAACAACCCTACACCCACCCCAACCCTTTCCCCATGAACTATGCCGACCACCGCGTTGGAGGGCCGAGCTACACTCCGGCGAGTGGTCCGAGCTATCGAGGCCCATTTCTAACTCCTCATTTTCCTCCTCCTGCATTGGGCCCACCTCAAAGGGCCGGTTATTTGCCAGCTGCCCTTGCAAGAACAGATTATAACCCGGGGAGCTACATAAACATGCCGTATTCGGGAGGAGCAGTAGGACGTGGCAGGGTAGGGCGTGGTTTTGGACTGGGAGTAGGAGCTGGAGCGGCGGCAGCATCTGGGGCCATCGTGTATGGTGACAGTATTTTATCGGGATTCGATGTCCCTGTTGGGATGCAGGACCCTAGCCTCACCATCTCCCTGGATCCTCTTTTCTGATCAACCAATAAATTAAGCTCCTGTGGGCTGTATTTATATCTACCCTGCTAGTAGGAGTTACCTGCATACCAAGTTTTGTTTTCTTAAATTGATTTCTTTGTATATAGTAAGGTTGTTGAGGCAGTTACCACCGAACTTTCTTGTTTTGACATCACTTGTTTAGTGTACTATTTTATGAACTAGACGCACTGCTTCTTCTGTTCTTGGTACATAAAGAGGGGTAAGGGTTAAACTCGACATCACTTATTCAACTTATAATACTTGAGGAACAATACCTGTTATGGCCTCTCCAAGCTCTCCTTTTAATGCCCCACTATGTGATCCCAAAAGGATACGTACCCTGTTTTTCCTTCACTAAAAATCTCAAATTACTCTTGGCAGCGGGCTCTTCAACTGAAAATGAGCCGATAAAAGTGCCACTAGGATACTACGGTGTCCAATGGGCTCTGGGAAATGTACATGGGTTCCGGGAAATGTAAATGATACGGCAATTCGATTACTTGATGGACAATGGAGAGCATGTGTATGGAACGTGTGTAGAGAAGAGTCCTGGTTCTGTTAAGTTGTCGAGGTTGGGTTTTTGGTTATTCGCATACAAGGTGAGTTCGAAGAAAGGGGCAAGCTCATGGGGTGAAGAGTACGCATACAAGGTGAGATTTCGAAGCGGAAGCAATCCAAGATGGAAAACAACAGAACTTTGAGCAGAGAGGTTCCTGTTTTGGGTAGAGAGTCCAGAACGATGTCCTGGTCTTTGGCTTTGAAGTGTTGCTGAAAGGTGACAGCATAGAGAAGGAGGAAGCCTGGGAGCCAAAACTTTTGGCGAAGGCATATATAATCATCATTGAATGTTCTCTATGTCGGAAGTGAAGCAATGAGCTCATCTATGTCCTTCTGGTTCTGGTTCATCTATATTATTGTTCAGTGTTGCCTAAGCAAGAACCTATGAAACAGACGGGACCAACTGTTGTTGAGTGTTTGGTCTTCCATTTTTCACTCCTTTAAATAGGTGGAATAAATATGGGAAAAGTGTCAAAAAAGTTATAAACATTTTGCATTTATGTTAATTCAGTCATAAATCTTTTTTTAATGCCAATTTAGTCATAAACATTTTGTTTTTATGCTAATTCAGTCCTTCTAGCTAATTTTAGCCGGATTTTGCTAATGTGGACACTGATTGGCCTATGTGACACCAGCGGCGCTAACGTTGATAATTTTTAATGATATTTTAATTTTTTTATTTTTTAAATATTTTTTCTAATTTTTTTCTTTCTTCCTCCCTTCCCCTTTGCCAATGACCGGCCACCAACCGCAGACGATGGCCAGCCACCGGCCATTGCCAGGCAGGCTGCCCTCGCTTGGGTGAGGGTCGTCGTTGCCTGGCCAAGCGAAGCCTGGCGAGGCCTGGGCGAGCCTCAACTAAGCTGGGCGAGCCTCAACCAAGCTGGGCGAGCCCTAGCAAGGCCGTCGTGGCCTGGGCAAGGGCCAACTCCGCCAGATTTGGCGAGGGGATCCCTCGTTGGGGCTTGCCCAACCTGGCCGAGGCTCGCCTCGCGCAGGTGAGTGTCAACCTCGCCCAAGCCAAATCTAACAAGGCCGGCCCTCGTCCATGCAAGAACGGCCTCACCGGGCGTCGCTTTGGCATTGGCAAGGCCTAACAAGGCTACCATGGCCTGGGCAAGGGTCGGCCTCGCCATATCTAGCCTAGGCAACGCCGACCCTCGCCAAGGCTCGCCCCCCATCACCCAAGCGAGGGTCGGCCGACCTCACCTGTGGCAGGCGATGGCGACCTGTCCAGGTGAGGCCAGACAGCCGACCAAAGGTAGAAAAAGAAGGAAAAAAAATCATAAAAATATTTAAAAATCAAAAAAATATGAAAAATTATCCACGTCAGCAAAATCCGGCCAAAATTAGCTGGAATGACTTAATTGGCACAAATACAAAAGTTTTATAACTGAATTGGCACAAAAAAATATTTAGAACTGAATTGGTACCAATGCAAAAGGTTTAGGACTTTTTTGACACTTTTCCCAACATTATACCATGCTCGCTTACATCTAATAACCATACAGAACTGCACCATGATGAGAAATACCACAGGACAAAATGCAATTTCTCTCTTGGCTCAAGAGACAGTCGTCACAGCACACACATTCACCCAAAGGACAATGCACATGATAGCTTCTTGCACACATAGAAAAAGAAATGGACAAATACACTAGATGACTCTCCCTTCTATTAGTTCCACTCGCTCACCTTACACTGCCCCCACACACGAACACCATTAACACAAATACCAAGTCTCTCATGAACACTTTGCAGACACTAAATGGAGTCTTCAGCTTATTTTCCCACACACAATGCACGAAGAGGAACTCACCATTTATAAGAGCAAGGCACGCTAGCACAGCCACAAGTTCTAAGACTTTTCCTTCTAATAGTTAGTACACTTTGTAAGGCTGAGAGTGATTCTGGGAAACAAATCTATCGTGCGCAAAAGCATTTACCATGAAATCCAGGTCTGTGTTGATATGTCTTCTAACACTACCCCTGGACACAGGCTCGAATCTCATGTTGTCATGCCAAGTAGCTTTTGATATTCTCACACTTGGGCGGAGTTAAGGACTTATGGTGGATATATTGGCCACTCAATCAATTGCATTTACAGGCTTCACCCTTTGACAGATGAAATGATAGTGCACGTCCACATGCTTGGTTCTGGCATGAAATATTGCAGTTGCTGCCGAGCAAAAATCCGAAGAATCCACTGACAGAAGCAGATCTTTCAACAGTATAACCAACCATGTACTTTATTCAGCTTCGGTGGTTTAGTAGTGACACTGTTGGTTGGCCCTTGCTACATCATGATATTGCTGCCGATCTGAGTTCACACATAACATGCCAGCGCAAGCAACATCGTAATAGTCAACTAACTCACGGCTTCCGCCTTTCTCATATATAATGCTAAAATTAATCATTGCACTCATGTATCTCAATATTATGCGGATAGCTTCCAAATATGACTATCAGATTTTCATGAATCTGCTAACAACTCCCAACAGCGTAGGATGTCATGCTTCGCTAATGTAAGTAGTTTAGGCTCCTTACCGATCATCAAAGGCATAGCCACATCTCACAAATCTTTACCTTCTTCAGCTTTTAACCTTCCATTTGCTCGAAGATTGGCTTACAGTCAAATCATGCCAAACTTTTGTAACAATTTCTTGGCATATCTTTCTTTGGCCTAAATGAACCATCATTTCTCCGGTCATTTTGTAAGCCTAATAAATGCTCAAGTTCTCCAGCTCCTTAATTTGGAATCCAATAGAGAAAGATTATTTCTGACTTGTCGAGTATCTTTCCTTTCATCTCTAGTAATAATTAAATCATCAGCACAAACTAGCACTATTGCCAATTTAAGTTTTTATGCCTTGGCAAAGAGGCTTGAATCCGTTGATGTAACTGAACATCTGCTTTGCACAAGGAACTCCCATATCCTGCCATACCATGCACTTGAAGCCTGCTTCGACCCATACAGAGCTTTACACTGCTCGCACCGAAACTTGGATGTGACCTACTCTCAAACTTCTAGCTTCCTCCTTGCATATTTCTCAATCCAGCTCTCCACGTAGAAAAACATTCTTCACATCCAGCTCTCATGTATGGCAATGGTCTTGGGGATTTGAAGTTCCTGTTGGGATGCAGGATCCTAGTCTCACCATCTCCATGGATCCTTTTTTCTGATCAAACAGTTATTATGCTCTCGTAGGTTGTATTTGAATCTGTTGTGCAAGCAGGAGTTACCTAGATATGAAGTTTTCTTTTGCATACGATGGTTTCTTTGCATGTAGTAAGGTTTCCTTTAATGACTGTCGGGTAAATCCAGCCCGTCCTTGCTTATGCCGGTTACGGCATGTACACTCCCCATGGGGGTGCAGCAGGGCCCCACCACTGCACCTGGGTAAGTCCATTGTGAGAACACATGGATGGGTTCAAACTAGGCACCCAAAGGTGGGATCGAAGCAGCACCATCACTCATGCATCGCCCTGTGAGGCAAAGCGTGGAGTGAGGATCCAGGCCCTCACCTCCCAAATCTAAGAGTAAGATCTTGCCAACTGAGCTAAACTTTCTAGTTTCCATCATCTCGTGTTCTTTCCCATTTTCTTGTTCCTCTTCCTTTTTCTCTTCTTGGGGGTAGAATCTTTCCCATTCTTCTGCCGATATGTAGTGAAGCTAAGACTCATCTAAGTGAGGATTCGTGGATGTTTCAATTTGTGTGCCCGAGGAAGGAGATGAACCAAGTTTTTATACGAATTCCTCACATTTTCTTTCATGTTTAATTAGCTGTTTTCTATATCTTTACATAAGTGAAGTGCTAGAATAGAGAGGTACTTGATGCAGAATAGCTGATATGTTTTGAGAGGATAGACTACTAAACCATCCATATCAATGCATTTGTGGAGTTTTATGGGTCAATCGGTTGGATCAACTGATCATATCTGGATTTTTTTTTTTTTGGTAAGGTAGATCATATCTGGATTTAGTGCTCGCGTCTGCCAAAATCAAAATTCTAGTTGATGTTATTTGATTGGTATGGTTGGGTTTTGCAGGTAACGAAGGAGGATAGTGCTCATGGACAATAACAACCACCAGATGTTATAGACTTGGCCAGGGAGGATGCTTTGGCTCTGGGCTCCAGCTTTCCCAACAGGGCCAACGTCCTTGCCCCTTGCTGCTCACGAGCAACAAAACCGATAGAAATCGAAACCCTACACTCACCCCACCCCTTTCCGCATCATCTATATGCCGACACCGCATCGGACCAAGCTACACACCGGCAAGTGGTCCGAGCTATCAAGGCCCAATTCCGACTCCTCATCCTCATTCTGCATTGGGCCCACCTCAAAGGACCCGTTATTTGCATGCTTCCCATTCGAGAACAGACTATAACCAGGGGAGTTACATAAACGTGCCATCTTCTGGAGGAGCGACAAGACATAGCTTGGGAGGGCGTGATTTCAGAATCACAGAGCGGTGGCAGCAGCTGGGGCCGTCATGTATGGCAACAGTCTTTTGTCGGGAGTTGACATTCCTGTCAAGATGCAGGATCCTAGTCTCACCATCTCCCTGAATCCTCTTTTTAATCAACCAGTTATTAAGCTCCTGCAGGCCGTATATGTATCTACCATTCAAAGAGTGATTAAGATGCCAAGTTTTGTTTTCATACAATAATTTCCTTGTATATAGTAACTAGTAAGTTTGTTGCAGCAGTCGCTGGTAACTTTCTCGTTTCCATCATGTTTTGTTCTTTCCCCTTGCATCCGTGTATAATTCTTGATCCACCTTCCCCAATGAAAAGCATTTTCACATCCAGCTCTAACGTATAGCAACCATCTTATGTGGGGTTTGATGTTCCTGTCAGGATGCAGGATCCTAGTCGCACTGTCTCCCTGGATCCTCTTTTCTGGTCCACCAGATGTTAAGCACTGGGCTGTATTTGTGCCTACATGCAAGTAGAAGTTACCTCGCTACGGCGTTTTGTTTTCAGACAATTTTTTCTTTGCAAATAGTGAGATTGTTGCAGACGTCACTGCTACAGTTTCTTGATTTCATCGTGTTGTGTTCTTTCCCCATTCCTTTTCTCTTCCTCTTTAGGGGTAAAAAGCTTTCAGCTTCTTCAACCAATGAGTTAATGTTAAATTCCGGCCTTTAACTATCACGGAATCTGTAAAATTGAACCAACACTATGGTCATCTTCAATGACGAGCTTAAATAGCACGGAGGAAACTCATTGCAGCAAGAGGCATTCAGGTCCCGAATTGACGAAGTCTATTTCACAGGGAAGTGAGCAAGATTCATGACAATGGGGCAATTTTGCACACAATGCACTCTCACAATGGGATGACCTAATGAGGTGATAGCATTTTAGGTTTTGGGTACATGTTATCTGAAATATTATTGGGATGGACAGAGTAAATCTATCTAATAAAAGTTTCATCGACCACTAAACAGGCCAGTTGGGTCACCACCGGGTGAAGCCATTGATATTCTTTGCAGGAATTGTATAATCCCCAAGAGATTGGCCACGAATCTTCACTTCTCAAGTAGGAACCAGCCATTAATATGAATTTATGTCCTAATATAAAGTCTTTAAAGATTTATCTGTCATAATAGCAAAGAATGATGCTCGAAAGCCAAAGAGTAACCACATTTACAAGTTCAACGATAGCCATTCAAAGTTATACTTTCAACTGATTTTACTTCATGTACATATGCCACTGGCCAGTAAATACTAATGCACTGCAATCACAAGTAGATGCGTTCAACATATCTATGCAAAATAAGTAGGGCAATCATTAAGCCACCTTGCAATCTTATGTACACTTTATACATCATAAAATTAGAAAATAGAGAGAGCGTGTTCAATGCTGTTGACAAACCTATCTAGGCTTACTTGCACTTGTGAGAAAACGATTATATTCCTGCTGCACCATTTGCCCTCCATTAACTGGATCAAAACTGCACCTGTAGAAACTGAAAATACATAGAGAAAAAAATGCATTAGAGAGAGAGAGAGAGAGAGAGAGAGGTAAAATCCCTCAAAATGATTAATTAGAGTCAAAACTCTTAAGTTGTCAAGGAAAAGAAAAACATCACTACACCGAAATTGAAAAGCACATTGCGCATGCTTTTCAAAAAATCAGGAACAAGTTTGCCTGACAATGTGAAGGAACTAGATGTTTTAAAATCCCAATGTTCCATCACCAAATATCATGTCTTCACCTTCCAAAGCAAGGGAAAAGGGCGAACGGTGAGAAGAGAAGAGGTTATGGGACCAAAGTATCAAAAGCACTTTCAGGAGAAAGTGGGATTGTTCACTAGGAGGTGAAGCACCCCACATTTTCCGTAGTTCTTAACCTTCACCATTTTTGCCCTCGTCAACTATTTCTTTGAGGTGACTCATGCAACAGCTTGCTATTTTTCACGGGTTCAGCAGTGACTCGTGGTAATTATCTACTCGTAGTGTATTCATCTACCCCAATTGTGCAAATAAAGTTCAACAGTTTCATCTAGAAAAGCTGTAAAGTAGGCCATATGTCTGAATAAACCATTGGATTTTCATTGCAGTGCCACGACTTACTTACATGCTTTCCCTCAACCCACTCAACTTATATCATGACGTTGAATAAGAGAAGCTCATATGGTAGCTTCATTGAATAAATTCCATATCCCTCACCCAAATGCCAGATCCAGTTATTAATTGAGAAAATGAAAAAGTAGTAGCCTACGCCAACTGCTTCCTTTAAGCAAGTATCAGAAAAAGTTGATCAGAAGATGATAAGAGAGAGACCACCATCACATAGTTCTCTTCCAAATCAACAGGGAAAAAAACACATAAGGACGGTTAGAAGACAGCTGGCATTTTGCAGAAAAAAGAAAAGCCAATAAAAGTGTTATATCACAGAAATGGCTAGAGGGGAAGCATTGTTTCAGATAATGTAGCCATTTCATTGCTTAGAAATGAAACAGAAAATCCAGAGGTCGGCTTTGCAGAATTGACCTGAAAGAGGGAAAAGAAAATCGACAAAACTAACTAGAACAACACTAGGAAAACCTTTACCTCCCATCCATGCCAATGATTATTACAGTATTTTGGGATCCAAAAGCTGCAACAAATTGAGTCTCTTCGGGTAAGTGGAACTGGGCAAATGACCATTCTGAGCTAAAATATTTTGGTAAGACCCCTGGAAAAGAGGGCAGAATCACAAAGACATCAGAGAGAAAGTTCCTACATAGTACATTCTGTCTCAAGAGTCAAGGTACATATTTATGCAGCATATCAAATTCCAGATGTTTTGATGAGAAGAGCCTGAAACCAACAGATGCATTTCTTAAAAGTCCAAAATATGTGCTTCATTTAAATCCCAAGCAGCTACAAATAAAAATGTCCAACCCATTGAATATTTCCAGACATAACGCATTTGGCAACATCCATACTCTCATTAAGGTATTTTCTCAAACTTCAAACCAGATCGTGTAAAGATATCCTTCTGTTTCTCTACAAATTAGGCTAGAAATTCAATCGGACATGTAAGGAAGCCATCAGGCATATTGGCTCCATTACTACTATTCCTACTCAAAGATATTTCGAACTGTACCTCTCATAAAAGACAATGATGAACCTGGATTGGCACCAGTGCTTGTAGAAATGAGGGCATCAAGCGAAGTAGAAGAATTCTGGAAAGCTAGTGCTGGACTTTGAGAGATGTCTGAATGTGCGGGAGAATCCTCGCCTGCTACTCTGACTCTGAGACTAAATAGATGGACAGTACCTTTATCACTAGACACAGCCAACCACTGAACATTAGGCGAGAGGGCAATGCTGTAAATTTCAGCTCTGTCCACTCCTCTACGTACCTATTGAAAAGCATAAGAAATGAATAAGAGAACAGTTAGTTTGAATGTGAATCCAAACCTAGCAAGACCCTATAGATGATCATTCACTGTAATAGGTTTGCATTCGCATGGTAATCGACTCCAAAGCCAAAAATCGGTTCCTTATAACCTAGGTTGAAACATCGTCAAAAAACTGCCTTTGCCATTTTCATCTGATGCCTTCATATAACTAGCAAATAAAATGATTTCTCCACCAGCATATCCTTCAAAATGCAATGATTTAAGAAGGAGAATAAACTCAGTAGATGAATTTTTGCATGGCCCATTACCTCTTGCAACCGAGTTCCATCCATCGTGTTAAATATTCTTATCAGAGTACCCTTAGCACTAGCAGTTGCAAGAAGCAGCCCATCCATTGTCAAGGTTAAGCAAGCCACCTGAGAATCATGCGCATTGATGAATTTCGTCATACGAAGTCCAAAATGCTCAATCCGAATCTGTCCTCGACGAAGACCAGGGCAAGCTAAAACAATTGCATTCACATTCTGAGAGAGGCAACAGAGTCCCCTAGGATTCGCCACAGTTTCAATTTGATGGAGCAGCTTCAAGTCCATAAAATTGTGTACATATATCTTGTGCTCAAGGACAACGACAATTCGATCCCGTCTTAATTTCACACCACGAACTTCTGACCTAAACGCAAATTCACCGATGCACCGGCTCTGATGATCATCCCAGATTAGAACTTTATTTGGCGGATACTGGGAATTAGCAGCACCACCAACAAGAGCTAGAATGTTGCAACGGAAGAGCATCTCAACAATTTTAAATCCCCCACTTTTCAAGTCTCGCCTAAAAGTCTCCTTAAAGGGCTCACAATTATAGATACGGAAGCCTCGGTTCGTGCCTGCAGCAAAGCAACCATAGTCCTGATTCCAAGACACCGATAGTAGATCCGTTTCATTGTTGTCATTAAATTCTTGTTCAGGCTGTGCAAATGACCCGGAAGCCCCAGAAATAGGAGAATCATAACTACCAAGCCTTGCTGGTAGCAGCATACCATGTGGCGTTGAAATGGTAGAGCTCATGGAGGAGGAGGGAACAGTCATCAACAGTATATTTAGTAAGGCTATGGAAAGCAAGACTACCACATGTAAGATTCTGCCATCAAAAGGTCAAATATCAATGAGCTGTACTATCTCAAGAATCCTTACAAATAACTTAGGATTTTGTCTATTATCAATTGTAGGAATATGCTAAGCACAAAGTCAAACATTTAAATGACAATGCAACCTAAGAAAAGTTGCGGTACCTCCATGGAACTTACATGAAGTGAAACTACAAATAAGTGTAAGCATTTCTAAGACCCCAACACTTCATCTACTAACATTTTGAAACTGCTGCACATGATTATCGAACAGAATGCAAAAAGGCAATAAATAAAGGAAGGTACAAAACCAAGAGCACTGCCAAGGCTGCATCTCCCAAACAACCTAAGCAAAATAGTATTTGGCATTGGACAAGAAAACTGCATATCAAAAGAGAACCGCTATTATGCAGCACATTGGTTATGGAAGAAACCCTATCGCTCTATCACCTAATAGCTGGCTTTAGGAATAAATTCTTCTAAGAGTCAAATCAATCGGTATCATAGCCAAAACCGTGCTTCTCATCTAGATCCCAGATAGTGGAGCACCTGAGAAAAGATTAGCAATGAGGCGGGATTTCGATCATCAATAGACTTCCGATGTAAGAACCTGTTTGGCAGGCCAGTGTCAATACAATGCAGCCAACCAAAGAAAAGGCTACACATGGGCAAGAACAAAATCACCAGTAGACTTCATAAGTTGCGATGATAAGGGTCGATAGAGTTCCCAACACATCAGGGGAAGATGCTAGATTAGAATTTCTGGTAAGACTTCAAAAGGTGAGACCTCAACCGTCGAGCCAACATTTACAAGAGTGAAGCCACTGAAGGCGAGAGCAGTCGCGGAAGCTCGGCGAGTTACCGTGTAAAATAAAGTCATACGCCGGTCACCCAAGAAAAACTTTAGCAGTGACAGTTCCCGAAGAGGGTTAAGTTGGAAAGCAGACAAGCAAGCGAGAGCCACGCCATCGTATTGCGCTACCAGCAAGTTAACCCAGAAACCCAATTCACGTTCTTGAAAGATACCCAGCTCGCATCGATCGAATTTGAACCCCAAACGATGGGACACGCTCCAGACCATTTCCCAAACCGTACTCCGGGACACACCGAAACTCGAATCACAAACGAGAAAACACGAAAAACAAAACAGAACCCAGCTGCCCAGATAGTGCACGAATTGTAAATGCACACAACTCGCGATGAATCGGCTAACGGAGGGGGCGGGGCGGTTCGAATCTTCGACAGGTACGGAACGATGATGCGACGTTGAAGACGAACTTGCAAACGAGGAAGAAGAAGAAGAAACGAACCCACGAGGAGGGACAAAGCCGCCCGCGAATTCCGGAAACAGCAGTCGCGAGAAATTGGGCTGCCGGAGAGAGATCGAGCTTCCCCTTTGCCGGATCGTGATTCGCCGCCGATCGGAGGGGAGGTGGGGTGGCGCTGGAGAGGAGGAACAGGTCGCGCACCGAATCGCGAGAAAGAGACGATGGAGTAAAAAGACAACGAAGATATTTCTTTATTTTTTTTCAATTGTTTCGAGTTGGTTGTCCTGGCGATTCTATCATCGTTTCTGTTCTCTCTTTTTTTTTTTTTTTTAAGGGATAATAACACGAATTATTCCTAAACTTTAATACCATGTGCAATGTATTTTTCAATGTGATCCCTGAACTTTTCTTGAGTGTGTAATGTGGTCCATGAACTTTTAATTTATTCGATGTGTTTTATAAACTATTTAGTCCCTAGATTATGTAAAAACATTTAATATTGTCTATGAACTTGAATTACTAGAAGGATAACATTCAATATCTTCATATAGCTCAAGAACTAATTTGAACATATATCAAAATTCTATGAACCATATGGAATAAATTAAAAGTTTGGGGATCACATTGTATGTTGGGTTAAAATTTAGAGACCACATTAAAAAAAATTAAAAATTCATGAACCACATCGCGTATTGAGTTAAAATTCAAGAGCCATATCGAATAAATTAAAAGTGCAGGGACCACATTGCATATTGAATCGAAATTTAGGAATCATTTATGCCATTGTCCATATATTTTGAGTTGTCTTCATTTTTTTTTATTTTGTAAATATTTTTGCGAAGATTATCTTAATATGTTGTGTGAATATTATTTATTCAAATATTTTTCCCTTATTATTCTTTTGGGCCGCCCTCTGTTCGGCCCAATAGTCTTCCACGGCCCAAAGATGATGCTGCTTTCTGGGAATCTATTTTTGAGGTGTTGTGGTGATGAGGTTGAAGGTCGAGTTTTGTTCTTCGAACAAAAAAAAAGTTCTGTATGTTATTCAGTATAAGTCAAATTTGTCTTCAGATGTAAATTCTTTCATAAGTTTATCAAATTTTACAGAGATGCCTTGCAAATAGAAAATATCACCAAGTGGTCTTGAAATAAGTTTTAGAAAGTGTCGATTTCGTCGATTGATTCATCTAAAACTATACAATATCATATGAGTTTATGATACTTAAATGCACCGACGCATGTTTCATCAAGTTTCTTGTGAGGAAAATTATTTACTTAATGCCCAAAAACTTATGAGCTCGGGTATAGATAAAAGCTTTCTCCTCATATTTACATTGATTTCCACTAGCACTATACATGGATATATTGGACTGCACCCAATGTACTACTTTTGATCATTTCAATGAATGTGACTTGGTAATTGTCTAAGGTTGGGCAATGCAAACACCAATCACAATTCACATGAATTACTAACCTAGGTTCCCTGAATTTAATTGAGTTTAATTATCCTATGTGCAAGTTGCTAGAAGCATATGTCTTCCAATCAAAATCCAAAGTTGGTCTGCCAAACCCTAACATCTGATCTAAATAAAAATATAATCTAGTTTAATAATTAAAGATTATGATCAAAAAAATTGCACAAAAGTTCTTGAGCCTACTATATGATGCAATTAACTCCTAAATCATTTCAATTGGTGCACTTACGTCCTAAACTCTTTTATCGGAAAGCTTAACCAAGTCTAATTATGTTCAGTAAAAGTGATTAGAAAGTAGCAAAATAATTATGAGAGGAGAACAGAAACGGCACATAAATGTGGATTGGGTAAATATATTGTTTAGATGCAAGCGAGGGAAAAGAGGGAAAATAATATATTATGAGATAAATATCCTTTTGTACATTTAAAGATAGATTTAAAATAAGGATATGAATGAGAAAAAGGAATAACATTGTTTAGGGTGTGCATGGAATCCATTCTAGAGTAGAAATTCTGCTCTAGAATGAATTCCAGAACAGAAATGCGTTTGTTAAAAAATTTCTGGAGTGTATTTTCGAGCAATTTTTACATTCTGAAATAAAAATGTGTTTGTTAAAAATATTTAATTCCAGAATGTATTCTTAATTTCAGAATGAGTTTTGGGTAAGAAAAAGATAAGCTACTTTTTGTAACTGCTCTCTTCCAGAATGCATTCTCCCTATTTTCTCACTAATTTTTTTTTTTCAGAAAATGCATAAAAATTGAAAAATTCCAGAAAAATTCATAAAATTTTCTAGAAAATAAAAAAAGTTATATTTCGAAAAAATAGGAAATTTGGTGAATTTTTTTCAAAAAATATAAAAAAATTAAAAATTTCAAAACTTTATAAAATAGCTTAGAATACCTTTGGGCACTCACTTTGAGTGAAATTTAATTTTTTTGAGGTGCCCAAAAAAATTAAAAATTTCAAAACTTCACAAAATAACTTATAATACTTTTAGGCATCCACTTTCAATGAAATTTATTTTTTTTTAGATGCCCAAAAAAATAAAAAAATCAAAAATTTTAAAATTTCACAAAATAACTTAGAATACTTTTGGGCACCCACTTTGAGTGAAATTTAATTTTTTTTAGGTGCCCAAAAAAAAATCAAAAAATCAAAAATTTCAAAACTTCACAAAATGATTTAAAATACTTTTGGGCATCCACTATGAGTGAAATTTAATTTTTTTGAGGTGCCCAAAAAAATAAAAATATAAAAAAATTTTAAAACTTCACAAAATATCTTAGAATACATTTAGGCACCCACTTTGAGTGAAATTTAATTTTTTTTTAGGTGCTCAAAAAAATCGAAAAATCAAAAATTTCAAAACTTCACAAAATGGTTTAGAATATCTTTGGACACTCACTTTGAGTGAAATTTAATTTTTTTGAGGTGCCAAAAAAAAATCAAAAAATCAAAAATTTCAAAACTTCACAAAATGGCTAAAAATACCTTTAAGCATCCACTTTGAGTGAAATTTATTTTTTTAATGTGCCTAAAAAAATTAAAAAAAATTAAAAATAGATTTTTGTTCCAAAAATCAATTTCTGGAGCAGAATTAGTCATGTTTTACCAAACAGATTTCTCCTCTAAAAATCAATTTCTTGCAAGAATTCCAAAAATCAATTTTTGATAAGAATTTGATTTCCGAAGCAGAATGGTTACCATTCGCATCCTTATTAATACTCAAATCCCTTGAAATGAACATAAAATTTAGTTTACTAATCCTTCCTAATTTCTCCCGATCCCTCGTAATCCTTTTCTTGTTTCCCTTGAAAAAAGAGGTTCGATTTTAAAACCCTTTCTTGGCCCTCATAACAGCCGTAGTAGCTAAGGGCTAGCAAGTCGAGTGGAGTCATAACAAAATAGCCATTATTGGGTCGAAAAAATACGACTTAAGGCTATATCGTAGACAAAGTTTTAGTATATCAAGCAGCCAATTTTCATCATTATTCATCGGTGGAACTTTATTATAATTTTCAAAGAAACGATGTTAAGATTCTATTCTATCAATCAAAAGGTCTAGAAATTGATTGCATTAGACTTTTCGGCAAACTTTTTCCCCCTTATATCTCAACCACTATACACTCACAAATTTTCATGATGTGCCAAGATTTAATTTAGAGGAGAAGCCATCAAAAGAATTACTTGGAGGGTATAAAAATTAAATCATAATTCAGGTGACAAATAAAGAAGAATAATCTCTTGGAAGGATAAATGCATGAGGCATTCTTGGGAGACCCATCTTTTAGCACGAACACGAATCCACCAAACTTTAAAGTGTTCATCTACACACATCATTCAAGATTGTAACAAAGCATTCATAGCACGATGGCCCTCTAATCTGACTTACCTTGTTGTTCTTTAGGCTTAATCTGGGACCAGCATATGCCTAATCAATTTTTTGTTTTTAAAGTGTGCATAGAATGGTGGCATTGCACTACTTTGAAGGTTTGTACTCGTAACCTGATGAGTAATTATAGTATACGTCAACAATGTCAGAAAGAAAATACAAATGCGGCCTTTTCAACTATTGATTTGAGAGAATGGATAGTCATAATCCTCAAATTAATGATGGATAAGGCCAATCATGCTATATACGCTCAAGTTTTCTAGAATTGGATGCCCCAACAAAAAATAAGGAACTCATAAGTCGAATGTCTATGCATAGTCATCTCCATGAGGCCAAATTTTAAACCAGACAAATAAAGAGAAATCTCTCATCAAAGTCTCATATTTCAGAAAGAAAAACATTATCATATAATTTTTTTTTTATGTCTACGAATTTAGTGAGCAAATTTTTTTTTTGGCAATTCATCATTTGGTTTTGCATTACTCATCAAGAAAATGTACGAGTATGAACAGCTGCTTGTGCACACTTACTAGTACAAACAACTAGCAATCTGTATCCCATCTCTCACAGAGTTGCTTGTGGCCCAAAATAATTTTGTTTTTCACAGACTTAAGTGCATTTATCCTCCACCTAATGTCACTAACAATGTTACTAAATATTATTAAATTCCAACATATGTACAAATTCAACAAAGAACTCCCAACACAAACATTTATTCAAATCCATTCATGGACTCCCTAAAACCCAATTAAATACATTTGCCAAACTACATATGAACCTTAAAATTTGCATATCACCGGATGTCAGAGAGTGAAAGAACCACCCATTTCTTATTTTTTAAATAATTAGAAGAAAATCCTCTCTTACTTCGACACTAATCTCATCCATAGCAGACACTTCATTTATGGCACAAGCGCATGTGAACAGAGATCTGACTATCTAAAAGCCCTTGGAACACCCTACCAGCCTGATGAACTTGTATATCCAGCCCTCCAGCCTTTAGCATATGATCCATGACCTAAAGTAATTTGTATGCAGTTAATAGAAGGGTTAATACCACGAAAAATCCTCAATTGGTACACCTGTGATAATTTTACCCAGAACTATTTTTTTTACCACAAAAAATCCCAAACTGGTACACCTATGACAAATTTACCCCGAACTATTTTTTTTACCACCAAAAACTCTAATCTGGTACACTGGTAACAATTTTATCCAGAACTATTTTTTTGACCACCAAAAACTCCACACTGGTAAACTGTGATAATTTTACTCCCGAACTAATTTTTTTACCACTAAAAACTCTAAACTGATACATTTGTGATAAATTTACCCTCTATTAGTGTCCATTAAATTATATTAATATCACAAAAAATCATAAATTAGTAAACTTGTGACAAACAGAGGGCTAAAATCCAAAACCGGTACACATGTCAATTACCACGTGTCATTAAATTTAACAATTTGACAATAAAATTTAACAGAAACTAACATAGGGTAAATTTATCACAGGTGTACCAGTTTGGAATTTTTAGTGGCCAAAAAATTAATTTGGGGATAAAATTATCACAGGTATACCAGTGTAGGATTTTTTATGATCAAAATAATAATTCAGAATAAAATTATCATAGGCGTACTAATTTAGGATTTTTTGTGATCAAAAAAATAATTTGAGATAAATTTATCACATATGTACCAGTTTGGAATTTTTCGTGATATTCCTTAATAGAATTTGAACAAATGACAACTTTGTTTACCGTTCGCCGTTCCATCGTAGAGAAGATGCAACTCTCTCTGAGTCAGGTCCATGGTTTTCGAAAATGTACGATATAGAAATGGCTAGAGTCCTACTTTAGAGCAATTTTTTGGTAATTAAAGCCGTTATAACCATAGTTGAACAGATTGTGTAGTCACGCTATGGACATGAAAGGATGCGTTTATCTCGTGCTGCTACAGTGGGTTGGCCACAGATGAATGAGAACAAACTCTAGATTGGATGCCCTTTAGTATGGATCAAAGTTGGGAAAGAAGCATATGTATCATTTCCCAAGCACAAAACAAAAGCCCAAACACCCCTACTTGCCCATTGAAATAATGTGTTAAAAGGAGACATTGAAATCACAATTAATGGGACAAGGACATCACAAGTATCAAAATTTTCGTACAACACACACTTGATTACAATAATTTTTTTTCAATCACTTGAGCGTCATTACTTTACAAAAATATTCACTTGAGTCTCGTAACTTTCAATTGACATAACTACATTTGCCCAATTGCCAAAAACCCGATATGGTAGTTTTTAATAAAATTATGACACATTTTGAAAAGTTACATGAGAGTAGAGTGATATGAAAAAAAGCATTAAACACTCAAGTGAGCGCAAGCGATCGAAAATAAAGTTATGGCACTTAAGTGAGCGTTCAAAACACTTTTGATACTCTTTTCCCACAATCGACTATATAAATCAAGAAAAAGACGTACTCCTTGTGGTTAAAATGTTCATATGATCCTGTTAAGAATCAACAATCCATCAGTCTAGACTCTAGGCATATATATATATATATATATATATATATATATATATATATATATATATATATATATATATATATATATATATTGTAAGGATGCTTGGATTGATAACCGTGGATCTCTTTGTTGTCACTCGAGACTTGACAGACACATATAAGTGCCAATGCAACTTATGAAGGATATTCTACTATAAGAAAATTACAACCCATTACTCTTTCCGTTTGGTAAATAACCATGAATCCGAAGTTACATCGACAACCTCAAAATGAATTAAAATGTGAGACAACCCAAACAGATAGCTTAAACATAGAATCATCTGCAGTCGATGATACAAGAAATTTGATCTGTGTATCATAAACTCCACTCACACAATCAAATCAACTTCTTTGGTGAGGAACTAAAGATGGTTACTCCATGTCCTAAGGGTATATAATGCCACATAATTAATAATTGCAGAAAAGTGCAGTTTCACATCGTGTCAATTACCAGCTAAATACCCATTAAGGACTATAATTTTCATTAACCTTACAGCTCACAAGGCAGAAACGCATATCAACTTAGCCTATCTATCCTTCGGCTCAAAAGTTTCTCTTCCATTTTGCAGTCGTTTCCTTCATCTTTTCGTGGTTTTTTTAATATATTGTCTCTGCCGTCTCAAGAAACATTGCTTACCTTTCTTCTCTTCTGCTAGGGCAAAACTAGAGAGAGAGAGAGAGAGAGAGAGAGAGAGAGAGAGAGAGAGAGAACCCTAGGAGAGAGAGATAAGAATGACAAGAGCAAAAGCTGCTATCTCTGCACAAACCACAGCTGCAAGTGCAACACCAAAAGACAAATAGCCATCTGTGAAACACCTCCTGTACGCTAAACAAGTATAATAAAGAATCTTACACCTAATTGCAGAAGATAAAAAGCTAAAAAAAGTGATATGAAGCAACAATATATTAGCTTAACTAGAACAGAGAACGAGGAGTTCAGATTGTTTATTTTCGGCCAAACCTCTATGTAACCGCCACTTATAAAACAACTTGGAGTTTTTTTTTTCGGTCTGTAAAACAACTTGGAGTTCAGAAGTTAAAAAGAGCCAATAAATATTACAAGGACGAAACAAGAACCACAAACCATTGGCATAAGATAATGCCACAGACACATGGCACGGTCCCTCATGGGAATATATTAAAGAAAGGAAGAAATTATACACATTTGTCATTGCATCGATGAACTCAACGAACTGAGGATTTTCAATACGAAAAAGCACAAACCAGACTCGTACTTGCGACTGCAGCTAGCATTAAAAAAACCTAGTTCCACATCAGAACCCTAATAAAAAAGATTTGATGCACCTTTAGATTCATCATCTTCTTCGAGGTGGAAGGAGAGACCGCATGGTGCCGACGCATTGTAATAACTTCTTGAACTTTTCTTAGAGAGGGATTAATTTAATTTCATTTAATTTCCAAGAAAATATCGTTTGCTTCAAACTATGAAATCCTACCCCCAGTTAGCTCCAAGTTCCAACACATCATAGACCCACTAGAGCAACAAAAAGCCGGTCTTTTTTTTAAGTATTGGAGGAGAGTAGGCGAGTTGCATGGGAAAATGAGCAATCAACGCAGGTGTTATGGAGATTAAAGGCAGAGAAACCAGAGGAATTTTCCTATTGAATCCTTCACGAGAAACCATTTCCTTCGAATTACAGACTGCGTATCAAAAGCTACGCTTATGTCGCAGCACTTCCGATCAAACACATATTGTTGTCCAATTCCTTTAAAGAAAAAAGGACATGGAGGTGATTCATAGCATTCTATCTTTGATATGTTACCAGAAGAATTCACAATTGTCATAGTCATATGATATGATCACAAATACTTAATAAGCATTTGCAAAGAAATCATACAGATACTAAGTAAAGCACTCCTCGACCCAAAGGATGGGAATATACAAGGTCAAAATTGAAGGACTATAGTGCGAGCAAAATGGAGGGAATATAACATAGCAACATGGTGTTCTTAATAAGTACTCTTTCGCAGCCGCAGAAGGAAACTCCCTCTTTGCAGATGAAGGGCTTAAACACAGGCTGAATTTAAAAGGTGTTCTTATGGCAGAAAAGGAGAAGCAGTACTTGATACGGTAAACCATTGTCTTTTCACTTCCATTGATCCAACATTAATCCTCCGATGAGACAAGGTAAGATGGACTCTCAAACACCCTAAGTTGCGGAGTTGATGCTATTTGGTTATTAAGCATGCAATTTGAAACTGCGATGTACACTCGCTGTTGCTAGCACATGCTAAGACTCGCATACCAGATTGAAAACGATCGAATAGAAATCATCCGAGAGAAAAGAGGTATTGGAAAGGATAAAAGAGTGCCAAGAAAAAGGGGTGAAGGAGCTCCCTTCAGTCCAAGCAAGGAAAAAAGGAGAGCGAAATTATCTCCCGCATCATTCACACGGTCAATAGTAGATCCACATGATTTCTACTGATTGATCAAATGAATGAGTCGGCAGCCAATTCAACCCCGATCCCTCCATGAGTGGACTGAAGGAAGCTCTCTCTCCCACAATTTCTCCAACGCAAAATTGCACTAAAACTCCGAGGATCAAATTCTTCAGGAAACAATGTCAAAGAAGAGTACTCAAACTAGCTCTCACAGCACAGATTTCTAGATGCTTGAAGCAACCCGTAAAATGAAAGCAATTGCACAAACATGCCGTTGCAACCAAATTCTACTAGCTAGTTTCTCCTGATTCATACAAATGGCAGTTAATCAGCTGAAGCTTACCAGAAGAAGTTTCTCTAGAAGGCTCCATTCTGCATTGTGCACACGACCAGCTAGAATTAAAAGATAGAACGTTTCCCGACTTGACATCTATGGTAACAACCAAATGAACGAAATCTTTATGGGAGACATAATGCTTAAAGCAAAAGAGAACCAGAGAAAATTCTGGGTATTATTTCCCATCCATAACAAGCATAATTGGAAGACCATGCTTCCAGAATCGGTTGTGCAAGCAAACAGAGGAAAATAAATGACAACATTGAAATGGAAGAACCTTTAGTAAAATGGTGGCATCAAGAAACATCACTTGTCTGACCTTATTCTACAAGTATCAATCATCAGATGCTTAGCAATATGAACTTTACAACGGCACGAAGCAGCGTAACAGTCGAGAGTGTAAAAAAAAGCGAACCCAATGATCGTCAGTGTTGCTACATCTAACTCTTATGGTACACAATACGAACTCTTTTGACCAAAGAAAACCCTAGCTACAATGTGATCACACGCTCTGGAAGAGTAGATGCAAGCAACAAGTACAAGAGTCAGCCATAAAATGATAGAAGGACAGATCATCGCCTCATGAACAAGAGACAAATGGGCAACTGACAAACCTCTTTACAAGCGGAAAACCACCGCCAGTCACAAGCTCAGATTGTGGTTGAACAAACATAAATACATACAACATATGAGAAACACATATGGTGAACCTCAATGAAGAACAGACAGATCGCATCACAGGCATAAATATGCGGAGAAAGAAAAGGAACTTACTTCTTTGGGCAGGGTTGGATGGAGGGTACAAACTTTATGACTAAGCGCATTCTATTTCCCTCCGGGTAAAAGCAAGGAGTGAGCTGAAAAATACAAATTTGAAAAAAGAAACTTTTCTACAGAGACTAATGCCCTAATTAACAACTTTGCATACTAGGTGCAAAGCAATGAAGACCTAAAGCTATAATTAGCAATAAGAAGCTATTATCCTACAAAAAAAATCAGGGCCACAGGGGAAGAAAAATCAGATTAAAATAATCGATAGAGCAAAGCTCAAAGTAGAAGAGGTCAACTCCACTGGTGCTTCATAAAGTTCACGGTGTGTATGTGTGTGTGTGTGTGTGGCTGGTGTCCAGCTGTTGATCAAACCCTAATAAAAATCTTCATCCCAGTAGTTGGCGTGGTGATGCTGTGCAGACCTATGTATGCACACACACATATATGTTGATATAGCATGTGCCCTCATCCTACCACCACAAGAGCTAGCTAAGAACACTGCTAAAAACATAATGAGAGAGTCGGGTAGGGGTGGGAAGGCGCCTATTGTGAATTCTGACATAGAGAGAGAGGTGGTGAGAATGAAAAAGAAGGGCAACAGAAGGCAGACTATAAAAGAGGAACTTGCAGAAAATAAGGAAGATGATGGGTCACAGTCTTCATGAGAGAGAGAGAGAGAGAGATGATGGGTCACAGTCTTCATGAGAGTCAGAGACAGGAAAGTGACACAAGATCTTAGAAAATCCAACACACTGGAGATTAAAATGACTATGAAAAAGAGAGGGGGGGAGACTTCTTTTTCAGACTCTCCCAGGAGTGTCTTGAGTGTCGAATATGATAATGTAGACAAAGAAATGAAACGTTTGAAGGGACCGTCACAGCGTGACGAAGCCAAAGCAACTCCATTTTTGCTTCAAAAAGCAAAAAGACAGGTCTGTCTTTAGCCAAGAATCAAAGTGAATGATGCCAGATCATGACTTGTAAGAGAAATGGTAGAGGTTGTGTGTGTCCTGTGACAAGAAAGAAAGGAATCAAACCCCTTTTTATCTCTCTCTATCTCTCTCTGGTCATCACTGTAACCCTAGAGCTGGTGATGCTGGCAAAAGAGACTTTTCTTGCTTTCTTCTACAAAACCTGAATATGCGGAATAACCCAGACTATGCCTTACAGTTCTTGGACAAGATAGCTCGAGTCGGACGTTAAATAATACTTATCCCCTCATAAAGAAATTCATTTTTTCCATAGAAAAAATAAATTATGACAATTGTTAGAAAAAGAGAAAGAAAGTCTTGCAGAAAAAATGGGTGTTCAGGGAATCATTTGTCTTGCCAACTAAAAAGTTAAATGAATTATCGTAATCATGATTCACGAGCACCGAAATGTGAGGGAAAGGAGAAAAGAAAGATGCAGGTCTGAGATAAGCATTCGAGGACAAGGAAAAGGATGGAAATCCTCCATATTTGTGGACAGTATTCCAGAGTTTCTGGTCTTTTTCATTACATGCTCTGACTTTGCAATTGTATTGTTGACTGCTAAATGGGTTTTCAGATTTTCTTCTCGGAAGTTTCAGCTAAAAACACGCATAAATCTTTGGCAAAAGGTACGGCCAGATCCCAAACTTCCTTTACTTCTTTAATTTTTGGCATAATACCCTACAAGCCCTCTAATTTTAGTTCAAGTTTCCATTCTATTGTAAACTTTTTTTGCCTCGTGAATAATTTTCAACTTTTAGTTCAATCCCAATTCTACTCTAAATATTTTTTGTCTCTTAAAAAACTATTAACTTCTACTTGAGTCTCACATCTACCCTCGTTAGCATTCAATCCAAAATTGCCCTTAGCAATGTGGCATTTCCATATCATTGTTCTAGTTTATTCCCAAATTTCATATCCAAGAAGATATCTTTTGGAGTTGAATTTCCATGTCAACGCAAACAACATCTTATTAGATCTTAAATTTTGATTAAAAACTAAAGCAATTAGTGTTGGCTTGCTTCAATTGTTTAGATAGTCTCTTCCATCTCACTCGAGAATCTTCAATTTTGTTGTCAGTCTTTAATCTTTCGAGCTCGGGAGTCTTCCATCTCTAGCAGTCCAAGCACTCACACTCAAGACAGTTAGTTTGGGACGCTCAAATAGCTTTCTTGGGAGTTTTCCATCTTTCAATTATCAAGAGAAATTTTGGATTGAGGATTAACGAAGTCGGATTTGGGACTTAAGTAATAATTTGTGGTTTTTTATAAAACAAAAAAAGTTTAAGATGGAAATGGAACTAAACTTAAAGTTGTAGGTTTTTTATGAGACAAAATAATTTTTGGGTAGAATTAGGACTTTTCCTAAAGTTTAAAGTTTTATAGGATATTAGGCCTTTTTTTTTCGCTAGACATGTTCTTAGCTCTAGCTAATCTCAATAACAGCCTTAAATGATCTTTCTTTGCCTTCTATATAAGTACATTGGAAGTCTTAAAACTTATTAAAGAAGTGCAATTGAGTTTTAAAAATTTCAAATAGTGTAATCAAATCCTAAAACTTATCGTAAAATGTAATTAAGTCATAAAACTTTTAAAAAAATGCTATTAAGTTATAAAATTTTTCAAATTGATCCAATCAAGTCATTTCGTTAAATGCACTTTTGAAAGTTTTAGGACTCGATTGTACTTTTTTTAAGTTTTAGAACTCAATCGCACTTTCATAACAAGTTTTAGGACTTTTAGTGCATTTATCCATTGCTTTTTAATTAGGGCAAAAGCTATCAAAAACCCTAAATTATGTCCACTACAACACATTTACCCTAAATTTTTTTTTCTATTACACTAAAAATCCCAAACTTATACCCATCTGACACATCTATTCACATTAAAAATTTTGTTAATGAAAACCATTAGAAATTTGCATACGTGGACGCCATAAAGCAAACAATTTTGTCAAATAAAAATAATATTATTTTAACTGAAAAATCATCTAATGAAACTTTGATGAAAAGTAAATGTATCATATAGGTAGAAGTTTGAGATTTTTATGTTACAAGAAAAAGTTTAGGGTAAATATGTCATAATGAGCATAGTTTAGGGTTTTTTATATCATAAAAAAAAATCAAGGTAAATGTGTCACAATTTGCATACTTTGAAGTATTTTTTATAGCTTTTTCCCTATTAATTATCAATCGTCATTTATTTATAGAAGTCACCAGACAAATCAGGTGGAGTTTTGAACTTATGTTGAGCTGATTAGATAAGATAGATAGTATAGTTAATTTAACCAAAAGTTGGAGGAGGACTTAATATTACTCAATTTATTTGTCTCTTATTCTTGAAATGCCATGAGAAGTCCGACTATACTTTAGGGTTAAATTCACGTTTATCTGTCGTGTTCGTGTCCAAAAATATTTTTCACAAATTGTTCCTATTAAAATTGAACAAAAAATATCAATTCATGTATGTCGAATTGTGTTGTTTGGATTGGGTTTCGTTTTCGGGATTCTTTTAATAAGTTCGTGTCCGATTCAAATCGCCTCTTCATATCGCAACAAAAATTGTTATACTTCAAGTGTTAGATTAAACAAAAATCTTAGCCAAAAAAAAAAACTCTATATTCGTAATTTACAACACAACTCGATTTCAGTTGAATTTTTACACACTAACACGGTATAAATTTGGCTATCGATGTACTTTCTCGTATTCATCCTGTAAACGTTTGTTCATGCTCTCAGTTAATTGGAAAGACACAACATAGTAATTCTAAGGTATAGTTTCAGTATTCCAATTGTTACTCACCATAAGGTTTGACAGACAGAACGTGTAACATCTCCAAATCTTGTTTATATGTTCATTACTGTTACTCATCCTTAAAGACAGTAAAGATAGAAGAACACTTATAGAAAATTATACTATGCTTTTGTCATCTCGTCTCGTATCGCTCACCGAATTTGCTATACCTCTATACTGCTCAAATTCATTTTTCACCGAAAATTTATATCCATTAATTTATCGAAAAATATGTTTTTATCGTGGAAAACAATCAGTCGCCTCATGCAAGGAAAGAAACTAAAACTTGGCAATTTTCTTTTCGCTTTCGAACTCTTTAAAATTTTGCGTACTTGTAACACACCAGGAAGAGCCATCACCCTTCAAGTTCTTGGTTTGTCTAAATGGAACCAATACCCTAAAGTTGTTTAACTAAACCACACACAGTGAAGCAGGATAACCATTCAATCTTGTGGCGTGATTCAAGACTCTTACATCATTCCATCAAATTTGACATATGTATACTCTTCCGCATGTTTGTACCCTGCAGATTAACTTAATTTGCTCTTCGTTTGTTTGCTTCGTTGGTACTTGTTGGGATTCACAAGTTGTTCTCCATCTTTCCAAAGAATTAGACATTTCCAACTGTAAGCCTATTTCTTGGTATAGCTTCTCACATCTCTTTCTCAGTAGAAACGAGGAAATCTTTTGTTATAATCCCTAGACAAGTCATGCGACGACATGATTGTGTGCACAAGTCCCTACAGACCATGGGCACCCAACTAGTTATGATGCCAAATGCGGGTTCTACTGCGGAAAGTAACTTTCGAAGATCTATCTTCTTTTCAAGAAAGGACTCTAACACGATAGCTGCGTAGTTTCTTTTTGCCGTTACAAGCAGAGACATGTTCCCATGGCCATCTCAAGTGGTGGATTCAGTGTTTTGATCTCAAATGCACTCGTGTAGAAAAGCTTTGAGCTGGAGATCTTCTGAAGATAGATGCATAGCAAATATGAACCATTCTCACCTGAAAGCAAAAGAGCTCCGGGAGCAGAAGCAGACATGTCATGATTTGGCCATTCATTCTCAGATCTCGAACACAGCATCCTTTATGTACAACAAAAGTAGTAGCTTTCACAAACAGTACTTGAAAATTCGACATGATCATGGCAGTCCAGGGAACTGCAGATGATCCCATTCAAGCCACGTGCTTGGAAATCTGATTTGGTTGCGTCTATGAAACTTGGTTGAGAACAACTAGGGCGATCAGTTCCCTTAAAACCAGTTCTATTTTATGAAACCTGGAACTAGACTTGGCCACGGTTCAGGAACCGGCGGTTCCGGTTCGTGGCTACGTATGAACCAGAACCGGAACTGCAAGGGGTGGTTCTGGTTCCGGGCCGATTCCGGTTCCGGTTCGTAATTTAAAAATTAATAAAATAAATTATAAAATAAAAATTGTAGGCCTGGTCCTCCGTCAATCATTGCTCGGGCTTCGCGGCCTTGGCCATGGTGGCGGAGGTGAGATTCAAGGCGGCGAGAAGATGAAGCGGGAGACGGGGGAGGTGGCGAGGGGGAGAAGGAGCAGGCCGGGGAGGAGGAGCGGGGGAATTCCTCCTTCAGGGGCTAGGCGGGGTCAGGAGGAGGGGAGGAGGAGGGGGCGTCGGTGTCGGCAATTGCCGCCATGGGTGGTGGCGGCGACGGCGGGGGTCAGATATGGGGAGACGGGGGCCAGGCGGAGGAGAAAAGGGGAGGAGGCGCAGGGTAGCGAGGGGGGAGGAGGAGGGGGCGTCGGCATCGGCGACTGCAGCCATGGGCGGGGGCGATGGCGGCGGGGGTCAGATTTGGGAAAACGGGGAGCGGGCGAAGGAGAAAAGGGGAAGACCGGAGGAGGCGTAAGGGAGAGGGGAAGGAGGGATTTGGAGGAGGAGGACCGGAGGAGGTGGGCGTGTGTGGGGTGTGAGGGTAGGACCGTGGGAGTCTATTGCAGTGCTATTGTTGCAAGTTTTTTTTTATCAATTTTTTTTTTGGAATCGGGCCCGTAGGCTACGGGCCGGTTCCGGTTCCGAATTGCGGGCCCAATCTATGGGCCGAGCCCAGGTTTGACCAAATCGAAACTGACCCGTGGCCATGACTACCTGGAACCCACTATATTTATCCAAAAACCTACCCTATTTTTCAATTCGGTTTCAGGATCTACTCGAAAACCTGTTTTTTTTTTCCTTTTTTTTGTTTCATTTTTTATAGCAATATAATATGAACAACAAAACGGTTCAAAATAAAAGATGAACGAGGGTAAGTGAGCAAAGGCGAGTCAAGAATGAGCAAGGGTTGCGAGGCTCAAACGAGTGAGGGCGAGTTGCGAGCGAGCGAGGAGGAGAGTGAGTCGCGAGCTAAAGAGAGAATTGTGAAGTGCCTAAATGAGGTTAGAGAGAACTAAGAACAAGAGAGAGAGACAAAAAAATACCAAGAGAAAAACTAAGGTTTTCAGGCTTTATGAAATTGGTTCCAAATTTGGTTCGATCGGTCCGGCTCCGAGGTGGTTCTTCACACTAAACCGGGGGTAAAACCGGTCCGGTTACAAAAACCCTACAAACAACATCGATCAACCCCTCCACTTGTCCTTGCGCTGCCTGATCTCCCTTAGACATTCGACGGGTGACTTGCAGCCTACGATCTCCTGCAAAGTCGCACAAGAATTTGCAAAGCATTAGAGCATCACTCTATGGGGCAGATAACGAGCTAAGGAAAGAGAATTAAACACCCCATGCAAGTTCCGAACATTCACAAAGTCGACAGCGAAGGTAATTAACTTCACCTGCAGCTCCGGTAAATCAACCCGCATGAAAGGGTTGGTCTCCATTTCTTCCTCAATGGTGGATGGAATAGTCGGGAGGCCTTTCTCCTGCTGTTGCTGAGCCCATGATAACTTTTGCTTTATCTTCACGTTCTCTTGTTCAACGGTGAGGGCAAACAGCAAGTTCTTCACCGTGTACTACAAAATAGCATTTAGGAACAATGTTCAGCTTTTTGCCAAGGAAAAGAAAGCGAGAAACACCATATAACAAGAAAAAGAAAATGACGCTTGCTCTATGACATTGAGAATTTGAACGTAACAAAAATCCGTAAAAACTAGAATTGTTGCTGTTGTTAAGGAGCCAGTCGCCATTGTCACTTCCCTATCTCATGTTGTATCTCGCATACTGCAATATCCCGAGCACGCAGCAACACACTGAAGAACATCTACAATTCAAAAAGCTAGGGAGGTGTGTATGCTTGTCAAGAGTGTCCTTACCACTTGGTCGTATCCCCTATATAGCATAATGGCCATGCAAACGTCCATTTTTTATTTAATTTACAGAGTATTTTCGCTCAAGCCACATGCTCGTCCAAATAAACTGCTAAGATTTCGTTTAATCTTTCTTCATACAATATGATCTCTCTTTTGAACATAAGAGCCACACGGCAATAATTAAACTGTACTCATTCACTCTCACAACAGTTGGCCAAGGGAAGGAGAGGAACCGCATCTCAGCACTACTTATAAATTGTGCATAGAATTTCTGTACAAATAATCAGCCTAAGTATACTCTGTAGAGCAACTACGGCTACTTAGCTATATTTTATTCAGCAAAACTATCCAGGCTACTCCCATAAAGCTGAAAGCAGAAGAAACTAAAATAGTAAGCAATATCAATATCTTACCTCATGGCCGCAGTAGACTCGAGTTGGTTTTGGCAATGACCCCAGTGTAACACAGAGCGATTGATACATCTGCTCTGCTGTGCCTTCGAAAAATTTTCCACACCCAGCAATGAACTGCATTTGAAGATATGCATATTTGATTTAAAATGAATGCACAACTTGTCAGAACTTTTAAAACAAAGACCTTGCTCCAGCCACAAGACAACAACGGCAATAATGCCATAGTGTAGACACGTTAAGAAATAACGTCAACAAAGCACACAGCCCCCATGAAAACTCTGCTTAAAGCAGCAACCACATCCAAATAATCTTAAAAATTATCTCCGAAGTTCTAGAAACATGTTTCGCACCTCCTATATCTTGCTTTTCGAGTTACGTGACTAATTGGTGGATAAAACAGCATGATTTAACACTAGTGCAAGTAATGAGACAAACTATCAACTCACCAGTGTGTCGCCTGTGAAAACAGCAGGATCTTCGTCCCCTTTCCCAGTCACATAGTAACTTACATGCCCTCTGGTATGGCTGGCAACAGCATATAGAGAAATTAAAGAAACGGGGACAAGAGCACCGAGCTCCAGCACAAAGTTTGTATCTCCCTTTCATAGGTAAGTGATTCAACGCGAAACAAGAAATTGTCATGAAATGATACGTCAGAGTATGGTTGGAAGACCAGCTAATCTTCCCACGAGCATCAACAGATAGATGCTCCTTATTTTAGGGGGAAAAAAGGCCCCAAGATAAGAATGATAATGACATCATTAGATACCCTACATCCTAAGGAATGGCTTACTTTTTACCGTGCATAACAAGGAGTCAAATGCAGTGGCTAGTTATCACATCCAGAAGTCGAAATAAAAAACTTAATACATGTAATAACACAAAAATCATCAACTTCCAGGATCAAAGGAGAAGCGAAAGCTCATCTTAATGGATGGGGCACTCGACAGAATCCAAAATGCAGAGCACTCTTAGAGAATGGTATACCAGACAAGCTAATCAAATGCAGAGGGACTTCATCGTCCCCATTTATCGGAAGTATAAGTCTGCCAATATATTTCCACAGCAAGCGATGATTTAGGCATGAAGAGATTGAAAGACAATACCAAGGAGTGTGAAGACATAGTATGTTGGTATCCTTCCCGAGAGACAACTTATCGCCATTTTCCACTTTATCAGTGCAAGCCTTCACATTGTCGATCGAACCGCCATACACCTTGATCCCGGGTATCAGCTGCTTGATCTTCTCATTCCCCCCAGCATGGTCCCTAGCAGAATCAATATGCGCAAGTCGACCCGTTAGGTTACGAAATCAGCTGAACAAGAGGACCTCGACATTACTTCCTTCGTTTCGCATAACGAGTTTGTCGCGACCGAAAACGAGGCGACAAATTATTTCAAAAAGAGCATCTTTCATCCACAAAAACACATCAATCATCAGTGAATTCTTCATCTCTGCCGAGATGTGTCAAACCGACGAGACACGGTAGAGTAGACAGTGTATTGACTTTCTATCCAATTCTAATCATGTCTAGGACAAACAAAACCAAGAACAATCGATGCATTCGCGAGCAAGATAATTTCATCGAGCGAAGCGAATTTCAGTTCCGTTCGGCCGACGCCGCGATAATCCAAAATCCGATTCGGCGTTCATCGGAAACCCTCGCGACCGACCGACCGACCGACTGACCAGTGATGGTGAGTGGTGAGCACGAGCTTCAAGTCAACGCCGTGCTCCCGAGCTGCTTTCACGACCTTCCCGGGCTCCGCGGGGTCCACGGCCGCCGCCTCTCCGGTGCTCTCGTCGATGATCCTGCCGATTCCGATCCACGAGCCGACCGGAAAACAAGAAAGGCGAAGAGCAATTAGGAAGGGGGAGGAAGGATCACCGGAGAAGGAAACGGCGAGGGAAAATCCGATTGTGGCGGGAGGGGGTTGATTACAGGTAAGCGTAGTTGTCGTCCAAGCAAGGCACGTGGTGGATCTTCATGGCGGGAGGGAGCTTCTCTCGATCGGAATCGCCCGCTTGTTGTGGCGGCGCCGCCGTGAGTCAGGACGCTAGAAGAAGCATCTCGACATCATTCTCCGTTCGGGGGCAGGTGATGATGTGCGCGAGAAAATATCGACTAGGATCGGTTCCAGGACAAATACGATGGATTCTAATACGTGTCCTTGTTTCTCGCGTGGCAGCTCCCCGACTATGAACACCGAGAAAATATCGGTTAGGACTGCCTTGCCATGTCATCCCAAAAATAGTCCACACAAAATTCGACACGTGGCCTTCGGGACCCACCATAAAAAAATTTTCAAAGATGCACACTCCTTTTTTTTCCGTTTTTTTTTTTCCGTTCGAGAAAATGTTGACTAGGCCTCTCTCCTCTCCTCTCTTTGTCTTCTTCGTTCTTTCCGTCTCATCGGAAAGAAGGCATTTCCTCTCTCCAGCAACGCGAAGGCTTTCAGATTATTTCGAAATCGTTGATTTCGCTCTCAAATTTTGCTCTCGTCAACGTTCCTGGTTGCTCCGGCGCTCGCTCCGTCGCATCGCGTTGCTGCTGCTGCGGGCGCTCCTTGCTCCTCGCCGTCGCCGACGAAGCAAAGGGTTTGTATCCTTCATAGTCATCAATACTTAGTGACCCAAAAAGAAAAAAAAACAAAGCCTCAGGCCCCCTCGCTCGACCCTAGCTTGAATGTGACTCGTTCCCTTGGCTTTCGTAGGTTCTGCGAACATTAGAGCGGACCTCGCTCGGCAGGACGTGCCTTTCACCGTCCCTCATGGCATCGCCCGGTACACCAGCCAGGTGCCCAAGCAAAACGTGCAAGTTCAGATCCAACGATGTTCGTGACGTTCTTTTTTTTTTTTTGTTTGGGTTTTTGGTGTGTGTTGGGTTATGGCGTTGTGGGGTTGATGGTTTGTGTTGAGTTGCGTCTTCTGAATTCGTTGGGTTTTCTTCCGCTTTCGTTATTGTCTTGGAGTTTTTTAGATGCTCGATTCTCAAGTCCCTCGCTCGATCCCAGAGCGCACGAGTCTTTGTTTCTTGATGGATTTGTTTTCAATACATTCCAATGACCGTTACTATCGGCCCGATTGATTCGACCTTGGAGGAATGCGTTTGGCAAAATGTAAAGACTTTTAGGCTAAAAGGATCTTTCGAAATATAAATAATATTTGGTAAGTATATTTTAAAGTCACGTTTAAAAGCAACTTTGGCCTAAATATTATTTGGTAAAAGATATATTTTGTAAAAAACTTTTGCTAATATTTTTTTTTAAAAAAAAAATTTGAGGTGGAGTTCAGCCACCGTCGCCAACCAGATCTAGTCACTGGCCAATCTCGTCTAACCTCAAGCGAGGTGCCCTGAGGTCGTGGGACCTCAAGCGTCATTTGGGTTGCGCAACCCAAGCGACACCTGAGATCGAGTGAATCCAGGCGGCGTCGCCAAGGTCGAGCGACCCCAAGTGCTGGTCATCGAGGTCACACGACCTAGGCGATGCCGCCTGGGGTGGCCGAACCTCAAGTGTCGCTTGGGTCGAGCAACCTCGACGACCACTGCCTGGAATTGCGTGGCCTCGGGTGGCGGTCGTACAACCTAGGCAACACTTGCCTGTGTGGCCTGGGTCGCGTGACCCTTAGGCGGCAGTCACCGGGGTCATACTACCCTTCAAGTGGCAGTCGCCGACCGTCGAACCTCCCGCTTGGAGAAGATAAACAGTGCTATGAATAGTGCGATGAATGGTAAATTTGCATTCCTAAAATGTAACTTGCTAAAGTACTTCCGAACTTGCCTTGGACTAAAGGCCTTTAGAGTCTTTTGAAAATACAATTGCATTTCGCCGAAGTGCTTCAAAAAAATTACCAAATGTCATTTGCATTTGACCAAGAGACTTTAGAGCCCCAATGCTCATTTCAAATGCCGAACCAAACGGGGTCTATGTCCTTGGTGTTGCATAGCTCGGTAATCCTTATGGTTTGCACCTATTCATTTGGAGTTACATACACAATTATTAGTTGCTAGTGTTAAGCATGGAACATGAGAACTTGAACATAAAGAGTGCGAGCGAATCAGGTAATTGAACAAAAAGACATTTGACAGATGTATATCAGTGAGACCTTGAAGTCATAGAACCTGGTTGAGGTCGTTTGGCTAAAATTTATTGCAAATTCTAATGTTTATTGTTAATGGTTTATCGTTTATAGATGTTGGAGTAGCCATAGATTCCATGAAAGCATTTTGTTACAATCTAAGATTAATGAAGTTGTTTCTTTTTTCCTTTTTTTGGGGCTTAAACGATAAATTCATGTCTGTTCACACATGTTTGATGGATTCGATTGGGTTGGCTGCTATGTGAAGTGAGGTGGTTTGGTTATGTGATGCAGATTGTGCAAAGGACATTCAGCTCTGACCGCCTCCACCTCGGCATTCTTCGTTGTCTCTACTCGTGGACGAGACTGGCTTACTCGCTGGGCAATGAATCTCTTTCTGATCTCTGTCCCTAGACTCTAGGCTCTCATCAAGCGCTCCGTGAAGCCCAAGGTCATTGCATCGAAACCCGATTTCGTTTTTCTGTTTTTGGGTATCCTTTTTTGGGGATTAAACGATAAATTCATGTCTGTTCACACACGTTTGATGGATTCGATTGGCTTGGCTGGTATGTGAAGTTGGGTGCTTTGGTTGTGTGCTGCAGATTGTGTAGAGGACATTCATAGGTGATGAATTCATGTCTACTAGAAAATCGTGTCCTGACTTTTGTTGAATTCATGTCTTCATTTGGAGTCACCTTCTTAAAACTTACCATGTTTTTTTCCTGGTTTGATGCATCTGATGGGCCATCAAGCTGTGATGAATTCATGTCTACTAGAAATTCGTATCCTCATTTTTGTACCTCTTTTTCTTTTTCTTTTTGGCCGTTTTTGCTGGAGTATTAATTTCTTTTATTTGGTGGGTAATTGCACAAGCTTGGCTATTGAATAGGCAGTTTTGCCCGCGAGTGTTCGGTGTTGTGATTTTTGGGAGGCTTGGTTTGTCCAAGGATGCTCGATATATTTGATACGATCTTGCATTTCATCTCCTCTCGCCATTTCAGCGATAAAGTGCTTGCTTGTTTGGATGTCTATTTGAGGATGTGTATTTGAATGGCCCTTGCTGTCTTTTACACGTATTGTTTTGAAGTCTTCGTTTTCTAAGACAGTCCTTCCTAGCCTATATTTTCTTGACTTTCACAGTCGAGGCGCTGCCACTCGAGAAATGAGGACACGTGCCGTGCCGTCCTAGGCATGCCCACTTGGCAAAACCCGGTTTGGTCCAAACCAATCAAGTACAGATCCTATTCAAAATCCAAGCTAATTAGGAATTAAGATAATCGGTTATAGGTCTAGAACCTACCATGCTATAATAAATTCTCAGTTTTTTGAGATTAAAATCTATCGTATTTTTCCCGAGATCGATCCTGAAACTTATGATGTTATTTAGTTTGGTTAAAGGATCTAACCTAGAATTTTTTTTTTTAGGGAAATGCTTGACTTTAATTCCGTCATCTTCAAAAGGGGTAAACCAATTCACTTTTGACATTTTGACTTTCGGGGTACAACTATACAATTTATAGTGGGATTTCAAAAAAAAAAAATTGAAGTAAAACTAGGAATCATCAAGACAAATTAAGTTGCATCCTGGGGAAAGCAAAACAAAATGATCTGCTAATGACAAGTGCAGCTACGGAGACTCATATAAGAGTTTCGATAAAATGAATCCATCGTGAGTAAGGTGAAATCTACATCGCATTTAGAACCCAGCCAGTCAACTTTATAGATAAGTATGGTAAGCGATTCTACTGTAAAGAGGCAACAAGAAGTTCATTATATTTTACGGTTTTTACCTCTAGATGATTGTTGTCTGAGCAAGCGAGGATTTCAAATGAGCGAGGAGCTAAGGGCAACTGGGGAATGAGCGAGGGTTGCGAGACTTGAATGAAGGATGGCGAGCTACAAGAGAGCGAGGACGAGGAGGAGGATAACTTGAGAGAGAGAGAGAGAGAGAGTCGTGAAATGTCTGAATAAGATAGAAGTCTTAAAGAGAAGAGAGAAAGATAGAGAAGAAGAGCCATTAGAAAATTAGGGTTTTTAGAGTTTTTGAAACCGTTTCCAAAACCAGTTTGGTTATGGATGGTTCTTCACTTGGAACCGGATCAGTTCCTACAAGAACTTAGAATTGGACCAATTTTCAAGGTGGTATGGTCCGCTAATAAGCCTATCCGACTTAACCCTCATTTGAAATGATTTGGACCAGACAAAATCAGAACATGGCACCCATGCGAACAAGGCCTGACTCGAAGTCGAAGAAGCTGAATCCTAAATGGATGCAAACCAGACAGGGTACCGAAGCCCTACAAAACCCAAACGACACTCCCCTAGTCAACACGACCCGCACGCAATTGCGACCAAGAGTCGAATTTCAACTGAAATCTCGAGACTGATCCTACCCGCTTGTTCGCCACCTCCACAGTAATCGAAATGGACACGTATTGAATTATCCGAGATTTGTAAAGACCCGACCCGAATTGGAAAACGAGCTAAACCCAAAAAAAGCCAGCCCCGAAACACGACCGGAGCTTGCGGACAAATTTTACAGGCGAGGGTCGGAAATGACCCGGATCCGTGTAAGGCCCGGGTCAAAATTGTCGGCCCAAACTAATCCGACCAGCGGGTCAAAATCGGACCGTTCAACGGGGGCGGTTGGGCCCGGCTTTGGGCTCAAGAAACGGAGAACTACGTGAGCCGTGAGCTCACCAAGATGCGCGTCCAAGTACACGCGGACACTCCTATATAATGCATCCCCGCTAGGGTTTCTCCGGTTCTCATCTTCTTCTTCTTCGCAGCGCCATCCTCTTGCGGAACGATCGGTGCGAGGTCGCCATGGGGAGAAGTACGTCTCTCTCCTTCGCTCTCTCTCTCTCTCTCTTGCTCTTTCGTTTTGCCTTCTCGTTTGGTTGAAGGCGTTGTCCTCTGGAAGCTGCTCCGTGTTGCGAACGCATCGGTCTTTCTCGTGGCCGATGCGGAATTCCCTGTAGCCGTTTCGTTGTCGCGCTCGGTTCCATTTCTGATGTTTGCTCGTGATCTTCGTTGGGGTGGAGGGGGGGGGGGGGAAGCGAGAAGTCGATTTGATTTTTTCCGCCCTCCGGTTCGTCGGCTTGAAATTTCGGCGTTCAAATGAGCTTGCGAGGGCGGGTAATGATTTCCGTGCGAACTGTTGCGTGGCCGGAATTGAATGGGTAGCTCGTCGGGGTCGAAGGGAGGGAAAGAGGACGTAAAGAGAATGCTTTTTCTTCTTTCTTTTCATTTTCTGCTCTTGCGTATTGTCTGCGCATCTGCATCCTGTGCGCTTGGATATCAGTTTTCTTCGTAGTGTTGTGGGATATGGCATTTTAGTATTGGGCTTCTTGGTTTGGCTTGATCCCGTGATTCTGATTTCGTGGTCGTTGTTCGCGGTAAGGAAAGGAAATGTTATAAATTGTCTGTGGTACGTGCACCCTTTTGCATTGTTGTTGCTTCAGCTGCTCGTTGAATCTTGTTTTTCCCGCAAGAGATATCCGCGCGTTCTAGATTAGGCTCGTGGCCTGTGTTGAGCGCACCTTCTATTCCATCTGTTCAATGGGGACTGTATTGTGAAGGTTCCGACTTCTGGATTTAGTTAATCTGATTTGATTCTGTGGTTATCATAGGACCGGCAAGGTGTTATCGGCAGATCAAGAACAAGCCGTACCCGAAATCACGGTACTGCCGTGGTGTTCCTGATCCTAAGATCAGAATCTATGATGTTGGAATGAAAAAGAAGGGTGTGGATGAGTTCCCCTTCTGTGTTCACTTGGTGAGTTGGGAGAAGGAGAATGTTTCGAGTGAGGCCCTGGAAGCAGCTAGGATTGCTTGCAATAAGTACATGGCCAAATTTGCTGGAAAGGATGCTTTCCATTTGAGAGTGAGGGTCCACCCCTTCCATGTTCTCCGTATTAACAAGATGCTTTCCTGTGCTGGGGCTGATAGGCTCCAGACTGGTATGAGGGGTGCTTTTGGAAAGCCACAGGGTACATGTGCTCGGGTTGCCATCGGTCAGGTCCTGCTCTCAGTCCGGTGCAAGGACAGCAATAGCCACCATGCCCAGGAGGCCCTTCGCCGTGCCAAGTTCAAGTTCCCTGGCCGCCAAAAGATTATTGTCAGCAGGAAGTGGTATGTGTTTTGACCTTTTGGCCTGTCTTGTAGCTAGAGTCTTTAATTGCATGCGTGTCAATGAATGTAAGTTGATAGTGAAAGGTCATGGCTGTAGCAATGGAAATTTTATACTTGGTTTCTTTCTGAGTATTAAAGCTCTGTTTCCAAAGGTAGACTCATAAGCCCCTTCATTCACCTCTTATCTGGCTCTTTTTATCCTTGCTACCCGCCTATTACTTCCGAAATAACACTAGATGTGATGGTCCTTTAATTCTAACGCGCTGAAACCTGACCATGGAAACATTATTCTCTGTTGCTGTTTTTCTGCATTACCCTGGCCGTCCTTTGGAAAATAGAAACTTTTTAAGTAGTTTTTTCTCTCTCCCTTTTTTGGTGAATCATTTGTAATTATTTTTTATTATTTGACTTACAAATTTTGTTTTGGAATTTTGTAACAGGGGATTTACCAAGTTCAGCCGTGCTGACTATTTGAAGTGGAAGGGGGAGAACAGAATTGTTCCAGATGGTGTGAATGCCAAGGTGAGTGTGCTTGTGTTTGAATATCTTATTTAAAACTCGTTAGACATTCTTATCTCTTCATTAGATGAGAGTTTTGTTGCTCCAGGGTCCAAGGGTAGGCTTCTCGATGCTTTAAAAGTGATGTCATGTTACTGAAGTTTCTTCACTTTACAAGGAAGAGTATTTTTTTTTTAAACGGAAGCAATAATTTGAGGGATAGTTATCATATTTAGTCATGTTTTGTATCCAAACCATCCCTAATACTCTCTTTGCTTTAGATACTGGTTATTGTGGGTTTGAGATGTTTCGAGTCTAACTGGCCTGTTCTTGACACAAAATACATGGTTTTATGCACCATTGAATTCTGATTGATGACTTACGAGTTCATGATTGGCGTCTATTGCAGCTTCTTGGATGTCATGGACCTCTGGCGAATCGTCGACCTGGAAGAGCTTTCTTGGATGCAACTGCTTAGGATATCTGGTGTCTAACTAGAATATTTCCGGATTTTGTATTCGGAACCTGTCCGTCTTAGTATCATCTGTTGTTTTCTCCCTGTATTCAGAGTTGGATTGGGCTTATTATCGTGAAGTTTATGCACATTATATTTAACTTTCATTTTCTTGGATTACTTTGCGTCAATAACTCCAGCATTTTATATACATTCGGTTCCGTCAGTGATGCTTGCTGCAAGTGTCTTTGTAGTTTGTTAGGCAATGGTTGTGTTGGGTTTTTACTTATGTTACCTGGTGGCAATTGTGGGAATCTGTTTCTTCGTATTTCTGTCCTCTGTTTGGACAATCGGAGTGTTTGCACGTGGTCCGTCCTCTGTCTTTGGTCTTTCTACCTATTTAGAGGGCCTTTTCCCGTACCTATTTTGATTCTTCATTCGAGTATTAATGGGAAAATTACTTGGTTGGTTGATCAATGAGTCATGTTTACTGCAACTTTTATCTCTACGGATAGAACCAAATTTTCCCATGCGTTACACATTGCGCTGAATGTGCCAGATAAGGTTCAGGTCATGTGGGATATATTGAGAACCAATTCTTCGCTTCTAAGGATTAAGGAAAGGTTTTCTTTACCTTCTTTGCACTCTGTTAAGCAATTCTTAACACATTGCTTAACACATTGCACTCTGTTAAGCAAACGTCAGGATATCCTGCCCCAAGTTTTCTTTTGTGTAATGGCAGTACGAGCAGTGGGTATCGCCTCTTTTCCAACCGGGAAGCCGAAATTGCCCTGACCTTTTGCAACCTTAGGTTACGTGCCGCAATGCAATCATACATGATTATGAGGGACTTACCGATAGGATCTGGTTGCCGTTCAAAGTGCAGACGTCAGTGGTAGAAGTACCTGTGTCTGGCTGTCTATGCTGAGGTGAGATGAGAGATCTCAAGATCAATGACAGCTGTTCCAACTTATCAGTTAGGTAATACCTATGTCGGACGGGGCCTGCCGGAGCAGCTGAGTTCATACCAGTTTCGTTTCTCTTTTTCTGTAGGGTCACACTTTGCAAGCTTTAAAAATGTTCACCTCAGATGGCTCGATCCAAGCCGGGCGAAAGCTCGTTCTGCCATTCGGGTCGATGTTTTCTCCCGTGTAGAGCAAACAAACAGATCGAATCGCAAATTTGAACGTTAACATCGGTGGATGTTTGGCTGCTTTTTGTGAAATGAGATTGGCTTTTGGCTACCACATTTGATGGAAGACGCTCAACTAAGACTCTGAGTGAATTGAAAAGAAAGTCACCAGGGTGTTGGCTTTGCCTGGATTGACGTCAATGGAGCGCTCGTTTTCATTAAATTCGATGCCAACTTAATCAACTGCCAACTGATTCCTCGGCGCTTTTGTGACTGAAAATGCAATGCTTGCCCTGTCGGTACGACAAACATCCCTGTCGCTCTGCCTCTCTCACTCATGCCCGCCGTATGCGCTGGTGTGCACCTTCCGTCGGATTTCATTTGGGAGGGGGGGCGGGGGGTGGGGGGGGGTTGTGGTTTTGGGACCAATTGAGAAAACTTTGTCATTCGTAATCAACCGACTCTTCCCATTTCATGATATTGTGAGAATCAAATCATTTCAATATTTCAAAATCACTCGGTGATGAGATCCGTTTCCCACCTTCACAGATCTCGTCTCAGGCTCCAAATTGAGTAGTCACGGTTCCCGAATCTTGTTCGTACACGGGCGACGACAGGATGGACTCCGCCAATTACTATCATCGAGCGAAGAGGGCACGAATAGAGAGCTCTGTGCTTCTCAGCCGTGCGCGACTTCTTCACCTCACTATGCCATCTCGGTGTTCTATCTCACTAATGTGGTACGGGATCATTAATTTGTGTTCTCATTGACCAGGCATGAGCGCTCTATCTGTCCCAAGAAGCTCACCCGTCTTCATTAATTGAAGTACGAATCTTCACCGCCGAGTCGAACGAGCCAGTTGCTTCATTGAGACAATCGCAATCGAACGTACGAGCGAAGGTGGTACAGAGAGAACAGAGGGTAAATTTTCTTAGTTTCAATCGATGATCTAGGCTGGAAAGATGAAAGTAAAGAGGACCCTACCATGTGAATTTCAAAGAGGCGGGCTTTTCTTCTTCTCTATGCACAAGGCCATGATGGTGTTGATTCTCATGACTGAAGTCAAACCAACCGATCATGCACAAATCACTCGCCTTTCACAGCAGCTTTGAACTAGATGGTCCCCCTTTTTAAGGAGGAATTTTTTGAAATTTGCCGTAATTACGGGGACCAAGAAAGAAAAAAAGCAAAAAGAAAAAAAGTGCCTCTCTTTGCATCGGGGGTTTTGCTGTTCATCATCTCCATCCGACGGCCCCGACAGCTTTTTGGCCTAGCTATGCGAATTAAAATTTTTTTTTGGCCAACCGTTACGTGAATTATTAGAAGCCCCTTTTTCTTGGTGAGTAATTATTACCTGCTTTTTATCTCATGGGTCGCTCGCCTGGTGGAAATTATTTTTCGCAAATAAAAAAAAAATTAAACGATTAGTCCTTTTTTTCTTTATCAGCAACGCAGAATAAAGATTGAATATTTAATTACACGTAAGATAAATCATACCTTTCCACATAATTGTGATTGATTGTGCTTTTTTTTTTTTGTCGTGCATGCCAGTAGATTATATATGTCAGTTTGGTGAAGTTTTTAGGTAAATGATATTGGCTTTTATATAAGATATAAATGAATAGCCGGGCACACAATTACACACAATGTTAATCAAATAAGTTCACGTAAATTAAACGATGGACACTTTTTTTCCGAAATTATCGGGCTCCTTGGCCTCCCAAATCGTTTTATTAGTGCCATTAAATCATGACTATCCCCGTCTTCAAGTAACTAGTTGCCTTTTTCAAGATTTGAACTAAAGACCACGCTTCTTGAAACAATAGTCGAAGTATGATTTCTAATCAATTCATAAAATCGACATTCTACCTAGAGTTACCTAATAAACACATGTCAAAGTTTATTAGGGCGCGAATGGTAACCATTCTGCTCCAGAAAATCAAATTCTTGCAAGAAATTGATTTCTAGGGGAAAAATCTGTTTGGTAAAATATGACTAATTCTGCTTTAGAAATTGATTTATGAAACAGAAATTTATTTTTATTTTTTTGGGCACATCAAAAAAATAAATTTCACTTAAAGTAGGTGCCTAAGGGTATTCTAAACCATTTTGTGAAGTTTTGAAATTTTTTATTTTTTGATTTTTTTGGGCACCTCAAAAAAAATTAAATTTCACTCAAAGTGGGTGCTCAAAGGTAATTTAAGCCATTTTGTGAAGTTTTGAAATTTTTTTATATTTTTATTTTTTTGGGCACCTCAAAAAAATTAAATTTCATTCATAGTGTTTGCCCAAAGGTATTCTAAGCTATTTTGTGAAGTTTTGAAATTTTTAACTTTTTGATTTTTTTGGGCACCTCGAAAAAAATTAAATTTTACTTAAAGTGGGTGCCCAAAGATATTCTAAGTTATTTGTAAAGTTTTGAAATTTTTGATTTTTTTATTTTTTTGGGTACCTCAAAAAAATTAAATTTCACTCAAAGTTGGTTGCCAAAGATATTCTAAGCTCGTTTTGTGAAGTTTTGAAATTTTTGATTTTTTGATTTTTTTTGGGCACCTTAAAAAAATTAAATTTCACTCAAAGTGAGTGCCCAAAGGTATTTTAAGCCATTTTGTAAAGTTTTGAAATTTTTAATTTTTTTATATTTTTTGAAAAAAAATTCACTAAATTTCCTATTTTCCCGAAATCTAACTTTTTTATTTTCTGGAAATTTTCAATTTTTATGCATTTTCTAAAAAAAAAATTAGTTAGAAAAAGAGAGAAAATAGAGAGAATGCATTTTGAAAGAGAAAAGCTACTTAACTCATTCTGGAATCAAAAATACATTTTAGAATCAAGAATGCATTCCGGAATTAAGTATTTTTAACAAACACATTTTTATTCTAGAATGCAAAAATTGCTCCAGAATGCATTCCGGAAATTTTTTAACAAGCGCATTTTTGTTTCGAAATCCATTCTTGAGCAGAATTTTTACTTCATGATGGATTCCATGCACGCCCTTAGTGACTATAGATTCGGACAAATTCAACCATCTCACCTTGGGATCCATGTTTTTAGGAATTCTTTAGCGAGAACTACTTGCTAAAATTTTGAATATCCCTTGATATTTGACCAATTAAATTTAGCAGAAAGGTTAATATCACGAAAAACTCCAAACTGGTACATCTGTGATAATTTTATCAAAAATTAATTTTTTGGCCACAAAAAACCTCAAACTGGTATACCTATGACAAATTTACCCTGAACAATTTTTTCAACCACTAAAAACCCCAAACTGATATATTCGTAATAAATTTACCCGCTGTTAGTGTCCGTTAAATTGGATTAATATTACGAAAAATCACAAATTGATAAACTTGTGGCAAATAAAGGAGTAAAATCCCAAACTGATATACCTGTCAACTATCACGTGTTATCAAACTTAATAATTTGACAGTAAAATTTAATGAAAACTAATTGAGGATAAATTTATCATATACGTATCAATTTGAGGTAAAATTATCACAGATGTACTAGTGTGGAGTTTTTGGTAGTCAAAAAAATAATTCTAGATAAAATTATCATAGAATATATTAATTTTAAATTTTTTATAATAAAAAATAATTAATGATAAAATTATCACGTGTGTGCCGGATTTTCCGTAATGTTAATCATTAGCAAAATGAGTCCACTTTTCAGCCGTGTGTATATGTGTGTATATACAGATAAAGATAAAGAGTAGTGTCACATCGTTCTGCTTGCAGCTGCGCTCTTTCCCACTCAAAACATACAGTGTCACACTCTGCCTCTTTTTATCTCTCCTCACCCCGCTCGTGTGTCTCAGAAGAAGCACAAAAAGGAAAGAAACAAAAAAAGAAGTAAAATTTACTGAAGAAGAAGAAGAGTCATGCAAGTCACCCATACTCTCAAGCATTTTGTTGAAAGAAAACCCAAGAACTGCACCTTGAGGAGTTCTTGATTGTTCTCTCCTACTTGATCTGAGTCTCAAACTGACTTTCTTCTCATTATGTCCTACAGGCAGGTACCCACACTCCCAACCCCCTCATGATGATGATGATGTGTTAATATGATTGTTGCTGTAATTTCACTAAAGCACTACCCTCTCTCTCTCTCTCTCTCTCTCTCTCTCTCTCTCTCAAGACCTTCTGTTTATGCAAGCCTGAACTTTTCTTCATTTACCCTCGTTGTCTTCTTCCTCTTCTTTCTTTTTTTTTTTTGGCTTACTGGTATTGTTTCTCAATGAAAGTAGTAGATGCCATACATGCATATCTAGACTAGAGAGGTGAGAATCCTCTGCTTTTTTATTTGTCCAATGTGTGTTGATATTGAGCTAGTGCGATCCATTTGTCTAAACATTGTGAGATAAAGCGGGGGCCTTTTGTTTTACCAAAGTGTGCTTCTCCTTTATCAGAACAAAAGATAGCATTTGCTTTTCCTCTGAGGTGGCTTTTCTCTCTTGGATTCTTTCCAGTCTCTTGCTTTTTGTAATTTGGGTGACTTTCTGGGCATGCGTATTTTAAATGTCTGGTGTCTCTTGGGAATAATTTGCCATAAAGATTTTTCGGGTCTGCTTTCCCAATGTCAAGAAAGCCAGATAAAGAATGACCTCCTTAAGGAATTCAAAATGGTACTGCGAGTGCATCTTATCTGCTTCTTTGTTTTGGTAACATTCAAAAGTCCAGAGACAACGTGATGTTGAATTGCGAGAAGTTATCTCAAAATAGATGATGCCTTGAATTATAGTGGTCTGGGGTTGATTTCTGGAATTCACTGATGAGGCTTTTTCTTAATGCTGTTTCATTTTTTTTTATCAGCTGAGCAGGGAAGGAGCGTTTGAGTTCAATTCAGATTTTTTAATCACTCTCTCTTGATTACTTCATGAAGCGTCTTCGAGCAGCCATTCCCACGACCTCATTGCTTTTCTGTGTACTTCTTCTCATCCCCTTAGTTGTTGCTGATCTGAATTCTGATATTCAAGCACTCCTTGATTTCGCTTCGGCAGTCCCACATGCCCGGAAACTGAATTGGAGCCCTTCTATTCCAATTTGCAGTGCTTGGGTAGGCATAACTTGCAATGTAGATAAAACCCGAGTGACAGCGGTCCATCTTCCCGCTGTTGGTCTTTATGGCTCACTGCCTTCAAACACTTTAGGAAAGCTTGATGCTCTTCATGTCTTGAGCCTCCGTTCGAATTATTTAACCGGCAATCTTCCTTCTGATGTTGCTTCCATTCCTTTCCTCCAATACTTATTCCTCCAGCATAATAACTTTTCTGGCCCTCTCCCGATCTCTTTGTCATCACAGCTTAATGTATTGGATTTGTCCTTCAACTCGTTTAGCGGCGGCATCCCGCTATCCATTCAGAAGCTCACTAGGCTTGCTACGTTTTACCTTCAAAATAATTCCATTTCTGGTACAATTCCTGACCTTAACCTGCCCAAACTCAAACTTTTGAATCTGAGCTATAACAACTTGTCGGGCTCCATCCCGAATTCTCTCGAAAAATTTCCCAATTCTTCATTCGTTGGGAACTCTCTTTTGTGCGGACAACCTCTTAGCCAATGTTCCACTCTTTTGACCTCTCCTTCTCCTTCCCCTGCATACTCAGAGCCGCCAAAGATAGGTCCTCTAGTTCAAAAAGTTGCTTCGAAAAAGAAACTCGGGTCAGGTGCTATTGTTGCTTTAGTTATTGGGGGTTTTGCGGTGCTTTTCCTTCTCGTGGTAGTTGTCCTTGTCTGCTACTCAAAGAGAAAAGATGGTAGTAATGTACTGAAAGTGAAGGGAACTAATGGCGCTAGTCAAAATCCAAAGGACTTTGGAAGTGGGGTGCAAGAACCAGAGAAGAACAAGCTGGTTTTCTTTGATGGGTGTTCTTACAACTTTGATCTTGAGGACTTATTGAGGGCTTCAGCTGAAGTTCTTGGTAAGGGGAGTTATGGAACAGCTTATAAAGCTCTTCTGGAGGATGGGACGACCTTGGTGGTGAAACGGCTGAGGGAAGTTGTGGCTGGCAAAAAGGAGTTTGAACAACAAATGGAGCTTGTAGGGAAGGTGGGACGACATGCCAATGTCGTGCCACTTCGTGCATATTACTATTCAAAGGATGAGAAGCTCTTGGTTTACGATTACATGCCTTTTGGGAGCTTGTTTGTACATTTGCATGGTATGTGTTTCCTTAACCATCTAGTAGAACATTCTGATCTAGTATTTTTTCGTTGATGCAAGGAGACATCTTAGTTTCCTTTTCCCTTTACCTAGACTTCACAAAAGAAAACTCATATGCTTAATCCGTGCACAATACTGAACAATTCCTTTGTTCATGATTTGACCTATGAAACTACAGGTATGTAAAAATTGAAGGAATGGATGTTGTGTCATTTCTTCATGTAGAATACAGTTTAACTAGGCTCTGCAATCTCATTAGCTAAAGATTAAATGTCGAGTTCCTTAAAAAAGGCATGCAGATCTCACCTTCATGATGTGGCTTCACATTAGGAGAAAAAATTGCCAACTTCTATGGGTTACCACCTAGTCAATGAGGAAGTTATACTTTACAGAGGCCATAAGAAGGGCTAAACTGCCATAGACAAGCTATAACTTTTATAAGTTAAGAAAAAATAAGTTTGAGCTTGCTTCAGAAGAACACTTACTGCTCTTATTCTAAGTTATCTCATGAACCTATTTCTTTGCTCTTCTGTGTCCATGCCTTTTAGGAGATCAAGTTTCTGGAAGGGCACCATTAGATTGGGATTCTAGAATGAAGATCGCCCTTGGAACTGCCAAAGCAATTGCTCACATACATTCTGAGCCTGGAGCTAAGTGTGTTCATGGAAACATCAAGTCCTTGAATGTCTTCCCCACCCAAGATCACGATGGTTGTGTTTCGGATGTTGGACTGACTCCTCTCATGAATTTCTCTGCAATTACGCCCCGAGTCATTGGATACTATGCTCCGGAGGTGATTGAATCAAGGAAAGTTACTCAGAAATCTGATGTTTACAGCTTTGGTGTGCTCCTTCTTGAAATGTTAACAGGTAGACTTTAATTCAGTTTCAAATTTCAAACCAATCAAATGATTCGGTTTGGAAATTAATTATTTGATAAAATATGAAACGGAAAAGGTACCTTTGTATAAATTATTAATTTGCTTAGGTGCATTTTTGTTTTGTTTTGGACATTTGGTTCAAGGTTAAGATGTCTACAATCGTGATATGTGATCCATGGTAAGTGCTTCTTTTCAGCCCAGATAGAGTACTGAGTTTTTCAAACACCACTTACTTTAATTCAAAGATTAGTGATACTCACGGCACATTATTTAGTGGCCATCTAGAATGGGGAACAAGTATTACAAGTGTATCTGTCTTTCACTAATTTTGTTTGTCCAAAACCAATGAAATTGAAGCTGATATTTGTGGTTCATTTCTACTCAATTTGATTCTTGTTTTTAAGGTTTTGTTTGGACAATGGGCAGGTAAAACCCCTCTCAAGCATCCGGGACACGATGACGTCGTTGATCTCCCCAGGTGGGTGCGGTCGGTAGTTCGAGAGGAATGGACGGCTGAGGTCTTTGATGTCGAGCTGCTGAAGTATGAGAATGTGGAGGAGGAGATGGTGCAGATGCTGCAAATTGCTCTCACATGTGTTGCAAAGGTGCCTGATACGCGCCCCAAGATGGACGAAGTCGTCAAGATGATTGAGGAAGTTCGGGAACCAGAGGTAAAGGATCGGCCTTCTTCTGGAGCTGAATCCAATGTGCAAACCCCGTAATAATAGATTTTAGATATTCCTCTTTCCTTCATGGAGTCGAGCTGCAGTATCCAAGAGAACAATTTGCTCTCTTGTAAGCTGTGATTTATATGTATGCTTTGCTCTGTAGTTGGATTCTGCATGGCTTTTTATCCATTCTAGTGAAAGTGCTAGTCTGTTTTATCTATTTCCCACCTCCAAGTGCACTGTGGCAAAGAATTGGCTTACAAGCTTCCATTATGCTCTTGAGATTCGATCGGTGGTTGTTGCCTGGAAATCCGTTTCACATTTTGGCTCGTTGTTAAGATTTTATGATTTGCATCTTAGGCAGTAGAGATTGTATAAAAAAGTGAGCTGAGGGTGCCTTTTAGCGTCTGGTTTTGCATGTGAGCGATAGAGCACAACTTGATTTACATCAGATTGGATTAGCTGTTAAAAGAGCTAGCCAGAAGTAGTCAATTGCCCTCACTATGAAACAGCTCACCTTGATGAACGCCAATATCGAAATCTGTCTGCATTTTCATACTTGATTTTGAACTTGTCTTTCACTGCTTTGACATTGACTTTGATTGTAGTTTTCTTGTTGCCTCAAAAGTAAGTAAGCCCAGGAAAAAAATTTACTCTCGCCAGAGTAAGAGACAGTGGTTTGGTCCCTGTAAGGGTGAGAAAAACAGGCATTGAGTGACAAAAGCAAGATGGTCTTCTTCATGACTATTGGCCCTTTTTACCATCTGAACTTTCACATTCAGGATTTTTATATTATTTGAGAGAGAGAGAGAGAGAGAGAGAGAGAGAGAGAGATACAATGGCTTGGTCCTTATATTCATACGCAGGTGCTTTTTATTTTGAAGTCTTTAATGGTGAGAAAAGCTATGAAACTACTTGTTTTGATTGCTCCATCTGCAAAAGCATCTAGCAAACGGGCATTGTGCGGGCTTCTTCAGTACTTTGGCCCTTTTTACCATCTGAACTTTCACATTGAGGATTTTTTATATTATTTGATATATATATATATATATATATATATATAGAGAGAGAGAGAGAGAGAGAGAGAGAGAGAGAGAGAGAGAGATACAATGGTTTGGTCCTTATATTCATATGGAGTTGCTATTTTTTTGAAGGCTTTAAGGGTGAGAAAAACTGTGAAACCACCCTTACCAAACAAAAAAAAACTGTGAAATCGCTTGTTTTGATTACTCCATCTGCAAAAGCATCAAGCAAACAGACATTGAGCGACAAAAACATGATGGTCTTCTTCAAGACTATTGGCCCTTCTCACCGTCTGAACTTTCACATGAGAGAGAGAGAGAGTTGCATGGGGTTTCGTAAGGCAAAAGGAGAAACCAATAAGAAGCCAGAAGGTTGCAATTAGCTGGACACTTCCTCACAGAAAATAACTTCAAGCTGTAAAACCCTTTGTAATCACATGAACACCCGCTTACTGTGAGTAACCCAAATGGAAGAAGAAAACAGACGAAGGAATTGAGAGACTTATGCAACCGAAGTCCTCCCAACGCTTCGAAGATATCCGCCCAACACTTCCGAGAAAGTCGAAAGAAGATGCTTCCTCCGGATAATCCTAAATCAGAAGAAACAGATGCTTATCTTATACACGGCTTCCACTCAAATTGATAGGACCCTCCAAGCAATAACTAAAACAACTAACGAAAGGTCCAAATCTATAGGACGAAATTAGGGAAAGCTCGAGAGAGGTTGTTCTTCCTAGCTCAAACAGCAAGCTAAGCAAGTCAAATGGAGGCATTTTCCTCTTGGAACGAACGGCTTTTCGAACTGGTCGTTAGTTACAATGAGCTTTTCTTGTGTAGCAGAGCAACATTACAAGACAAAGCGCGCGAGTATTGTTCCCCTATATTACATCCACACCCATTAAGAACAGAAACATTATCTCGCGCAGTCATCTTTCCACTAGGGGGTGTAGGAACATTTCAGCCATGGCAGATGCCAGCAAAGCCGTCTTCTCGGAGTTGGACAATGCCAAGACCCAACTCTATCATTTTAAGGCAATCATCATAGCGGGGATGGGGTTCTTTACCGATGCATATGACCTCTTCTGCACTACCGCAGTCACCAAGCTATTGGGCCGCTTATACTACTTCGACCCACACACGGGACACCCCGGTGCTCTCCCAAAAAACATCTCTAACGCCATCCAAGGAGTCGCTCTATGTGGAACTTTAGCGGGCCAGCTCTTCTTCGGATGGCTCGGGGACAAACTCGGCCGCAAGAAGGTCTATGGCATAACCTTGGTCACCATGGTTGGATGCGCCTTGGCCTCGGGCCTGTCCTTTGGGTCCACCTCCCATAGCGTGATCGGCTGCCTATGCTTCTTCAGATTCTGGCTCGGTTTCGGCATCGGAGGGGACTATCCGCTCTCGGCTGTCATCATGTCCGAATACGCCAATCGGAAAACCCGAGGAGGGTTCATCGCGGCTGTTTTTGCAATGCAAGGTGTCGGGATTCTATTTGCAGGGGCGGTTGCGATGCTGGTCTCAAGGATATTCCTTGCAGCATTCCCAGCTGATCCATTTGATGTTGATCCTGTCTATTCCACTCAGCCGCAGGGTGACTACGTTTGGCGGATTGTCCTAATGTTTGGGGCTGTCCCTGCCGCCTTGACCTACTATTGGCGGATGAAAATGCCCGAGACCGCGAGGTACACCGCCTTGGTCCAGGGAGACCACAAAAAGGCTGCATCTGACATGGCCAAAGTCCTGGAGAAAGACTTAGTAATCGACGAATCACGATACAACGCCAATCCCAACCTTCCTGTCACCCCTCAGCCTTTGTACGGACTATTCTCGAACGAGTTCTTCCGAAGGCATGGGCTCCACCTACTCGGGACCGCGACCACCTGGTTCTTGCTGGACATTGCCTTTTACAGCCTCCAGCTCGCGCAAAAGGACATATACCCTGTTAGCGGCATCCTACACCGGCCAGGGACCATGAACGCGATCGAGGAGGTGTTCAAGTTATCAAAAGCAATGTTCATTATTGCCCTGGCAGCGACGGTCCCCGGGTACTGGTTCACGGTTTTCTTGATCGACAAGATCGGGCGGTTCACCATCCAGCTCATCGGGTTCCTGGCGATGTCAATCTTCATGGCGGTCCTAGGAACCAGGTACCAGCACTTCAGGGGCGATAAGTGCCCCAAGGGCTCTCGCAAAGAGTACTGCGGGGGCCATCCCATGACCTTCATTGCCTTCTATGGACTCACCCTCTTCTTTGCCAACTTTGGACCCAACTCCACAACCTTCATAGTCCCAGCCGAGCTCTTCCCCGCAAGGTTCAGGTCGACCTGCCATGGAATCTCAGCAGCAGCAGGCAAAGCAGGAGCCATCATAGGAGCATTCTGGATTCAGACATACACGCAGAACGACTCCGGGACTAAGAAAGCAATCATCGCACTCTCTGTGGTCAACCTACTGGGCTTCTTATTCACTTTCTTGGTGCCAGAGACGAAAGGCAGGTCCCTGGAGGAGATTTCCGGGGAGGATCAGAATCCTGGCGGGCGTCAGTATCAGGACCAGAATGGGAGCGACAAGACAAAGAGTGTTGGTGCTGATGTGGTTCCTGAGACACAGATGGTTTAGGCCCTTGATCTCCATGTGATTCTTAGAGTATTTGATTGTCTCTACTACTACCTGAAGACTTTGTGGCAATAAATGTGGTTCCTGGATGAAAAAGCATGTGATCTGTCATCATAAAGACTTAGCTGAAACACAAGTGTCTGTACTAATACTAATCAAATTCAAGTGAAACTTCAAAATAATTCATGTTGGATCAGCTCGAACAAATCAGCCTTGCTGTTCTATGCGGATCACACACTGCATCAGTCCTGATGGCACAAGAAAGCCATTAGCTTTTCTTGCCCAAGGAGGACTGGTGCGTGCTATTTTCTGCACTGTTGGGCCTGTTCATGGGCTACTTTTGCAAAGCCGCAGGTTTTTGTTGGGCCACAAAACTTGCACATCATCTTGCCCCTTCAATTATTTACACCACATTGAGCTGGTGCGTCAGATAACCAAACTAAGTGCGATAGATAATCACTAACCACGCACCACTTGATGGATTGCTTGAAATAAAGAATTACATGAATTGGTCAGCAAGAAACGGCTTACTTTTGGTTAAGTGATTTAATATTCAAAGGAGATTAGAATGATAAATCCGTATCGATTATATTACTAGAACCCTTCTGTAAATGCTCCTTATTACCCAGGTTTAATAAGAAACTAAGACCATTTATGATTTAATTTTCATCTGTTTAACAACTCTTTATTCTTATGTTCAGTACTTGAAATTCAACCCTCAATATTTAGCACTTGTCATACTTATCATACATTTTCATTAACAATAGCAAAAGCCCTTCACAAAAATGTGATCTTTTCATACACCATTTAAACCAAAATTGATTCTTGATACACTTTTAAATGACGATTTATAAATTTACCAAACCCTATTTACATTTCAAAAAAATCCCGTTAATCTGAAGCCCTTTTGCATTTTTTTAAAGACTTTCTCTCCATGCAAGCACATTCTTAATTGCAGTATCGGATCGTATTTATTCCGGAGTCAAAATTCATCTTTATGTCGGTGTCGGTGTCACTATTTTTCTTGCTTGTGATTCTATGTTACGAAACCCTAGTATGGCGCTTCCTAAGGAGATGGAGGAGACTTTATCAAACAACATCATCTTAAAAAACGAGAGCACCATCTCATGTCGTCTTCAAGCCAGTAATGGTACGTCAAGATCTTGGACATGGAGAAGGGTTAAACGAATGATGATTAAACATATGAATGGAACTGCGTTTTCCTCAGATTACCAAGAATGGGGGGGGCCCACGTCACCGCGTTGTCCTCCCCCTCACCGGGGTTGGGACCCCAACGCACTCCCAATCCACGGCCCTCGGCGCGCCACGTGTAAAGCACAGCTGGCGCCCGAACCGTTTGTCAACGACGAAACCTCTTTTTTCTTTTCTGCAGTATACCGAGTTTGACTTCCACATCTCTCTCTCTCTCTCTCTCTCTCTCTCTCTCTCTCTCTCTCTCTCTGGCTTTTGGCTTTTTCAGTCCATACAATTCAGAGCGCATCAAGCTTAAGTTAAAGGGGGCGTCGGTGTCCTAACTATTTGCCAAATTGATGATTGGTACTAATCTCAGATTAGCTCTTGGCTTCAAAATATCCCGAGCTGTTTTAAAATTCTGAAACACCCTTTTAGTCATTCAGTATAAATTCATCGAAAACACGATCATCACCGTTCGTGGGTTCACCCTTATCTGTACCGGGATCTTCTCATTTAGAGCCAAAAATGATCGTAACCTCACATTCGAGACCAATTGCCTCCGATTATAATAGGTGCCGTAAAATGTCTTTTTCTGGGAAGTGTCAAAATCAATACAAGAATCACCTATTTATTCATATCTCTCTCTCCGAGGGACTCGTGAATTGGGACCAGAAATGAACCGACCCGTTAATCGAAACGCCCGCGCAACATGGATTTTCCGGTTTGGGGAAATTGGCGAATTGTTATTAAAAGAAAAATGGAAAGTGCTTACAAATTCACAGTGGTTGAACTCCAATTCTTTCTCATCCTTCCGACAAGACATGTGCTCCATTGCTTGGGTCAAGAAACCATCTCGAAAGAGAGACACCCAAAACCAGAAAAACCAGAAAAAAGAAAAAACTGAGGTTGACTCGGGGGCCGATAGAGAACAAGGCTCGTCCGAACATCGAGATAACGGTCTCGCGAGGGCGAACGAGAATGTCCCCAAAAAAAAAAAAAAATGCGCGTGAAATGCGCGTGCGCGAGCGGCGAGCAGGTCAACACATGTTGGCCTCCGAACGCGACTGTGCCAGGCAGTCGCGGCCAACACGTAATCCGCCACCTCATCTGACGTGCTCCTCTAGAATATAAAGAATCTGAAAAAAATGGTATAATTCAGACCGCACTCCCATGCTCTGTCTCATCAATCTGTCTGTTGGGCCATGATGCCCGGTCCCTGCCCGCCCCAATTCAATGCAACTTTGTCAGACCCCCACAGCGACATCTTCTTCTCTTCTGCTCTCTTTAGCTGAGAGGGAGTTGATTTTGAGCTCTTCCGGTCAATGAGTTTGACTGGAAAAGGCTTCTTGAACACGGAAAAGAAGGCTCACTGTGGTTTCTTGAATTTCAAAATTGAGGAGAGAGAGAGAGAGGAAAAAGCAGTGAAGAAGCAAAGCAAGAAACAACAAATGTGGAAAATGAACAGATGGGTTCGTGTTCTTCGGGGCAAAGAGACGAAATTTCCTCCATTTTCTCTCTTCCCACTTTCTTTCCAGCGAGGTTCGTTTTGGTCCTCGCTTTCACACTTGGACCGCGCCCCTTCTTCTTTCATAGCATTTGGTTTGGATACTAGATAGAATTTGCATTCATTGCTGCTTCTCAATTTAGAATCTCCATCCTATTTCGCCTCCCTGGTTTTGTGTGAAGACAAAAGTCATTTGAAGAAGCAGAGGCTGTTTCGGATTCATTTTGGATCTTGCTCTGTTTTGATCTGCTCCAGTGGTATTATGTATGTCGGACAAATTTATTCCTTTGTATTTGTTTTAGTTTTGTCGATCCGTGTTCATTAATTTCTGCTTACTTTTACTCTCTTTCTGGGAATATTCCTCTATAGATGTGTTTCTGCTTTCTTTAAGGTTTGGCTGTATGGGCTTCGAATATTCTGGAACTGGGGTGGAGTAGATGTGGGACAATCCTTTTTTTTTTTCCTGTTTGTGTTTGTGGATCTCTTCTACGCCGTCTTGGTGATAGTTAAGTTGTGGCATTTTTCTCGGTGGTTTTAGTTTTCGGTTTTAGGCATCTGAGTGGGCTGAAATTACATCGATTTCGTGTTTTTGCTCTTCTCTGATGAATCCACATTGAATTTTATCTGAACCCTTTCTGTCACCAAGACAAAATTCCTGGTTTCTTAGTCAATTCATGGTATGCTATGGAGGCAGTTTGATGTACTACACTCAGTAAATTGCTGAATAAGTTCTGATTGTTTTTTTGGACATTGCTTGTTTGGGTTGTACTTGTGCATGTACTTATGTGGAAGGTAGTTTGTTGGGCGTGCTTTTGCATTTGCAACAACTGAGCGATGCAAGTTCACAGGTTGAGATTATCGTCTCAATGTGTATTTCTAATAGATGCGCTTTCCTTTTTGTTTGCTTTCAGAACTGATGTTTCGTACCTTGTCGATTAGGATGCTTCTTGACTGAATCTTGGCCTTGATACTGTCCCCGCCAAATATTAGTCAAAGGAGTCTTATCTGAAAGAGATAAGAGCCAAAAATTTGGGGGAGAACATGACAGATAGTGCGGCTCCGAAAGTTCGACTTGTTAAGTGTCCAAGATGCCTGCAGCTCCTTCCAGAATCAGTAGATGTTCCTGTATATAGATGTGGTGGATGTAACGCGATTCTTCAAGGTAATTATCTCGGTATATTCTATAGACTAGTGAGGAATTTTGTGATTTTTCAGTGCTGTCACTTTTTTTGCAAGTTGAAAGACCCTTAAAAGACTTGTCTAAGGAGTAGTAGAAGATCCTCTCAGATCCCCTCAGCTTCATGACTTTCTGTCCCATGATTGCTTTGACCTATACCGTTATCCTTTTAATTTGCTCTCACGAACATTTGTACCTCTATTCTGCTACGATGAGTTGACTTCATAGCTTTTGAAGCAAGCAATGGCGGGAACATTTCCCTTCTTAATGATGTTCTGATAACACCTTGTTGTTGGCATGCAGCAAAATACCGGAGGAATGATGCCAAGGATACAGGGTCAGATATTCGTGAAGAGAGTAGCATCCCAACAGAGAAATCGGCTTATGTTTCTGGGGATAAACAATCAATTGGCACACGTAATGGTATGATGATTCCTTCATCGGAAGATCGTTCTGTAAATCTAAATAATGTGGGCGAACGGGACACATCTATCTGTCATATCCCGGAGCAGGCAGAAGAGGCACAGGTTTGTAACGGTCATCTCAACAATGGGAAGAGTGGAAGCGAATCTAGGAATGTTGACGTGGGGGAAAATGGAGTGCTTGAGGAGCCTTGTTTGTCTGCCGCAGTTAGTTCTCACGACAAAGATCAGTCATCTCAAATTGGTGAAAATATGAAAGGTCAGCTAAAAGAAGAAAGTTCGCCAATCCCTGAAGCAAACTCAGTGCTAGCAGATAATGGTGAGATTGACTCCAAGAACGACAGCCCAAGAACGATATCTGGAAGTAGTTCGCAGTTTACCGAAGAGGGCCTGGTAGCAGAAAACATTTTAGTCAATGACGCCCCGCTGCTGTCTTCTGGTGAACAGAAGGAGCAACTTCAGAATGATATTCCCATTCGTCGTGCATTTGAGCGGATGACGTCTAAGGAAACATTTGCAAGCACGGAATATGTTGACCCTGTCTCTGAATTCAGCGATGCATTAGGTGATAGGTCCGTATCACCAACTGCCAGAAGCTCTCATGCTTATGAAGGCAGCGTGTCTTCTTATGATGCTTTTGAAGATCAATACCATGACAGGGATTTTCATAAGTTTAAGTATCCTGGAGAGGAAATGAACGCCGTGCCTTCTCAAGAACGGCGAAATAGGGGTAAGTATCAGGTGAATGACTCAATGGGTAGAGATTCTCGAGTTCATCATCCAGATAGGCACCTTACACTGCCTTATTTTACTTCAGATATGGCGCTTTATGCTATGAAAGGAAGTAGATGGGTCCAAAACGGGATGGCGGAACCCTCGAGCCATGTCTCTCCTAGTAGGTACCGTATAAGATCAGAAAGAGATGAATTACCGCCGAGGATTCCGAGGCAACCCAGAGCTGGCTATGATCATGGAAGTCCATCGAGTCAAGTGTACCCTGAACATGACAAGTTCAAACTATTGCAAATGGTCTATGAACTGGAGGACCAACTTAAAAGGACATGTAACATGGATAAGGTGGCTAGCGAAAGGGTTTCTGCGGGATTCAATTGGAAGGAAAATCGTAGCTCTATGTACTACGATGGTGGCCTATTGGAGGAGAGTGGCTCTCTGGGATTAAATATGCCTGGATATCTTAGGAGAAGCGAGCCACGCAATAATTGGCGATCCTCAAAAATACCCTTCTCGGCTGAGATGACAAAAAGAAGTTACCAATCCAACCACACCCATTTGCATCCTTTCCCTCCTGAGTATCGACACTCTGAGCCATTGCCTCCACCTAATATTTACAATAGAGGCCTCTACGGTTTCCACGAGACTCGGAATCCCTATAGTCCCTACAGCTCGTGTGCCTCGAGCCCCCAGCGTTATATGGACTATGAGCCCTCGATGGGGGATAGTGACACTAACTCCAATCATCAGAGGTATAAGATCCGAGAGTTTAACAAGTATATCAGGGAAAATTATCATGTGGTGAAGAGGCATTTACGGCCTATAGCTGGTGGCGCACCGCTCATAACTTGCGACCGATGCTCGAAACTGCTGCAACTTCCTGCAGATTTTCTGTTTTTCAAGAAAAGGTGTCATCAACTGAGGTGTGGTGCTTGCAAGGCAGTGCTTAAATTTTCGGTCCAAAACCGAATTCATATAGTGCCATATGTGCGGGATGCTGAGGCGCCTCCACCAAGTGAGGCTGATGACTGGGATGACTCGATGAATAGAAGGAGGTATTCCTCAACTTCTCATGCCAATCGTTTTCCACAAACAGCTGTGTCTTGCTCTGATGATTACGGACTTTCCATCTGTAAAAGCTGTTCAACAGAAGGCGATCCTGCTTTGTTGGCACAGTTTCAAGCTCTAGATGACAGTAGAGAGGAGAAGACGAGATTTTCTCTGAATCGGTGCCGAAACAAACAAAAGAGTCAGCCTGGAATCTACAAATCAGCTGGTTGCTCTGGGCAGGATGGAATATCCCCTGATGCCAAGGGGCTACCCCATAGATCAAACTCGCCACTTCATCAGCTTATGGGGTATTGTTCGGTGAGCCAGGTCTTTCGAGGGCCTGAACCATCAGATGCAGGTGCAGGTTCATCTAGCCAGAAAAAGCCAGGATCTTGACAATTTTCTCGCGTAGCTTAGGCCTGAGAGAACTGGAACACAAGCATGTGATCAGCATGAATCGCTGCTCTTTGACGTTAAGTCATTTCAAATTCCGGGAATTAAGTGGGCAATGCTGTGATGACAGTTCAGAACCTCTCCTCTAGAGATCAAATTTTCTTTAAGATAACACTGGATGCAGGTTGTGAATTTTAAATTCAGATTTTCAGTGGTAGAGTTTCTTTTAACAGTAGTATGTATACAAAAGGCGCAAGGGAGGATCTCTCGATTGATTTGTTTGTTCTTGTAAGTAGTCATCCATATACCACCAACACGTATACACCTAATTTTCCTTGCCTGTACTTGTGTTCGTCGCCGCCGCGCATCCAAACTGGAATGAAGCCCGATGTAAAAAGGATTGGCTGGTGTTCTCTCTTCTTGAATTTGAGGGGTCATTTGGTTTCATTTTCATCTGCTTATGCATTGCGTTTCTTACCAACGACTCTGTTCATCTTTTCTGGTGCAAGTTCTTGTCAAAACTTCTGATTCCATGTATTATCAGTTCCTTCTCAAGTTATGAAAATCATCATGAACTAATCCTTATCTCATATGGTGAGATTGAACAAGGTTGGTGTTGAGAATCAGAGAGTGAGATGTTTTTTTATTGTTTCGGGCATGTTCGAGGAGGATGGAAACCTGATTTGACCCGTTGACAACCGTGGAGATGGATTCTTGCTCTCCGGCAGCGGCGGTCCGAGGAACTTAGATTAGAGTATTTACGAATGAAGGAAAAACCTTCCATTTCACCTATCAAAATTTACCCATTTCGGCTATTGATTTTCCTTCAACAGAAAAAAACCGATTCTTAAATTCCGACAAGTCGCTCCCCTTATTTCGGGACTTACATGGGAAAAGACGGGATCTAAAAAACTCGAGATATCGGCATAATTTCCACCCTATATATTCGATAGGAGTTTCTATAGTTTTGGATCTTGCAACTCATGGAAAAATTGACTTTGTATAATGTAAAATGCCTTAAATCTTTCAATAAGTTCATCATTCTTAAGAATTTCAAATGTTTTTCCTGGTTTTCATTTTTCTAGAAAGACATTTTATGTTGCTTTTTTTTTTTTCTTTTGACCGACTTATAGTAGCAAATTTACAAAACAATGAAAACTGCTAGCGTACCCAAGTAGTTTGAGGTCACTGCGGCACAACCCAATCAAAAGCCAAAGAACAGTTGCTGTCGCATGCGACTTCACTTCACGGCGGTGAGATTAGCGCTGCCCCCGCCCCTTGTCCTCCCAGCGCACGCACTGTATATACACGAGCGCAGTCGCACTCGCGACCCTCCGCGCGTGGAATTCATCCCTCGCCTCGCAGCTCGATTCGAGCGGAGGCGCATCATCCTATTCCAGGTCGGTGACGCTCGTAGATTGCCCAGTAGAATTTGCTCTCCGTTCATCGTTATCTGCTTGATGAATTGGCTGTTGTATCTGTGGCGCCTGGAAAAACCTGAGCTTGTCGTCGTGCTTTCTGTCGTTGATATGTGTCTTCGATTCTGATAACCAGTGCCGTTAAGGAATTTTGGGTAATGAGCACCCGAGGCACTCTCTAAGAAACAACAGGGAAAGTTTGTAACTTTCGGTGCGCCGTCCCATTGGGTCGTGTGTAATTTGTCTAACGAGTGACTCGAAGCGCACATTTGACAAGACCCTTTATCGAAAGCGTCGTTCTTTTTGTTGTATTTTGAACACAGAAGTCTGATTTGGTCTGGATTATGTGTATGCAGGGATGGGGAGAAAGAAGCAAGCTCAGCCGCGGAGGTCGGGTGGGATAATAATTGAGAGTAATGGCCAAGACAACACTAAATCAGATTTGGCTGAGGAAAATGTGGTAGCAAATGAGAAGGCACAGAAGGGCGGATTGGATATAAGTGATCCACCAGTTTTTGTAGATGTTGAACGCACGTGTTGGGCATTGGATGAGCATTTTGATATATCTGAACTTGTATTGACCGACTTGAATATAGGAAGGGGATTTTCAGGTTTTAGAGTAGAAAATGGATTTTATCAGAGTTCGGATTACTCCTTTAGGTTCAGGGTGTGCAACGTGAATGAGTTTGTGGCTCGAATTAAACTGGGTCATTGGCCTGTATTATCCGCTAAAGATGTCCATTTGGAGTTGGTCGAGAAGTGCTCGGCTGAGAACAGGGAGAATCAAATGGTGGTTTTGTCGGGTTCTTTTGACGGACCAAATGAGGGAGTTTCTGGTCTTGTTCACTTGGCTAGTCTGAAGTTTATGTCAGTTAGGCCACTTGAGGAGATTGCTTTTTCAGAGGACATGAAGACTTTAAGGGTGAGGGTGGAAATTCTCAAGAGCGCCTTCGATGCTTGTGAGTCACTTCACGATAATACGAGGCAATTGTGGAAAAAGAGCATGATCAATATCATGGCTTGGTTGAGACCAGAGGTTATGACTTCAGAGGCCAGGTATGGAATTTGTCAATCTAGAGCAGTAGGAAATGATTTGCATCCAGATGAAAGGAATAGCGCCACAGTAAACCGGAAAGGCGTAAAGTTTGACGTCAGTGAATTTTATGAGGCCATCAAGCCATCAAAGTAAGTATAGCATGAATTCTTATTTAAGATCTTTGAGATGTCTCCTCATTTGGTCTTTGTTACTCTCTTCTTTGCTTTACAGAGTGGATCCAATGCTCGATGATAACATTCCCAACTTACTTCCTAAGCTTAGGCCATATCAACGTCGCGCTGCATACTGGATGGTGCAGAGAGAGAAAGGAGCTTTAGGAAGTTTTGGCACCCAGGGAACAAGTCAGTTAGTTTCTCCTCTATGCATGACTGTGGGTTTTGTTGACTCCGGTTTAGAAATGTTCTACAATCCATTCAGGTGCAGTTTCTCTATTCTTTCATGGTACTACATAAATACAAATTCTACCATGATTAGGGGTAAAATGGTTGAGTGTGGCTGGGTGTGGGTGGCATTTCTCCATTTTTGAACTCACGATCACTACATCCTGTAACCTTCACCCTCCCAGCTAAGTCCATTAGCTTAGTTGCAATTTTACCCAACTTCAAATGTGAGACATGGCATGGTTCTATGCAATGGACAACAGGGAGCAGGAGTATTATAAAATAATTGACATGCAGAATAATTGGAACAAGGGCTAACAAGATTTTAACCTTTGACTTGACATCTAATGCCTGTTATAGGATCGTTTGTTCTCAAAATCTAAGTTGTCTGAGAACGTACTTAGGTTATGTCTCACAACCATTTTCACATAAACGGACTCTTGATGATGGTAGTGGTTGGTTAATTGTTGATGTGGATTCGAATTTAATATGCTGCTGTAAGGTGCAACTTTACTTCCAGCTGTTACAGGGGATGCTTTTTCCACAGAATAGTTTCTGCTTCTGCCTTGCTTGAATTCATATTTGCTTTCTCTCTCTCTCTCTCTCTCTCTCTCTCTCTCTCTAATGCATTACAATGATCATCAACATAAGGGTCATAAGACATTCATTTTGATAGTGTCATCTATCAATTTTTTACGCCTTAACTATGCCAATTTTGTGTATGTACCTGCATTATTATGATATGATATAATTTTGCTTGGAAATGTTTGTTTTTCATTTTATGTTTTCCAGTGGTAATGTGGCAATGCGCCCAGAAGTTCTCTCTGAACGTGTATCTGGTGGTATCCTTGCTGGTCAGTCTTGAAAATACCTTGAGTTTAATCTTTTTATTTCTATGCTAATGCTATTACTGCCGGAACTATTCACACCATAATGATCGATAATTCCGAACAGATGAGATGGGTTTAGGAAAGACTGTTGAGCTGCTAGCTTGCATCCTTTCCCACCGTTGGTCAGCATCTGAGGGTGGAGCATACGTCGATGAGGAATCACAATTGAGAGGAAAGAGTCAAATTCATACTAAAAGATTGAAAAGGGAACGGGTCGAGTGCATTTGCGGAGCTGTGACCGAAAGTTTCTGGTACACAGGACTGTGGGTTCAATGTGACGTTTGTGATGCATGGCAACATTCCGATTGTGTTGGTTATTCAGCTAGAGGGAAAAAGGTGAAGGATGGTAGTGGACAACCGGAAAGAGAGAAGAACATTGAGAAGTTCAGAACAAAGAAAAATGTTCCCACTATTGTAGAGAGGGAGGGAAAATATGTCTGTCAATTGTGCTTGGAATTGATGAGTGTTACTGAGTCTACTGTTCCAAGTGTGGCAACTCTAATTGTGTGTCCGGCTCCTATATTGCACCAATGGCAAACTGAAATTATCAGGTGTAGAAGCTAATCTTTTGATGTTATTGTCCATTTCTTTTCCATGACTTTAGAGTTAGCATTATCTGTGAGCTGGATATTTTTATGTGCTTTCACTGGTTGCCTATAGAGAATATTGATAAAGTTGGTCCGATGAGATTGATGGGTGGCCTGATCTTGAAAGCATATTATCAAAATATATGTGAAGTTCTCACGCCTGTTGTTTTTTAGTAGAAGTTTGTTATCTTCCTATGCTGTCATATCATCTTTAGTAGTTTTGGGTTTCTTGTTTTGGTTCTGAATTTTATTATTGAATAGTTATCAGGCAAAATTTCCATGTTAATGAGATGCTTCAATTGTTGTAGCATTTCTGGTGCATTGAGCTTAAATTTCGAATTTTATGTGTGCCTTTGCTTCCCCTTGTAGGCACACAAATACTGATTCTGTGAAAATGCTGGTTTATGAAGGAGTGAGAAACACATCCTTTTCTGAAGAACCAGCAGTTGAAGTCCATGAACTTGTTTCCTATGACATTGTACTGACAACATATGAAGTGCTGAAAGAGGACCTATCACATGACTCTGATAGGCACGAAGGGGATCGCCGCTTCATGAGATACCAGAAGAGGTTCTATCAAAGCTCCATATTCATCGGCTATTATGTTTGTCCTTTACTAAGCTTGAGCACAAATCCCCCAGCCTAAGCAAAAGGATTAATTTAAGAAGATTTATCTTGAGTAGTAACTTACCAGAACAATTTAGATGCCCAAATGGTCCAGAGTAATGCTGGTTAAGATATGTTTACTACTTGCTTATAGGTACCCTGTTATTCCGACTCCACTCACTAGAATCTTCTGGTGGAGGTTATGTTTGGATGAGGCTCAAATGGTGGAGAGTAACACTGCTGCTGCAACAGAAATGGCATTACGATTACATTCTAAACATCGTTGGTGTATTACTGGCACTCCCATTCAGCGTAGACTGGATGATTTATATGGGCTCTTGAAGTTCCTTAAACTGAGTCCTTTTGATGTCCCTAGATGGTGGAATGAAGTTATACGAGATCCATACGAGGTATGAAGATCTTTATGATTTTCTTCTGTGGGAGAAGTTCTCGTATTAGACTTGCTTCCATTGATAGTTCGATATGAGAACACTCTCTTTATTTGCCCTTTGGCTGCAGAGGAGAGATGCGGGAGCTATGGAATTTACCCACAGTTTGTTCAAACAAATTATGTGGCGTTCTTCAAAAGGACACGTTGCTGATGAATTACATCTTCCTCCTCAGGAAGAGTATCTTTCATGGCTTTCTTTCTCAGCTATAGAGGAACACTTCTATCAGAGGCAGCATGAAACTTGTGTGGATTATGCTCGCGAACTTATTGAGAGTTTAAAGGCAGATATTCTCAAAAGAGAAGCTCCAGGTTGTGCATCTTCTCTGATGGTTCAATTGGTGAGACTTTGAGATGAAATGTGACAACTCACACCTGTGTTTTCAGGTAGTGCATCTTCTGCACCATCTGATTGTTTAATCACTCACGTGGAGGCTGCAAAGCTGCTGAACTCACTCCTGAAGCTTCGCCAAGCATGCTGTCATCCTCAAGTAGGAAGTTATGGACTTCGCTCTCTACAACAGTCACCCATGAGCATGGAAGAGGTCTTAACGGTATGTTTACCTTTTAGCTTGATTGATGGATTATGCATGGTCTTAAAGCGCTGTGGAGGAAAGTCCAAGAAGTATAAGTTCAGTTATTGCTAACTTCTAGAGGAACTTCTTCCCAGGTTCTCATTGGTAAGACAAAGATAGAGGGAGAGGAAGCCCTAAGGAGGTCAGTTGTTGCTTTGAATGGGCTTGCTGGTATAGCCATCATAGAGGACAATTCTGCTCATGCTGTGTCCTTGTACAAAGAGGCCTTGGATTTAGCTATGGAGCACTCGGAAGATTTCAGCTTGGATCCTTTATTGAACATTCATATTCATCACAATCTTTCTGAAATACTTTTCAAGGCTTCAAATGGCTCACTGCAACTTCAGTTAAATGATGGACAACCTTTCGGAAGCCCAAGGAACAAGGCCTCAAAGAGACCTTATTTTGGAGAATGCGATAACGAACATACCACAAAGAGGCAAAAATTGAATGGAATCGAAGATGATGGTTCTGTTTCAAATACTCCAAAGGCACCTACTTCCATTTCCGAAATGTCAGTGGATGCCTTAAATGAAACAAATGAGTGCAATGCGAAGCCCTCTTTTGCATCTAATTCTTTTAGTTATGATTGTCTAAGAACAGTTTGTGAGAGCTTCAAGCAAAAATTCCTGTCTATTTTCAATTCAAAGTTGATTGTTGCTCAACTCGACTTCAAAAAATCATATGAGCAGGTTTGTTTTACGTATGCTTCTCTCTACTAGTGAAAGTTCATTCCATGCTCACTTAAGGTGATGTTTATACTAGGGTTTTCGTCTAGAGAGTTCTATAATTGAGCAAATTAGCCATATCATTCCAGTCTAGAATTTGTCAAAACTATTAGTAGCTAGAGCATTCAGGAATAAATTACTGGTTGATCTGTACCTTGGATCCATTTCATGACAGTTCAAGCTTTTAAGACAAACGATAGCCTAACATGGAACTAGAGCTTTGTTCTCTAGGTATCTGCATCTACATTTGTTATCATGCTTGTGCTCTTAGGTTACTTGTTTAATGAATTTAAGTCCATATTATGTGTTTCACGTGTTAGGCTCATCTTACTCACAAGAAGGATTGAGGAATAACTAATGGTTAATGGACACCATGTGGCAATTAAGCTTTCAGGTCAAAATAGTCACCTAACAAGTAGCTTCTCTGCCTGCTTTCTCCAATCAAATCAGAATACTTTTCACTTCTTCAGCAATTAGTTTGTGTTTGCATTGCTTGATTAATGAAATGGTGTCCTTAATGACTGTCTGTAGGCAGCATGCAGTATCTAGCTTGTAAGGCTTTTATTTCCACTTTTTTCCAATGTCATCAGTGTTGTGCTTCTTATATGCTTAGTTTCCTGGTTGACAACTGCTTGTCTGATACTACTTTTTGTGTCTTGAAGGTCTGCGATGCATTTAGTGAAATGAAAAATCAAGGTTCAGTTTGGTGGTTGGATGTTCTTCATCATATCGAACAGAGTAGGGATTCCACGAATGAGTTAATAAGAAAGATTGGTGAAGCTGCCCTGGGATCTACTAACAATTCGAGGTCATCTAAGATTGGCTCTAGGTGAGTCCTTTTGTTATTTTCTGCATCTTATACTTCTAGTGCAAAAATGATTGGCTCTTGGTGAGACCTGTTATTAAAATATGAATGTTAATATACCTGTAATGCAAAAAGGTGAATCCCCTCTGTTTCCTTTCCATATGCTATGATAATGCATAGTCTTGCTTGCATGAAATTGTCCTTACTTTGTCGGGGCAACTTTGGCTCCACATCACATCAAGACTTACTTGTCATTCTCCTTTGAAGTGAATTTTGAAAACCTTTTGGGTATTGATTCTTTTAGCCCCTTAGAGTGTGCAAGATCCTCCTCACATGCAATTTATAAGTTGTGAAATGGAACTAAGTTGTATCCAGTTTCTTCGTGTTGATCCCATATCATGTGGAGATGATAAGCAGAACTTAATCAGCATGAATTATCAATAACGCCACAGATAAACCCATATAATGATCATTTCTGGGAAGGAAAACAATTCTCTTTTCGTTGTTTACCTTCTTGTTTTTTCTTGGGGGGGGGGGAGGAAGTGGTTAAATTTCTTTGATTGTCAATTCCTTCCTTGTTAAATAATTTATTTTCTAATTCTTCCCAAAAATTGGTAGCTAATCATGGTTTTGTGGCATGGGAATCAAGTAAGTAGCTGCTACTTATTAATTGCATAACTGGTACTTACTTGAATATATATATATTGACTGCTAGGAGAGGCAGTGGTTTTGTATTGCATCGAGTGATTAAAGTGATGACTGCCCGTCTACATCTGTTGCCAATGGTTGACGCCTGACTGTTACATACTTATACTGCTTTTCACCCATCCATATATTTTGAATCATGTACTTGGTTGAATTTTCTTAGAGAGCAACTTTTGGAAAAATATACTTTGTTATGGTACAAATAAATTTTGACATCTACTCATCATAACAGCCAGCACTCTGCTTATATCTTGATCCAGCTTTCGAAGCATCCACGGTCTAAAGTACTATATCCAGACTGGTCTTGATTCCCTGGAAGTGTCTAGAAGAGCTGTACTTGATAGACTATTAGAGATTGATGAGACAATGGAAAAACCGAGGGATGAGGACATAGAGAGAGTAGGACATTGCCAAAACTGCCAGCCTAATGGTAATGGTCCTGTATGCATTCTCTGTGAACTAGACGAACTATTCCAGGTTTGCTACTGCTTGTTGTAGTTAAGATCATTAAATTACACTCTGAGATGTAGTACAGCTCTCTTACTCTTTTCCTTTTGCAGATATATGAGGCTCGCCTCTTTCGCCTTAGCAATGCACATGGAGGGATAATTATGTCTGCTGAGGAGGCATTAGATCTGCAGAAGAAGAAATCTGCGCTTAACCAGTTCTATAGGACTTTGTCACAAGCAAATAAGAATTCGTCATCTACGTCAAGGGATGAGGAAATCACTGGCAAGAGAGATACTGGCGAGAAAGTAGTGGTCAGTATTACTATTTTCATCTCTTTAACCTTTTTATTAAAATTTTGCTTGTTAGTCCAATTGCTTTGGTTCTTATCTGACATATTATACTGTTTAGCTTCTTGGACACTACTGCCTCAATATATTGAGCTTGAAATTGAACTTGGACTTCTCATTCTTGTATGTGGCGAACTAAACATTAGCTGTCATATGTTCATTCTTTGTGGAGGCAAGAGCATACTTTCCTTCAGTAACCTGGATGTGGTTTAACTTATCTTAATTTGATTTTACGTCTTGAGCATGATAATGCTGGTTTAGTTGCAGATTCTTGTTGTAGCTGCAGCTTGGGATTCTAGTTTTCTTTTCTTTTTGGCTTATGTAAAACAAGGAGCAAGTGATGGAAATTACTTTTGAATGATGGAAGTTAAGAAGCTTATGTACATGATTTTTGGTTCATAGGTTTCTAAGTCTCCCTCTGAGTTGGAGGTTGTGCTTGGAGTTATACGGGGCTACAGCAAAGTGCATTTGGGGAAGGAGGGTATATCAGCAGCCACCAAGCAATTACGTCTTCTAGAGGTATTCCACTCTCCTCTTTCTTGATTTGATTTGGGCCAAGGAATTTGAAAATGCAAGCTTAGAAATGCTTCAACCACATTATTTAAAATAATATTAGGTTATACATGATATTCTGGAGGGTAAATAGCTCTAAGGTGTATTGATTTTAATTATGTCCAGATACCCCACTCGGACTTTGAATGCTCATTGCAATTTGATTGATTCCTTGTGATACTCCACAGTTTTGTGGTACAGGGCCCAAGAAGATGCTTATTCGACAATTTGACTAGGAAGTCTTGTCTTAGTTGAAGTAATAATCCTTTTCGTAGAACATTCGAGGAACTGTTGTTGTTTATTGTAATATCTGGATTGCATTACTATTTTCAAGTCTCTGACACTATTTCCTCTTTTACTGTGAATAGGACATGAGGAAGGAGTATGCCTCTGCAAGGTCTTTGTGCATTGCTCAAGCTCAAGTTTTGCGAGCTCATGATGAAATCAAGATGTCAACTACAAGATTGCGCCTCAGAGAAGATGAGAATGATAAATCTCTTGATGCTCTAAGTGTGGAAGAATTACCTGCAAATAGTGTCCATTACTCGAATGAGAAATTCATATCTTTGGCTTTGTTATTACGTATAAAAGGGAAACTTCGTTATTTGAAGGTATGCAAAAGATGTTTTGATTGAAGTTGGCTGTACATGGTGACTCAAATTTAATTTAGTGAAGAAATATTGCAGGTGGTCTCAATCATTTTAGTTTCCCTGCCACTATTATGGTCATCCCCTGCTTTTACCCATTTCTTTAATGTGTTTTTAGCATGATTTTTTCTTTTCTCATATGTCCATATCAGGGTCTGGTGCAAACAAAGCAAAAGGCTTCCATGGAGAACACAGATAGTTCCTTCTTAACTCAAGAGACAGCTACCTGTCAGGTTTCTCCTATGGAACAGAAAAATGAGCACTCAGTGAATGCTTGTCAGGAAGCCTGCCCAATTTGCCATGAAAAAATAAGCATTCAAAAGATGGTTTTTCAATGTGGGCATGTTACTTGCTGTAAATGTGAGTACTCTCTCTCTCTCTCTCTCTCTCTCTCTCTCCAGAAATAATTACATACAATTGCTTATTTGAGCTGTCGAATCTTGTGGGTCCTGGGTAGGGGCCAGCGTGCGTGCATTATAATTTTTACTCTTTCACCCAAAACATGATGTTGCTGATAGTTTGAGGTGTGATAGCATATTTTTTCTGCATTACCAAAGATCATCCATTAATGTTGCAAAGTTTCAAAAGAATCTATCACGTTTAAGATCATCGAAAAGGCACCATCAATTTTGAGCATGGTGGTAATTTGTTGTTTTAGACTTTTTTTTTTTGGTCGGAAGACTATTTAAGTGGTAAATTTAAATATTGGGTATCAAAGCCTTTGACTTGACTATTCCCAACAATATGGTGTTTTAGGAAATGCCTTGGCTTTTTATGACCAGATCCGAGTCAAGAACCAATGTTGTCACTCTGGTTACCAGTAGCTTACTTCTCTTTTAATTGTTGAATAACTTTATTTTGTGCCGTTGATTGGTTTGCCTCTCACTGAAATTCTCCACACTGTGTCCCTATTCGTTTCATGAAGGCTTATTTGAATTGACTGAACACAAACAAGCTCAGGCTGGAGAGTCCCAGAGAAAATGGGTGATGTGCCCCACCTGTCGACAACATACGGAGTTCGCAAATATTGCTTATGCTGATGATGGACAAAGTAAATTGTCTAATTCTCCTGGGCTGCATGAATCTCAAGATAGCAGAAACGAAGCTTCTATCACTGTCCATGGGTCATATGGAACAAAGGTATAACTTGTCCAAAAGTAATTGAAGACATCAGAGATGTCTGAATAGTCTGCATGGAAGTATTTCCAAACCGATAACAATCTTTGTCGTTAGTAATTTGTTTTCAAGGATTTCTTTCCACTGAAAACTGCTCTTGAAAAGTGTCTCCTGAAAACATCATTTTAGAATTAAGAAGGATATATCTGTACCCTTGTGGATGAAGCAAATCACGAGATGGAGGTCACTTCCAACTATTAGTTAAGTTCTTTACGGCACCTGACCAGAAATGAGCATCATCATTGCTTTCTTGAGAAACTTTGTGTGGAGTTTCACTTCTTTGAGTTTGTTCCATTTGTTGTGGATCGGTCTAGGTGATTTTTTAATTACATACTTTATTCTGGTGGGGTCACGAGGTAAATGGGTTGGATGCTTCATGGGTTTGTATCGGAAGTATGCTTGATGCACTTTCTAATGACCTTCAAGGGAGTAGCAGCCTTGTCAAAGTAGCTTTAATTTGATTACACTGCTTCATCAAAAAGAATACTGAATAATTTGACTTTTGTTGAATAAGAGGGTTTCTCTTTTGCTCATGAGTTTAATTAGAGGTTGATTTAGTATTTTTGTGATTGCAATTCCTTATATGAAGTTACGATTAGTAACTTCTTGTCTGTGGGAGTTTTATTGAAGATTGAAGCTGTCACGAGGAGAATCTTGTGGATCAAGTCTAATGAGACAAACGCAAAAGTTCTTGTTTTCTCTAGCTGGAAGGATGTTCTTGATGTGCTGGAACACGCCTTCAAAGCTAACAGTATCTCTTATGCACGGATGAAAGGAGGGAGGTAAGCAGGACAATAAACGACATCTTCCCTTCTATATATGAGCATTTACTCTTTGTATATTTATTGAGTAATTATTTGGTTTGACTTGCACCAAAAGAAAACTGAGTTTTTCATTCGCAGTAAAGACCAAGGGTTAATTATTTTATTTAGATTACTGACTAGACTCGATATGGACTGATGGAATCGAGATGCTGATGCCATAATGATACTGGAAACAGGAAAGCGCACACTGCAGTTGGCCATTTCAGAGGACAAAACACTAGTGTAAAAGTAAATAAAAGGGAGCATTGCCAAGATATTCAGGTGTTGCTGCTCTTAGTCCAGCATGGGGCCAATGGGCTCAATCTCTTAGAAGCAAGGCACGTGATTTTGGTGGAACCACTGCTTAACCCTGCTGCAGAGGCACAGGCAATCAGCCGAGTACATCGGATTGGGCAAGAAAATAAGACGCTAGTTCACCGTTTCATAGTAAGTTCATCTGTTGACTTCTTATGCAATCTTATTCGGTATGATAAGAGTACTGCATATCTATCTTGCTGTGCTGATACCAGATCGCCTGTGGTTCCAATTGAAATGGATCCAGTTTGGAGTTGATTTCATACTAAACCAAATATTGTCACTTGGAGAACTGAAATCATCCTGTCAACCCAAAGAATGGGTGACCCTCAAATGAAGCCAGATACCTTGGGTTGAACTACTTTTGTTCAAGTTAATTTATGACATATAAGATCACTCTAAATGGAACTCTCATAACTGAGGTGAACTCTGAAGCATGTTGACCTTTCGGGGGATCTGATGATTCCTTTTTCTAATTCTTGTGTGTGTGTGTGTGTGTGTGTGTGTGTGTGTGTGTGTGTGTGTTTGGGGTGGGGGTAGAACTTAGGAGGATAGAATACGACCCCATAACTTCACATATTTTTTCAAAACTTAGTCAGGTTTTTCTTTGTTCCTTTAGGTGAAAGATAGTGTTGAAGAGAGCATCTATAAGCTGAACAAAAGCAGGAACAGCAGTTCATTCATCAGCGGGAATACCAAAAACCAGGACCAGCCTGTCTTGACACTTAAAGACGTGGAATCCCTGTTTGCGGCATCACCCGCCAACCCACCGCAGACTGATGAGAAGCCTACGGAAAGCCTAATGCATTTGCCGCCTTCCATGGCCGCTGCTGTAGCAGCTGAGAGAAGACTCCAGGAACAGACAGCTTCACATATTTCCTGAAGACAGATCTTCCAATAACAACATCGACCATCACAATGCATGCTCCAGAAAATTCACAGGTTCGTCACTGCTGGCAGTTAAAAAGCTGTCCGACAACCTGCTTCCCTTCTGTAGGATGTGTTTTACCGGTCGTTCTCCATTCCGTAAATCATACTCACCTTGTACATACCATAATTTGTTAGCTTTAGATGCCTTTTCAGTGTCCGGCGATCCGTGTAATCTAGTTAGGAAATTCATTTGCTATCAGTGGACAACCTTGTCTTAACTCATTCTTTCTGCAGTCATGCTCGTGCAGGAATTTCTGGGTCCTACTCATAATTGGTCGAATCTTTCGCGTCAATTGTTATTTCTGAACTGCTCTCGTATTTTAAGTAGTATAATTGATTTGACTTGAAGTGTGGAGCTTGGTGCAAAGAGTATTCCTCTTAAGTTGCTGTATGAGTTTTGCTTTCTCCACGCAAAAGGAAAGAAACAAATTACAAAGCGATTGCATAAGCCGTCCTTTAAATTCAGCAACGAATCTTGTATGTATGCTGCTGATACGAGTAAAGGATGAGAATCAGTAAAAGGGCTGCAACCACCATAAATGCTCATTCCACGTCACGTTTACGTAAAGTGATGAAAACGATATCGACAGTGACCTCTTCGGACCAGACCAACAACACTTTGGATCCCGTGCCCTCTGCTGCACCATAATCTCGAATGCTCTCGTCATTTCTCTGCCACTGCCACCAACTTTGCACTCACTAAATGCAGCCCGACACGTGTGAAACCTTGGCGGCCACAATTTCAGGTCGCCTGAACTCTTACGTAGCCTAGAAATCACCTTTCGCTTGCCTCTATCTCTGAAACTAGTACTGCTACATAATCTCTACCCAAATTAAGAAGTCGAATATGGAAACATCGTTCCGTAGTACCCACGTGCGTGTCTTGGGCGGTTCCATCGTTTCCCACCAGAAAAGCGATGTCCATGCTCGAAATCTGGCTGTTCCATCATCGGGGTCATTCTCGAAGCACGATAAGAAGCGATGGGATGGTGTGGATCTCGGGCTGGCGGCCCGGTGTGCGAGTTCGTCTCCAGGTCCTGGTTCCGTGGCGGAGCTGATGGAAGAAACGGTATGGGACGAGATGAGGAATTGGTCGGAGAAATGCGGAGTGCAAGGAGTGGTGGAACTGTTGGGGTGTCTGGAGAGAGGCAATCCTGGGAGAGGACGAAGGGAAAGAGCCGACGGATTACAGCAGGAGGAGGGCTCGCATCTTTGACAAGGGCTCCGAGGTTTTTCAGGCTCTCGCGGAACGCGAGGCAGAGACAGCTTCTCACTGACTTTGGACAGGTGGTTGGATGATGATGACAGTTTTTGTTGATTGTAATTCCGTTCCTTTCCCTTTAAATAATTTTGAAAGGTTGGGTAAGAAACGATATTTTTGCCTCCAGAGAGAGAACCAATGAAGCTGTTCAAAACTGTGTTTCTTTTTCAGACAGTGAACAAAGTTTTTGTCAACATTTCGATGCTCCTTGTTGAAAAGCAAGTCTATCTGCCTTTAGACAGATTTACGCAAATGCATGATTTCGTATCACAATTTATTTGGTATACCAAAGTCAGAAGAGAATCTCTGACAATGATCCAGCATTTCAGTTGGTCACCAAGAACATTCACTGTGTTTTTGCAAAGGGGCAAGATGTGCCTTGCTCAAGAATCTCGCAGGCGAACAGAAAACTGAAGAAAGAAGAGAAAAACAGAGAACCTCGTAATTTTAACAGTAGCACCAACAAGTAATGGCTCCATCCGATCTCATATAGATAACTCACCAAAGTTAACGAAAAGTAACTAGAGCACGTTCCTACAAATCCAGTAACAACGAGCTGCTCAAACTTGCAGTTCACGAGATTAACTACCCTAAAAGATTAAACAGACTAAACCTCTCTCTTCTAAGAATGCGAGCGCAATGAACCAGTCATGCCATCAACATGTCCTAACAGCTCCTAAGCAAGCGATCTTAACAGAACTTCCAATGGTTATTGCAGTTAACACAAGTGACATATGTCGTCATTGGTTCGTCCGCGCTCCTCGTCTGCATCTGGTAGTAAGTGCATTTTCTCTGGCCGCATCGGCCACACTTGAATTGATCAGTTGTAGCTCTCGGTGCGGCTCCTAGCTCACACTCGAACAAAGCCTTCTCCTTTATCTGTTGATTTTGAAGTTGCCTCTCATCGCTAGCCATTTCTTCCGTGGTCATGTTTAGGAGCCTCTCCGGCTTGACATGACCGAGAAGAACTTTTCTCCTGAAATCCGGGTTGTTGGGATCCTTAATATTGAACATTAGGGACCTGTACTTCACCTTGTGGGCGCCGTTCATACGACCCCAACTCTGGAACATGGTTGACTCAACTGAAACAGCGATGCTAGATGGGTCGCATGCATTCACTTCGTCAATGATGTCTTTGCTGGCTTCACCAGAAACTCTGGACAGAGCCTCAAAAAGAAGCTCCCGTACTCTGTCCCTCATCGGATCATTGCATTTAGTCACAGAAGCAGACAGCGGCTGAGCAGGATGAGGTGACAATTTGTTCACGTGACAATTTGGTGTCTCTTCCTTAGTTGCAGTTACCGTTTCAACCCTGACACTTCCTTGCAGAATCCTATTACAGACCACTTCCTCAGTAACACCAACATCCAACCTTGGCATCTTCTCGGAACCAGGAGTGCCATTTCGCTCGGTTTTCCTTACCTTTGTTGCTTCAGACATGGGAATCCCCTCAATCCGGAAAGAGGAGGATCTTTTAACCTTATTCTCCCTGGGTTTTGCAGACTCATTATGATCCACACTGCCATTCTTCTTGCATCCATTTGATTCCTCCATAACAATCTGTTTCCATAGCTGAATCAGGTCGGAAGCAAAAGCTTGTATCTTCTTCCTAGGATGTTTTGTAAGGCGTCTAAGACCTTTCCCGACCTAAGAATTTTCAACCATGTAAGCATGCGAAAGAGTGAGTGAGGCAAGTAAGCACAAAGGCAAAGGCACATAAAAATTATAGCAGACATAATAACTCCACATTAGGATATGATGAAGGACTCCTGCCATTTGATTACTGATATGCTGGCGATAAAACTTCAGTAGCTGGACCTTGAAAGGCCTTGGAAACCTATGTTTGCTGAACAGAGTTGGTGAAGGCTTGTTCTCGTACTGTTAAGGCCCAATTTTTCGTTTACTACGTGCCAAATAAATCTTGCAATATAACTCGTGTTATTGAAAAATAGCCGTTTGCATGCTAGGGACTACACGTTCTTTAGTTCCGAGGGCTAAAACTCAATGGTCATAATTTTACAGCTCTATGCGAAGTCACTCAGGGAATCTTCCTACTCGATTGATGCATGTAATAAAGTCGAAAGCTTTCACTCGTGACACTTGTTATATCAACCGTGATCCATGAACTAACTTGTTTAACCGGTATCCCGGGAAAAATTTAGAATTGAAAATTCTCGCCTGGTGGGATCACCTCAAATCCCACTACCAAGCGAGATTTCTTAAATACGAAGAAAGAGAAAAAAACAACACGAGGAAACAGATAATTCTAGAGCAAATTCAGTACCGAAATGCATGTTTACAGAAAAGAAAATAAGATGTGCAGTTGCCCCTTCTTACAAAATAAAATAAGGAGGACCTTCCCATATAGGCTTCCGGCTGCCCATTTCTGACGAAACAAAAACGTGCGGTCGCCTCGACAACGCGGTCGGAAATCCTATCTAACGGTTACATAAACTAGACGTCGAAAGCAGCACAACAGCATACAGCACCGAACCTCCTCGTCTAACTGTCCAACAAACAGAGCCCGATTGAACGAGAGTTCACCCCGCCCTCACGGGGTCCTGCGCCGCCGATAACAGAACCCACGATCGTAAACAGAGAGGGACAACAGCGGGGCGAGCCCCCGCCCCCCCGGCGAGAAAAGCGAGCGGAAAAAATTTGGGAAGAGGGGGGGGGGGGGGACGTACCTGAGTGGAGACGAGGACCTGAGAAGTGACGGGGAAGGACTTGAGGCGCTTCAAGGCGTCGATGCACCGCCGTTCCTCGTCGTACCCTCCGCCGTTCCCGTCCGCGGCCGTCGCGGCCGCGGCTCTGCTCGCCAGCTGGAACACCTCCACCAGCTCCGCCTCCATCTCTCTCTCTCTCTCTCTCTCTCTCTCTCTCTCTCTCTCCCTCTTCCTCCGTCCCTTCAAGCTCCGCACCTTCAAGAACCTGGAACACCCGCGCGCAACCAGCACGCATCAATCGCTCCGCATCCCCAAAAAAAACCAACCTCGAACGCAGAGAGACGAAGAAGACGCACAGCGAAAACAAAAGAGGAAAAAACCAAGAACGTTCCTTTCGCAAACGGAAAGAAAACGCCAAAAACTACGTCCAAGATGAAGCGGACAACGTCGATCCTCCCGGCGACGGGAAAACAATCGGAGCTCGCTTTTTCTCTCAGAGGCCCCGTGCATGCAACGAGCAAAAGACGCGCGGGGCAACCCCACACCCCGGTCGCTCGAAGAGGGGAGAGGGACGCGCGGGGGGCGAACGGGGAACGGCGGCGGCGGACGACGTCGTGGAAGGGGGACGAGTGCCGGGGGGACTTACGAACGGACGAGGGAAGCTGGGGCAGAGCGCCCTGCCTGAGGAGCGCAGCAAGCGAGACTTGCGAATTCCGAGGTGAAGATGGCTGTCGCACGCAGAGGCAGAGGCAGAGGCAGAGGCAGAGGCAGAGAGAGCGCGAAGAAGAAGAAGAAGAAGAAGAAGAAGAAGAAGAAGGCGAAGGCGAAGGCGAAGGCGAAGAGGAAGGGAGGGAAGAGAAGGGAGGGGGGGAGAAAAGGGCGCTGAGGCGGTGGAACGCAGCGTTTAAATAGGAGAGGAGGGGGCTCCGCGGGGGGAGGGTCTGGGGTGGATCTTGACGGTTGAAAGGTAGGCCCACGTGGGAATATCCTGGTCATCGCGTTCTTGATTTTTTTTTTTTTTTTTCTCTCTGTCTATCTCTTCTATCCACTTTTTTTCTTTACAAAATTAACCCATACTTCGAAATACGGAGTAGTTCCGTTTCTTTTTTTTTTTATTTCCATTTTTTCCCAAGCTCCGAGCGTAACGTTTGCTTTTTTATTGCTTAGCGAGCGTCTCGAGAGCCGCCTCGATAACGTTCGAATGGGAAGGAGGAGGAAGACATTTTTAGCTACCGCCGGTTCTCACTCACTCTTTTTTTTTATTTTTTTTTTGGGTTCGTATGTGATTAAATAGTTATTCTTTTGAAGAGGAAGAGAAAAAGAAAAATGAAAGAGAAGAAAGATGGAATATGATTTGGCAGTAACTTAGTGGGGAACGCTTGACGAGATTTTAATTTTTTTTCCGATTAAAGAGGAGAGATTCAGAGAGAGAGAGAGAGAGAGGGAGAGAGGGTGCAGCTTGGAGCTGGTCTGTTGGGAGCTTTCCGGAGGATGCGCGCTTGTTGCCGCGCGGGTTTGTTGCTCCCCTCTGACACGCGTCCGTCGTCCCAATCCCACGCCGACTTGTCCTTCCCACATCTCTCTCCTTTTTTCTTCCTTCTTTTCACGAGAATTAAATACCGACCATTACACATATCGAAATAAATCATAAATAAATGAGTTCTATTTAGTTAAGTACGAAAGCATTTTAGGAATATGAAATCGAGTTGAGCATGAATTGAATCGAGTACGAGTCATTAAATTCGCATCATACGAAAATATCATACGAAAATAGATCTATTTGGATCGGATCATTTTTCGACCCAACTCACTCCCGTTTGACAGATTTACCGTTCACTAAGTAACGTTCATTGAATTCGAAGTTTAGGTATGCATTCATGCACTCGATGACACGATATTTCCTCTCTTTTTTCCGTCGCTTCTCCTGTTTGTTGCTCGCGCTTTTGTTTCTTCGACACACGATCGACGTCTACAAAACGGAGTTGAGCGTTTTGCCAGTGCGATGGGCAACACCGAGCGCCGGTCAGCCCATGGCACCTCCCCTGCCTTTCGTCGCCACAAATAGACTGGCATTGTTGTCGCTTCGTGCATAGTAAAAATTACCAACAACATAAGATGTTATTGCTGCCTTATATCAAAAGTTACCCCTCAATACGCTCGAAAATCTGTAATCATATATTTTCACTATTTTCGTGTTGAAAGTTAAACATCATCTTGGAGCAGCTTACTTCTAATCACATCTTGTCAGCCCTGTCAAAAAGGAGGAAGCCTATCCTTACAGATTTGGCTTGCACCGATCGGTCAATACTGTCCTTACAGGTTGAATGGTAGATGATCAGTAGCGAAAGGAATTTACCTGTGGCAGCTTTTCTATCTTCCACAATTCTTTGACCTTACATTTTTCTTTCGGCCTACATCCTCAAAAAATCCCCAACTTCAATCTCTGGTTTTTTTTTTTTTTCGCCTTCAAAAAAGGATCCCAAATTTTCATCTAGTGCCAAATCTACCCATGCGTAAAGAAAATGGGCCACTAATTTCCTCATAAAAATGCCATTGGTTTCTTCAAAATCATCAACCTCAGGAACTTGCTGTTGTTCCGTTATAACTGGTTCCAGTTTTACATGATCAATAACTGCATTACTACAAAAAGACTCCTCCCCTATAACAGTGATGATTTCGGGGCTAACCAATTACTGGTAAAACAAATTCCCAATCGCCCCCTGCAGCCTTGATTCATGAAATCCAGTATTCACCAACACAGCTGGGCAAATATGCAAACAAAGCCAACTACAGTTCTACAGATAAATCCCAATGAAGCAAACACTGACCTTACTTCATGCTGCAGGAGTGGGCCAAGTGCTGCAACCGCCCCGGCCCTCCCCTGCCTTACCAGAAAGTCGTCATCTAGTAAGAAAACAAAACAGCATGCTCTGTACTTTACACCGTTTTGAAAGACGGCACGCTGCGCATCTCATTCTTAAACTGCATTTGGCAAAGGAGCGCCCAGCTTATCAAACTTTTTCACCCGTTATGGCCATCGATTGACGGCTGCAATAAGCGACGACAAAGAAAAGATGGACCAGAGGGAGAGAGAGAAGAATCAAAGAGTGCTCTCAAAAACAAAGTATTCATTGTATGATCCGGATGTCAATGCCGAAAAAGGCCCCACAATGGTACTGGCAACTGAAACTCCATTATTTAAGTTCACTTTTGTTCATAAAGCTCTCCCAGCAGAAAGGATAAAAAGCAATGACGAAATCAGACTTGCCCGACTCTTACTCCCCCAAATCACTTGCCTTCAGGCTCCGGTTTCTCGAAGAAAGTTTTCTTCAACCAATTAAAGGGCTGCATTGGAAAGGAGAGGATTATTAAAGTTTCAAAACACAAATTCAGCCATACTAATCCAGGAAAATCAATCATACATATACTTATATATTTTCAATAAATAGGACCAGACATCATCAGCCTACAACAAGCGAAAGATGAAAGTGGAATAAAGGACCTGAAAGACATGCTCCAATGAGATTACCGATCGCAGCAACAGAATAAACTTCTCATAACATAGACGAAAACGTCTCTTGTGCACCCATATTACAGATTACCAGAACAACATAAAGAAGAATGCTGATCCAGAGCATCTCTCACAAGTTAATATCAATAGCAATACAGGGTACCCCAGATCAACAAGGTCGACAGCTGATCCACTATTGTTCATAAGTTACATAAGGTAACCCATGTCTCCAAGGTCAACAGCTGATTTATTAGCCAATTTTGAGTAACAAATTATCATTGCATCAGCCAGCAGCCTATTAGTCGAGTTCAACCACAGAACCAAATATCTAAACTATAACAGTAGATACTGTTGCTCTGCTTAAACGTCGTCATACCTCTTGACCATCGACAAAAGAGATCGACTTGATGGACATTAACAAGTGACCAGATGAGTTCATGTGCAGTATGCAAGAATTCAACCAACATGGATTTACCCACATCCATCTGACGTGTTAAGTAGTACAATCAGTTTGGTCATGAGTTCTTAAGACGTCCATCATTCAAAGGTTACAAAGAAAAAGGAAAGATACATCAAGATGGGCATAAAGGGATAAGCTTGAGCGACATAAGTTTCATGACCCAATACTGTTTCCCACCACCTCAAAACATTAGCTTCAGATGTTACCCCATTATGGTCGTGTCTCATTAAGCCAGCTTCGATTCATACCCACAGAATGAAAGGAAAATCTCAAAATGCGAGCCTATATCCTCGCAATAATGTACTTGCATCGGAAGTTTGACAGGCTCGATCCCTCAAAATCCACGGAAAGAATATAAAAAAAAAAACTCCCGATCCAATGAAACAGACACAGCTCCCAGATCAAATTGGATGAAAGATGGGAATTTCGCAAATCCTTCCAGAACTTAGCGAGGAAAACATTCTCAAAACATGATCCCAACACAACCCTGTGCATTGCCGACTAATCAAAGTGAGTGCCGCAACAAACCAACACAAGCATGAGGACGGAATCTCAACACCCCATCTAATAGTCGACCGAAAAACACAATTAGCTCCTCGAAAATCGACAAAAACCACATTAGCCACCACGGTTCAAAACCACGCGGCTAGCCAATGCCCGATCGAAACAAAACCCCGACACCGCCGAATCCAGATGAGAACAAACGAGCTCCCCAAAAACATACGCCAGATCGAATTGAACAAGCCCGCTCTCCACTGCTCGTTCCTCGGAGACCGTTGTTATCAACGGTGACGAAACCAGAGCGAGAGCGCTGACCTGGATGAGGTAAAGAGCGGTGGCGCCGGCGGCGACGCCCCACATGGCGGCGGCCTGGATGTCGTCCGACTGGGGTCGCAGCCTGGGCTTGAGGAATTTGAACAGACCAGATCCACCGGACGACGCCACTGATGCCATCTCTCCCTCTCCCTCTCCCTCTCCCTCTCTCTCTCTCTAACTGCTCCTTTCGATTTCCCCCGAATTGGAACGGAAACCCTAATTCCGCGAAGCTTTTTGGGGGGCTCTAAAATGAAAGAACCTCTGCACTCGAGCGATGTCGAGTGTCGAGAAGGCAAGACCGAACAGAGGACGGAGCACCGCGGCGACTTCTAGAAGGGTACCATGTGCTTCCTTCTGATTGGCGGAGAGTGCCGACGGGGGTGCGCCCCGCGAACGGCTAAAGATCGTTTTTCTTCCGTGCGAGACTACCGGAGCCGTTTGATCTCACGGGGTGCGGAGTCAAGAGGCGTGCAAAAGAATCGGGAACCGCCCGCAACCGGTGATTCTCATGAGGGATCAGTTCGATTCTCGGTTCCAAGTTACTGGAATCGATGAGTATCAGTTTGCTTCCCGGTTCCAAACATGAAACCACCCACTCAGACCAAACCGGAATATACATATATATATTAAAAAAATTGGGTTAATACCACCAAAAACCCTAAATTAATACATGTGTGATAATTTTACTCTGAACTTTTTTTTTACCACAAAAAATCCCAAACTAGTACACATGTGACAATTTTACCCCAAACATTTTTTTTACCACAAAAAACCCCAAATTAGTACATCTATGACAATTTTACTTCAAACTGGCAAACCTGCAATAAATTTACCATAAAATTTTTTTTTAACCACGAAAAATCTCAAATTGGTACACCTGTGACAATTTTACCCCGAACTAATAATTTTTTAATATTATTTTTTCGAATTTTTTTATTTTTATTTTCTTCATCTTCAACTTTTGGCCGGTCGCCGGACAGGCAACCGGCCAGAGATGGAAGCCGGCGAGGTCGGCCCTACCGGCGCGGGCCGCTCTCGCCGAATCTAGTGCTGGCCACTCTCACTGAATCTGGCGAGGGCGAGGACAGCCCTCGCCCTTGCCAACAGCCGGCGGGGCGGACCTCGCCGGCTTCCGCCTCTGGCTGATCGCCGAACAAGATGAACAAAAAAAAAGAAAAGAAAAAACAAAAAATAATAAAAATTCGAAAAAATAAAAAATAATAATATTAAAATTTTAGTTCATGGTAAAATTGTCACATGTGTATCAGTTTGAGATTTTTTGTGGTATGTTCAAGGTAAATTGTCACAAGTGTACCAGTTTGGGATTTTTTAGGATATGCTCTGGGCAAAATTGTCACATGTGTACCAGTTTAGGGTTTTTGGTAGTAAAAAAAAAAGTTATGGGTAAAATTGTTACACATGTACCAATTTTGGATTTTTTGTGGTATTAATCCAAAAAAATTCATGCTGTAGTTACATTGTGAAATTTGCTTATTCGATTTCACAAAAAGTAATATATGCTTGCACGGAAAACTAGGGATGAGCATGATTTCAGAGTAGAACCTGAAATCTGAGAACCTGACCAATGAGAACCTGTAAGTTCCAAGTTCCAATGTATGTAGGGTAAGTTTCAATTCTAAAAACTGGGAAAACATGTTTCGACAGATAGATTCAGGTTTTAGGTAAGTGGAACATGGAACCTGAAACATTAAACAAGTTTTTTTTTTTGTTTTTTCAAGGTCTATATCTTCGCGTGATCCTACGATGTTCTGTGACATTAGATGGTGAGTGTATAATCCAGAACTACTAGTCTGACTTTTCATTTTCTATCTTGTTAACATTTCTTATTATTCATGTGTTTAAATATAAATTATTGTTTGTGAATCATAATAGCCAGTATGAGTAATTAAAGGAAATGATTCACTACAATTGTTCAATTAATAATACAAGTGAAACCTAGGTAGACTCTGGAATCGACCCTGAAACCTGTGATAGAGTTAATTCAAGGTTCAAAGGTATGCAAGGTAGGTTTTAGGTTCCCAAAAAATAAAGAATATGTTCTCATGCGTAGATTATAGGTTCTGGGTGGAATCTGTAGAAACCCTGAAATCGCTCACCCTAACAAAAATCGATGATTCTTGAAGTTGACAAGGAAAATGGTTTTTCAGAGAATGGCTCCTAGTTTGCTTCCCTTGAGAACAAATTTGTCTCGATGTGTTCTAGTATAAAATCAGTACTTGTTTGATTAATTTCGTGATGAAACCGAATAAGTATCCACATAGAAATTGGGTTCATCACGGTATTAATTGATGAATAAAATTTTGTAGGGATTAGGGACCGGTTCCAATTTTTCAAAATCGGCCCTTAGTGAGCAGTTCCCAATTCCAAAGTCGGAATGACCCACTTGAATCATGTTCACCCCTAATTAAAACATGCATAAAATTGATTTTTTGATAAACCAATGCCAAAATTGAGAGGCAAAGAACATATATAATGAACTCGTTAAACATGCATGATTTGAAAAATACTTTCCTAAAACCGATGGTTAGTACCTCTTGAAATAATTAATTAATAAAAAATATATTAATTATCGACAGCAATATATATCTTAATATTTTCACGGACGATAAAAAATATTTCTTATTTATTCATTTTTGTAAGCGATACGAGTGATCATTTTTAAAAGAAAAATATTTTTCGCACTGTTCATTTTTTACGAAGCAAATGGAGCCTAATTGGAAATTTTTATCATGGCATTGAGGCATAAGGGGCCCCCATCAGCTGAAGGGGCAATCTCCATGTGTAATTAGGACCTCTAAAACTAGCCCATTAAGGATTAGCGTGGGTGAGCTCAGTAATTATGTCCAGATTTAATATAATATAATGTTTAATCCGCCTTTATTTATTTATTCTTCGAAGATTAGATTAGGGTGTGTGGGGTCCGACCCATCATAATCTAATGTCTAAGCTAACGAGATTCGGTATTGATTTAGAAGAGTTTACGAAAGTCAATATCGTACACCCCCGCTGCCGTCCAAGCTATAGGAAAACGACTTGCAAATAATTATGTCTTGTTTAATGAGATATCGACTTTTGTCCCGTCCCCTATGCTAATCCAAATATAAAACTAATGGAAATTTATGATGTGATTTCGAGCAGTTAAAATGTCAAATCTCAAGAAAAAATTGAAGCCGTCGCAAGTATCGATAGAATCCGATAGAATTGAACTGAAATTTTCGAGTCTTCCTGCAGGTCTCGGCCTGCCATCGATGCCTTCTTCTGTGAATAGTTTCTTCATGGGCGATTAGAAAATCGGTGTCCACGGCGAAGGGTTAAACCATTGTGGATTCGACCATTGTCGATGACATGGTAGGTCGAGAGCGACAGATCGTGCCCCGGGCTGAGGCAAGCGAATTCAAAGTCCGAATCTCCATCTTCTTCCACGAGCTATGGCTCTTGCTTTGCAGATTTGGTTTGGGAGTCGGAGCGGTTGAGTTTGGCCTTGAAGACGTCGACGGCGAGCTGCTCTTCGAAATCCTCCGCCAAATTGTAGAAAGACTTGGAATTATGCAGTCAAGTAACGTGACATATTTACTTTCCGTCAAAATTTCGTCGATAAAGACTGTTATAAATTTTCCTACATGGACGCCAGAAAGTAAATAATGTTGACATGGCGACCACGTTGCTCAAGTAATAAAACGATTTTGTTTTGGCTAAAAAATAATCTAAGGGTAAATCCATCGCATAGATACAAATTTAGGGTTTTTTTTATAACACAATAAAAAGTTTAGGATAAATACATCATAATGGGAATAGTTTTGAGTTTTCGATATCACAGAAAAAAAGGTTCAGAGTAAATGTGTCATAGTGAATACAGTTTATGATTTTTTATGATTTTCTTTCTTTAATAAAAGCGAATTCATTAGAAATGTGGCAAACAGGAATAAGAACAATAATTATTCCCCCAACGTTTTGACTATCAATCGATTAGGACTTTTAGGGTTCAATTTGGTCAATCAAATCTTTAATATTTGAGGTCCAATCAAGTCCGAGCACGTCATCAACAAAATTTCGGCCCGATGCGAGATTTCCTCCCCGGCACTTGGGTCTAGGGTCATGTGGCATAACTATCTAACGGAAACCAAACAACCTCTTAGGCACATTTTCAATTTTGTTGATCGCGTGCAATCAATACTTTGAAAATTAAAAAAAGCTTCTAATAAAATACGCCTAACAAGTATTTCCAGACACTCGTTAGCGGAGGGCTAAGTTATTGTAACATTTCCCGAGACGGAATTTAATAATCAAGAAAAAAGGGAAAAAAAAAATGAGTATCATATCATCATCATCATCACCATGCTGTTTTTAATGCTTCCTCTCCAACCTTTGTCCTTGTAAGGATTTAGTGAGGATTTAATGTTGCAGTGAAATCCCTCACTCACCTGGCCTGTCCTTGTCTCACTTCTGTATCAAGAACAGCATCATAATTGGTGGCACCTCCGATTGGGTTCCATGAATCTGCTCATCGTATGAACGAACAAGCATCTTAAATTCCCGGAGTGGCCCCCCGTCGTTTTGCCCCCTTCTCCCTTTTTTCTTTCCCTTTTTTGTTTTTATTTTAACTTGAGATTTTTATTTAATTCAAATCAAATTTGCATTAAAAAATCGGATTTTGATCGGAACGACGACGTTTTAGCCTTGCGCCTCGTGTTTTAGCCATGCCAACACCTCGTGGGGGAGGGAAAATATTAAGAAAGGCCGCATTGAGGTTTTCCGTTACTCAGATTGGACAGAATCAATGGAAGAACTCGGTTGTACCAATTTAACAAGTTTGTACTTTTTAGTAAGTTTTGTGGCTCAATTACACTTTCGTGACACGTTTTAAGATTTTCGATGCACTTAACCCGTCATTAAATGACTTGAGATGGGAGAAATTTTCCTATGGGCAGTTCAACTGATCCATTCATAGGCCCTCCTCGCCGTCTTGCTTTCCTTCCTTTTTTTTTTTTTTAATCATTTAGCTCATCTTTCATTTAATTGGAAAAAAAATTGTATTAAAAATCAGATTTTGACAAAAACAACATCGTTTTAGCCCTACATTTCACAATTCAGTCACGTCATTGCCATATAGGAAAAAGAAAGTATTAAAAAAAGAAAAGTCACGTTAGCATCTTTCATTAGAATTAATAGAATGACCTTTTGCACAGATTCGACAAATTGCTCCAACGTTTTTTGTCCCTATTCTCCACGCCTCTATGAATCACGAAACGGCCTCGAGGATCGATAGGCAATTGCATGTTGGCATTAGAATAATCCTAATTGTTGGCATCGATGGCATGATTCATAAGAAAGCCTAGGGTTTCACGTGGACATAGGACGGGCCAAGAAGATCAATATTTAAGGGAGATAATGCAATCTCGACGCGCACAGAATTCTTTCCAGCTTTGAAATCTGATCTTGGTTCTGGAAAATATTAGAATATGCACTACATCCCTGCGCTTTGACACTTTCCAGCCGGTTCTCTTGTCTGCTTATGCCACCATTTCCTTCTTTTACATGGCGTTTTTCATGGACAAGATATATGTTCCCTTTCCCGGTCAAAAAAATAGGACGTGTTGGTGGGGACCATCGAGTAAAAAGTATCAATAATCATTTAGGACCCATTTCAAAAGGTCATAAGTAACAAAAATCATCAACAAATCATGGGTTTTTACTATGTATTTGGTTGGTGTAAAGGAATAACTACACGGACACGATTTAAACGATGAGGGGGAAATTGTATTAAAAGTTTTAATCCTATCGCACTTTTGCCAATTCAGCCGTAGGCATTTTAATTTCGCTAATTGATCCTTAAATCTTTTCTGCGTCTTTGCCAATTGAGTCTATCCGATCAATTTCGGTTGGAAATTGCTGACATGGCAATTCAGTCAGCGCCGGCTATCCTATGTGGTATGAGATCGACGCTGATGTGGACATATTTTTATGATTTTTAAATATTTTTTTGAATTCTTGTTTTTATTTTTTATTGATTTTTGGATTTTTCTTTTCTTTTCTTTTCTTTATTTTCTTTTTTGGTTCAAAGAGTCAGCGGTGGCTTTGTAGCCCTTGCCCAAGGGCCAGCGGAGGTCGCTAGCTCTCGGCCCGCCGGTCTTTTAAACCAAAAAAGGAAAAAAAAAGGAAAAATGTATTAGGTTTAGAACCTTTTGGACAATTTTCCCAAACGATGAGAAACACATAAGGAAAAAGAAAAACGCGATTGATTGAGACACCAACCTTACAAGAATCTGAGGATGCATCTAAATGTTCGAACTGATATCGTTGTAAGAAACTAGAAATCTTCAAACATAAGCAAGTGTGTGGAAACCGGCATAGAATTCATACCCCATCATTCTCTTAAAAATATTACGAGGCCACTCAATCTCTATTTCGAGACGCATTTTCTCGGCCGTGGGGGAAAGCATAATATTCGCGGAAAATAACAGTCGATAATGTCACAAAAGTTAGGCCAAAGTTCCTGAAATCTCTGGGAAATGTGTTTTGTTCCATTATGGTGGGGGGCCGAGTGCAGATCTTTCGTTTCATGTGAAGTCCAAAACAAAAGGAGTACTATGTAAGATAAATAAAGTAGTACCAGGTGTAGGGGTCGCTCCTTTGTGTGGTCCTCCTTATCTTTGCTGCAAGCGACTCTTCTTACCGCATCACAAACCTTCCTTCAACCTTTTGTATAGAGTCACCACCCCTAAAAACCCTAAGAAAAAGAACCAGAAAAGAGGAAATCAAAAGCAAAAAATGATGGAGCCCTTTTGAACAGTGCCTTTGAATCTTCTCAAGTTGGGTAAAAATTGCTGATTCATGTCGCGCCAGAATTTCCCGTCAAGATGCTGCAATTGAATTTATTCATTTGCTCGAACCTCGCTCGACCTATCTCTCTCATGCACGTTCCCTCCTTTCCACATGAGGTAGGCCAAGGAAATTGAAGGGTGCAATAAAGAACGCGTCAGCGGTGGATCACCCTGCAAACGTCACGCACCGTCTTGCAACAACCACCATGCCCTTTTGGATTCGATAATAATTTTCCTCATCTTTTTGTCTTGATTCGCATGTTTCCTCGCTGTTTCTCTATTCGATATATATCCCTTCTCCTCTCGTTTTCCCATCATTTGCCGCTCACTTTCCTTGCATCTCTCGGCTCTATTTCCCTGCACTTTCGAAAGGAGGAGGGAGAGAGAGAGGAAGAAGCAGAAGTAATGGGGACTGATGGGCCGGAGGGTTCGCCATCATCAGCAGTGATCCTGACGAAAAGGGTGACGGAGGAGCTGCGTCGGGGAAACAGCGCGGCAATTCAGCTTCAGCTTCTGCTCAAGAACCCGCCGGGTCAGAACGGTCCTGGTGGTTCCGGGTCGTCGTCGCCTGATGAGCTCCTGGAGAAGATCTCGAGATCTTTCACGGAAAGCCTCTCAATTCTTGGCTCTCGCTGCGGGTCTGCATCCGCCGGTCATGACCGCCGGGTCTCGCCGAGCTCCGGCGAGTCCAGTGAGAGCAAGAGGAGGCTCGATCTGAAGGATCGGAGGGGTTCTCACAAGAGGAGGTACGATCGAGAATGGTTCCCAGCCTACTAATTATTACATATATACGTTTTTGCTCACTTCTTGATTAGGTTTCTTCCTTTTCGGATACTGTTTTTTGTATTTCCGGGGTTTTTCTTCGTCACTAAACTAATTAAGCTGCAAAAACAGTACTGGGAAGTTAGAAATTTTCCATCTTTTTCACACAGATTCACCATGGATGCACTAATTGATGCTTAGAATTGCCTTCTGGTACCTGACCGTACGGTCACTGTGATCAGCGGATTTGTCATTTGTTTCGAGTTCCTGGGATGATATTTTTCGGATTATATTCTGCAGCAGCCAAAGATCCAACCGATTACGATCTTGGATCTAATGCTTTCAATTTGTCTGCTTTGTTTTGTTTTTGCAGGAAGACAACTCAAACATGGACAAAAGTCTCTCCCACTATTGAAGATAATCATGCATGGAGAAAATATGGCCAAAAGGTGATCCTCAACGCCAAGCACCCAAGGTCTGCTGTCCCTTCAAGTATTTCCAATTCTTAACCCACATGAAATCACTATTCTTGAATCTTGGTTGCCTCCTAAACAGTGACCAAGAAGGTGGAAAATGCTTTGTTTGCACAGCATAAGCAATAGCCACTTATTTTTAGGAAGCAAACTGAAAGATCATCACTAGATTTTTTCCTTAAATTTGTCGTATGAATGCAGGAGCTACTTCAGGTGCACACACAAGTATGACCATGACTGCAAAGCGGCCAAACAGGTCCAAAGAATGGAGGACAATCCTCAGATGTTCCACATCACCTACATTGGAGTCCACACATGTAGGGACATCATGAAGACACCACAGATGCTCATCACAGATCCTGATACTTGTGTTGGTGAATCTTTCCCCGTAAAGCAAGAGCCCAGGGAGGATGCCAAGAGCGACCTAACCAATGACAATGTCTCGTCCATGGACTTCTTCCTTACGGGACTCGAATCCTCTGATCAGCCGAATGACCAAGCCCCAGTTTCCTCAGAAAGGATGGGTTTTGATGATACAGCTAATGGCGATCCTACTGTCCACACCATGTACCCTTTTGTGGATGCTGCTGATTCTCACGGTCTAGGGATGGAGTTTCTGCGCAATAGCGTTAGCTTTGACGGTGATTTCCACTTTGACGAAAGTGAATTTTAAGCTAAGTGAGATGAGAGAGCATAGAAATTAACAAGGTGTAAAGAAAAGCCAGTCTAGGACTGGCAAGTGCCTTTGTCTTTCCTTTTGTTCCGTGGAAATAACAGCTTTCTATGAACAGATGATGTTGTTGATCGGATTAATGGTATTGTGCATGAATTGATGGGTTCTTTGATTATCGTTTCTCTTTTGAGGAAGTCCCTTTACGAGTTAAACCGTTTGGCCTCCAAGAAAAGTATGCTTGATTATTTGATCTCTTCATCAGTGGAACTTTTGTTTCCACACGAGTGGGCCCGGTTGATGCTCTAATTGTCAAACCATAAGATGTGAAAAGGAAAGGGTGAACGGGAAAAAAAAAATAAATATGCTTTGAATTCGGGTAAGGTTAGACGAACTTGGTTACATCGATTATGCTGTACTTATCGAATAATCTAACTACAATTTTGAAATGGGCAAAAGGCACCAAATATCTTGAACCATGTCACTGTGATGCACGTACCTTAAATTTTTTTTCGGTGACACAAAAAATTTCAAACTTGTATCAATGTAATATATTTATCCTCTATCAAAGTCCTGTTAATGAGAACTATTAAAAATATATTTATATGGACACCAAAAAATAAATGACGTTGACATGACATCCACATGACTAAAGTGGAATAAAAACGATGTTTTTGCTGAAAAGTCATCTGACGAAATCTTGACGGAGGATAAATGTATTGCATATGTACAATTTTGAAGTTTTTTATGTCATAAGAAAAATTTCAGGATAAATTTATCACGATGTGCATGGTTTGAGATTTTTTGTGACATTTTCTCTTTTGATAATCGTCTCTTTACGAGTCATAACTAAAGAGAATAAGCTTTCTAGTTAGATATTTTGAACGGGTGCTTGAAAAGAACGCCATCAACATAACCCTAAACTAAAATCAACTCCAGAATGAGCTGTCTACGTGTATCTTGGTCCGACTGTACCTCAATACATCAAAATCAAAGGTAATCTTCCAAGAAGTTGCTAGGTAATTATATGTCTTGGGGGGGCTGGGGATAAGAACCGGTTTCTTCCACAAGAAGGAGATGATGTATGTAAAGTCAAGTGGGACATGGCTGTCGCTAAAAAGTGGGAACTATCAAGGACAAAGCATACGCAGAGGATTAAAGTTGATGGAACGAAAACCTAAATGACCAGAGAAAAAATTACAACGTGGAGACAAAGAAAGACTCTCTCTCTCTCTCTCAATCAAACTGTTCTCACTTCGAACTGTTGCTTTTGTCAATGGATATGAGCCTTTTGATTGTGGACCCTAGGGTGTGTGGTTGTCACTTATCATCTTTCGACCGTTCCCACTTGAACCCATCATTATCGATGGATAAACGTTGTATAAAGACGAGGATAGAAGCGGTTTAGTGCTTTGAACCGAGCGTAACATGACACGGACGTCTAGCAACCAGAATGGTTTCCCATACCAGGAGCAACTCTTGATGAAACTGCGTACGAATTTAGAGTGATCGGGTCGACTGTAGTTTCTTGATCGTGCTTGGTCCAGATACCATCCTCATGTGAACAGGGAAAAAAGGGTTCCTCGCCTAGCGTTTTCTGCAGCAAAATCCATTGCTTATTGTTCCTCGCCTAAAGAGGGCAAATTGCTCATCGCGTCAAGATTACGAGGTTAAGCGATTCTAGAAGACCCGCCTTCCGCTGCAAATCAATAACCTCAAAAAAATCACATTCTTGTTGTCCTTCAGTTGTTGGCCAGACAAATGAACGAATTGATTGCGTGACCCCCACATGTGACTCTTTGCAAAGGACACCCTCTGTCCGTAGCTGCACATCATGGGAAAATTTCAAGAAAGCTATGATGACTACTTCTATCTATTGAAAGATCTTCCGCATCAATATCTGTTTCTGATCATGACCCCTCGGCTGTACAACACAGCACCATGTTTTGATCTCTCGAGCCATTGCGCCGGAGCTCGTAATCACCAATCTTGTGTGTTTTGACGAAAGAGGCACGTTTCGATGATTAATAATATTTTTGTAATCCGCCCGTTTGATTCGACTCAAATTCATTACCGTCGTCACTAACATGCGAAAGTGAGAGGCATCAGTCGCTTTCACTCAGGTTCAATTCACGTGGGTTGGATTTTTCAATTGCCAAAAAGTCACCTCCCGATTGACAGCTTTCGGGAGGTAGCTTAACGGAGATGCTCCCGGAATTATCGTTCACATGCGCATTTCTTTTTAGAGGGTTCTATTCTATGCATTGTCCCCATGTTTTGAGAAATGCGTACTTTTTCGACATCTAGGACTCGGTCTTGCGGAAGTGGCAGCATATGCTTGAGGAAGGGGGAATGGATGTTCTAGAAACAAAAGGAAGGAAGAAAAATTGGAGCAAGGAGGAGCTGAATTTTCTCTTCTTTGACGACCTCATATAACCGCATATCCCACTTGTTGAATTGCTATTTTTAAAAAAATATATATATCTTTGGGTATAGTTTGAGTTGGGGAATTAAATCCTGGATTTTATATTAGCAGAATATTTATCCGAGGGGTAATAAGGTTTTAATCTCTTAGGCTGCGTTTAGTGGGTTAGATTAAACTTTGGATATAACAACTTTTATCTTATCCTATATTTAGACTGACGTAAAATCTTGATATGACCGGATATAGCTTGGATATAATCCGGATAAAAGAATTCCACTTAGGAGGTGGAATAGATCTGAATAAGATATGTGAAATTTGAAACGGATCGTGCTGTTTTCACTCATATTGTGGCTAAAACACTCCCTCTTATAATGTTTTGATAATATTAACTTTTGTGGGTTCCATTTTTTTTAAGCATTCTTCAACTACTTCTCTTCTTTCTCTTTTCTGGCAGGGCCACTTTCCTTCTTCTAAAAAAAAATGAAATTAATTTAGAGTTGGGTCAAATGAATGAATAGAGTCCTATGACCTCAATTAATCATAAAGAAAGAAAAAGTAACGAGCTTCTGCTCATAATTTCTCAATTTGATTGATTATCCGATCTAATTACACGTTAAGAAGATATTGGTACTTGGTATGGGAAGGGCTTTTCCATGAATGGATTATTATCCTTTTTTTAATGAGTCCTAACTATATTAGCTATTTCCTATTCTAGGTTGTACATAAATGTGTAGAAGAAGCGGCGTATTGATAAAGATATTTTTTTTTCCAAAATGACAAGAGTGACTGGGTTGAAATGAAAAATAAAGGATTTCTAATCCATCTTCTTATCCTATAACGAATATAAACTAATTCGATTGAAAAAGAGAGGATAGAGAGTCTATTAATGAGTCTGTCTTCATGGTCCTAATTGCCACTACTATCGCCGATTCGCCATCCCCTACCAACCTCCAAATACACGGCTCGAATCTCCCCCTCTCACTAAGTTGTTTACGCAAACCAAAAATGCAATCGGCAAGGATTTGCCCCTCCTTGCGCTTGCAATCTGTCATACTTCCATGCCGATATTAATTACTAAGCTACTACAGCTGGTGATTGAGAGGACTAAAAAGGTGATTGTGAACTCAATTCTTAAGTTCGAGCCCTTATGCGATGAGGTGGCCTTATTGCCCATCAATTGTTCGAATCCCCGTGTTCTGATAGGTCTAAAGTTCAATGCGGGAGCTAGGGTATCACACTCCGATTAACGATTGAAAAACTGATGAGTGCGACGTGATATGGATGACAAGTGACAGAGACAAATCACAAAAGAGAGTTTTTTTTTTTTTTACATATACCACCAATGCTTGAACCATGACCAAATTTAAGAACTCAGGGAGAGAAGTAACGAAAGAGGAAAATGAAGAGAAGTAAAAAAAGAGGAAAATGGGACCCACGAGAAAAAATAAAGAAGAAAACAAACGAGACGCCATTATCAAACCAAAAAGGACTCTTAAAAAAAATGGGACTCATAATGGTTAATATTGTCAAAACACTATAATAAAAAGTGTTTTAGGAGTGGAAAAAACACAGCCCATTTGAAAAACTAAAAAATAAGAGGGTAAAATTGGAATATTAAAGTTTGAGTGAGGATAATTTGGGAAGGGAAAAAATAGTTTCAGCATTCCAAATGCTAGCATTCGGCATTTGAAGTCTGGAAAGCCGAATCAAACAGTTCAGCATTTTGGCCTAAGTAGACTCCAATGGCCACCACTCCTCTCACTGGCGAAAGCCTGCTTCCTGCCTTTGGCCGCCGTGATATGCATTGCTGGAGCTTGCCGGCCCTGCCTCTTCCTTATGTCACTCAACTCCACCCTAACGGGGAACTTTGTCATCCTGATCAGAGCCCAACGCCTCCTCCGCGAAGAAGATGATCCGATGAAGGTGGCAGCTGGGACGACAGAGCTCCTCGATCGCATCACCCGGAGTTAGTTGGATCGGAGGAGCTGCCCGATGGCGAATTGGATTGGTGAGCTGTATCGGCAGAAGCTGTTGGGGCGGGCGAACAAGTCGGAGCGCAGCGGCAGGGAATTGGCGCAATATTCATGCTCGTCAAAGGGGATGGATTCACCGCAAAAGAGGAAGACGTCGACAACGAAGATGGCAGGACCGGTGGAGAACTCGAATTCGGGGGGCGTCTCGAAGTGGCGAAGACGGAGGTAGAGCGGGGCATAATAATCCGTCAAGTTTGTTGAGGGCGGCAAAACGGAGGTTGCGGAAAGAGAGGACATATTCGTTGGCGTCCTCGAAGTTGACCGGAAACAAAATCGCCGGTCCATCTTTGATTAATAGCTTTAATACACCTATCGACGCGAAAAGAAATTCGTGCTCTTTGGACACGGAATCGTACAATTCTACATCTCAGCATTCAATAACAACAGTTCGTCACATGTACAGAAGCATGCCACTTAGCCTTGTACCTCTCACAATCAAACTAGTAAATGGGCAACAAATCAAAATGCATGATGTGATCAACTTTGGGTACAGTCGATCCACCCATGTTTTGTTACATTGGGTTCTAAAGAATGGACCTGGAAAAAAAATTACAACATGGTAATATCAAGGAAAGTGCTAATTTATTTCACAATTCATCAATTAAAAGCAATTATTCAAAATTTTCCCTCAGAAAAATTATCATCCGAACGACTGCTTCTGGTCTTCCCGGCGCTCATCAATCTTTCTTATCCTCATCATCCCTTTTGTCTTCCATGGAAGCTGGGAAGATAAAGTCCATGCTATTGGTGCTGCTGCTACCAGAATTAAACATTTGATCAGCCAAATCTGCCACTAGTGGATACTCAACCTCTTTACCACGTCTAGTTCCACTGGTGGACGGGCCCGCCTCGCTTCCGCTGCCGCTGCCGCTGCCTCCGACTGCCATGTTTCTGCTCCCGCTAGCGCCGCCCATGCTGAAGTCCACCGGTAGCCACCTGGTTTGCGGGACCAGCGCGGATGCCAAAATAGGCTGTGTGGTCGCAATGTGAGCCATCTCTAGCGAAGCTGGTGGTGGGGGCGGGATCGATGGCGCGGTCGAGGACAGGTGGCACGTGTGGCCGCCGCGGTACGTGACCTCGAACATGAACGGGTCGTTGTCGAGCCGCTGCACTTGCTTCTTGGCGGGGCAATGGTACAACTTTTGATGGGTACACCTATAGTAGCCCCTGCGAGAGAGAAACATGCACTTCAACATCGCTTGGCACACCGTCGTATCGAAAAGACTGTTCTTTCATAAATTAAACTCTACAATTCACTTGCATTTGTGCATAAGCTTTCACACATCTATCATGAGAACCCTCAAGTGATTTTCATAAAGAACAGAGATCCTCTACTTTATAAGGGGTAAATATTACACTTTATTGATGATTATTCTGGTCGAATAATTCTTTTTAAGTTAGCAGTATTTGTTAATAACACTGTTATATACAGTATCTGTCATCATGCTATGTGCTGTCGGGTCAAATGCTTCGTTCAATTTAAGTGGCATTCTTTCAAGTCATGATGACCGGCGAATTTGTAGACCGTTCAGCACTTCCTCCTTACGTCGATATTTCTTAATTAGATGATGACTGGTCAACTTTAATTGGTAATATACGGGGTCAAAGTCTTGTTATATTCGATTGGATGTTCTAAATTTGAGAAGATTACGTTAGACCCCACTAGGAAAATATGTGCACAATGTCTCTCAAAGAAAGTATATTATGTCTATAAGAGACATCTCTGCTTTATGTCAACTCCACGACACGCATTTTCCCTTCTCATCGCGGCTTCAACAAGACATCAGACTTAATCAACCAGTTGAGATGCGCAAAAAACCGACTCAGACACCATTTAACTGTTGAACGAAAAGAAGAAGTTAATGGGCTCATCGACGTCGGGCTTCACGGGGTTGAGCGGTCATTCTACATATGACATTATCGGTACTCATTGCGCACCACAGTTTCAAGAGAATACAAAATAAAAAGATGGTGACAGCTAGTAGAGCTGGAAGAAAACCATGGTGGTGTGGTGAACGGAAGACTTTGAATGTGTCAACTCATGTCCATTTCATTACACACACACACACACACACACAAAATGAGAGCATCGTTCTCAAAGATGGTCCCAAGATGCAATGATGTAATTAATTCGAAACTGAGATTGTAATTACTTTACAAATGAATTCTTGGCCGTAGTATGAATTCGGTTTATACGAATTTGGCATGTCATTTTCCTAGAAAGTGGTATTATTGACGTGCGATTAGGGCAAGGTGGGGAGGGGCGAGGTGGGGTCAACGACATACCTCGGGAACTTCGACCCAAGAATCTCCTTTTGACCATACTTTCTCCAAGTATAACCATCCTCTGGCGGAATCTCTGTATTGCCCATTCTTGGCGCTGGAACCCTAGTCGTCCTTTTGTCGGCGTCACTATTCCTGGAAACAAAAAAAATCAAGAAATGAACATTGCAACACCCTAAAAGAGAAAAAAAAAATGAGAAAGTTCCCAGGCATATTCACCAGGGATCCAGGGACCAAAACCTCGTTCATGTCGATGCTAACAGGAAGTATAACCAGAATAGAGTGCTTATAGTTAAGGACGTTAAACAATGGGTACGTAACATCCTCGTACTTGCTCGCCAATTTTCAAGAAGCTGGGTGGCCTCATCAAGTCAACGCTAGTGCTGTCAAAGTAATGGATTTGTTTATGAATACGATGAATTAAGTGAACAAACCCAGAAATGGAGCTTAGCGTGGGGGAGTTCTTTACTAAGAAGTAACGTCCTGATGGTGCCTTTTCAAGAAACAACTCAGAAATTCTTGCTTTCTTTATCAAGCCCCCCCTCCTCTTTTCCTTCCTTTGTTCGTATGTTGCTTTCGGTTGCTCTTGGATCGTACATAGGATGAGTCAAAAGTCGCTGGGTGTTGATCACTTGGGGGGGGACTTCTCGAAAGGTCCCAACGGGTACCCAACAAGCCCAAGCATTAACCGATAAGCACCGATTGATCTGGTATGAATTGGGTTTACGAGATAAGTCAAGCTTTCACATTTCACGTGGGGAATGGCGCGCATTTGTGTGCCAAGCCAAGTTGTGAGTTTGCTAATTGAGGAAGATGGCACGTTTCGAGGTCGTTGAAAAATGGGGGAAATGCCCATTGTGACTCGGCGACATCTCGTTCGGTCTATGTGAAAATTTCAAGTCGTGGCATGTGGTTTCAAATTTATGAAACTCCTCGTACATTTTTAATTAAGGAATAGCAACTCACATAAAAGAAGGCTAGATTAAAAGCAGAAGAAACAACTGCAATAACAATATGGTGGTGAAACCGAGCCACAAGTATATAAACTATATCTTAAACACACTAAACGAGGATAAAAACTTAATTATATTCAACCAACCGATGATCTCACCACCATACTTATGATGACTCCGGTTTTAAAATTAAGCAATTGTCAACACATAAATAACGAAACTATCTAGCTTGACGCAGGAATTTCACATCTTTTACTTTCTTCCCTTACACCAAAGAAACTGTAAGTAGTCCATTCTATTCATTAGGAAGACTATAATGCAGATCAATGAATGTTATGTAATCTAAACTATGCAAATGCGTATGACTGTGTCCAAAGTACATTGATCATAGTCAAAACTTAAATTATTTTCGTACCTTCTTCTTGTTCTTTCTGAGGAGGGAGCAGATCTTCGACGATCTGATGACACATCCATGGCCTGCATCTCTTCCCCTCCGCCACCAGTTCTCAGAAAAAGACCCTCCACCGTCGCGGCCGCACCTGCGGCTTCCGGTGTCACCTCTCGCCGCTCTATGTCACCCATTCTCGCTCCCCTCATCGCAGACCAATTCTGCGTTTGCTGGAGAATGCTCACTGCCGGCCTATAGCCTGACGACCCCAGCAATCCCTCGAAATTACTACTACCACTACCGGCTTGAACCTCTGACCGGTGTGGCTCTTGCATCTCGCGGTACCCACCTGAGCCAGCATCTAAAGGATTGTGCATGAGCCGTTCTCGAATGGCGCCGAAGGCCCGGATGATCTCTTCACAGGAGATGGCGAGAAGGTTTGGTTGGTTGGCCATGTCGTGCATGTTGAGCTCAAGCTCTCTGGCCAACGTGCAACCTCGAAGAATTAAATTTATGATGTCGTCCATTTTTCCGGAGGGGCTTTGAAATTTTTTTCTTTTTTGGTGCTCCTGTCTGATGGGTCGTTGGCTGTCTGAAATTTTGGAAGATGAATAAGCCAACTTAGGACATGATACGAGATATTTAAATGGGAGAAGTTAATACTGCTTTTTGGAGTCTCTCTCTCTCTCTCTGTCTCTGTCTCTGTCTCTTCCTTCCTCTTTCTTTATAATTTGGTGCTTTGCTAAGGGTTTGGGGGGTGAAAGTTTGTGGAAACTTTATCGGTGTAATTCAAAGCATTCGTGTACTCTTTGAACACGGTACAAGGAAGGGGGGACCGAGGACTTGGTCGTGGTCTTGGCTTCTTGGACATTCAAAGGTTTTATATACGGGAGAGCTGTGCATCGGAAGTTTTACTGTGTCTGGGGGAAGACTTTGCCCTTCGAATCAACGGGTTGGACCCTGCAGAATATTCTAAACATTTGAAGCTAGTTAGACCGTTAATGGCGAAAATGTTACTCCTTCTAGGGTTCTTTAAAGTATTGAAGGATGACGAGTTGGGCTATTACAACTTCGGTGGACTCGTGTTTTCTTTCTTTTCCTTTTTCCAATGGTCGGACCACCTTCTTGGACCTGATCAAACGGGGTATACATCAAGAAAATTGAAAACCCTAATTCAAGAAAGGTCCATCAGTCATCACACAGAGGAAGGCAGTCATTTCCATGAAAGAACACTCTAGCTGAGTTGGCATCTACAAGGGAGTAAATTAAAAAAAAATATTAGAGACAAAGGTCATTGGCCACTGGGGAGGGGAATCATTGCCTCTATGCATGATAGCATATAATATTACGGGAAAGTTCGATAATAGCAAAACAGGAGTCTCAATTGGGGAGCATCTGAGAGGCCATGTGGGTACATTCATCTATGTTAAAATGGAGGACTCAAAACAACCAAGGGTTGAATATCTGGCTTTGTTTGAAAATAAAAAATTAGAGAAAAACCATGCTAAAAGGGAAAAGCACTCAAACGAGAATTGGAATATATATTCCTCCTAATGAACTTAGTTAATTACCTAACATAAGTTTGTAGGTTTGTATCTCTCTAGCCACCAAGGTGGTTGGCCTCATGGTAAAAGGGTCACTTCTCTTTCACAAAATCGTGGGTTTGATTTATGTCGTGAGCGAATCTCTAAATAACTCTTGCTGCGTTATCTAGTTGTGCCATATTTTGTACGGGGAGATTTATGGGCTACTAGGGCATCCTGGTGAGACTGCGATGACGGGCTTGCCAACTTTGGAATTTTGAGTTGGGTGTGGATCACTAGTATTAAAAGCTCGTTCCTGCCCTTTTGATTTCTAAAACGATTGTTCTTATAGGTGTTTTCATGTACCAAAGATTTCTAAATAGTAAATAACAGACAAAGCTTGATATGCATAACCCTTATTATATTTGTAAAGAACATAAAGCTAAGCTTCAATTTTCCTTTTTTGTAAAGTTAAAACAATGCTTTGTCAAATACCACAATTGATATAAGGGTTGTATTAAACGACGCTCTTTTTATAAAAAGAAATTGTCAAGTGACCAAATAGGAAATGTTTAACGCATTCAATCTTTGTGATATATGTAGGGTCCGTTTGGTAACATTATGTTTCTGGGAACAATTTTTAATCAGAAATAGTTCTTTCTATTTCTATTTCATAAACGAGTTTTTGAGCAGAAGAACGCATTTAGTAATTGTACAAAATTTCTGTTCTTGAAAAAGAAAAAGAACTTAAAAGCGTTTGGTACAACCCTAAAATTTTTTGTAACATGGAACTTTTTTCTAGTTTTTTTTTTAAAATTTTTTTGATATTTCTCTAATTTTTTGAATTTTTCTTCTTTTTTTCTTCCCTTCTTCTTTCTCCTCTAGCTGGTTGCTGGGCTCAGTGATGGCCGGCGACTGGCCAAAGACAAGAGTCAGCGGGGTCAACCTCGCTGTGGCTAGGAGAGGTCGGCCTTGCTGTGGCTGGGTAAAGCCGACCTCACAGTGGTTGGGTGAGGCTTGACCTTACTAGCTATCGCTGAGGCCTGACCTTGCTAGCCATCGCTGAGGCCTGTTGATCAGCGTAAGGAGGAAGAAGAAGAAAAGAAAAAAAGAAAAGAAAATGATCATGTTTCACAAATTTTTCTCGGGAACGAAGAAGTAGATTTTTTTTACTTCTTATTTCTGTTCAAAATCTATTCTCTGGCCATTTTTTTATTCTAGGGACTAGAAAAATTGACTAACGTTACCAACAGATTTATGTTTTTTTTATTGCTATGGGGAATGAAAAAATAGATAAATAGATAAATAAGAGTGTCACTAATCTGGCCCATAGTAACCGGTGCTTGACATGTGTAAGCACTCGATGATATGATCCAGCGAAGGCTAAATGAGCAAGCAGGTAACATGTAAAGAATTATGCTTTTTTATTTCTTTGTTGAGATTGAAATCAAGTTATTTTAAAGGGGATAGATATAATGCATAGAAGCCAAGTCAAGAAAAGGGACTTCCTATCAAGCTAACAATGTAGACAATTGACAACATGGGAAAAGTACAAAAAATAAATCCTTAACTTGTTAGTATTGGTACCAATTCAGTCTTAAACCTTTTAATTTGACCAATTTAGTGATAAACTCTATTTACGTTTTGCCAATTAAGTCCATTTGATCAATTTAAGTCAGAAATTGCTGATGTGAATGCTCGCCGGCTGTCCTACGTAGAACAACTAGCATTGACGTGGACAATATTTTTATTTTTAAATAGTTTTTATTAATTTTTCTTTTCCTTTTCCTTATCTTGTTTTTCTTCTCTTTTCCTTCTCTTCTTTTTTTTTTTCCACTATGGCTGGCGAGGTTTGCTAGAGATTGCTGGCCACTAGGCGAGGGCACAATGGCGCTAGCTGTGTCTAGAAGAACGGTCAACATTCACGTCAGCAATTTCCGGTCTGAATTGGCCGAATTGACTCAATTGGCAAAACGTGAAAAGTTTTATGACTAAATTGAATAAATTAAAAGGTTTATGATTGAATTAGTACCAATGCAATATGTTAAGAACTTTTTTGGTTTTTTGCGCCAATAACATGACCCAGTCACAATGCAAGCCGAAAGAATTAGAGGGCAACAAGCAAAGGGTCACTTTTTCATTTATTGTTGAATTCGAAACCTAACTTCATTTTAATGGGGTTGGTATGATGCACCTAGGCCAAGTCAAGAAAAGGACTTCCTTACTTTCTTTCATGGTTTTCAACATGATTTGAAGCCATAATGGGATGCTTCTTTTCGGCACTCGGTTCCTTTGTCTTAAGTCAAGTTTAGTTTACTTTGTCAATTCGGAACTCTTAATTGAGCTAATGGGGGAGATCGAGATGCTGCTCGAGATCATCGCCCAGTGACGCTTTCAAGAAAGAATGATTGCTATAACTTATATCTTCTTGACATCGTCAAACTATCAATCCACACTCAATCGCTCTTTCTAAGTGCCGGTTCTTCTTTTCATGTCACGCCAAGCTCCGTATCCCTATCTCTTTTTTAAGTTGGCATAAAAAGAGAGCACTTGGGCTACCGTTTGAGCCTATTCCCGATCACTTTCAAGAAAACTTTGGTTTAAGATCAATTGAGCCCAACCCATGAGCTACATATAATTGTTTTAAGTACAGAAATGAAGGACAAAGATGATTTGAGAAAAAGAGAGAAATTGGAAAAATTTATCAGAAAATGCCATAGAACATAAATAAAATGAAACTCCGTTGATCTCTTTTAAATATGACTTAATGGATAGCTGACTCTATAAAAATGAAAACAAAAGTAGAATTTTGGTAGATTTTAATCAATAAACGACGAATGAAAATTTTACCTCCCAGATTTTGGCAAATGCGACAAGTTGTCTCCCTAACTTTTCAATTTCTTGCACTGTTGTCCCTAGAATATTGAAATAAATTTTTAAAAAAAACCTACCTTGATATTGATCTTGATCAATTTTTTTAATCTAATCTCCATCAGACATCAACTTGCCAAAACCATCATTTCCCTGAACACATATCAAAATCGTGGAAAGGGAATCTTTCAAGCTTCTACGGGTTTCCTATCTTTATGGTTCATCTCACATATTCGACCTTAGTGTCGTTTTATGAACATTCGTGAAATTTGTTTGGCGATAAATCCAATTGAGCGATACATTCGTATTCAAAACAAATTACCCAAACAATCTTTCTTAAATTGGGTTGATTTCATTAGAGCCTTAACTCCTAATCAAATCCAATGGCAGATCAATTGGCCAAAGATTGATAAGGCAAATATTACAAGCCAAGAAGGGAACGCGGTACCATTACTTGGGCTGAATGAGGGAGTCGCCTATTGTCCCTTGAGAGTTGTCAGACAATTTGAGATGTTTTAACAAGTCCCACCGGTATGAAACCCTAAGGAGTTTGCCTTTAACATCCAAAGTGGAATTATATCCGAAGAAGAGAAGAAAGACCTTCAAACCAAGATTCACAAAATTATCCTTTCTTTGAATAATTCACCTTCACAAGTAGTGGAATAGCCAAAGAACTTGAAAGGAGACATGGAGATTTATATGGCATCCAAGGAATACATCAAGTGGATGGAAAGTAAACGATCAATTGATGTGGAGTCATACGTTCCATTGAGTGTTATAATGGATCCTGAAGAGGAGTATGTCCTAGAATACATTGTCCCACACATGTCTGGAGTTGAGTCTTATATCCCCGAACAAGTTGTGATCGATATCGAAGAATAAGAATTTCAAATCAATGAATGGAAAGATTTCCATGAGGTGGAAGCTACCTTAGTTAACAAGATGCATAGACTTGGATAATTTAGAATTCCCATTCGAGTTTAAAATCATTTTGTAAAGCAATCTTGGATTTTATATGAAATACTCATTTTTCAAAATTCATTTGGATAAATTCAAAGACATCAAGGCCGTAGGGGACAAAGGGATAAATTCAAGGCCGTAGGGGACAAAGGGTTTTCCCTCAAACCGGTGGAAGAAAACCCCCGGAATAGAAGTTTTCAGCGTAAATGGGGAATTTCGGCCTTCATCTTCCTCTAATCCCCTTCAGCTTTGTCTTTGTTTTTCATCTGTATTGGCTGGTTGTATCTTACTAGCATGTTAGTACGCACTTGACGCTTCTTTTGTAGCTATAACACCTTTGTACCTGTCGGGACATTTCTGTCTCCTCAGGTACGAGGTTTTTGTGTTCAGCTTTCTTGTAATCCATGCGTTGAAAAGTAACACCACTTACCTTACCAAAAAAAAAAAAAAATTCAAAGACATGATCACCATGGATTACAATTCTTTGAATGGTATGATTTATTGAGAAAAAACATTGATGATAAATTTTATGCAATGTTAAGACTTGCGTAATAGTTCTTATCCTTGTTAATCACAAGAAACTATACAATTAAAAGAATGTAGGTTTTCATATGCATTTCACCAATTCTAATATCTCGATGGTTTTCATGAAGATAGGTTTTCTAGCAACGGAAGGCAAAAGATCTCGAACTCGTTTACAAATTAAAATGGTTGAGAAAGAAACTCGCACTCGATTAGCTGAAGTGGAGAACCAAATGACGTAAATGGTTGCCATGATATCAGAAATGAAGGCCTTCATTATAGCTGCGAAGGGATCTTCATGATTAGCAATGGTCGTCCTAACTTTTATGTGGTACATGCGTGTGGATGTGGTGCAGGCTCCACTAACAATGTGGCTTTTATGTGCTAGAACTCTCCCCTCTCTCTATCTCTAAATATATAAATATTTCTTTTCATTTTTATATCAGCAATAGACGTTATAAAATCATTTCTTCTTTTTGATAAATTTTTCACTCACACAAAAACTCATGGAAGTTAAGTATTTTATTATTTTCAACTAGCAACAATAAAATTTGACACGTCGTCGTCATAATGAACTTGTTTAATCACCTAATATAAGTTTGTGGATTTGTATTTCTTTGACCACCAAGGTGGTTGGTCTAATGGTAAAAGGGTCACTTGTCTTCCACAAAATCATGAGTTCGATTCACGTGAGCGAATCTTTAAGTTATTCTTGTTGTGTTGTATAGTTGCGCCATACTTTGTATGGAGAGATTTACGGGCTACTAGGACATCTTAGTAAGGCTGTGACGATAGTCTTGCTAACTTTAAAACTTTCTAACGTTCCTTCTTGCCCTTTTGATTACTAAAAGATTGTTCTTGTAAGTGTTTTCATGTACTAAAGATTTCTAAATAGTAAATAACTGACAAAACTTTGATATGCACATCCCTTATTATATTTGTAAAGAACATAAAGCCAAGCTTCAATTTTCTTTTCTTTTTTTTAAGCTAAAACAATGCTATATCAAATACCACAATTAATCCAAGGGTTATATGAAACAAGGTTCTTTATATAGAAAAAAAAATTGTCGAGTGACCAAATTGGAAATGTCATTTGATGTTTATCACATTTAATCTTTGTAATATATATATATATATATGGTGCATTTGGTAACATTTTTGTTCCCGAGAATAATTTGTTTCCAAAAATAATTTTTTCTATTTCTATTTCCTAAACGAGTTTCTAAGTAGAATAACGCGTTTGGTAACTGTATAAAATTTTTATTCTCGAAATAGAAAAAGAACATAAAAAGTGTTTGGTATAATCCTAAATTTATTTTGTGAAGTAGAATTTTTTTAGCTTTAATGATTTTCTAATATTTTTCTAATTTTTTGAATCTTTCTCTTTTTCCTCCCTTCTTCTTTCGCCTCTAGCTGGTTGCCAAGCCTTGGCAATGGCCGTTGACCGGCTAGAGACAAGGATTGGAGAGGTCGACCTCGTCATGACTAGGTAAAGCCGACCTTACGATGGCTGGGCGAGGCTTGACCTCACCAGATCTAGGTAAGGTTGACCTTCTAGCGAGGTCAACCTCGCCGGCCATTGCCAAGGCCTGGTGAGAGGAGGAAGAAGAAGAAAAGAAAAAAAGAAAATGATCTCCTTTTCAAAAATTGTTTCCGAGAACAAAGAGGTAGAGTTTTTTTACTTCTTATTTTCATTCTAAATCTATTCTCTTGCAACTTTTCTATCTTGAAGGATAGAAAAATTAACTGACATTACTTGACGAATTTCTGTTATATTTATGTTAAATAAGAGTGTTACCAAACAGGTCCATAATAACCGGTGCTTGACATGTGTAGGCCCTTAATGATATGATCTGGCCAAGGCTAAAAGAGTAAGAAGGTGACACGTAAAGAATTTCGTTTTTTTATTTCTTTGTTGAGATTGAAATCAAGTTATTTTAAAGGGAATAGATAGAATGCATGCAAGCCAAGTCAAGAAAAGGAACTTCCTATCATGCTAATAGTGTAAACACTTGATAGCATGGGAAAAGTACAAAAAAGAATCATAAACCTAGGCTGCGTTTGGTCGTCCGAATTTTTAAATAGAATAGAACTTGATATGATAGGATAAGAAATCCTGGGATTTCTTCATATCTTGTCCATTGTTTGGTAGATAACGGATTTAAAATCGGATAGGATAATTTTTATTTTTTATTTTTACTATTCACGGGTCTGGAGGAGTCAGTGAAGGAAAAAAAGCCGAGAAATTTTTTTGGTGAAAGCGTACAAGGTGTGGGGATGAAGATGACGGCAAGTGGAGCGTAGAGTTTCTGGAAAAATAGGTATTAGAAATCCTATCTGGATCTATCCCTCCCTCCCTCGAATTTTTTTATCCAGTCTATATCCGACTTTATTCTATCCCAGACCATCACCAAACACATGATAGAATAAAACATATCATATCTTGTCTTTTATCCGGTCGACCAAATACAACCCTATTATATTGGTACCAATTCATTCTTAAACCTTTCAATTAGACTAATTTAATCATAAATCCTTTGTACGTTTTGCCAATTAAGTCCATATGATCAATTTAGACTAGAAATTGCTCATGTGGACATCCACCGGCTGTCCTACATGACATAACTAGCGCTGATATGGACAAATTTTTAATTTTTAGATATTTTTTATTAATTTTTCTTTTCTTCTTTTCCTTCTTTTCTTGCAACTATGGCTAGCGAGGGTCTCCAAAGATCGCCAGCCACTAGGCGAGGGCACAATGGCACTAGCTGTGCCACGTAGGACGGTTGGCGTCTATGTCAGTAATTTTCAGCTTGAATTGGCTAAATTGACTCAATTAGCAAAATGTAAAAAATTTTAAAACTAAATTGTTCAAATCGAAAGGTTTATGACTGAATCGGTATCAATGCGATATGTTTAGGACTTTTTTGGTTCTTTTACCTAATAACACGACCGAGTCACATAGTAGGCCGAAAGAATTAGACGGCAACAAGCAAAGAGTTATGTTTTCATTTATTTTTTGATTTTGAAATCTTACTTCTTTCAAAATGGGCTTGGTATAGTGCACCTAGGCCAAGTCAAGAAAAGGACTTGCTTACTTTTTCTTTGTGGGCCTCAACATAGATTTGAAGCCCCAACGGAACGGTTCCTTTCGGCATTCGATTCCTTCGTCGTTAGTCAAGTTCGGTTTTTACTTCTTCAATTCGGAACTCTTAATCAATCTAATGGGGGAAGATCGATTTCCTATTCAAGGTTATCACCCAGTGGTGCTTTTAAGAAAGAATGATCACCATGGCTTATACATCCTTGACACCATTGAACCATCAATCGACTCGCTCCGTTCGTTTAACGGAAAATATTCTTCCGAAAAATGTTTTTCGGGTTTTTTGGTGTTCGGGCGGCGGAAAACGTTTTCCGTGGGAAAACATTTTCCTTCTCCCCTCACAAAATAGTCTATAGAAAATGACTTCTGCTTCTGAAAAGCGAAAATCATTTTCTGCCAAACTCCTCCTTCCCCCCTCCGGTTGCCGGCTACCGCCAGTCGATGGCCGCCGCCGCCGCTCGTCAGTCGCCGCTCGTCCGCCGCCGCTCGTCCGCCGTGGCCGGTCGCCGGTCGCCGCCGCTCGTCCGCCGTGGCCGGTCGCCGGTCGCCGCCGCCACTGCCGGCAAAAAATATTTTCCAAAACTTTTTCATATTGATTGCCAAACACCGGAAAATTATGTCCCGGAAAAATATTTTCCAGGAAAATGACTTCTGGAAAAACATATTTCAAAAACACAATATTTTCCGGCAAACGAATGGAGCCTCAATTGCTCTTTCTAATGCAGGGGGCGTAGTGCCGGTTCTTTCTTTTCATTTCACGTGGAGTTCCGTATGCCTATGTCTTTTTAAGTTGGCATAAACGTAGAGTATTTTTGGTTTAACATCAATCGACCCCAACCCATGAGCTACATATAATTTTTTTTTTTTTAAGTAAATAAAGGAAAGACGAAAATGATTTGCGAAAAAAATAGAAATTTACAAAAAATTTGCAAAAAAAATTGCCATAGAACATAAATAAAATGAACCTCCGTTGTTCTCTTTTAACCATGACTTAAAGAACAGCGACTCTACAAAAAATGAAAAAATTATGCTTTTAGTAGTTTTTAATCAATAATTAGTACCTCCCAGATTTTGGCACATGTGACCAATTGTCTCCTTAACTTTTCAATTTCTTGCACTGTTCTCCCTAGAATATTGAAATTAATTTTAAAAAAAAAAACTACCTCGATATTGATCTCGATCGATTTTAAATCTAATCTCCACGGGACATCGACTTAGGCTACATTAGCAACCGGCGTCCTGCCTTTTATGTGGTACATGCGTGTGGCTGTGGCGTGGGCTCCACTAACAACGCGGCTTTTATGTGCTAGAACTCTCCCCTCTCTCCGTCTCTAAATATATAAATATTTCTTTTCATTTTAATATCGGCAATAGATATTATAAAATCATTTCTTCAGATTTATAATATTTTTGCTCACACAAAACACATGGAAGTAAAGTATTTTATTATTTTCTACTTGCAACAATAAAATTTGACATGTTGTCATCATGCCGCATCAGCATTTGATGCTCGTATTATGTTCCTTATAAAGTGATGTTGGCAAAAAATTTCGTATCTTTTTTATTTAACAATAAAATAGTTGACGTACAAAATAAACGCTTTAGTTTATCAAACAAAATGTGCAGATTGTACTGTGTCCTGTAATGTTAAGATTTGTCTTTGCATTTCTTAATTTGCTTTGTGTCTTACCTATATTGCAAGCCCTAAGAGGTCGTTTTTGAAAACGGCATGTATCTTTTGGTTGATTATGATAACTTCTACAATTTGGAGGATATTTGGAGGCAATACTTGAAACGAAATACAAAATTTGATTATTTGATTGATTATTTGCAAAATATGGGTTAGACTTTGAAAATTGTTCAAAGGTAGGTCTTTTTAGCCAAGATCCACACTAGGGAGTAGAGCTGTGCAACCGGTTCGATTCTACCCCTAAATCGAATCAAATAGGCCATGGAAATAGGTTTGTTTTCCGATTCCAAATATTCGGAATTTGGAACCGGTATTGAGGCCACTCACTCGAAAACCGATAATTAGAACCTATTTATAAAGTTGGAAAAACATGATAAAAGAACTTAACTTCCCCATTACTTTATATTTTAATTTGTGCCGTTTTGTTACTCATACTATTTTGCTGTAGTTGCCCTTGGTCTCGATTTTAAAAAAAATGAGGAAAAAAAATATCAATTCCCGTGTAGACTTTGAAATCAGATCAAGAAACAGAATTGGGTTCCAAAGCAAATGAGATAGGTTTCGGGTTTCAAAAATTGTGAATAAGTTTTAACAACATAGGTTTCAGACCTATCCATACTTGAAGTGATTGCTCCTATTAGAGAGGACATTGCAATCCGTTTCAACACTTCCTACGGAAATATGCAATAATAAGAAAGTTAAGGGTGCAAATTACAACGAGTGCCAAAACTTGATGGAAAATTTACTTCGCTCTCACTGTTGGACAGATTCGCCCTCACTAAAATACACTAACTAGCCGCACAACGAGCGCATGACCAGAGCTTCGATTGGAAGATGGCTCGAGCCAACGCTAGAGAGGACACTGCAATCACCTAAAGGTGAGCATAGTCCGAGTGGGTGGTTCCTATCATGAAATTGGGAATCGCCCACTAAGAACCAGTTTTGAAAAATTTGAATTGAGAATCGCTCGTTGGTTTATATGGATCTATTCGAGAACCGGACTGATTCGAGTGGATCCATGGAATCGGTCCCATCAAGTTTCACACAAATGGAGGTGATTGAAAGCAAGAGAGGGAGGCGATGAATGGTTGGAGGTGTGGCCGTAAGTCGATGGGAGTTGAGATTCAAGACCGTGAATCGATGGGCGATGAGTTTAAGAGTCCATATCATGAATGAAAAATAGAGAGACGACTCCGATAAAATGAGAGTGAGACGAGACGAGACGAGCATTTAGTTCATAGGCGCTGAGTTTTAGATTATGGATTTTAGGATTTTTATCTTTCTTAAAATGTTTTCTTTCTTTCGATTGGAATGTTTTTTTAAAATTATAATGATTATTGGTCTAGTCTAAGTGGGCGGGTAAGCAGTTCTAAGTCGAGAACTAAGAATCGGACCGGTATTCATTAATTTATGTAAATTGAAACCGGGAACTAGACCGGTTCTCAAGGAACCGCCAATTCTGGGCGATTCCCAGTTTCCTTTGCACACGCCCTTACAATTGCCTCGAAACTTCAAGACTCGAGGGACTGGATTGCAAAAAGCGATGGAGAAGTCGGGGTGCAATTTACAAGAAGCGCAAAAATCCGGGGGCCCAAAATGCAAATCCGCCCTAAGTTTCCACAGCTAAACTGATTTTTCGAAGAACGAGCACGATCGATTCGATTCCCATCGGGGGGGGCAGCTGAAGCTTTCCCATGGACTGAGAAGCACCGGATCAACGTTAATCGTTTGCCTCCCCCAGTTTCACCATCCCTCCTCCTTCTTCTGCACTCGCAGATCGCACCACGTCCGTCGTCTTCCCCTGCTCGCAGATCTCTCCGTCTCCCTCTCCCTCTCCCTCCGTGTCGTAACTGTCGGCAGGCGCTGGGTTTGCAGTGGGAGCTCCGGGATCGGGAGGCGGCGGCGGCGGCGGCGGAGGAGGAGGAGCGAGGAGGGTAGCGGGGAGGAGAGAATGTTGAAGTTCCTGAAAGGAGTCGTCGGTGGATCCGGCACCGGAGTCAAGGATCTCCCGTACAACATCGGGGAGCCCTACTCCTCCGCCTGGGGCTGCTGGGTCCACTGCCGCGGCACCTCCAAGGTATGTGCTCCGTACCGCCCGGGGTGGTTCCCCGTTCGTTTCGCGTCGGTCCGCGTGAATTTTGCGATTGAATGGGGACTGCCGCCGCGTTGCTCGGGCCCGACCGCGATTGGCCCGATGTGGATTTTGCGCCGGAGGGGGGAGTGGGGGTGGTGGGGATGCGATCTGGGTGGCTTGGTGCGGGTGGAGTGAGATCGTTGTGTGGGGATAGGTGCGTGGTTTTGGGGGAATGATTTGATGATTGCGGTCGCGTCTAGTTTTGGCTTTTGCTGCGGAAGTGTGGCTTGATTCGAGTAGACGGTGCGAAGTGAGATAGCTGGCGAATGTGATGAGGGAATGCTCACTGGTTGAAGGCTGAAACTCGTGGGTCCGTCCGATGCGAATGCGTCAGGGGAAAATCTAGAGGAGCGGAGTTTCGCTCTGGAAAGTAATTTTTTGTGAATTCATTGTCAATGAATGAAGAGAGGAGGTTGTTTAGCTATATTCTCTGAAGTGCTTGTCCTCTCCTCCTCCGGAGATGTTCTTTTGTTGCTCATGAGTCTGTTTGCATCACTATATGAGTAAAGCTGCGATTGTTTGATTCCTTTGGCGTCCATTATTTTATGGCCGTGCCAATGGTCTCTTTTAGTCCTGTGCATCATAATGTTAGTGCTTGTAGATGCATCCCTTGATCTAGTGATGTTTATCCCACTTATGGAAGGATCGACGGAATATTTTCCTTCTGGTATTTGTTTGTCCTTATGTACTGCTTTTCGCTTATCCAGGATGATGGATCTCCAGTTTCTATATTCTCCCTTTCGGGGAACAATCCCCAGGATGGACATCTAGCTGCTGGTCGAAATGGTGTCAAACGTCTCCGAACTGTACGCTATTTGTTATCTTTTAACTGGATGTATACTCTGACAAAAAAAAAAAAAAAACAAAACTGAATGTATACCCAAAGTGATATAACACATGATTAGAGTTTAAGGTTTAGTTGCACCAAGCTTCTTTCGGAAGCTGGATTGTCACCTTCATGCTATGCAGAGAGAAGTTTGATGGTCACCAGCTATGCTATCTCTTTCGGTAAGATATCTGGATTGTATTAATCAAAAAATTGCCTTTTTACAGGTGAGGCATCCGAATATACTATCATTTCTCCATAGTACTGAAGCTGAAGTTCTTGATGGTGCTGCCACGAAAGTTACCATTTATATTGTCACAGAGCCTGTGATGCCTTTGTCTGAAAAGATAAAGGAATTGGGTTTAGAAGGTACTCAGAGGTATGGTATTTTTACTCTTCTCTGATATTCATGTTTGAGTAATATGTCTGCACTGGTAGCCCTTTTGATTGCGCTGCATTATCTTTTAGCCTGTACCAACACTGGAATGGTGTGCAATTGAAGTTTCGAACTCCATGACATACCACTGCACTGCACACATGACTGCTCTTTTTGCCTATTGAGATGCTAAAATTCCCGGGTGTTTGTTGGTTTTTTAATTTACTCTGCTTCTTTCATTTGTATTTCGGTCATATTTACCTCTGTGTTGTCTACTATCTACTTGCATCTATGGAGAATAAAAATGGTAGAGTATTTGCAATCTTCCGCTACGTTTTAGCTATATTGTTCGATAACTTTCTCTTTCAATGCCAGGGATGAGTACTACGCATGGGGGCTAAATCAAATTGCTAAAGCAGTGAGCTTCCTTAATAATGATTGTAAACTTGTGAGTATCGAACCTCAATTTTATCCTCATGAGTGGTGAAGGAACCGCTATTTACTGTTTCGAAGAGGGGACACGCCGCTGTCATGACAATATCTGAAAATGGTGTGATGTCCGTATTAGAATCGTCAATCTTTTCTCTTGTCCAGTTATTCAGCTGCTAAACAGAGCGAGCTGGCTATATATCACTCTATGAGATTCAATTTCCATTTTGAGCATGATTGATTTATTAATAGTAATAAATTCAAAGGTAAATATTGTCCGAGTGTGCAGAAGTTAAAGCAGAAACAAAATCCATAAAACAGGAAAAAGAAGCTAAAATTATTACAAGATATTCCAGTTTGACACAATTCTGAATATTAGATCCTTTGTACTTGATTTTGGCGAGGCTGTTCAGCTTAAAGATTTTCTCATTCCTTCACGCTTCTATGGTTCTAAGATTGTAAAATTTCTCCATATTGTGGTAAATGGATGTGGACGTTCTTGTCTATACAAATTTGCCTTTGGAGAGAAGGTTTATAGTGAGGAAAGTCTTTTGCGGAATATTAAGGAAGGACAACACAGACAAAAGGAGATCTTTAGGCTTCAGCCTCTAAGTTGCTGTTAATCGTTAGCGAAAGTCACATGGATGCTGTGAGGAATTCTCTGTCGTATATTTTCAAGTTTTGGTTTGAATGACACCCCAGTCTAGTAGGTAGACTCAGTCTCATCTACATCAGAATGTATAAGGGAGGCATCTCCCTGATCTGGTTAAGACAAGTCTAATTTCCTTTCCTGTCCCTTCTATCCCCTTCCTTCTATCACCTCAAGATATTTTGTTTCTGTTTTGTAGAGGCTAATTTTGGCCAATGCAGGTTCATGCTAATGTATGTGTGGCAAGTGTTGTTGTCACTCAGACTTTGGACTGGAAGCTGCATGCGTTTGACGTTCTATCTGAGTTTGATGGGAACAATCCTACTGCAACTGGACCTATGCTGGTAAGTATCTACTTGATAATCTGTTTTTCTTTAACTTTGGAAGTGATTTACAGACCTTTATGCTTACAGGCTCTAAAATGCAACCGTTTTTATTGTTGCCAAGATTAGATAAGTGCTTGTGTATATGAACTTCTTCTCGTTTTGGATATGGGATCTGTAATTAACAAAGTCTCCTCATTTAACAGCCCCTTCCCATATAAAAAAATAGATGGCTGATTGAGAATTTTATTTGAGCAAAGCTGTTCTTTCATTTTTCAGCAACTTGTTTCCTGCTGAGTGGCCCTTACGTTTTTTTTAATCTTAAAATTAAAGTGGACTTGCATGATTTTCACTTAATATGCATTAGGAATGTTCTATAATATCCATTATCAAATATCCTTACCCGTTGCTTGACTTAGCCAATTTAACTCAATGGGCTAGCAGTTTACGGAAATTGATGGAGCAAATTCATGTCTTGCTCTAGAATTTATCTATTTTCACAAGTATGTGACACAAATGATGCTTAACCTTTTTGAGCAATTCATATATTTACCATCATAGCTTACGTATCTGGATTTGTTATGCACAAGTCAACTTTGCAAAAACTTTTATATTATCTTTGTCTTGGATGACAGCTTGTGGTGGAGGGCTTTTAGAAGACATCTTTATTAGCATGCTTCTCTCATCTTTTGTATCTTGCTATTCGAATATAGCTCGGTAGTTTATACACTCTACTGATGTTGTCCTTTCCTTCATACAATTAGCTCTAAATTGTTCTGTTCCTCTTTACAATGAATAGCATCAGGGAGCAAAAGTTTCATAAATTCCGTAGGCTGTGTTGGTTTATGCAAATATATGTTCTATTGTGGCAACGGAGGATGGACTACGATTGACCATCAATAATTTTGCCTTTTCTCATGGCATAGTAGATGATCAAAGTTGCCGCTTTGTTATATCTTTTAACCTGTTTGTTCAGCAATATGAATGGCTTGTTGGATCGCAATACAAACCAATGGAGTTGGTAAAGTCTGACTGGGCTGCCATTAGAAAATCTCCGCCATGGGCCATTGACTCATGGGGATTAGGTAAGTTCCTCGACAACCCAATTAACCCTCCCTCAAATTATTCTTAGAATGAAAAAAGAAGAAAGGGGTTGATATCTGACAATGTTTTCTCAATGCCATCACATCCTTGTACTTCCAAAGGTGCTTCTATGTATGGTTCATATTCTTTTGCACAGTTCATGCATAAAAATGTGAGTTGTGGTTACATGCTATGGAGAACAAGCACTTTATCAAAGATGATAAACAAATGCTCATGCAAGATTCTTTTGTTTTGAGTCTCTGCAAGTCGATTTTCAGCTGCCTTTTGTTGCTTTATCACTAGACTCTTAGTTTTTCCCCCTTTTTTGGTGTATTGTTGTGTCAGGGCTCTAGAACTTCATTCCATTTTCTTTGTTTTTATTGGTAGGCTGTCTCATATATGAACTTTTCTCCGGCATGAAGTTGAGCAAAACAGAGGAGTTGCGCAACACTGCTTCTATTCCAAAGGTAGATACAATATCTGTTAAGGGTAGCTGTCTAGACATGTTCACTGGATGAATGATTTATACTAATTTCATTACATCACAGATTTATAATTTTGGTTTGAAGTTCTTGGAAGATTTTTGTTTCACTTGCATCTGTTCTACACTCGTCTTGCAGTCTCTGCTTCCAGATTATCAGCGGCTCTTGAGTTCCATGCCTTCTCGCAGGATGAATACATCAAAGCTTTTAGAGAATAGTGGTCAGTATTCTAACTTGAGTGTCTAACTACTTGTTGATATTATTTACTCCTTATAGTTGGTAGAATAAATTGCAAAATTTTAATGCATGGAAATGATTTGAATAGATGAATGTTCAGTTCGGTTATACATGTATAGTTCTTCAGGGAATTAGTGGACAGCATTTGATTCTTTTCCAGTTCTCATCGGAGAGCAATATACTAGATGAAATGTTAATAATGGAGGATAAACTGGTGGTAGTTGCTATTTGGTATATGGTTTCTTGGCCATTATTTAAGTCTATTCAGGAAACAACAAAAAATGATTTTTTTATTGAAGAGACTATAGACAATCTGTTTAATGGTCAATAAAAGAAAAGAGATATTTCAGTTCATTGCAAGAGCAGATGAGTGTCTTGTGGAATTCAGGCTCTTGGGTTTGTTTGTACACATGTAAACGGTGCCCATTGCAGGACCTTCGGTTTCCTTTAAAGTAGCTTTGTGGGCACTTGCTCATGTTGCTGTATGCGTTTTCTATGTGCTGACACTTCTTCCTTTTATGCCATGGGATGTTGATCTAGGACAACTGTTTCTCTGGATCATTTTCTTCTGTGTGCCATAATACTAACTTTGGTGCTTATGGAATGGCAGAATATTTTCAAAATAAACTGGTGGATACAATACATTTCATGGAAATTCTCAATCTAAAGGATAGTGTTGAGAGAGACACCTTCTTCCGCAAGCTGCCAAATTTAGCTGAGCAGCTTCCTCGGCAAATCGTTTTGAAGAAGGTGCAGTCATTAAATTCCTTGTAGTACACCCGACAGTTATTTTCCCTTTAACTCAGCGTGTTGATGTTATTTCCTGCTTTTACAGTTACTTCCTTTATTAGCTTCTGCCCTTGAATTTGGTTCAGCTGCTGCCCCTGCATTGGCTGCATTGTTAAAAATGGGTTCCTGGCTGTCTACTGAAGAATTCAGTTCCAAGGTTATACTCTTTTTGATTCCATCTCCTTTCAGTCTGTTTCTTGTATATGAGTTTTGAGATCATGTCCTTTATATGTGAATATGTTTAGAAGTGCGGCCTATGTCTATATTGTTTTGTCTGATTTTGAATATGTTTGTTTTCAGGTACTGCCCACGATTGTTAAGCTTTTCGCCTCCAACGACCGTGCTATTCGAGTTGGTCTCCTCCAGCACATTGATCAGTATGGAGAGTCATTGTCAGCTCAAATTGTTGATGAGCAAGTATGCTGCCACTACTAAATTCTTGATGTCTTTCTATGCTCTAAGTATAGCAAGAGTAATTTTTGAAATTCAAATTTTGGATTTCTAAAGCTCTTATCTTCCTGACTAGGTTTTCCCTCACGTGGCTACTGGATTTTCTGATACATCTGCCTTCCTGCGAGAATTGACACTGAAATCTATGCTCATTCTCGCTCCTAAGGTAGGTTTTATCTCAGCTGTCTTCTAAGATGCTGTGCACAACCCATGAATGGCGAGTCCTGTGTTCTTCAAAGCCATGTCACGTACTGCAGATCTAATTAAAGCCAAATTCAATGAATGGAGACAGTGGTTCATTACATTTTTCTTTTTTAAAACTTCAGCTTTCTCAGCGAACAATTTCAGCATCTTTACTGAAGTACCTGTCCAAGTTACAGGTATGATTACTTATTCTGGCAGTAGGTCTTTCAGATCATCTTTTATTGAACTTCAGAAGATAATGCAAGGTCTGTGCATTTTAAGATATGCTTGGATAAGGGCACCGCAGAAATTGGTTATGCCTTTTCTTTGTGGTGCTCGTTTTAGGAGTCACTCATCTATTAGGCAATTTCTGGGAGCTGTGGTACATGTCTTTCATTTTTAAGGCTTGCAGGTGGATGAAGAACCAGCAATAAGAACCAACACCACGATATTACTTGGAAACATAGCGAGCCATCTAAATGAAGGGGTCAGTTTCCCAATTTCCATCATCTTTTGTCATGTACTTCGATTACCATATCTGCTTTCAGCAAATTTACCACATCTTAATCCTTCTCTAGCATGAGTGAAATTTCTTGAGAATGCAACATATTGTTTTTACATATATGGTGCAGACGAGGAAAAGAGTGTTGATCAATGCATTTACAGTCCGTGCACTGCGTGATACTTTCTCTCCTGCCAGAGGAGCAGGTAAGGCCCCTCTGTGATTTAATCGACATTTTATTGAGCGGTATACTTACAAGTTACAACATGCTTCGAAGATGCTAGCCATTCCTAGCATTGACGGAAACCTGAAAACTACTGTTCCATTAGGGCATCTAGGCAAACTCTTTACTCTTTCTTCTTATGTTTCCTTTATTCTTTTGCTGAATATATTCTTCTCTTTCTGATAAGACTGTCACTAAGTAGTTGTTAAACTTTTCTAATTGATTAAACAATGTTGGGGCAGGAATCATGGCTTTATGTGCGACAAGCTCATATTATGACACTACTGAAATTGCAACTAGGATTCTTCCAAATGTTGTTGTTTTGACCATTGATCCTGATAGGTAAGGTGTTTCCTTTCCGCTGCATTTTTCCTCCCATATGATTAGATGTTGACCTGCTCTTTTGTCCAACCGTCATTTTTTTTCTCCATTTTAGTGTTGTGCATTGATATGTTACTGTTTTTGGCCTCTCATTTTGTGGACAAAATCAGTGCAGAGTTTTTGTGATATTCATAAAAACACTTACGAGACCTAATGTACAAGGATTTGTACTTTCCTCCTATCTTGGGGGGAAATGACTCTAAGACTAAGTATCTCAAGATTGAGTTCCTTTTTTTTTCCTCAACAGTGATGTTCGATCAAAGGCATTTCAAGCAGTTGACCAGTTTTTACTGTTATTGAAGCAATATTACGAGAAGGTATCTCTTTTCTGATAGTCTTACTGGTCTGGTACCGTGGTATGAATGCATGTTTGATGACTTTGTTCGAATGAGGTAGCCTATTCTTTTATCCCCTTTTAGTTTTCATTTTTCACTTTGGTATAAAAGGGGGTTTGTGATTAATTTGAAATCTTGTAATATAGTTACCAGATGATATGTATCATACTTGGGGGTGTTAATTGTATCACTTGAGATCCTTACGAGTACTTGCCTTTTTCTGAATTGTGATATCTGTGATTTCACTTGTTTAAGATACTCTAATTCATTGACAATGTTTAGTTTTTTCATCAGTTGGTAATAAAATCTTCCTCTCCTTATTCTTTTTCCGCAGACAAGTTCTGGGGATACCACTGGAATTACGAGCACCGGAACTTCTTCAGACCTTGGAAATGCAGGTTTACTTGGGTGAGTTCATTCTTCTTTATTGGTGCATCGTGCTTACATGGCAAATTATTTCAGTTGGCAAGTAACATGAAACAGCTTGGAGGCTCTCGGTCACTTTGATGGGCAAAAGATCATTCTTTGTGATGCATATTTGTTTTTATGCCTTGCACATCATACCTTGCAGAAAAAGCAGAAAGAATCCAACAATCCAGGAAAATTAATGTTTATCTGAGCAGCAATCTAGGAAACAGATGTTTGTAGATATTAATGGAAACAAGCAGTTTCTTCTCTTTTCAACAGTCCGAAATTAATTTTTCTCTGCAACCAGTCAAGGGTTGGATTTGACAGTTTTCAAAGCCCATACATCATCAACCAAATTCATGACTGTGCAAAACGACTATTATTGTCACTGCTCATCTGCAAGTTCCTCATATGCAGATGAGGTGCCGCCTGGAAGAACTAGTGATCAATGTTGTTAAATTGGGATTCAAATAGTGAATTGTAAACCTCATTTTTTGGATTGTGAATCCAATCGAAGAGTGAATAGTAAGATTCAGTAGAATCTTATAGAATAAATAAATAGAAGGATACCTTATTGAAGTCTAGCTATTATTTGCGAAATATGGAAAATATATACATATATATTGACATATGAACAGATCATTTTGAAGAAATATCACCTGATCATGTTAGATGAACCCAGATGACCTATGTAAGATATTCGAGGAAATAATGCCTCTATCAGTAAAATTGTGATTTGTAAACATCCACGCTATGAAATGTGTATAAAGCATGATGTCATAACTTTCGGGACCCAACGATCACATAATAGAAGTCTTGACTGAATTGTATTGAATCATACCGAATCGTAATGAATGGTTTACGGATCGTAAGATTCATTTGCGATTCAGATGCATCTCCACTAATAGCTACGGATTGAATTATTGTGTGTGAAATCGATTTGAAATCATAGGATTTCAACAACACTGCTGGTGATTGACTGTTCCCTTTAGCTTGAAAACACAGAAAGCAATTCTGTTTTTTCTCAGTTATGCCTTTCAAAGCACTGAACACGGTGGTAGTTGTAGGATGTGTTCTCCTTGTAAGTTTCTGGATTTAGGGCTGTTAAAAGTAGGGAATTTGAGAGCATTGTAGATCAAACACAATCTTGAAGATTTATGACTGACGAAGTATTCATTGTCTATGCCAGAACTTTACGGCCACAGGTCACCATAGTGGTTGTTCCTCTTGCAAATGTAGAGGAGACGATTCAGGATTTTATCCTCTTTTGTATGGTGTTTTTTCATGAATTCGATTTGACCTGAGGTTGCAATATTTTGTAGTTGGGCAATGAGCTCCTTGACTCTCAAAGGAAAACCTTCAGAACAAGCACCAGTTGCAACTGCGACCTCCAGCACTTCTCTTACTTCTTCAGCTTCCACTCCCAGCTTTGGTATGGCTTCTGTTCATTCATTGAGATTTGTTGAATGTGTTCCCCAGAAGCCTTTAGGTGGATGGTGATACCAGCCTAGTTATAATTTGTTTGCATAAGCTTGAGCTGGTTTTAGTAATGGTAAATTTTATTCCGAACACTGTCATGCATGAATGGTTTGTGCTAGGATTGACTTTCTTGGAGTCATACTAGATGCAGCTGCTGCTCTGTTTTCTGTTAAGGGAAGGGGTTTTTAAAAAATCAGTGGCAAGACTAAGCTCAGATGGATCATCAATTCTCTTTAGAGTCACAGTGCATGACTTTACTCCTTTTAATTGCAAGATGTTTCTTCCTGCATAATGGACTGTCAAGATAAATGCAGGATAAAATAATTGATATGCGACTTCACTGTGACTATATTTGATGCAGTATGCATTTCTATGTTGATTGGTTTCTTGGATAGTTTCAGGCGTGGAGACTCCAAGTAACACAATAGTTCATGCTAGTTCCATCACAGACTTGTCTGATCAGCCTATACCTGAGTCACCGACATCAACTGATGGTTGGGGAGAGGTGGAGAACGGAATTCACGAAGAGCATGAAAATGACAAGGATGGTTGGGATGATATTGAACCCCTTGAAGAGCCAAAGCCATCTCCTGTTCTTGCTAACATCCAAGCAGCTCAGAAAAGACCAGTATCGCAACCTGTTTCACAATCCAAGCCGCCAGGTAATATGATTATATTTTGCTTGATGCCAATGGTCATGAATGCTCAGAGAGTGCATTGACTGTATAGACCAATCAATGGTTTGTGACTGGACGACTGAACCATTAGATAGTTTTTTAGTCCAAAATGCTATTTCTGCTTGAAAAATTCATTTCAAATTATTATATTTGTTTCTGGTATCTGTAATGTCTAGTGAGTATTCGATCTTGAATAGCATATAGAATATTATAGATTGAGTTCCGGTTCTGGGTAATTGGTTCCCAATCACATTATATATATATATATATATATGAGGGCCAGTTACAACTTTTTTGAGTTAGGAAGTCGTGGTACGTATATCTTTTGGTATTTAACGTCTAAGGATTGTTCTTAGAATTGAGATTTTACCGCAATTAATGACTCGTTTGCATTGGGATTTTAATTAATTCTCTGTGCTGCCAATGGGATCCAGCAGACTTAAGTATTTTCTTTTTGATTCTCAGTCACAAGTATGAGGCCGAAGAGCACGGCGAAAGTCCCCAAAGATGAAGATGATGATTTGTGGGGTTCCATTGCGGCACCAGTTCCAAGGAGCACCTCAAAACCTATGACTGTGAAAACTGCTGTAACAGCGGATGACGATCCATGGGCTGCCATAGCCGCTCCTCCGCCTACCACCACTGTCAAGCCTTTAGCGGCCAGTAGAATCCGAGGAGCTAAACCCGCCGCTTCAAAATTGGGTGCACAGAGAATAAACCGGACATCGTCATCCGGAATGTAAATCAGACAAATCAAGAAACAGGAACACTAGAAAAGATCTTGGAGCCTGTACATTTTTGTCTTGGGGGTGTGAGTCAACCAATCATAGCAAGGATCGGCGCGCATCCGGCTCACGCGTGATAATTTTTTTTTTCCAGCAAAATTTATCATGTGTATTATTTCATTTGTAATATAATTTGTAACCATCATATAGAATGTCGTCATTCTTTTCTCACAGTACGTAGTCTTAAGTGTGGCTATGAGGAATTTCAACTGGCAAGGTTTCTGGTTGTGAACTTGTAATGTGATGGGCCTTTTCGGCTAGACGAATCAATAGTTCTGCTTAACAAAAGCGAGTGCAACAAGTCGGTCGCCTGTTCGCGGCAATCTGAATCCCGGTTCGTTCCTCCTGTGTATGGCCATCAAAGCTCGGTCTGACCATCTATGGAAGACTGCCGAACGGGAACGTGCGGAGCCCGATTGAATCGCGACTGCAGTCGGGCCGCCCATGCGGGCAGCTTTAACTCATTTTGTCTCACGACCGTGCGGTGTTGTACATTTCTGTTGCCGATCGCCATGGGCATGTGGTGTTGTATGAGGTGAATTCACTGAATTGGATGGAGATATATACGACAACAAGAGAAGTACGAATCGTGCCACTTGCACCCTTCTATTCAGAAAAATTAATAATTCAAAAAATAGATTAAAAACCATTTAATTTATCATTTAAAAATGAATTAAAGATGATGCATGTGTCAAAACTTTCATACAATACTTATTTACTTGAGTGCTATAATTTCTTTTTTCAACTACTTAAATATCATAATTTCTAAAGAAAATGCTAGAATTTACTATCGATCACTCGTAATTTTTTTGAAAAATTGCCTAAGTGCCAGAAAAATTTGTGGCAATTAAAAGATTGAAAAAAAAAAAGAAAAATTTTCAAATAAGGACTTGAAGTGCTTTCATTTCTCAATTAAGGGTATGAAGTGCATCTTGTTTCAAATAAAAGTGCGAAATGAATCTTGTTTTAAATAATGATATGGAGTAGCCATATTAGTTTAAAAAAAGGGCTTGACTTCATTGGGGTAAAGGGTATTTTCGTCTTTTATTTATTTTTTTGACTTTTTTTCCTTTTTTGTTTTTTTTTCTTTCTATCAAAGACAAATTCAAAAAAAAAAAAAGCTACAATTGAAAAAAAGAAAAAGAGAAAAACAAGCGGGAGGGCTGGCAATCAGCGCTCTCACCTGTGGCCATCGCCACCCCATCATTGATGGGGTCGCTGACTAGTAGGCCCTCGCCAGAATTAGGAAAGGGTGGCAACCCTCTCCCTGATCTGGGCGAGGGTTGGCCCTCGCTGCTACCCCACCGGCGATGGGGCGGCAGCCATTGGGGGGAGGGCAACCCTCTCGTGTGTTTTTTTTTTTAAATAAATCTTTAATTTTATTTAATTAAAATTTATGTTAAAATTATTTTTCTGATCGAAAATGCTCTTGAACGGCAGGAAAATTTTATCGTCCGGCGAGTCGGTGGGGTTAGACTCTTATTTAAAACATAAATAACGACATTCCGGGCCTTTATTTAAGAAAAACGATGGCATCTCAAATCTTTATTCGGAATTTTTCCGAAAAAAGAAAAAGAAATTAATAAACAGCCAGGTGACCGGGGTGAGAGATAATAGGAAAAGACACGTGGCGCGCGGTGTCGTTTTCCGTTTTAAAAAGGAGAAGTCAACCGGTGCAATTCAGCAGATCCGGGGTGGCGGTGCTGGCGGTGGGAGTCTCACTTCGGGGAAGTCAGCTCTTGTTCATCGCATCACCTCCATGCTCCCTGATCGCGACTTCTTCTCCTCCTCCTTCGCTTCGCGCGGGCGTATGGTGACCGCAACCAGCTCGCGCCCTCGCCGTCGCCGCCCCGCGCGCCGTCGGGACAGCGTCCCGCTCTCCCCCCTCCTCCTCCTCCTCCTCCTGGCGTGCGTCGGCCGCGGCTGCCTCCTCTTCCGGCCAGCCCACGCCTCGATCCACGAGTACCGAAGCGGGTCCTTCGCCCGCCGCTCCAATTCCTTCTTCTTCCACGGCGGCAGCGAGGGCCTCTTCGCCTCCGAGCCCCGCCGCCCCCCCTCCTCCGCCGGCGGCAGTCTCACCTCCGGCGACGCGCCCGTCAGCGGCAGATCCTTCGTCCGGTTCGTCATTGTCGGTTTCTTCGTTTTTTTCTTTTTTTTCTTCCTATTTTTGGTGAACCGAGCTCGTTCTCTTCTGGGTGATCCGGATTTCCCGCGGCAAAAGCGTCGGCGGCTGCGTCTCTGCGTCGACTGGCACAATGCCGCATCGTACGTTGGTTCATTGCATGAGGTCGATTGTTGATTTTGAGTTATCCGGGACAAAAAAAAAATCCGTGCATGCGGTGGGAGGCGTGTGAATGACGAGATTTGGAAGTAATATTTTAATGGAGGACGATAAGGAGCAAGGAAAATAAGAACCTTTAGATATGATGATTGCCTTATGTTAGGCTGAAGCTGACATCATGCGTACGTCCCTTCTCATGCGACGGAAGTCATTCAAGAGTCAATTGGGAAACTGTTTTGCTTGGAGCTTTGAGGTGTGAGTGTGGAAAGGTGGGGACGATGAGTGGACAGGGAGAGTGAGTACGAAAGAAACACGCGCAGAGCTACTAGAGATCAGAGTGTTTGAGGTTGATCTCGCATTACTAGGATTTTTGGTAAAACGTGCAATTTTATTTTCGGCCGACGTAAAATTTTGCAAGAATCACAGGTTTTCAATTAGCTACTGATGATCTTCATTGATAAGAAAGAATTATTCACCCTGATAAATGCTTTTCAGCTAAGCAGTTTATACATTTTATAAATCCCATGACTTTTAACTCTGTGGGTAATTATTAGTTCTTGCAGTTTATTCGTATTCGGATATCTGCTCAGTAATTTCTTCTTTGAGAGCCTTTGGGAATGTCATGCTGATCTTACATGTAGTCTGAAGTTATAGTATGAGGTTGAAGGCACTTAATATCAATTATGATCTGTACAGGTTCGAGTCCATCACCTTCCAGAGGACAAAAGAGTCTGCTGAGAAGAAAAATGAGATGCAGCAGAGAACTGGATTGGTTGAAGCTTTAATTGTTGATGTCAGAGATAGGGAGAAGATTGGTGGTGCTTTTCTGAATTCGAGTATGATATGTTGCACTCCGGATCTCTCTAAGGGAGGATACTGCAAGGTAGGAGAGGTGATCATTCATGAAGATCGCAATAATCCTGATGGACCTATACGAGTTCAGACTTTCTTTGAGGGGAAAAATGAAGAGGCCAAAATGGAGCTTCACACCGTGGAGATCAACAGAACTGGAATGTACTATCTGTACTTTATGTTCTGTGATCCAGAACTTAAGGACTTGTCAGTCAGTGGAACGACTGTTTGGAAGAACCCGCAGGGTTATCTACCTGGCAAGATTACTCCCCTGATGACGTTTTTCGGCCTCATGTCTTTGGCGTACCTCGTTTTGGGTCTTGTCTGGTTTCTCCAGTTTGTGAAGCACTGGAAAGACGTAATACAGCTTCACTATCAGATAACGGCTGTAATTGGTCTGGGGATGTGTGAAATGGCCTTCTGGTACTTCGAATATGCGAACTTCAATTCCACTGGATATAGACCTATGGGAGTCACTGTATGGGCAGTCACTTTTAGTGCTGTCAAGAAGACTGTTTCTCGTATGCTACTTCTAGTGGTCTCGATGGGATATGGTGTTGTGAAGCCAACCCTTGGTAGCATAACCCCTGTAGTACTGGTCCTTGGCATTGCATACTATGTGGCTTCAGAAGCTCTTGAGCTTTATGAACATTTGGGAAACATAAACGACTTTTCTGGAAAAGCAAGAATTTTCCTGGTGCTGCCAGTCACTCTCTTGGATGCCTGCTTTATTCTTTGGATCTTCTCTTCATTATCTAAAACTCTTGAAAAGCTTCAGGTAAGTTATATACGTCATTTTCTCCTGTTATCACCAGTTCTGGTGAGCCCGGGCATGCAATTAGTAGGCATCTTTTAAGCAAATCAATTAGTCTCTAGTTTGAGCAAGATTGTTTTGGACTTGTGTACATAAGAAGTCCGTTGTTAGTCTATAGGTTCCCCATGAAGTGTCCATATGTGTGTGTTATAGTTAATCGGTTATCAATTGGCCTTTTATTTGACTCCTGAGGTAATTAGGAGACAAGCACACTCACCATCGCATATATAAAATGATTTTATATACGCGATTACACATTTACTTTTCTCTAGTCTCACATAGTGATACCAATGACATCTATCCTTGTTTTTTTGAGGTCATCTAGATTTTGCATGCTTTGCGGACCTGGTTGGACTGGCTACTTGGCCGACTGGATCCTAAAACCTCTTCTTAGTTGAACAGTTGACTGTGATTCCTAGTATGTCAAAATAGCAGTAGCAATGTAGTCCTATGCAGATTAGAGATAGATGTGAGCTGTGGTTGCACCCACTCTGGATTATATCCTTCTGAGTATCCTTCTTGGAAGCACGAGAAGTATGTGTTTTCTTGGCTAGGTCGTGATTGTCCCACTACGTGTAGAAATGTGGTCAAATCATAGTGCCAGAATTTAATCATGCAAGAATTTGAATTATGAACTTCCTAATCTAGGCCCGCTATTTTCACATGCATTTACCTCAATTTTACCCACCTTTTTCGCTATGATGCACTTGATAGAACTCGTTAGGGGGTTTACTTTTGTTGATGGTATTTCACTTCTATTGCTGTACAGCTGTTACTTCCCGAATTGGATATATCTTAATAAATTTTCTGGAAACGGTAAAGTTTATTTATGCATTATCTTAAATTGTCTTTATTTTCCTCCCAATTTCGAGAACTAATGCAGATATTGTATTTTTTTTTTTATCACTTTGGTGGACAGATCAGAAGAAGTGTGGCCAAGTTTGGGCTTTATCGCAAGTTTACCAATTGCCTTGCAGTTTCAGTGCTTCTCTCTATTGCTTGGATTGGCTATGAGGTCTCTTTCCACCTTTGGTTCTAGAGGCTTGTCTGCCGAATTTATATTTTCCCTCGATCCCTTTTCCTATATGCATTTGGTAGTAATTTGAATGGCTTTTCTAGCAAATCCTTTTATAATTTTCGGTGCTTGACGTTTTCCTCAGCTCAATTATATTTATGCCAGAAACAGAATCCTTTGTTCTTGCATAAGTAATAATGCCATTACTCTTACATGATCAAAGCTGATAGTTTTGTTGATTTTCTTGTCCAGCAGACTGTGATTGATTTTCTTGTTACTGACAATTTTTGACAGCTGTATTATAATGCAAATGACCCTTTGAGTGAACTGTGGCGAAGTGCTTGGATTATCCCTGCTTTCTGGATTTTGCTCGCATATGTTCTGTTGGTGGTGATATGTGTCCTCTGGGTTCCATCGAATAACCCAACTAGGTACTTCCAGAAACTTGATTCCTATCCTTTAGATGCTTCTACTTCATCTGAGAGTATTTTCTTTGATTTTTTGTCATATAGAGCTCTAAACTTTCACATACGCCTTTACCAAAAAAAAAAAACTTTCACATACGTGTGAGATTGGATCATTTCTGTCGGTATATATTGAAATTTAGGAGGCTTCCGGTAGGATATTTGGCCTACTCAAACTATAATAAACTAAACTATACTAGTTGCTGTTATGCATGGAAACTGATTAAACAAAAAGTTCAACGCCTAATTATTGGGATTCTTGGAAAGGGGCTGGACTTGGAACAATTAAAGCAATGAGCTTTCAGAAATTTATTTAACGCAATGCCAATCTTGCAGATCTCTGCACCTCATACAGTGAGGCATGTCATTGCTGTTTAACCTTATGCTGATTTTACAGATATGCCTTCTCCGAGGAGGCCGGGAATGACATAGAAGAGGAGAGTGTCTTGCTTGCAAGTAGTGGAGTTATGGTGGCTTCTGAGGTAGCTATCAAGTTGGAAAGAAAGGACAGGAAGATGTCACTTCCAGCTGAGCATCATGTATTTAGTATCGGAGAAGCAGTCGAAGACAAGAGAGAATAACAGCTCTATCTAATCCTGCGATCTGTTACTAGTCACAGGTGCAATTAACAACTCTGCCAGGAACTAACCTTTGACAGTGTATACTTCTTTGATTGTTTTTTTTTTCCTCATAGAAAGTGCTAATAACGAGAGAGATTAGAATAAAGTTCATAAACGCCATATGACGGGGAGGGGAGCAAGGGGAGGATCTAACTTGTTAGTCGGTTTGATGTAAAACCGTGGGGCAGATGAATGGAAGTTGCAAGTATCTGAGGTGTAAATACAATAAGCTTTCCATAGCAAAAGAATTCTTATGAGATATAACGTTATAACTAGCTGCAAAATGTTTCCTTGAACTTGTATCTCTCTGTCTCTGTCGATGGGCTTAATTCCGCTAAGCTGTTGATGCTCGAATTCGAACCGCCACATTGCCCGAGGATTGTGTTAGTAACTTTTTGATCCTCTTGCCTATACGATTGCAGGATAAACCCGCGATTGGCACAATGACAATACTGAAAATGAACCACTCCTCATGAAACAGAGCATGCTTATATATTAATCAAAGAACTGGAACTTTTTTGTTCACGACTTGTCAATGTTATGTACTGGATCACCCAGCACCAGCCGGTCCTGACATCCCAAGAGAAAAGCCAAGTTCCAACACTTCCCATGTTCCCTCTCAGGACTACCACGCTAAAGCTAATTCTGACACCTGAATATCTCAGCAATTTCCGGCATAAATTTGCTTCCAAAATCAAATCAACTTTTAATCTAATCACTATTGTATAATTTCATGGCACTTTCTGAGTGTCGGTGCACCTATCGTAAGGTGGTCCGAGGACCGCTTTTTCTTTGTTCCCTGGAGCTCAGTAACCCGCATATCTCGTAACTTGGGTTCTCCCTCGTTCCCACGGACACTAGAAGGCCTCGATGCATGTATCATCCACAGCTATCTTGCCCATGTTCCCATTTAAATTAGTCAACGTATTGCAAATATCGCCAGTACTTTGGGTCGACGAACCTCCCGAGTAGAAAACATCGACTCTGTCCCTCAACTCAATCCAACTGCAACCAGGGCTCTTCCTCAACCCCTTCTCTTTCATGGAAGCCCGCAATTGCGCTGCCTGATCCCGCAACTCAGCTTCTCCATAAAGATTCAATAACTGAACATAATTGCTTCCTGTATCTGGTTCCATCCTCAACAAGTTGGAAGCTGCCACTTCCCCAAGCTCAACATTTTTGTGGATTCGACATGCAGACAACAAACAGAGCCAAACGCTTCTATCGGGCACCACGGACATGCTTTCTATGAAACGATAAGCATCATCCAAGCGTCCAGCTCGGCCAAGGAGATCAATGATGTTAACATAATCCTCTATTTCGGGCTCGATCTGAAACCCCTCTTTCATCAAGTCGAATAGTTTCAGGCCTTCCTCAACCAAACCAGAATGCCTACAAGATGAGATCAATGACCTGAAGGTCACTTTATCAGGAGCTATTCCTAAAATTCTCATTTCGTCAAATAGTTGGATGGGCTTCAGGTAGTCCCCATTATTTCCGTAACCAGACATCATCGAGTTCCACGTCACCAGGTTCCTTTGTGGCATTTTTTGAAAGATCTGCTCAGCATAGTCGATGCATCCAGATTTGATATACATATCGATCAGTCCGTTCTCTACTTGAAGATCCCACAAAATTTCCTGTCTTACCAGATATCCATGGACTGTTTTTCCTTTAAGCAATGATGCTAAAGATGAAATTGCAGTAAGCACAGTTGTGATGGATACAGAATCTGGATTTTTACCTTGCTCCATAATTTGAGAAAAAAGATTGATTGAAAGTTCAGGGAGGTCATTTCGGCTATAGCATGACATCATGGAATTCCAAGTTACAAGGTTCTTATGCGGCATATTAGAAAATAAAACTGCTGCTGTATCTGGCAAACCACATTTAGAGTACATATCAATAAGAGAACTTGATACAAAGGTATCAGATGCCAGTCTGCTCTTTACCACTGATCCATGAATGGCTTTACCCGAAGCGATTTTCTCTAGCCCTGCACAAGCATCAAGTACACTTGCCATGATGTTTGAATCTGGATTGATCCCATCATTTTTCATTTCTTTATATAAATCAAGAGCCTCCTCATACTTCCCATTTTGGCAAAAACCTGATATCATGGAACCCCATGCTACCACATCTCTCTCTGTCATGCAAGAAAAAACCAAATTAGCATCTTCAATGTTTCCACATTTGGAGTACATAGTCAACAGCGAACTCTGTGTAGCAACATTTTTTTGTGTCGGTAGCTTGCTCAAGTCTGCATGGACTGATCTTCCAAAATTATGAAGCAGAGCCATACTACAGGAAGTTAAAATGTTCGACAATGTGATGGAATCCGGCTTTGTAGCACTTGCTCTCATCTGGTTGTAAACCTCCATAGCATCATGGACGCAGCCATTACTGACGTAAGCTGAGATCATCGCATTCCATGACTCAATTTCTCTCTCTAACTGAGAGAAAAGACACTGTGCATCTCGAACTGATCCACACATTGCATACATAGTTAAAGTAGCAGTAGAGATGTAGGGATCATCGTGAAAACCCATCTTAATCACGTCACAATGGACTTGTCTGCCAAAACACATGTCTCCACCGCAGCAACAAGCACTTAAGGCACTAGAAAATGTTGCTGATACGAGGTCCACATTCTCATTCTTTGCTAACGAATAGAGTCTCAAGCTATACTCCCACAAGTTATTCTCAATTAGCCTACTTATCATTACATTCCATGCTACTACATTGCTCCTGTCCACCAGATTATCAAACAAAACGAACGCATCCTTCGGTCTCCCACGACTTGAGTACATGTCAATCAAAGCTGTTTCTAAGAAAGTGTCGCCACTGAACATGTTCCTGACAACATAACCGTGAATTTGCTTCCCCTGCATACATCCCAAAAGGCCATCACAAGCACCTAACAGGATAGAAAGAGTATACTCATCAGGCCTCACACCCAACAATTGCATTTCACCAAACTTACGTATACCCTCCCCAAGATTGCCATATCTGAAGTGCCCATCTATTAAAGAGTTCCAGACCGTGACATCCTGAATCGATGCTTGACCCCCGGTCAATTCATCAAACACCCTGACGGCGTCATCTAAAGACCCACATCTCACGTACATGTTAACGAGCGAATTCGCTATGTACAAATCATTTCGCAGGCCCAGAGCAAGAACCGAAGAATGAACGATCTTTCCGTAGCAAAGATTGGAAAGAGAAGCGCAGGCCTTGAGAAGGGAAGGGAAGGTGAACTTGGTGGCATTTGCGGGCGAATACAACTTCAGGGCCTCCGTGTACCGAGACTGCTGGACTAAAGATTTGATCTTGGAACCGATAAAGGACGTGGGAGGATGTGATTCAATCAGAGTGGAAAGTCTCCGGGCGAAAAAAAATTGGGTTGAAGTGCATGTCAGCACCATCAGTGCAGCTGCATGATATCCAATCAAAGAAGAAGCAGAAGCAGAACATTACGAGTAAATCATGGTGCCAAGGATTCACCCCCCCGAAAAAGTTTGGAACTTTGCCATTCAGCTCCCGTTGAATTGAACTATCGAAAGACATTGTGTTGCATTAAGCTGGCAAAGCTGGGTCCGATCGGTGCCGTTCATTTTGAACCGGAAACCGAACCGGGCTTTCCATTCCACTGATCTTGGGAACCAAAAACAAAATCAGAGCGAACCCAAATCGCTAAAATATTTCTTTTTAGTCAATTTCTTAGGAATTTAACGATTGATAGAGAGTCCAATTGAGTAGCTGATTGGTTGGAATAAGAAAAAAAATAACAACCTATGAAGAGAAAACAAGGTCTACCATGAAAAAGGAAATGGTGCTCGTGCCCTTAGGTTTATTACTACTACTGATACTTAGAGAGAAGTCACAAGCTTTATTCTATAATAACAAGGATTGGTATAACATCGAAGTCCTAAACAATATGATACATTGTCTTTTCTCGAATTGGATAGGTGAAAAATCTTGAGCGCGTGCTGTATCTGTAATTGTGTAGATTTCTTTTATCATTTGGGCATTAAGAGAGGCCAGTTGTCAGAGCAAAATGAAAAAGAGATAACCGCACTGAAAATCTTAAAATTTGCATCGAAAGTGCAATTTAAAGTCTTAAAATGTAATTAAGATCTAAAACTCATAAAAAAAAAAGTACACTTAAATATTTTTGTTAGCTTCGTCCAATTTGAAGAACGAAAATGCCGGCATTACTTTTTCTTGATGTCTCTCGAGGTCATGTGGCACTAATATAGCAATATGGGCACCACATCAAAAAAGAGTCAAAAAGATAAAACAAGAGTTAAAAAAGCCACTTAAAAAAAAAATAAACAACTTAGAGTGATCCCACAATTTAGGGAGGTTGGCACAACGAAGCTCGGCGAGGGCAGCAACCTTAAAATGAGTCAGGCATATAAGCTTTTTGCTTCTCATTTAACCAAAAATGAGCTAGGCTTCTTAATTAACCAAAAAATAATCTCTCCCTTTCATATTGGGGTTAGACATGAGCCAAACCCAAGTCATAATATAACTCGGTTGATGAGCAGATTTTACTCAGGCAGGTATGATCAATCGGAAGACTCGTGATTTGCGAACAAAAATGATGTGAAGCTCAAACTAACTTGGGTCACCCAGCATTTCAACTCATCTACCCGAGCACATATAGTAGATCCATCAAAATCCCATCACAGTGAAAACGTCGTCGACACCGAGAGAGAGAGAGGCAGCAAGAGTTCAAGAGGCAATGAAGTCTCCTCATTTTGTAGGGGAGACAGAAGAAGACCACCACCCATCAAAGGCATTTCCACCAGTATAGCCTTTTTGTTTACTCATGAATTTCCGAATAATGTACAAGTGCGAGATGTCCCAAGAACTCGCGTGTCAGATCACATTGATGAGGGTTTCGAGTGACATTATACATGACAATTTCGTCTGATGGAGTCATGCACATACAAAGGAGATCTATTTTCTTAGGAACTTCTAAGGAGTCGAATGTGGGTTCAAAATTGCGAAAAGATCCACTTCATCGAGACCTTAGCTCATTTGATGCTCGCCTTAGGAATGGATGAAACACATGGTCCACCAGAAGTCATAAACGGTGTACCCTTATATGTAGCAACACCTTTCTCATCAGTAAACAGATGCTGCACCATAAACACAGTTGGCAATTTCAATTCCACAGAAGCCATCTATAATTAATTTGGCTGAATACAGAAGCCATTCGTATGAAGAAGAAGAAGAAGAAGAAGAAGAGTGGACCACCTAGGGCAATCTAAAATTCAAGCTGAAAAAGTCTTGATCAAGAAGAGGATAAACTAACAGTTAGAAAAAATACCGGTGTTATCTTCTCCAATTGCTTCTTCTTAGGGTTCAGAACTTCTTCTGGCTTTCCATCAATCCTAAATAGAGAACCAGCTACGGCATATGAGCAAAAGGAAGCAAAATTTTGATGCTTAAGATCCATACCAATATTTTATCTGAGATGCATGTTTTATTGAATATGTTCCAAGCCAATGTTCGATAGCACAGCTGGAAGTAGACGATTGATCAAATAGGAAGTGGATCACTTTGAAGACAAATAACAATTGCTATCTGGATGTCACACATCGAATCCTATTGCCAACGAATCTAATCTGTCAAGGGAATGGCTTTACAAATGTGTCTGCATATGTGAATGTCGCAAGATCAACACAGATAGATCAACATAGATCAATCAATCTCAGGTGATCGATTGTGTATGAGTGTGTGTATGCTCACATGCAAGATAGGAAGTGCTTTAACACTGTGAATAGTAAAGTAGACTTTGGAGTTGGCTTTAGTCAAGTGTGCCCATAATTTTTCTAAATTTCCCCATGCGCGGTCAATTTGGTAACGTGCATATACTTCCACAAAAGGCAATTGGCAACAGGAGGTGTTCAGGTAAGTAAATCTCAGACAAAGTTTTCCAGGCTCACCCAGAAAATGAGACCTGCTCCCCAAGTTTGGCGCCCTCTGGAGGGAGCAAAGGCTCAACAACCGAGTGATCTTCGTTAGAAGCGCAAAGTACCTGAAAGATGACAAATTGAATCAAATTTTGTGGACAATTGGATGAAACTGTTCCGCTAACCATGATCTTTCTCTAGGAAGTGTGTTCTTCATAAGTAGCAAACTAGAAGAATTTCTAGGCAAGTGCGCGATGATCAAATGACAAAGACTATGGTGGCACATAACATACAATCACATGAAGAAACAGCTTCATCCTGCTATACCAGTAAAGGACTTTAACTTGATCAATAGTCTCACAAGCAGTCAGCTTACACAGAAGCAAAACTAAAAATTTAGACTCAAAGCTGAACCCCTGAAAACTGGAATTTATGCAGCTGCAATAGGCTAGGTACGAACTGAAATATCTTTAATCGATACATTGATGCGTGCAGTGCCATCACCACTGGTTAAGAGATGATAAATAATGAAACCAACAATTCTCACCATGAAGCTATTGAAATTCTAGCCACACACAGATGCATGCAGAGCCATCACCACTGGTTAAGAGATGATAACGAAACCAACAATTCTCACCATGAAGCTATTGATATTCTAGCCACACACATGTCAATTTTGTCCAATACAACCTACAAAGTACTTTTCGAGGAGCAAAGAACTTCTAATATGTTTTCCATATGTAGCTTCTCAAAAAATATAGTTTTTTTAGACAGGGAAGCTTAATGAATGAAGAGAATTCACTGATATTCAAAGAGATGAGAGCAGAAGACATACCAGGCCTTCAGACATAACATCCCTGAGCTTTCCCGGTTTTACATTTGTAATGAGCACGATACGCCGGTTCTACAAGTAAAATAGAGAGAAAATTGGTCTGCTTCCAAAAAGTTTACTAAACTGCTCCTTACTTTAGTGAGACAATGAGGTAATTACAATACCATCAACTCATCTGGACTGCAATATTTGGCCAAGCCACTAACAACCTGCCTCAATTTAGCCTCTCCAACATCAATTTCTTCAACAAGTAAACTGAACCACCAAACCAAGAAAGGAACTTTAGAAATCAACCTCTGCACTTTGCATGACTATCATATCAGAATTAAAAGTTTACAAGACGAGGCAGAATACAAGACTGTGATTAACAAAAGCTTGTGCTTTTGAGGGGAAGTGAGAGGGTATCTCAAAAACACACCTATCAGCAGATGGATGCTTCCATGCTTTCCTAATGAGGCCAACCCGTATATTGAGCAAGCTCACATCAATTTCTTTGTCTTTTTCAGCAGGTTCCTTTCCTGGTGCTTTCTTGCTCTCTTGATTAGCTTGACCATCTACCTTGCCCTTTTTCTGATAGTTTTGACACAGCAAAAAAAAAGGTAATGCATGGTAAACAAGCAGTATACTCAAAAAAGATCTTGCTCAATTGTGTGCAATGTGGCTTATGTCCCAGATAACTTCATCTGTCTTTATTATTGTTTGTGCCCATCAAATTTGGGCATTGAACACAAGTCTTTGTACCAAACATAGTGAATATTGTTCTAAGCCCATATTCATGTTTTTGGAGAAAATTCCTCATGATCTCATGGCCTCTATGACATGGCAACTCTATAAGAGTAAAAAGAGAGTTCCCTACAGCTGCCTTACAGCTGACACAAGCAATCTTAACACTCCTTTCTGTTACCCACACGAGGAATGATACACACCTGTCATTATAAATTTTGAAAATAAAATGGTATCGATAAGTACATTTGAATTGTCTTCAAATTTTCTTGGTTCATGTGTAGTATTTTCACTTTCTAAGCGTTTATTTTCAGTTGGGTGGACCTCACCCCCGCAACTTATCGACTTTCGACATAAAGACTAGAAGCAAGTAGATAGAAAGATGGGGTATCATACTTCCCACCTATAGCTTATGCCATGCAGTAAAAACCCTTTTCTAATTTTCTAGAACTCTGAAAAAGAAATAAATAGTCAATCAAAAAATTACCAGAGCTCTAGATGGAAAAACCTATATATTTTCAAAGAATTAAGGTGTTCAATATTAGATTACCAACGGTAATTTATGATCAAAAAACAAAACTCAAAAGCCACGCTTTAACAAGTGAGCTCGTGTGCATCCTCGTACAGCAAGAGAGTCACGCACATCAATGGTATAATTATAAAGGAGAATAGTGAACGAAAAGCATAAAAAAGCACCATTACAATGGAAGAAATCTGTGACTTAAGAAAAACATACATCGCTTTTCTTTGTATTTGAGTCTCCTTGTGACTTATCTGCAGATTTCAAGCTTTCTGCAGTCTTTTTTGTTTTCGGATCCTCATCTGACTTAGCTACGATTTTGGGTTCCTGCCATCCAAAATCAAGCAATCAATCAACAATCACATGGCATTACATATTGCCAGTATATCCTACTCATGGAATCGAAAGCAAAGACAGAATGATGTCTTGCCATTAGCCCTATAATGCAATATATGGTCTTAAACTCCACCTCACCATTAGTTGCGGACAATTAAACACAAAAAAGCAGAAGAACTTACTGGAGGTGCAAATATAGCCTTCTCCAAGGTTATCTTTTCAAAAGACTCCCCAAAATGCTCCTTGTGCTGCAAGAATGAAGTATAAGAGCACGAAGAGTGTAATTCAGACAGAAATAGTACGTTGATAACGAATTAAAAGGTGCAGGAACCACCAGTCTGATGGGCACTGCAGGCCCAAGCCAGATACTGAATAAGATTCAATCAAGCAAATATGCATATCTAAAACATATTTATCATTAGGTAGCCAAAATATAAGACTAATGAATGGTACCGTTATTATGGAAAGTTAATGGGTTTGAACCACACCTGGATGTAATCAAACCATCTCATAAGATGTGGTAACTTTTGCCTATCCATATTTGAAAGGCCAACCTGGGAACAAGGAAACAGTCAGAGACCATCCGGTTTCATGTTCAGAGTGGTAAAAGGCCATGAAGCCTTACAAGTATTCAATATTCGGAGAAGTAGCATGCTGTACACTTTTAAACAACGAGTACTGCGTACCACAGAAGAATGAATTGTTGAGAAAACAATAATATCAGCTTCGGAGGGTGTGACTCCATTTCCCAGGAGAACTGATTTTGTGACCAAATCTTCATTCAATTTGCTGAGGCCATCAATGCATGCCTTGGTATTCACAGGGAAGCTCTCTGCGAATTCTATCCACTTTGTCACCTACAACCAGAAATTGTGCTTATGAACCCGTAGGCGGAGAAAATCCTAAGATATTTGAAAAAAAGGGACCCCTAATTGGTAGCATCATGCGCAAGATGGAATATTAAAATTAAGATTGCTATTAAGTTTACTCTGGTTAGCTAAACCTTTCTTGCGTATGATGTGGTACTTTGGTACCATCTTCTAGAATAGACGACATCCCTCATAACCGTTCCTTGTAATTTTCTTTTCGCCTTGAAAAATAAATTACGCAGTAGTCCAAACGCTGACATTTATCTTTGCTCCAGGCATGTTTCCCTCGGATCGATGAATTATTTCCTACTGCTGAGTAGAATTTCATAGATCAAGACGACTAAATTTACCTCTTCATTGTGATCGGCAGAAGCCCTGTCTGTTGATGACTTCAAGATGTCTGAAAGCAAGCTCTTAATATCATGCTCACCAGCCTTACTTAAGAAGGCCGCCTGCAAAAACCGATCTTTCCAATTTAGAAACGAAAATGGCCATTGAAAGTTAACGAACTCAGACAAAAAACAAGCTGCAGGACCCTTTTTCCTGAAGAACGGGTGACCAATCTAAATGGTCTACAAAAGTGCAACCAACTAGATGATTTCACCACACCGCATTTCCTCAACAAGTGCCCTTTCTATAGTAGATAATCTGAAAATCGAGCCCCAGTTAGGAATTGAGCAAGCATTAACCAAGTTTTGCGCGAGGCGCAAGTCAAAAGAGCAATCCATATCCATGGCTATTTCAAGATTGAGTGCCACTAAAAGCTAGTCCATGGAGCGAGAGAGCCCAAAAAATTCTCAACAAATGTATCAGAAGGCAATCATTCCCTTCATAGGATGACCCACATGCAGAAACAATCAGGACACCATCTTCACCCAGAAAGCTGCCAAACCATCACTCCCCCGCGAGATATCCCCAAACACTTCTTACATGCCCAGAACCCCCCACCCAAAAAAAAAAAAAGAAAAAAGCAACGATTTTTGGAATGCCTCTACGTTAGCTGTGATCGGAACAAAATGCCCATTTGCACTGGCCTCGTGCAAGGAGGGAGGGAGCGGCGCGCGGAAGAAGAAATGCTCGGACGAAAGAATCGAATCGGTCTTAATCGAAAAGGGATCAGCGAGCTCACAGGATCCGAGGAGAAGCGTTTACAGAGCGCAGACACCATCGCCTGCTTCGCGCTGAGGCTCGCTGCCATCTCGTCGGATGTCTCCTCCTGCTCCCCCTGCTTCTTCTTCTTCTTCTTCTTCAACAAGAAGTTGTGAAACCCAAATGACAGAAATGGAAGATCGCGAGTGTCATGGACTCTTTTGTAGGGTTTATGGGGTTTCGAGAATCATGGGCTTTTCAATGAAAAAGCCCAAGCCCAACTAGATTTTGATTAAGGCCCCGGAGGACAATGTGAATTTCCATAATTTTAAGGAACCTCCTTCTCCTCCTTCTTCTTCAAATGAAAATGGAAGAATTACATTTTTTTTTCAACTTGTACGTGTGTGTTTTTTTTTAAAAACGAGTTTATGCAATGCACGAATATGCTACTAGTTAAACTGATGCACGAATATGCTACTAGTTAAACTGAGTACTGATGGGGTCTCTAACGGCAACCCAGAACTGGCTGGTACATGGAGTTTATTTAGATATGAGGAGATAAGTGGCTTGTTGGTTTTGTTGCATCTGTAGGAATTTGTTCGTTGACACAAGCAGAACTTTGGGTTTTGTAGTTGGGACTCAACTTTGCAAAACAATTTGGTTTTTAGAAGATTATCATTGAGATTGAGTCTAGAGTCATCACTTATCTTTTTAGGCCAGAACTTGTGGTTAATAATGGTGGCCCTGCTTTGCTTAAGATATCATAATGTTGTTGTGCTCTCACTTTGAGATTAAAGTGCAACAAAACTTTCAAGAAGGAAATTGCTCTGATGATCGGCTTGCTAATCTTAGAATCAATAAGCCCTTGGATATAGTCATGGCCACAGGCTGGTTTCAACCCGAAACTGGCCCAGTCAAACCCAAACCCGGCCCGTTGACTAGGCTTGCGGTTCGAAATCGGCAGTTCCGGGCCCGGTTCCAAAAAAACAATTAAAAAAAAAACCTACAACAGGGCTTGCACGTCTGCAGACTCTGCTACAGTGTGGCCCGTTGCCAGGGCAGCCTGAAAGGCTACCCTAGCAATGGGCAAAAAAAAAAAAAAAAAAAAAGATAACCATTGCACTTGCAACGGTTATCTAGTTTTTTCTTTTTTAATCCTAAATTTTCTTATCATTTTTTTCTTATAAATTCTCTCAATACTCTCAAATTCTCTCAATTTTCTCAATATTCTAAATTCTCTCAAATTCTCTTAAATTCTCTCAATTTTCTCAATCCGTGCAATTTTTTCTTAATTCTCCCAATCAATCCGTTCAATTCTCTTAATTCACTCGAAAAATGGTAAGCGGAAGTCGAGTACCAGCTGGCAAAGGTAAGAATATCATGACGAAATCCCATCATTCTTTTGATCCTCGTGATTATGCAGATTTTCAAGATGATGAAATCAATATTTTTCCTAATGTGAAGCGCGTCCCGACATAAGAAAGTTTTCATCCTCCTGTCGAAATATCTACAACAAAGGAGGCGGATTGGGAATTTACATTTGACATTTGGAATCACTTCATGAAAATGGAAAGGTTTGATATTGGTCAAAAAATGTATAATATAATTTGTAAATATTGTGGGAAAATATATAAATATATAGGTAGACAAAGATATGGAACATTCAAACGACATTTTAGGAGCAAACATCCAACCCAAACGGGAATCGATATCGGGCAAAGACAAATTTTCGGGTACATCAATCCTAACACTTCCCCTTTATTTCGCTTTAATGAAAAAACTTACAAAGAAGAATTGGGTAAATTTGTTTCCGTTGAGCATTTATCATTTAATTTTGGAGAAAAATTTGATTTTAATCAATTTGTACAAAAAGCATGTGCTCCATAAGCAAAACGTATTCTTAAAAATTCACTTAAACGAATAATTAAAGATCTTTACAAAAATTGAAAAAAAGATTTACAAAACTTTTTTATGTAATTTAATGAATGTGTGCATATAGATAGTGATATTTAGAGTGATCATTGACAAATTCATTCTTACATCGGCATAACATGTCATTAGATAAATGATGATTTGAGTATTAAAAAAAAGAGTTAATGCATTTAGAATTTTCGATGGTAAGCATACGACAAATAATATTTATAGAATAATTAGGCAAATTTTAGAAGAATATTATTTGCTTAACAAAATTTTTTCAATTGGTTTTGATAATGCCGCGGCAAATGTCACGCCCCGCATCTTACGGCGCGCCACATCCCACGCAAGAGTCAATTTGAGTGCAACGTCTCAGGATACGTCACCGACCCAACACCAAAACAGAGAATCAAGCACAAGCGAAAGCAATGAATGAATAAACACCCGTACAGAAAACAATATAAGAACAAGAATAGCATAATAAGGAATTACTGATTACAAAATATACCATTTTATATATAGAGAGAAACTTTTACAATATCCATTTTTACACCAAAGTATACACATAAGGAACAACAACAAAAGCAGACAAAAGCCACCACATGATCAAAAAAGAGAGGCGGCTCGGAGGTTGACTACCCAAAAAGGGGAGGAGGACTATAATCCAAAAAGTATTAGTCCTCACATCGTAGGAAGAGGGTCTATCCTACGGCTCCTAGTCGGGGTCTGAGCTCGAAATCTCCGAAGAACTCTCTGATAGATACCGATTCTTGCCTGAACTCGTCATCTCGGGCTCGGTCTCCAACTCCTGATCCTCGTCTACCTTCATCGGCTCGATTACCTCCACATCCATCGGCTCCGGGGCCGGATCCACTATTTCGAGCTCAAAATCTACACCCCCTAGCTCCTCATGCTCCTCTGCTAGTTCGGGTCCCTCACCTATCTCCCAACTCACCTCTATACTAGAGTCAGGGTCTACTATATCCCCATCAAGGCACTGTGGGTCCAACTCACCTTCCCCGTTAAACGGGATATCCACAGAACGGAGGGGCCCATACTCCTCCTCGAATCGATCTTTGAATCACCAAGCCACGTACTCGTGGGTCTCAAAATGCGTGGCACCTACATCTACCCAAGCTAATGTATAGTGTCTAAGATACATTTCCCCGTTCCCTACGAGGTGAACTGATATGGTACGCTTAATGTGCTGCGGAATCCTGTGGCGTACCGGCACCTCTGGCATCTTCAAGGTCGGGGGTTTGAAAAGTTGGGTTATTCAACCGTGAGATGAATCTCAGCAAGTAAAAACCCACTAAACCTAAACTAGGCTAACATGCACCTCCTGACAGGAACGAAATGTACTCAAACAAAGCAAACACTGACCTAGGCCCTCGGGCCCAGATCGATAATACTAAAGACCCTGCAGGTTAGACAATTCAAAATAATAGTCCAGGCACATACTTGGGCATACACAATCACATGTACGCCATACGCATGCTCATATTCATAAATGTCTGTACCATGTGCCAATCACCAAGTTTCACATACGCTCGCACCAGTCCATGCATTTGTATGGATGCCAATGCGTAAATGTGGTACAAGCGCTCGTATCTTGATTATAAGATGGAATCACCTGGGCACGTCCCATACCATGCCTAGTAATTCTATCATATAATCAGGTACTATACCATTAATCTGATTTCCACGGCCTACTGGCCCAACGTTTATCAGAGCTCGAGTCGCGTAAAACGCATCAGGTTTCTATTTCAATACAACACTTCGTGGCCAGCGTAAAAACGCCCCCGGCCCAGTGTCTCTAGCCTGCTAAAAAGTGCATGGGGCGCAACACCGATCTCCTTACGAACTAAGTTTGCTACAAAGTGCATGAGACTGGTCGTCTTCCGGACACACCGGGCATCGTCTTGCTACAAAGTGCATGAAGACGGAATTGACTCGAAGGCCCTTAGGTGATCACACAGCCAGTTATTATCTGAACCCCGCGTAAAACGCTTCAAGGCATTTTAAGTGATCACATGCTCATGGCAGATACACATTCTCGCACAAATTTCATCACATGCCTTACACTCGGCATATACAGTGCATAGCCATGAATGTCCACACTTGGGCAATATGCAATGTACAAGAGCACTAATCATGTCATAAGTACGAAACTGATCAATATCAATCAATAAGTTTCAAATGAATTACCTCATAACGTGCTCAACTGCCCAATCACACTCCGCACATTTCGATCACGCGATCACATGACATGGCAATGCACGAATAAACACCATAGCATCCAAATTACCACAATTTAATACCACGACTAACCAATCGATCACTCGGGACCATCCCGGCACTTAAATCAAGCTAATCCACCAACTTGCCGCTATAATACCTTTAAAAATCCAATGCGGACAGCCACTAATTGGCCATGTCCCGGCCTCTAATTCACTTTGAAATCCACTCAACAATCCATAATGTCATCCTGGCACTTTCCATCGAAGCGGTATACCTTAATTATCCTCAATCTCGCTAATTATTCACTAATGACACATAAACTCGATTCAAAGAGCATTATTGTCATAATTAGGGTTTAGTAGGTTTTACCCACCTAAACTCGAGTCGAGACGACGAGGAACGGCAGCCAATTATCGATGAACGGTAAATCGGCAGCGGCGCTCCCAAAGAGCGGTAGCGGGCGGCAATAGCGCTTGCAGCGTGAACGGCGAGACGGCAAGGTGAGGGAGTCGGTCGACGGGGTGGCGGTGGCGTGAGACGGCGGGACAGCGGCGGTGTGGCACTTCCCTGCGAGAGGCGGTGTGGCGCGGCACCGGCTCAGCAACGGTCTTGGTGGGAGCTGGCGAGGGGAAAGAGAATCGGTGAGGGTGGTGGTGACGGTTGGTGTGAGGCGGCGGCGTGACGGCGTCGGCGCGAGGCGGCGACGTCCCGGGCGAGCGGTAGGCTCCGGTGTCGGCAGTGGCGCAGCAATGGCTTGGCTCCGGCAATGCTTGGCCGAGAGGGGAGAGAGAGTTGAGGATGAGAGAGAGACGGTGGTGGCGGTGACTTGGCGTGGCGTGGACAGCAGCATTACAGCGCCGGCGAACCGGCGGTGAGGAGCGGCCGGTGTGGGCGAGCAAAAGGGAGAGAGAGAAAGAGAGAGAGAGAGAGAGAGAGAGAGAGAGAGTGTGTGTTTGGCTTGGTCAAGAAGAAATGAGGAGAGAGAGAGAGAGGGAGAGATGATGGCTTATAATTGGAGTGATTGGTAGTGGGTGACAAGTGTCACTAATTCAAGACACTTGACTAGTTTACTTTTGATCCAATGGCTAATATCTCTTCTTGTCCAATAAATGATGGGGCTTTATGGTCATTTCTTTCTCTACTAATGGCCTTGTCTCATGTCCATCAAATCCATTAATTAAAAACCCTAAAACTTCATAAATTCGGAATCACTAATAGCGCTTAGGGCAAAATCGTCATTTATTCGATTTCGTGCCGAAATTCCATTTTTCAACCAGATTAATCACCTATATAATTAGCCAATATATTTTGACATTGTCCTAACGAAACCAGTCCAGTAAACCCTTGAAAATCAACCTCGAAGTCCGGATCAAATTTCACGATCAAACTAATTAAATCTCAATTTTTAAATCTCTCACTAATGGGCGGCTGTTTAGGGGTTACACGTATCGACCAAAGGTTATCTGAGTCACGACGGTCTCGATTACCGGGAGAACGAGAGGAATTATCACTAGTTCCGGAGATCGTGATCGTTCGATTTAAGTTCGGGACTGATTGGTCACGTGTACTTCCGGTATTACAGAATCACCTGCTATTCAATCGTACATCGTTGGCCTCGGCCAAACCGAGTTCATTACCTTCTGAAGATCGGTCTATGTTGGCCAAAATATTTCCTTGTCGTTTCTCAGAATCGGTGTCCAATTCATGATCGGATCCTTGGTCCACATACCGTTTTCCCAGCTAGCCATTCCCATTTGGTCAGTATCCTGGAAGTGATCAGCTCTGTGCGAGACTTAGGAAAATGAAATAATAGATAAGATTTGTTCTATTGATTTCCGGAAATTTGGTCGGAATTCGGGATGTTACAGTAAATACCGCCTTAATTGCCGATTTAGACAATATTTGCTGCTTTTGGCGGAAAATTTTTTCACGTTAGATGTGTTTATCATGTTTTAAATTTATGTGTACAAGATGATTTGAAAACTCTTGACATTTTTCTTGAACCAATAAAAATGACCATTCAATTTTTATGGAAATATCTCCAAAAAATGAAAGAATGTGGTAGATTTTGTAGAGAAAATAACAAAAAGCCAAAAAAATTTCCAAAAGATATTCCAACTCATTGGAATTCTACTTTCCACTTGCTTAGTAAATCTTTAGTATATAAAGATTTATTATGTGCATTTATTTCTAATAATATTCCTTCGATTAATTTATACCCACAAGAGTGGGATATTTGCAAAAAAATTTTAGATATTTTAAAGGTTTTTAATGATGCAACTTATACTTTGTCCGGTATTTATTATCCTATTACGCATTTATTTTTAGTAGAGTGTATTAATATTATCGGAGTTTTTGATGAATATGAAAATGATGTTAAATTACAACATACTATAGTAACAATGAAAATGAAGTGGCTATATTATTATAGCAAAATTTTCATTATTTATTTAGTTGTTTGTATTTTTTATCCGCGTTGCAAATTAGATGGCTTAAGTGATTATTTGCATATGTATTATCAATGTTTACATTATGATACGGTAAATGTTAGAACCATACTAAGTAAGGTTAAAAACGTAGTAATAGAATTATAGATTGAATTTTATACTAAATATAATTTAGGTGATATTGGATCTTCTCAATCTATCGAGACGTAAAATGAGAGTACATGTAAAATTAGTAGAAGGTACCAACTTTTATTATATAGACAAAAAAAAAAAAACAAAAGGGAGTAATAAGAAATATTTCTGAATTAGAGATTTATCTAACCGTTTCCTTTGAGTTTACTGAATTCGAAGGTAGTACAGGTTTTTTAATTTTGGATTGATGGAAGAGGCATGCAAGCCAATACCCAATCATTTCTCTTATTACAAAATAAATTTTTTCAACCCCTTGTTCCACAGTTGCGGTCGAACAACCATTTAGTGCTGGTGGTAATATTTTGGACAAACATCGTTCAAGATTAATTCCAGAATCAGTGGAGGCTCAAGCTTTGTATCGATGATTGAACGAAGGCTCAATATCGACAATAAGAAATAAATCGGAATAATGAATTCAAATTCTTTAATGACGGAGATACCACCGGTACCAGAACGGGTAGTGACGACTGAGGGTAAAAGAACTATTGGAGTTGGCAAATATTTTGGGGACTCTTTTTTTCTCATACCGGGCACTCCTACGTGAGTTTAAGGAAACAGAAGTATAATCCGACGACATATGACCCATGTGCATGGAATGCTTAGGTTTTGGGGGTCATTTTAGGGTATATATATTGTGCTCCTTTTTTTTATAGATTGTTGTAACAAATTGTAATATGCTTAATGATAATTTATTAAGTTCAAGCCCTCTCTTTCTCTTTTGTCTTTTTGTCCCCAAATTTGATTACAATTTACATTTTAATTATAATTTATATTGAATAATTCATAATTTTTTTATTTCATAATTTACTTTTTAAAATTTTAAATTATTAATCGGCCTGGAACATGAACCAGAATCGGAATCGGAACCGGAACCGGCTAGTTTCGGTTCATACTTGGCCACAAGCCGGAATTTGTCGGTTCTGAACCGTGGCCATGACTACTTGGATACTAGTACCAAAGTACTTCCGACAATAGTGTTGCTAACCGAAATCATCAACTAAAGTGGATCAAACTGTTTTAGTAAACCCATTTAGTAATTCCGTAAAGCATGCTAACAAAGTTGTTGAAAGTGGCTAATGAAATGTAACAATGGTGTCTCCTATTTAGTTTGTGCTTGTTTCGCGGAAAATGAACGATTTAGAAAACATTTTTCCAAAAAGTGACAGCTTGTTTCATTTAGAAAAATGAATAAGCGAAAAAAAATTTCATCATTCGCAAAAATATTTAGACATAAATTATTATCGATAATGAAAAATATTTTTAATCAACTAATTATTTTAAGCAATACAATAAATTATTTTTAGTAAAATATTTTTCAAATTATTCATTTTTCATGAAGCAAACGAGGCCTTAATCTCGTTATTCGACGTCATCATATGACTTGAAATCATTCTATCCTCTTAGCTCGAAAAATCTATGTCATACCCATGTACACTACTCGAGAATGGATCATGAAAAAATCCTCAGGAACAGAGAAAATTGAAATCCCCCATTCGAATTTTGTAGAGCCCAAATCATAGACCAAAGTCATGATCATAGGACATAATTAACAAAGTAATATAATCATTCCCCTAATCATCTTTGATGCCAATCACAAGGAGATTCCCTTTTTGCACACTACTTGGTGACTTCACTGCCTTCACTCCATCCCAATCACCATCGCCCCAATTCTCATCCCAGCCTCCTTCCGCTGTTTCGAATGTTCTTCCTCTGATGGAGTTTGTGTTTGCCATGCCCATCTCGAGCTGTTCGTATGGTATTTCGTCTGCCGTACACGCCGCTGCCCGCAACTTCCAATACGCCAACGCCGCTGCGGGGATTCCAGAGACTCAAAGCAGGACCCATACGTAAGCAGAGAACTGCCTTGGAGAGCTGCTTTCTGAGACTATGTCAACCACACAATGCCATTCTCCAGTGCTCAATAGTATTGAAGAATTTGCACCAACTTGGTCTGTCACAATTACCTGAAAAGCAAAGTCACATGAACATTGCACATTAGAACAAGAGCCTGCCTATGTAAGAAAATACCTGCGGGTTCACGTGTATCGGATCGAACTTTTCAAGAAGATAATGGTTACCGTCATCCAATGTTGGTAAGGCATATCGGCCTTGTTGAGAGTGATATTAGCCGGTAACAATGTGATTTTCACTGTCAGAGGAATCTCTCCACCCTTCTGGACTAGAAGTAAAGTTCCCTTTGTAGCTGCAACAAACAGAGAGAATGAAGTCTGAGCATTTCCTTGGCGATTTCGGCAGAATAAATCTAGATCAAGTTCAGGCCTATAATGTCACACTGAGATTGAGATGAAAAGCAGAGAGAACATTTTCGTACTGTTGCGATCGTAATGGAGGCAGGCGGTCAAGTTCTTCGCTTGGCAACTCTTGGACGGCACCAAGCACTCGGGGGTTGAACCGATCTTGGAGCTCCCTTTATCCGATCCAGACGTAATTAAAGGGGGAGAAGGCAAAGGAAAGACCTGCATCGACAGAAGCAATTAGAATCAAACATTCACATGCCCTTTGAAAATCGAAAACAAATTCGATACTCGAGGCATTGCCGATCGGAGAAAGTAGCATATTTATACCATGTCTACGACACAACCCCCTTCTCCTCCATCCAACACGATTGAATCCAACACGATCGAAGAATTTCCTCCGACATATGAGGTGATATTAACCTGAAACAAATCATAACATGTAATCATATCCTCAAGAAGATGGCAACCATTAGTCTCAGCAATCGACTTCGCATCTTGTTGAGTTTTATGTGTAAGAAGATGACAATCACATAAGGCAGGAAGAAGGTGTGGTAGCTCACTTGCCTTTTTTGGTTTCGCCACTTGAATTTGGTCGGTAGTGATATTAGCAGGCAAGAATCTCACTTTCGCTTACAGAGGAGTCTCTTCACGGTTCCAGATTAAGAGAAATGTTTCGCTTGTACCTGCAAATAGAAGGATTAACCGAATCATTTCCTTTTCCCATAAATTTTCAAAATTCTCCAACTTGTATAATGGCAATGCCGGATGCTGAGCAATAATTTCACTTGAGTAATCGACTTGTTTCACCGCACATCGATTCTGCTCAGAGCAAAATCCTTAAGAGAGGCTTGAGAGCTTTATGAGTATTGACATCAATCTGCAAATCGATCAAAAGTTAGGCCTCCTTTTTTCTTTTTACCATTTCCGGCACCATACTGATGCACACATGCAGTCAAGTTCTTCCCTCGGCAAGTCCCGGACAGTGACACCGCCGAACAGTTCTCACCAGCCGCAATCTCACCACCACTCGAATCCGACACCAGCCGGGCCACCTCGGAGCTATGTTTATCTGATCTGTCCACGCTCGGTTGGCCGGTGGGCAAAACCTGCTTTCAAGAAACCATTTGACCTTCGATCAAGAAGACTTTCAACTTGATCGAAAGGGATATGAAGAAAACAGGAAAGGCAAATGGGACTAGCGGAAAAATATGTACTGCCACTTTGATGCTTTCCCCTCCGAGAGGCTTTCTCGATGAGCCCTTCCAGGAGCCGAGCGACGCGTTGGATCGTCGCCATAGAATCACGACCAACAACAGCGCCGCGAAGATTCGGTACCGCTGCAGCTTCATGGAGGGCGTGATTGGATGGCTGTATCGTCTCAGGAAGAACTTCGCTTTGGACGCCGAAACAGAGGTCAAAGCCATGAGAAAGCCTTCCTCTGTCTCTGCTTAAAACAGGGCCTTCCGCAGTGCTGCAGTGCGCTTCACTTTCAGACTCGGTTGCTCCGGCGGAGCCGGCAGCTAGTGCATCGGAGGGGGCCCGAGCGGGGGGACCCACCAGAGGGTTGACTCTTGACCTTGACATTGACATTGGAGAAAGGCATCGAATTCGGCAGTGAAGTTTGGGACAGAGACAGAAGATGTAGGTGCACTTTCGGATGTACGTGGAAGCCGGGGTACGATGAAGCAGGTAACATAATCCAGCAAATACATTCCAAGTTATTCGAGTAGGGGGTGCAAGATATATTCTGTGTCTTGACATTTCTCCTCTCGCGAAAGTCAATTTGATGACAGAGGCCTTAAGCTTGTAACCCGATGCGTTTGGGGCGGAAGATACCTTGAAAGTGTAATTGCGCACAACAAAGGGAACCCAATAAATGGGCGAAATGGGGCACGAAGAATCGAGCTCGAGATTTTCGACCCTGATACCGATATATGTGCAAGTTTATCCTTACAACCTAAACTTTTGAGTTAGATTTACTAACATAATATTAAAGCAGGAGAACTGAGTTTAAATATTTTCAAACTCTTATTCGACTCTCCTACTGTATATTTCCATGTTTTAGCCCTAGAATAAAGCATAGCATAAAATGCAATCCACTTTCTCTTCTGATGGTGTAAATGATACTTTAATGCCCAATCTCATGTGCAAACCGGACTAAGAATGGCACGTCAAGTTGATGCAATGTGAGCTTCTCATACTAAATACACTAGGGTGGAATTTGGCACCGAATTTGGTTGTGGTACTACAGATTTTCACAACAGCCAACAAGAATCGACGCATGTTGACTCGGTTACATGTTAATATACACGTAATTGCATTAAAATGTCGCACATTGCAAGGTTGGATTTCTTTTTTGCAGAAATTCTTGTCTCACGTGTCACAAGCATTGGATTGCCACCGGTAGTACCGAAAAATTGCTTGATTTGTAGATATGGAAGGGGGGCGCCATCACGAACTCGCACACCTACCTACCTTTTTGCCTGGACGACTTTCCATGCTTGCATCTCTCATAAAATGCAAGACTTGTGAGAAGAAAAGCTTACGCATCTCTTGTAAAAGCAAGACTTGCAAGGAGAATGGTTATCTTTAGGATCTTATTTTATTATCATTTTATCGTGAGAAAAAAACTACAAAAAATATCCCAAATTGTGCCGACCGTGACACAATTACCCTGAACTTTTCTCATGACATAAAAAACTCAAAATTTGTACCTATGTGAAACCTTCTGTTAAGGTTCCGTAAGATGATTTTTCAGCCAAAACAATTTCGTTTCTATTTCATTTAAGTCACGTGAGTGTCATGTCAACACCGCTCGCATTCTGATGTCCTTGCAGGTAGATTTCTAACGATTTTTATAGACAAAATTTTGGTGGAAAGTAAATATGTTACACAGGTACAAGTTTGAGGATTTCTTGGTGTCAAAAAAAAAATTTAAGATAAATATGTCACGGTAAGTATAGTTTAAGATTTTTTTATGGCTTTTATCCTTTTATTAATGCATATGTTTTAAATAATACAAGCGAGGGGATTCGCAAGGATAGGTAAAGGCTATCCCCGGCCCCGTTGCCCCACCAAACGCCCTGCGGTCATTCTTTTGTATGGGGAAAGGCTCCCCAATTCAGGGCGATGCCCCGCCCACAAGGCACGAATTGCCCGCCCTTCGCGGTCTATACTCATATAACTAATAAGAAAATAATTCCATATTCGATGCACGAATTACACATATACTGAAGAGGACGATCTCATTTACTCGGATATTTATCTACAAAAATCCTTTTGATATCGAATGCGATCGTGTGTGAAAAGGGCCCGTTCCACTGGATATACTTTGATCATGCATCAGCATAAATTCTACGTATCATCCGGACCGTGAAGAACGCCTTGGAGCGCTCGTCAATGAAATTTCTGCTAGTTAACCCGATGCACGACATGGGTCACGGTCGACAGTTCGGCGGTCCATCGGGGGGGGGCCGGATCCTCATATGTCATTATGGGGGTTCGTGAATCTTTACAACAACATTGTTTTTTTTTTTTTTTGGTAGCTAAAATACAAGAGATTTCAACGGACAAAAGTTAATTTTGTCTCTGTGTTTTTTCTTTCTTCAGCTTGCCGGTGGGTCGAGAGGAAAGAACCTTGAAAAGCGCTCGCGAGTCCCGACAACGTTGAATCTCCAGGCACACTTCTCTCTCTCTCTTTCTGTGTAACCCGCGAAAAAGATTGGTTTTTTAACAAAATTTCAGGCTCAAGAAGGAGGAGGAGGAGAACCCTCAAATCTCTGTGTGTCTCTGTCTAGGTGATGAAAATGTCCGGCGACGAAATGGGCACCGGCCTCAACTCGCAGCTCCTCTTCCATGACGACCCCCCCTTGCGCTTCGGCAGCAGCCCCGGCCCGACGAACCGGGCGGCCGGCGACCCGGTTCCCAAGCCCCGCGAAATCCACTCCGGCTTCCTCGAATCCCGCTACTTCCCCCCGCCGCACCCGCCGCAGCACCATCATCCCCAGCCCGCCGAGTTCCGCCACGGCCCGTATGCTGGCGACCCCCGCCCCGACGCGGGGGCGCCCCGGAATTGGTCCGACAACAACGACTCGAGCGGCGATGGTTCGGAGGCCAACGACGAGGAGGACGAGGACGACGATGAGGACGACGACGTGGACGAGGAGGAGGAGGAGGAGGAGGAGGCATTTGGAGGGTTTGTCGGTGAATCGAATAGGGCTCAAAACGATGCCAATAGTAACAAGGACGGCGGTGGCAATCACAACAAGAGCAATAGCAGTGGTGGGGTGGTGAAATTGAGCAATGGAAAGACGAAGTTCGGGCCTTTGTTCGGTAAGTGGCTGAGAGGGTTGCCACGTTTCATGGTTGGATCACTCGAAGTTCTCAAGTTTGAAGCTTTTTTTTTTTTTTTTTTACTGTGTTGATCATGAGTGGTGCCTTTTTTTTCTTCTTCTTCTAGGGTCTGGTAGAGAAGTAGTTGTAGTGACCGATGGCAACTGTGGACAAGTTGCGAGCGACGCGAGAGGGAGCTGCGGCGAGATTCATCAGCAGCGAGTGCGAATGGGGAATTTTGAGAATGCGGTCACTATTGCGGAACCGGATGGTGAATTGTATTACTCACAGTATTTGCGAGGAGAAGGATCCGGTAGAGGACAGAAGGATGTGGGAGCTGTGGACAGTGGTTGTGGGTTTAGCGGAAGAAAGGATGGTTTGTTATCCAGTGATTCAGGAGAGTCGTTTAGAGACATTTTCTCAGACCCATTGACGTAAGCTCAATGCCGTATCCATAGCATTTATCCTGGCTTACTTATGTGGTAGATTATTTCCTTTTTATGGGTAGTTAGTTTGATCGGGGTGGTCATTATGCATGTGATGAGAAAACTATTAATAACGGAGACGTCATTCTTATGCAGTTTGTGGAAAATTAGGCTGATTACATGGTTTGTGGACTAGGAATATGTAGCTTCCTGTATGATGATGGATATTCATGTGAAATATTGGTCTCTTGCTTGTACATGGAAGTTATCATGCATATTCAAGATAAATAGTTTGTGCCACCTGTTTGCACAGAGCAGCATTGTTGGCGAAATGCATATTGCATGCCTTTGTCGTTATATCTAATTATACTGACTTAATCTAGTGTTGCCTTAGCTTATGTCCGTTATGTTTTTGTCTGTCATGAAAGATTCTATTTAGTGGCTTAGAGCCAGGAAAATTGTAGATATTGTTCTAAATTGATCAGGTGGAATGTGACTTATTAAAGCAACGTCCTCTTATGTAATGATGTTCTTCTCGTGAATCTCGTGCTGGTAACGCAAGTTGAAGCCAATGTAACGAATATCTTTTTTAAAGTTTCAGTAATAGCCAATTTATCTTGTTTGTTTCTCTGTTTCAGCTTAGTTGTGTTCGGGAACCTCTTGTGGGGCTCATTTCATTCATCCCTTTTCTCTTCAATGAAACGATAGACAACTTGGGGTCCATCTGATTCGCAAAAAATAAATGATTTAGAAAGCATTTTCTTACAAATGAATATTTGTATTGTTTAAAAAGATTGGTCAGAGGAAATGTTTTCATCATCAACATCGGTCTACGCTAAAACATTTTCATTGCTGATGAAGCGATAGAAATGGTCATTTTTAGGAAAATGTTTTTCAGATCGTTGATTTTCCGCGAAACAAATGTACCTGTCATTTGTTTTTCAATTACATTGCTACTTTGTGGCTTTTCATTTTCAATTTCTGTGGTACAAGTTAGGTTATACTTAAGATGTCGATTGCCAAATGGAACTACTGATACACCGTTTATCTCTACTTTCTGAGACCCAAACAAGTCTGTGTTCTGGCACTTGCATGTATACCAGCAATTGTCTTCTGCTGTGAACTTGTGTCTGAACACTAGTGATCCGTTCTGATTGGAAAGCTGTAAGGATTGTACCTCTTGCTAAAAGCATGGGATTGGAGTGAAGATGTATGACCTCTCTATGTAATTCCCTTTAAAGGTCTCTAACGTTGATTATAGATTGTGGCTATTATTGGTTGTTCTCTATTTTCAAACATATATTTTTCTCGGTGAAAATCTTTTGTGACCATCTCGTTTTTAAATGCAGGGGAGCTCTTATGGATGATGCAATGATTTTGCCATGTGGACATTCCTTTGGACGTGGTGGAATACAACATGTAATTAAGATGGTGGGTTCTTCAATATTTTGTTATCCATATTTTGATTGAGATCTTAATTGGAGTTTAAGACTTGGAATTTGAAACATTTTAACGCATGGGATGCTATGGGGACTTAATGAGTCACTCCTCCGAAATGGATCGCGGTTAGGATTGTTGGAATGGCTTTTAGGAATAAGAGAGGACTATTAAGTCTGGGAACTGATTGACAGGAATTTCTTTTTTTGACTTAGCATGCACAAGACATTGGCAAACAAGGATGTTGCACTGGCAAGACCCATTCATTTCCACACTTTCTTTATGTTTGCCCCTGTATAGGTAGTTATTTTCGTGTTATGTATCCTCCACATTCGATTTCCATAATTGTTTGCTAGGTCATACTCTTCGGAATGTTAGTTTCATCTATCTAGGTTTCTTATAGTCTGACGTTTAGGTGCCGGTGTTGGAACTTAAAGATTGTCGTGTTCTCTATATCGTTAGGATACTGACAAGTTAATGTTATGGTAGACATGCAAAGCTTGACTTTGTTGTGCATCCACAATAATACACCATTTTTGCTCGCTTCAATGTCGCTACCTCTCTTCCAACCTGGATCCTCTAGCATGACAATCATCGCAACCTGCATGCAATCTGTCCATGGACAAACACAGCTGAGAAGCAAAGTTTCTCAAGCACATTGTGAAGTAGCAGAGATTTTTCAAGATTGCTAGGTTCAATCAAAATTCTACTAATGCACTTACTAGCGCATTATGGTTTTCAGGAGTTGGCACGTGCAAGTGTCATTCCAAGCTGCTTGCTGTAACAGCTATTATGCAGATTACCATAGCATTTCTCATCGAACTGTTTTTTCCTTGTAAGCTGTTATTCCTTGACAGCGAAGTGTCTTCTGATTTGCCCAACCTGTGATGCCCCACTTTGGTCCTTGATCGAGGACAGTGATTCAAGCAATATATCTTGTCTATTGCCTATTCTTCACAACCCTAGTATTGTCGGGATAAAAGGAATAGAGATTGTATTTTTCTGGTGTTTGTACACATTAGTCCATACTAAAATGTAGTCCTTCACTAAACATGATGTGGTATATGGTACCCTCCACAGAGCTTGTCTAAATCACTCTTGACTTTCTTATCAGTCTATTGTACCATAGGTTTTTTTTCCTTTTTCATCGTTCGAGTGTTCTTTTAGTGGCCGAATTACTAAACTGATTTTGATTTGCATAATGCATCTTCAGAAAGCATGTCCCTCTTGTCAGCTGTCGATATCAGAAGACTCAATATTACCCAATCTCTGTAAGTATAAGCTGTTGTCTCCAAGTATATCAAATGTATGGAGAATTTTAGATCATGAAATAACTTGTTCTTAACCTGTGTACTACACTACCATGTTTGCAAGTTATAACATGAGATTAATATATCATCCAGATGGTTGATTTTCATCTGATGCCATTGAATATCAACTGGTTGGAAGGATGCAAAATTTTGTTGTATATTATCATTTGATGTAATCTCAATATTATATGGGAAGTTAAAATGTAATATATAGCTGATTAGCATAATATATGTTATGCTAGGTCAAGTGAGAAACGTGAGATTCAATTTGCTACAAGAAAGATTGGCTTGAAGTAGTTATTTGTGTCACTATATTTGGGCCAATATATTCCAGTTGCATCCGAGCTGAGTCTATAGCATAAGACTGTTTCTGATGTCAAAGTTTGTCTAGTCAGTAATTAATTTGATTGTGTTTTTTTTTTTTTTGTATCTTTTCTTCCATGCAGCTCTTCAAGCTGCCGTACGAGCATTCCTCCGGGAAGAGGACTTGCTCTTCCACCGCTCATCCAAAAGGAGAAGAGAGAGATTTGACCAGGTCTGTCTCCATTGCATATTTGATACAATGCAATACAATTCTTCAAGGGCATCACATGTTGTGCTGTGCTGCCCTGTGCTCTGTTCTGTATGGAAGTCCTATTTCTGTATTTGTAAGGTCAATAAATTACCGCCTGCTGCCTGCTTCATCTAGTCTTTTAATACCCTTATATTTCATAAGGTATGCAATCTGTGCACTCTCTAGGGCTGAGTAAATTGCCAATTATATTTCTGGATGCTCATATGTTGGTATAGTTCTCCCATATGTTCCCTCGCCTTTTCTTCTAAGAGTACTTCTTTTGTTCAGGAGAAAGGTAACTGCAGCGACTCATATCTCATGGATACAACGAGAGGAAGAGGTGTACAGTTTCCATTTGCCGTGACTGATCGTGTCATTATTAAGGTTTGGTCTTTCAGAAAGTGAGTGATTATCATCTGCAATACAAATGCCCTTAGAGAACGTAAACGTATGAACATATTGATTCAGGGTAACAAGAGGACACCGGAGCGCTTTGTTGGACGTGAGGCAGTCGTAACAACACAGTGCTTAAATGGATGGTTGGTTAAATTTTTTTTACCCTCTTCAGTTTGGTGCGTATTTTTTCAAATATACTCATATATTGCAAGCATCTGCAATCTACTCTCTGCTTAAAAGGCATATACAGCAAACATCGAAGTTATTTGGCACTTTAAGGGAAGACCTTGATGTTTTCCTACGTGCTACCTTTTTCTTTCGGAAAATGTTCCATGCTTCAAATAACAGCGAGATTCTCTTCTCTGTATGTTGTGCTTCATTGACATGGTAAGCTCCCCTTACAGGTATGTAGTGAAAACATTGGATAACGCGGAGAGTGTTAAATTGCAGTACCGATCACTTGCCAAAGTCCCAGATGACTCTTCCTCAAAAGCACTGTCATGCAAGCTGACGTCAAATTGGCTTCAGTAATGCACTGATGTGAAGAAATGGCAATTTTGGCAAATCCTATGCCTGCTTTATGCGGCACATGAAGAAAAATTTGAAGAATGCTCTGTTTGAGAGGCTCTGTACTCTGTACATGGCACGGCAGTGTATTTATTGGCATTATTGCTAGAGAATGCATCGAATTGGGTGATGTACAATGTTGCAGCCGGTGTATGCAACTCAGAGTTTGCACATATAAATATCATGTGGTTGATTTTGCCCCTTACAACTACGTCTTTTTGTCTGATATCTTTTGTTCTTGTCGGTTTTAGTTTTGTAAGGACCACTGGCTAGTGTGCGTGCTAGTACAGAACTGGTGTATGCTCTTTGACAAAAAGTTGTCAGGACAATGATTTGTGATCAGTCACGTTTTAACTTTAGAGGGTTCTTGAGATTTTCCTCTTTGCTCTTGTGAAATTTAGTGATAAAACGTGGACCGCCTGAAGTGAGCTTTGTCTGAGCATGCTTGGAAAAAAAACAGATGTGCTTTTTATATTCTCAAGTTTGAAAACAAAAAGAATATCCTCGGTTTTGGAGATGATGAATATATAAATTTATATTCCGGTATTGTTTGCGCGAGTCATAATATTCAATAAAAAGCAGAAAGTACATAGAAAACTTTGTATTGCCTAAAAAAGATCTCGAACTGACAACAACCTCTGGATGCAAGAGAACAAGATTTCAGCCGTAGGGAGAAGATCTCAATCAACAAAAGATCCAATTTCTATTCTTTTGTCCATTCTACTTCCAAGCAAGATTGCTTGAACACTGTTAGGGTGTTACTAAACTTCAGTCGAGACTGACCTTCGAACAATATCAGCTTCTAACACTACACTTTGCCGAAATTAGTCACCCAAATTGCTATTGTTACATTGACAGTCAGTAAAAAGCCTACTCAACTAGATGAAGTCCAATGCCGGTTCACGAGAGCATGTGAACGAAACCCAGGCAGAAGTAGGGATCAAAGGACAAATACAAAAAGAATGAACAAAAAAAAAGAGTTTCAGTTGAAGATCGATGGTCAACAGCAGGACACGTTCTCCTTTGCCAGTAGAAAATTGCATGTTGAATAGATGGAAGCTGCAGCCGCCCGAACTGCTAATTCTCTCTCGGAAGTGTCTGGCTTGTTAGATCTGCAAAACATAGAAAATAATTATTGAGTATCAACGAACTATTTTCATATGTAACATAGTCGCTAAAGTTGGACAGAATGACAGAATCTCGAGTATCATCTTCCGAATCAAGAAAATTGCAGCTTATGATAAAAAGACAGCTCTTGGAATTCCTATTCCAAAATCTTCCATGTAGAGGACTAGACCAATGTTGCCCTTATAAACTCCATATGAAGATAAAGCTTCAAACAAGAAGCATGCTCAATTCTCAAAATAATACATGATCAGAGCATCCATCACAAACAGGCACCATGGGCATTACACTGCATGACAAAAGTACAGGGAAGAAGTGTGATGAAGTACGGTTTAACTTCCATTGACGCTAATATTTAACCACTTTTCACCCCATATTTCAGGACAAAATCCACAAAAGGATATTTATTTTGTGCATTGTTCATTGCAGGAAACACAGAGGAATACAAAAATTTGTGGAACCTGCCTGGGACCTCTATGAACAGTGATGATATCCTGACAAGCTGTTTGCTCGATTCATGTTTTTTGGAACCGTCATAGACAAGTGTCACGGGACCCTGCATGGGATTCTCTAAAAGAGCTAGTAAATAATTTTACTTAAAGATTTACCTAGAAACAATATCTGTAGCTCCCAGGTTCTCCGAAGTGTAAGGCACGTTGCACTGGACATGTTGCAGGCCATGTTCACAATGCAATTGCATCTCTTTCACTTGGTTCAGCCAGATTTCCTGAAAAATCATGAAGTGAGACTAAACTAAATACGGTTCAAATCAATTTATAAAGAAATACGATTAATCTTCACAACCGAGAGAGAGAGAGAGAGAGAGAGAGAGAGAGAGAGAGAGAGAGGAGTTTGTAAAACGGACAGTCATAAAAGAGGGATTCTGGTGCTAATCAGAGGGTGATTCAGTCTTCAAGTCATAAAGTCAAAATCCCATAAAGAAACGAGAAAGGAAATCAGAACCAAAATGGTGTAGTGAGACACATAGAAGCTACCGGCAGTAGAATTGGAACTTCGCCACCAAAAAGTTCCAATCACAATCTTCCCTCTTAAAAAATTTGCAATCGACAAGAAGAATGTCATGTACTCACAAGCTGTTGCTCCTCTTCAGAAAGGGCTTTATCCATCTGACCAAAGAGGGTACTCCATTTCGATAGGTGCATGTCAGCAATTGGACTATTGGTCAGGTAAGGATTATTCTCTTGATTAGATGAGAATTCCTTTGATATTAGAAAAGGCAATTCTGTGTTGATCACAGCCTGAACTCTCTTTTTACTGCGTTTCAAAGCTGCAATTTAAAGAGAGCTCATCATTAGTCTGAATATTCAACTTCAATCCTAACCCAACTCTAGCGACCACATGCAATGGGGTATTACCTGCCAGACGTCCTTTGATGTCTTGATGCAGTAATTCTAACCATTGAGAAGCAACAGTTGCAGCTGAAAAACATTACACTTTGATTTGTCAGCTAAAACGGCCTTCGAAATGCCTATTATAACAACGTAAAATCCAAGGTACATAATAATTGGCTTGGCCCTTCACTACCCAGAGCTCACTCGACAATGGCATGCAAAAACCAATTTCACAGCATAATCCTCCATTACAATCCACCCACCCAAACAATTTAGTAAGAAAACCAACAAATACAAAAACCATTCCCACCTAGAGACGGAAAGTAAAAAAGAAAGACAGCAAAACAAGGAAGTATATGCAGATTCTTAAATTTGTGACATAAGCATATAGGTAGACAGATTAACTGAACTGTGAAATAAGTATTAAAAACATAGAATAACACTAGAACAAGCAGAGAAACAAACATGTACAATAAAGGGCTTACCTTTAACAGAAAGTGAAGTAACACTGCTAAAAGTAGTTGAGTCTTCGTTAGATATAGACCAAGTAATCTCAGATGCTTTACTCGTAATTGATGACAATCTCAGCGCCAATCCGTCATCCTGACTAATACTGTTTGGGTTTGAGACAAAATTCTTCTTGCACAAACCTCCTATCATGCCCAGATCCCCATCTTTTTCTTCATGATCTGTAATGAAAGATGAGGACTTGCTCATCATCGACGTGGGGAATCCTGTGGTCTGCTTCCTCTCAAATAAAGCACTTGGAGCTACATTTTCAGATGAATAAGAGAGCTGGTGCATTCCTGAATTATCAGAACATCCCAACCCCTTCCCATTACCAATTTCTTTCGTTTCACCTTTCGAATGACCAATGTGTTTACCCCCGACATGGCTATTTTCAGCCCTTCCTGACCTCACCAATGCCTCTATAATGGAATGGACTTGTTTTCTGTTCCTAACATGGTTTATGATCCCGGGGTTCAATTCATTGAGCAGTCCACTAGGAGCAGCAATCTTGGTGAACCTATCTACCTGTTCTTTCTTTGCAAGCTCCAGCTTTTTCTTAAGAACGTCATTCTTACTCTTCCTACCGCGTTGCTTTGGGATCGGTATGCCCCCATGAGAGGACGAGAGAAAGCCATTTTGCTTCATTTCCTTCCAAAGCCTCAATGAATCTTTCTCCTCCAATGGACCAGTTGAACTAGCACACTCAGATGCATCCGCAGGCTTCAACTGATCAAGATTCTTGTAAGGATAAAATGGATTTAGATTCACCGAGCTGGAAAGGTCTTCTGCATTGAGATTCAAGTCAAGGCCCTTTGAGTATGCATGATGATCGCTTGATGTTTCATGCCGTCTGAGCAAGGAGGCTTCATCTGTTTCCTTGGTTTCTCCAGTATGTTTAGGATTGACATCACTTTCCAACTTGTTGGCGGAGCAAATTTCGGTATTAAGATCAAGTTGTGCAGGCTTACAATTACCCTCCACAGGTAAAGTATTTCTTTCAGATTCATCTTCATCAGAACCACTTATAGTAGAGGTGATTGGCTCCTCGGTTACCTGGGACGTGCCGAGTCCTTCACCACATTGAGAGGAAACTTTGCCTCCCTTGTCTTTTGCAGATTTTGGAGGATGGTTGTTAGTTCCTGGATCACATTTTGAAAATCAGGTACACTATAATGCACACAAAATTTCCAAAAACCCCAGAAAAAGTAACACCGTCAATTTCCACGTCTATACTCCTGATATAGAGGAAAATGCAAAGAACATCATTGAGTTCAGTATGCTGTCATAAGTATGAACATCGTTGCACATCTCCAATATTCTCGGTCATGGCACTTTGAAATGCACAGGCCTAAGCATTTAACCTGGTTCTTTTTATTTTTGGTCGGTAAGCATTTACCGTCATTGAAAAAGGAAAAAAGATGAAATTTTCACGTCTATGTAGATCAAATGAGGCAATGCAATTCAGTTGAACTCAGATTCTGCAGCATTTCGTAGTCAATCTACATGTTTAATCACAAAGTTCGCATCCTGTAATTTTGAAACTCATTATAAGGATAGCTTGGACCAAAAGGTATATCGAGATTAAATTAAACTACTACTCAAAGATAAAAAGAAAAGAAAAGGACAGTTTTTATTTCAACTCGAGACCTAAATTTGAATTCCCATCTCTCCACTGAACTCAAAGAACAAGTGCATAGCAAATAAAGAGGGAACAAGATTACCTTCGCGACGCAACACGGATTCCAAATCCCGCATTTTGACACGCTTGCGCGCGACTTCATGTTTCTCCTCAGTCGCCAGATGGTGCTTCTCCCCACACGACTGATAAACCCAGCATCAGCGATATGGAAACAGTAAAAAAGAACAGATCCCAACCAAAAAAGAGGGGGCCAAGAGTAAAAATCCAACCTTTACATGTGATTCAGGGGATGCCGAAGTCCGACCAGAAACACTTCCCGAATCAAACTGGTCCTCCATTTTCTTCCCGACCCAGTTCAAATCCAAGACCTTTAACACCGACCCTTGTACAAAAAACAAGAACTGCACACGGGCATACAAAAGCTATGGACACACGAAAACAACGAGGACTATCCACAAAAACTGGAAAAGCGTCGTCTCATTCGAAATGGGAACGAGTTCTCTGTTGAAAAACTGATGACCCTGATTGTGAATTTGCAAGACAAAATGGTGGGGTTAGGGTTTAAATGAGCAAGATCTGGAATTGACAATTGGGGTATCTTATTTATGTGCTGGGGGATTTTTAATGCTTTCCTTTGGATTTGAAACGCAGAGGAGAGCGCGCTTGCAGGCGCTGCTGCCTGATCCGGCGATTCTTGCATACGCAAGCGATCCGGAACTTATAGTAGTTTAATTAATGTTTTTTATCTATCCTCCGAGGCCTCAACATCGTGACAAAGAACGAAGAAAGATGTGTTTTTTCCGCTTCTCCTTTCTTGTTTTTTTTTCAAATTCAAATAGTTTGGAGGGACTTTTTTGCTGGGCCCGTTGGCTCACGGCGGTCCCCCCTCTCTTTCCCTCTTATGAAAAGTCAGACGGCGCGCACGCACATTCAAATACTGATCTGGGCCTGATGTTGGATAAGCCCACTTGTCAGTATTATGTCGAAGACAAGAACCACTGGTGCAGTAGTACTGCACTCGTGACTAAGAACTCATGTCCGGAGTTGTGTTGGACCAGGCCAGAAGATCGAAGACTACAGTAACGGTTGATGGGTGCGTTCAGTTTAGCTTTCCCAAAGGGGATTACATGGTTAATTTCTTGTGACAGTCTTGGGCCGACCTTTCCGACGCCTGCCTAATGATCAGCTCAATGCTTGAAAATCTACATTTTAGGGGCTGCCAATTGCTGACTGCTAAGATTGCATATCCGATACTTAGACATGCCTTTCATGCCTTTTGTAATATGATGAACGTGGTAACAAGCCCGGTTCGAAATGCAGGAGCAGTGTGTCGTTGCCGCATCTTTCAAATTCAAAGTTTATCACGGTGGCCTAGAAGGTTGAGCCAGCACAAGAACGGGGAGATTGCTTTTCCTACTTTGAGGATCAGTACTGGCAAGAGAAGTCAAGGGAAGTGCAACCATTTTAAATTCAATCTTCCTTTGTAGGATAACCAAAAACTGTCATTAGTTTCCCAAGCAAGGATGATGGTATATTATCGTTCCGAAAAATCCGACTTCCCTTCCGTAAGAAATATCGAGCCATGTATAGCTATAATCCTCTATCATGGGAAGCACTTCTACAAAAGAACACATTTGCAGAACTTGAACACAGAACTGAACACACTTACGAGATGCATGAGCAGCAGTAATAGCAGATCCAGACTAATTTTGAACCAATGCCTCATCCTTGAGGAATGACATTCTTCGGGAACCAAATAAGTAGAGGGTGATCGCACGTGTAAGAGGCTCAGCGTTGAAACACAATTTTGTACAGGAAATTAGAGCACTGTCAATGGTCCGTCGATCTCTTCCTATCTCATTCTCTGTTTTTTTAATAGGTCTATACAAGAAGTGATGGCCTACAGAATCGATACATCATGCATATTCTCATGAAGACAATTTCAACCACGAATTTTCAAAAGATGCGGCAAGGACATCCAACCATTAGACGAGATCACAACTTCAACTGCAATGGAATAAACCATAGCTCTGCATACCTTCTGACATCTCGTAAACTTAAGCGCAAACTTCCCATATTTAACAACTTAGGCGAGGCAGCGTTTGGTAAGGTACGTAAAGACATCAGCGACAGCAAACTTAAAAAGATCTTGTAAACATCGCCAGACTAAAAGGATGTCTCATTTACTGCATTTTATGGGCTTCAACAATTTCCCTTTTTACGTCAATTCACTGGAGTAAAGTACTCATAATCTTTCCCCTTTTCATTGTGGCATCGCAATTCCTAAAATTTCAAATTGACCTCATGTATTGACTGTACAAAGCCGCAAAATACATGGGTTTTACTCTTGACCAGCTCTTTGTTATGGTTCATATGGCCTATAGACAAAGGTGACATCCAAGTGCCCGAGCTTTCATCGTTGCACATTCAGGGAAGCACACCAATGGCCGCAACCTTACTGCTAAATGGCAAAGCAAATGTTTAAATGAAATTGAATCCATGACATTCAAGGTAAAATGATACGATTTGCCATACAACACCAAGGCAATGTCATCTCGTGTTCCCAGACGATGCAGACACAATCAACCTCAGCGCACTTAGGCATCCTCAGTTCTGTAATCTAATAGGAAACAGGCAGAATCGTTGTTATGTGAATCTACCACTTTCATCCGGGAGTATGGAAGAAATCAGATCACTAGGTACTCATCACAGGGCTCGTGTGATATATGAAAGCTGGCTGTAGTTTCAGTTATCATGCCAATGTTTTGGTTCAACCGATCATGCTAAGGCAGAGAACCAGCGAAATTCACATTAATCATTCGGCAAAGGAGCCATATTGTAGCCAGAATGATGAGCAGTAAATTCAGAACTATGCTTATTCAATCAATTCCCCAGAGATGCCACAAAGCAAACTCTACCAGACTTAGTCCAGTACTAGTTAAACTATGCCAGAAATTCAGAATTATGATTATTCAATCAATCACCAGATTGCTAAAGGTAACTATGCACTACTTCTGGTCTGCTCCAACAGCAACGTAAACTGCAAACTTGAATTCCAAGCACTAGAGACTCGGATCTATGACCACCCAAAAGGGGGGAAAAGAAAGAACCATCAAGAGGCCATCGTACTGAAATTCAATTTCTTGTTTACTGTGAATTATCTATACAATTGAAGCTCAAATCATTAAGAATCATCACCAATCAACCTCAATGATTTGCACCGAATGTTGCTTACAGTTGAATCGAAAGAATCAAGCAACCCCCTCCCTCCCTCCCTCCCTCTCTCCCTCCCTCTCCCATTATGATTTGGGACCCTCGGCTGATCCCGCTACAACCAGAAATTCTTGAGCTGCGATCTCGCGGATTCGCGGAAACTCTTCACCTTCATCAAGCAGAAATGCGTGCTGCACACCCCTAAGCCCGATCCAACCCCGCAGGTCTTGAGCAAATAGCAAGCCGGCCCGCAAGTAGCACCCTTCCCCTGCACCACCAATCCCCAAACCCTGGTCACATTGTCATCTTCATCCTCATCGTCCTCAAGTTCCTCCACATAAATTACACCTTCAGGCTTTTGAACCTCCCCCTTCTCCCACTTCATCCTCACACAATCCCAATCCGCCTCCCTCACCCCCTTCTCCGTCCTCAACCTTATCGACTCGCCATCCCCGCCCCGGCCGCCGCGGCCCTGGTCGTAGACGTGCACGAACAACGGCGCCTCGCGGAGATTCCTCACGATCTCCACCACGGAGCCCTCCATCCAATCGTCCAGCTTCCCGTGCGCGATCGCGGTGCCCTCCTCGAACTCCTGGTACGGTTTCGGCTTCCTGGGGATCGACCCGTACCTCCTTCCGGCCGGGGCCAAGACGGTCGGCATCGAGGCCGAAACAGCGCGCCGCCGCATCTGGGTTTTCGATCTTATCCCATTGGGTATCGTCAGAGCACAATGCTTCGACGGGCTCTGATGATCAACCCGGCTACAGGGGGCGTCGAAGCGGCTCCGGCGTCTCATGGAGCACTCGCCGCCGCCGCCGCCGCCGCCGCAGCGTACCCCCACGGACGCCATTGGTCTCGGGTCACCCCAGGCGGAGCCCGGGAAGCAAACGATCCGCAGTGGATTCCGAAGCCTCCCCCCACTCCTTGATCTGGGAAAGAAAGGTTCTGGGGTCGGACGAAGATGATGATGATGTTGTTCTTTGGTGGGGATGGTGATGTTGTTCTTGGTGGGGGTTGGTGAAGGAGGGAAGGAGGAGAGAATTAAATACGGGTCAGAGCTAGGACTCTCTAATCTTGTGCCAATGGGTGGTCAAGAAACAGCGGGAATTGCAACTTCCAATTGGAACAAAGATGGCGTCTTTTGTAGGAGAGTTTCGCTCTTGGCACGGATCCGGGGACATCAATGTCACCATGTCAGGACCGGGACGCTTCCGCTTGGTAACATGCACCCGCCACGCAAACCTGTTATAATCCGCTTGAGAACTCGAGGAGCTGCTTGCCCGCGGTCGGGAGCATTGGGGCTTCGGTGCACCCCCCCTCCCCCTCCCGGGGAAATATATACAGGTGCTTTTGAGTTTCATGGTGTAAATCGATTGGGATGGATATCTATCGACCGCGCATCGAAGCGATAAGCTAGAATTTGGAATTGATCAAGGGGACTAAAAGTTAACGCGGGAATAAGTACGGACACGCAATACCGGGTTAAATTACTCGCGTTCTTCCTGAACGATGAAAACTTTTCTTGATTGGGTATATTAGGATCGATCCAATTCGCAAAAATTAGTACGAGATCAAACACCATATTTCAATTTCAAGAATTACCCGTCGGAGTAATTTGGTAGCAATTGTTGATGAAGTTAAAATCTTCTCCAAAAAGAAAGGGGGAGAGAGATTGGAAAATACATTAGTCAAAGATGGCGTGGGAAAGTGAAATTCCATTGGTGATTGCAATCCGCGCCTCCTGCTACCGGGCGCAGGGGATAACAGCTTCCCTGGGCTCGCGACGCCACGAGGGGAAATGCGAACGGGAACGTGCACTTTTGTTCCCTCCACGAGGCTCACGCGAGGCGCGCGCCCGAATCCGGCGTGACGTGGATCGAAAATAATCTGGGCCGTCCATCCGAGTCCAACCGGCCAGGGTTTCTTCAGAACCGACGGCCTCGATCCTCGGGCATGGAGATCGCAAGCCTACGAGGTGGCGCACCGTATTGAGCGCCCGGTCACCGTCTGGCGGCTAGAGCTGACGTGGAGGTCGGTGGTTGGCCGAGATGGGCCGAAGCACGGGCTGGACACGCGAGAACCGCACGCGGTCGCGGTTCGCCACAAGCCTACGTCAATTCTCTCCCACATTCCCCGTCCAGTGGAATCCGACAGCCGGACACGTGGACCGGGTCGAGTGCCACGTCATCCCGGTCGCGGGTTGAGGTGGGTCCACGTCAAAGAGAAATTTGGGAATTGGCAAGAAAAGGGGAGGCGGTCAAAGCGAGCTCGTCAATTTTGACTCCGGCTCCGGAATTTCCACATGGAAAACAACATTTTGTTGTTCAGCATTTTGAACATGAACCGGTCAAATTAAATTAAAGTCCTCAACGTGAAACGACATGTTCTTCTCGCTAGAGAAAACAACTTGCTTATTTTCATAAGAAAATATTTTACAAATTAATCATTTTTCATAAAACAAATGGAACCATAATACAAAAGTGTTGATCCGAAACGCTCATTGAACTTAAGGAAAATTGAACCCGGAGATAGACATGGCTACGGGCTGGTTTCGGCCCAGAATCGACTCAAGTTTGTTGACTGGGCCCTGCGGTTCAGAACCAAACCAGCCTGTGGCTTACGAGCCTGGTTCCGATTCCAACAATTTTGGAACCGACCCAGAACCGTCGATTCCGGTTTATACATGGCCATAAACCGAAACCGCCGATTTAGAACCGTGGCCATGTCTATCCGGAGAGAGGCTTATTTATCTAGCACATTCTAATCATCTCCATTATGTTCGCAAAGCTGATTCCAATTAGGTTGGGCCTTTTTCATTGATCAAGCACTACAGAATATCAAATATTAACCAATAACTGAAAACTTCTCCAATCACGAGAGGGGGCCCAAAGTTAGCCAATATTCACTTTTGCTTTTCAGAAAAATCCAAAACTATGTCACATGTGATATACATTTATCTTAAACTTTTTTTTTATGATACCAAAAACTCCAAATTATACTATTTATGACATATTTACCCAATTGTACTTTGGTCCATGGGCATTTTTCATCTTTTTTATTTTTTCTTTTTTTTTTCCTTTTTCGGCAAGAGTGGCCCTCGTTGGCGTCAGGCTCGAGCTACCCTCGCCGGCGTCGAGCTCGGGTTGCCCTAGCCAGATCTGGCGAGGGCGACCCTCGCCGGCGTCAGGCTACCCTCACCTACGTTGGGCGAGGGTTGCTCTCGCCAAATCCGACGAGGGGCGCCCTTGCTTGAGTCGGGCGAGGGTCGCCTCACCTGAGCTAGCGAGGGCTACTCTCACTCGACTCCGGCGAGGGCAACCCTCGCTTGACGTCAGCGATGGTTGCCCTCGCTAGATAGGAAAGAAAAAGAAAAGGCAAAAAAGACGAAAATGCCCATAAATTAAAGTACGTTGGGGTAAATCCCGACCCACAAAGCGCATTATGACCATAATACCGTGAGTGTTTCGGTTAAACAATAGGTCGAGAAAGTGTGGCCCAAGAGAAATGCCATACTTACATATCTAATAGCCAAAAAAAAAAAAAAAAGAACCCGTCATCCATCACTCGTACATCATCGATGATACAACATGAAACGAAAGAAAAACCAGTAAAAGTATATAAAAATTAAAGTAACAAAAGTCGTCCAAGTTTCCCATGAACTAGACAAATCGCCCCAATACTTGGCTGAGAAAAATTTCCAAGTTTCATCGTCGATTCCGAAATGGGTTCAGAGAAACGGTCGAAGAACGATGTGTACGTGAACTTTCGCGGCCCGGACGTTCGCGAGGGGCACCTGAAGAACCTTCACAAGGCTTTGGCTCTGAGCAGCATCAAAACCTTCGTCGATAGCGAGGACCTCCGCAAGGGTCAAAAGTTAGCCCCGGCCCTCGAAAAAGCCATCGAACGATCCCTCGTCACCGTCGTCGTCTTCTCCCGGGACTACGCCTCCTCCGAATGGTGCTTGAAAGAGCTGGTGAAGATCCTCGAGCGTAGCAAGCTCCAGGAACAGATGGCGATCCCCGTGTTTTATAAAGTGAAGCCGAGCCAAGTGAGGCAACGGACCGGGCATTATGAAGTAGCCCTGGCCAAGCACGAGCAGAGGCATGGCAAAGATTCGGACATGGTGGAAAAATGGAGGCATGCTCTTTTCATTACTTCCAACTTCCCAGGATTGCATCTCGAGGACAATTCGTAAGTTTCTGATACCACCCTCTCTAGATTCTGTCTTTTCCTGGGCCTAGCATTCTATCTTTCTCGAGATCCAGACATTTCATCAACACGACAATCACCCCGGACAATTGCCCGCTTAACTTTCAAATAGTATGAAACCAGTCATTTGATCCATATAGCAAGTGAATAAGCTTTGAAAATATGGAAAAAGATGGTCTGGCGTATGAGTTTCTTGCCGATAAATCATGAAGCCTCAGTTTAGTCCTTAATTCATTCTATTGTAAGAAAACAACGTTCCGTACTTAGCCAATACGATCCATGTGATTTTGTTAATAATGATGTTCTAAGATCTATTTCCAAGTCATATTTGATGATTCGAGTATACTAACTGTTAGCAAATTTTTACCCAGCAATGCAGATTGCTCTAGCATAAAATTTCAATATTAGCATACTACTAGTCCCATGCTTCTTCTTTTTCTGTTTTCATTTAAACAGAGACGAAGCTAAGTTTATCAAAGGAGTTGTTAGAGATGTCAAAGCTAAACTGCAACACCTTGAAGCCAAGAGAAAACCTAAGAACATTCCCCCTAATCTCCATCGTCGTGTCGCTTCTGTCCCCATGGTAATGGCAGCCCCCACCATCGTCATGGCTTAGGCTTTGTCGACCGCCAACCATGCCCTTTGGTGCATGTTTTCCGACGATCGTATGGCGTGACAAAGTACCTTGATGTATGGAAATAAGTACTTCGCATGAATTTTTAGCCAAAAAAAAAAGTACTTCGCATGAATGAATAAAACGTATAGATAGGGCTTGTTCTGTGCAATTCGGATCCTCGAATCCAATCAATCAAGAATGTATCTTGAACTAGCTATTCCTCTCTGCTTCTTCTGTGTATCGCGAATGCTTGATGCTGCTACAAGCTTGTTTTCAGCTTTGATGGTAAGAATCTGGGTTGAACTGCATTGGGCATTGTAAGGGACTTTGGTCTAGCCTTTCCATTGATTGAGAATAATTTTTTTTTTATGAAAGCATCTTTAATACTTTTTGCGTTTCCTAACGCGAGTTCATGTTCCTTTCTCGATCATTAATCGTTTGTATAATGCGTAATGACTGTGACCGTCAGTTTTGGTTCCTCGAAATACTTCCGAAGCTATGATGCAGCAAGACACGTATCAGGGGGATTATGTCAGCCTCAACAAGGCCTCTCATCATAACTAGTCATTGGAAGATGATGAATTCATCAGCCTGGATTAGTGAAGCATGACTACACCATTCGTTATAATTATAACTTTTCATCCTGCAAACGAAGCCCAACCTGAGTTTAAATGGAGCATGTGAACAAACAGATTTTCAAAATCAAGTTCAGTGTCGAAGTTAGCTAGGTAGACTGCCCAACTTTTGATCGGTGTATTTATTTGTTGGCCACGATATATCGTTCTTGGTTTTGGTGCAAGTGCCCCGGTGTGTAAAGTCGTTTATATGAATTGGCATATGGATTTTGATGAGCAGAATGTTACTAGAGATGACCAATAAGATGATCTTTAGTGCCGTATAGCAATCATGCTCAAGCTAGGAAGATTTCTAGTGTCCAAATGGCTAATTCGGAGGAACAATTCGAGCATGACGTACTCTTGAGCTATAACCGACAGAAAGTCAATGCAGGCAACAACTCCCCACGGCACCTGCACGACGTCTTGAATCGGAATGGCGTCAAATCCTAAAAATACGGCCAAGATCTCGACGGGGGCGCAGAAGTAGATCTCGCGGTCGATAAGGCCATCGAAGATTCTCGAATTGCCACCGTCGTCTTTGTCGCAGTCAAGACCAAGTTCAGCGATTTAAAAGTTGGTTTACCATGCGTATGTTGGTTTTTCACGAGCTCGGGACATACTAAAAGGGTTTGATTTGGCCGCAAACAGCCGAAAGATGAAAAGAACGCTTTGTGGAAATTTTAGAAAGGGATAAGTGCAAAGTTCTAAAACTTGTCACGAAAGTATAATTGTGTACTTGTCATGAAAATACAATCGAGTCTCAAAACTTATAAAAAGTACAATGAACTCCTCAAATTTATCACGAGAATGCAATTGAGTCTTTAAACTTTTAAAAAGTGCAATCAACGAAAGTACTAGATTAGACCAATTTGATAAATTTCAGGACTCAATTGTACTTCGTGACAAGTTTCAGGACTCAATTGTACTTTCACGACAAATTTTAGGATTTTGAATGCACTTATTCCATTTTGGCAAATAGGTACCAAAATTTACATTTTTATGTTTCTCCCTCTTCAGTAGGAGTGAGCATGGTCCAGGTGGGCGGTTCTCACCCTGGATCCATGGACCGCCCATTAAGGACCGGTTTCAAAAAATTGGAACCGAGAATCACCCGTCGGTTTCGTGGACCCACTCGAGAACCGGACCACCGGTTCGGTCCGGTTCCTGGGTGGATCCATAGAACCAGTCCCACTAAGTTTTCCTTAACAAATCAGAAAATCTACCGGTCTAATTCTTGCCCGTTAGTGGGTTGTGTTCACAACAAGATTCATCACAAAGTTCACAACTTCACAAGTTTAACAACAAATACATCCGTAGCCTATATAATATATCATACGTGGGAGTTTGCCACAAGTTCACAATAGTCAACAAGCAAACAAAATAACAACTCTCCTATTTTATTTTATTTTTTAATTTTTTGTCAAATTTTTTAATTAAAAATTAAAAATTAAAAATATTATTATTATATTACCGTTTCGGTCCGAGTGGGCAGGTGGGTAGTTCCACACCGGGAATCAAGAACCGGACCGGTGCCCACCGGTTCCAAAAAATTGAAATCGAGAATCGGACCGGTTCCCTTGGGAACCACCGGTTCCAATCCTGTCCCGGGTGGTCCGGGCGGATCCCGACTCTTTTGCAGACCCCTACTCTTCAATCAGGACGTTGTAGACTTCGTTAGTCTCCGTCCCCTAACGTAAGTTTCCTGCTGCCGGGAGCAACCTCCTACCTTCTTCGGTTGTGCTAAAAAGGGGATGATACTTATCCAAATATAAAAGAAAATTGAATTCCAATTTTCAAAACATCCACATCCAGTCAGGACCAAATTTAGTGATTTAAAGCCTGGATAAAATCTGTATCTTAATTTATGAGATCGAAAGATTGTATCACTATCATTTGTGAGGTCCAAACACCACGTGAGTTGTGTGAGTTACTGAGTGTAATTGAGAGTCGAGAAATATCGAGAGTACTCGAGTGACTCGAATATGGTTTTAATTTTCATTATATCGTTTGATCAATAATAAAATTTTGTACTGCTCCTCGTGTAGAGTTAGCATGTGAATGTGGTGTTGGTCTCTAGTAGGGTCTTGTGCCGCTCTCCCTGTGGAGTATTTCACATTGATTGGATAATGTAAAAGTAGTGTTCGATTTATTCCCTTATTCGATTGATTATCATGTTGGATCACTTTGTTTTTTGGGATAAGAATACTAGGAGTACCAAAACTTTCGTATGACACTCACTTAAGTACCATAATTTTTATTTTTCTCACTTGAGTACCACATCGGAGTAAAATAGATCATTTGAATGCCACTTCTAGCGAAAATAGATCATTTGAGTGCCATTTCCGGCAAATGAGCTAACGTGGATTTTTTAATTAATTTTTCATCCAACGTGGATTTTTTTAATGTTATTTTATTGATTTTATTTTAATTTTTTTTCTTTTTCTTTCATATTTTTCTTTTTTTTTCAAGAATGGCGAGGGTTACTGGTGACCCTCACCGGAGGCCTCGCCCTTGGCCAAACTAGGCAAGGGCCACCTTGCCATCGGTCGATATGGCCATGAATGCCCTTGGCAGGGCCATCGCGGCCTTGCTGCCGCGAGCGAGGCAACAAAAGCTCTCGCCAGATCCGACGAGGCTACCTCGCTCGCGGCAGCAAAGGCTCTCGCTAGATCCGGGGAGACTGCCTCGCCCCCGACCACGAACGCCTTTGGTGAGACCCTCACGGCCTCATCAATGGCGAGCACGGTGGCAAAAGGCTCTCGCTAGATCCGGTGAGGCCACCTCACTTACGACGGCGAAGGCTCTCACCAGATCCAATGAGACCACCTTGCCCGCGGCCGCAAAAGTCCTTGGTGAGGCCATCGCGGCCTCGCTGGTGCAGGCGAGGTGGTGAAGGCTCTCGCCAGATTTGGTGAGGCTACTTCATCAACGGCAGTGAAGACTCTCGCAAGATCTAGTGAGGCCACCTCGCTCGCGGCCAGCGAGACGACCTTCTCGGCTGGCAAGATGACCTTTGCAACCTCGCCCAAGGCTTTTGCGGTCAAGGGCAAGGCAACCATCACCCAATCTGGGCGAGGCCTTCACAGCCGGCAACATCGGCATTGAAAAATCAAAAATAAAAAATAAAATATTGTCTACGACAGCTCCGATGAAGCCACGGATTTTCCGGCTGTCAAATGATATTTGGCACTCGAGTGATTACTTTTTCAAATTTTCAACACTCAAGTGAGCAAAAAAAAAGTTATAACACTCAAGTGAACGCCGTATGAAAGTTATGGCACTCCTAATGTCATTATCCCTTTTTTTTCTGAACACCAATGAGTTTTCCGAACACCAATGAGATAGAGCGAGAAGGTTGTCTTGGTAGTTCAGTAGATTCACCAAATATCAAGGGTTTCATTCGCCAATAGATGAACAGTCGCTTGAAAATTGGTTAGAGACGACAGTGACGATTAAACCAAAATGTCTTTGAATGATGACAAAAATTTAACATGTTTCTATTTATCCTGATGGTTTTACTCCAGCTGTAGGGTTTTCCGCAACTTGCTCATCGCCCTTTAATAAGTTAACTATAACAATCACGCTCGAGATAGGAAAGATTTCCAGTGTCCGAATGGCTACTTCGGAGGAACCACAATTCGAGTACAATGTGTTCCTGAGCTATAATGGACCAAAATGTGATGCCGGCAGCTTCTTCCCGCAGCATTTGCACGACGCCTTGAATTTGAAAGGCATCAAATCCTACAAATATGGGGAAGATCTCAAGGAAGGTGAAGAAATGGCCCCGGCAGTCGACCAGGCCATCAGAGGTTCTTGAATTGCCGTCGTCGTCTTGTCGAGACACTACGCTTCTTCGGCGTCGTGCTTGAGCGAGCTAGTGAAGATCCTAGAGCATAACAAAGTGAATGGGAGACGGGCGATGCCTCTGTTTTACGGAGTGGAGCCAACCTGGGTCCGAAGGTAGATAGGGAGCTACCATGAAGCAATGGCAGAGCATGAGCGCCGGTACGGGAGTGGTTCGAATAAGGTGAAGCTATGGAGAAAAGCTCTTGAGGAAGTCGGGGACATACACGGGTGGACTCTCATCACGAATTAGTACGTTCGATGCATACGTTCTATTTTTTTCGATAAAATTAAACGATAATCAAGAAACCGAGGCTTCAGGATAAAAGTCCCATGCAGTTTTTACCCTTCAAGAGGCAAAAGGGTATAGAGTCGTCAATATTTGCATGGAGTGATTTCTTCTGATGCATGAAACGTTAGCCCCCTGGGCGGCGTATTTTCTTGAAAAATCACAAGAATCTGTAGTCCCGTTAAGGTTAAAATCGACGCCGCACTTGTTAACATCGCAAATGACTCGATTGGTCCAAATGTTTGTCTAAAGGACTTAGGTGTGTGATTTGGGTTTTGAACAGAGGCGAAGCAGAGTTCGTTCAAGGAGTTGTTCTGGAGATCGGAACGACGCTGTGGCACCCGAAAGCGCAGACCGGCCCGAAACCGAATCTTCATCGGGCCAAAGTCATTAGGATTTTGATTGTGTATGTAGTGTTGTTTTGCTCTCCAACCATTATTATTGAAATGTCCAGGCCTCGTCTGCTCCCCAGTTCTGCAAGGATTGGTATTATCTCTTCCTATGTTGGCTTTTGCCTCTAGCAATCACTTTGCCAAAGGCCTTTGGGCCCGTAAAGGCTCTTGGCCAAATGTGAAGGCATTTGACAATTTTTTTTGGGAGAGCTTTCAGGATATGCATTTCATTTCCAAAGTCCTCTAAAGTTACTTAACCCAAGGCAAGTCCATAGTAGCTTTGAGCTTTAGGATATTTGGAATGCTAATAAATTTTTGTTCCAATTTTACCCTTGTTAAATTTTCAAATTTCTGAAAAATGCCCTCACCATTTTCCACCTTGAACGACCCGCTGGCGACACCAAATGTAACCGTCAGTGGGCTAGATTTATGTACTTGTAAAATTACGCTTTACCAAATACTATTTACATTTCGAAAAACTATTTTGCATTTCCTCAAAAGCCTAACCAAACCTAGCCTACGAGGGCGACAAGGAGAGCATCGCAAGCAACACTCCGCATCCGCACTTGTTCGTTCTCGTGAGCCAGGTCAGTGTCAGACCCGGGAACGAACCAAGATTTTCCTGTAACTGTTCATTTAATTTGTCTGACTTTAATTGTAGTTTCTGCGTCCATTGCTGGAACAGGTCTTCATGGCGGGCGTGGCGTCCTAGGGCGGTTCTTGACAGCAATCCGGGCCTTTTGTGCCGGTGTCCTACAACATGAGGGAGGATCTTCAAGCTGATGGAGTGGCTGGGGGTCGAGTTCAAGAAGGCGGCGGCGGCGGGTCAGTGACGAGAGGATACGTGGGGAGGATTCTTACATCTGAGAACATGGCATTGTTGGTGCTTCAATCTGTTTGCCATCTTATTGCCAGTGTACATGCCCAAGGGCCCTGGACCAATGCCTTGACTATTCATTCTGATGAATGTTTCTTTTACAAGCCGACCAGCGGAGACAAACTCTCGTATTTAAGCTTTTAATTTTTCCGTCCCGAGAAAAAAAGAAGCTTAAACAAAGCAAATAGGTAAATCATGATTGGGAAAATTTCATGGCAAATATCAAAGATGGACGTGAAATCTTGCCAAGTAAAATGCATTATCTGCTTCAATCCTTTTATTTTGTTGATTTACTTTTTTAATACGACATACAATTTCATCCAATGAAGACCTTAAAGTGAGTTAAGTGGGTGGGTATAGACTTTCAGAGGTCATGTTAAATATGAATGTGTTTAGTAATGTCTCTTGGGTTGGTTCGGGTATATGTCATTAAATTGTCACTAAAACTTGTCACAAAAGTGCAATTTAGTCCTAAATCTTTTAAATAAAGCAATTACATCATAAAACTTGTCACGAAAATACAATTGATTTCTAAAATTTCAAAAAGTGCAATCAATGAAATGACTTAATTTGATCAATTTGACAAATTTTAGGATTTGATTGCACTTTTTGAAAGTTTTTGGACTCAATTGCATTTTCATAACAACTTTTAGGACTTCTAGTGGACTTATCCCAATAGAAAATCAGTTAAATGGGTCAAACCATCTACTGACTTGGACTATGGTGGTGACCTCCTATCTACTTCAGTTGTGCTAAAAAAAACGAGATGATAACTTATCCAAAAATAACAAAAAAAACATGAGAATCCATTGGGACCAAGCTGAGTGATTTAATTAAAGGCTGGTTCTATAATTTGTATGTTGGTCATTCATGAGCTTAGGACTTATTCATGTAAGTCAAGCTTTCTCGTCATTAAAAGCAATCGATATTGGGTTAAGACAACAAATGCGTTTAAGAAGCAAGTCTTTTTGCGGAATTCCTAGAATCCTGAGTTCTAGGATCTCCAAACAACACGACAGGAACCAAGAAAACGATGATCTTTAATGCATGCTCATCCTCGACAACGATGATCTTCAACACGACAGAATCCTTATTTTCATTTCACAGCGCTTGGTAAGTAATTGAACTTATTGTTCGCCTAATCGGTGTAATTCTCAAAGTTATGTCATAAATTCGAAGTTAGGTGAATTTTGAACTACGAGGTTGTATTAAGGAGTCATTAAGCTGTGGAATTATGTAGAAGTGATAGTTTAGGGCCTTGTGGAGTCATAGGATTTGACTAAAATCGCTTTTGAATTACGATTTGATTGAAACGAATTTCTAAAGTTTTGAGTTCAAACTCCGCAAAGCGGATAGCTTCAAATAATTGGTTTGAACATGCATTTTGGCACATAGGAGTCATTTTGTCAACAATTAAATTTGGTATAGTCCATTAATAGATAAGGTAGCTTGTTAATTGATTTTAATATTGTGTTATGATTAATTGATAGGAATACATGTTTATCGGCTCAAGGAACTTTTGTAGGTTGGTTTTTAGCTTTCCTAGGTAAGTGATACTATCTCTTCTATGAATTTACAAACTAATATCTTGAAAGTGGTAGAGATTTAATATAGTATGAGTTATGAAAGAGCATGTTTCTTGAATAAGTTGGATAAAGCTTTTATTACCTTTTTAATCTCATGAAAAGGCACAGGAAAGAATTATTTGAAATAGTTTGAAATGATCATTTATGAATGTCTTGATTAAATGCTTTGTCAAAGAAATTCCACAGGTTATATGTATTGATTTGCAAAATACCTTATGAAGTGCATTTTATTTGATATTGAATTGTGAAAGGTTATATGATCTGGAATATGGAACCAATTTATGAGATGAATTATGGATTTGTTTTGTGGGTTACTAGAGAATGGTGTTAGTGGATTATGCTCTTGTCGCTATGATTTGAACCCACTGAGGGGTAAGGATGCATACTGTTATCAAGACATCTTTTTGGGTCGAACCACCAGCTGATATAGGTGGAGACCATGCCAGGGGAAAACTTGGTCGCCTTTGTCATAGGCGTCAAGCATGACCATAGTTAGATATTGAGCATTAGATTGGTCGATGGAATAAACTATTAACATTCGATTTGATAGAGATTGATCAATGAAATGGATCATTGATGGTTAGTTTGTTATTGTTGATTTTATATTGTTAATAGATCTTAAATGTAAAAAGTTTTGTTGAAAGCATAAAACCCACTTTTAATATTTTACGTATATCGTATGCTAGATTTGGGATTGATGAGTTCTGTTATCGTTTTAAAAAAAATGCATAATGAATGTTCGATCTGCTTTGAAGAGATGTACTACTTACTGAGCTGTGATTGCTCATTCAGTTCATTACGAATCTTTTCTAAGTTCTTCTGCTAGCGTCAAGTAGGATGAGAGCGATATTGATGGGGAATTTTTGTAGTTGAACTTTTGGGTATGAGTTGAGATAGTTGAATTATGTCTGAAATGGTATTTGTTTAGGTTAAGTTTGTTTGTTTGGGAAGATACATAGTCTCGAGGGATCTTAGAAACTCTAATTGGGTAATCAACTTACTACTCTATTAGATTTATAGATGGATATATACATTGATAACAACTTCATGTTGGTTTGTGTTTGAGGTTACATCATTCGGGTGAAAGGACAGCCATGTTAGTCCCTTATTTTTGTTGGAATGAGGGCTACGACTTAGGAAACTTGTATGTGCATGTTTATCTGATGTATATGGTTTGAGTTAAATGATAATTAGGATGTACAATCAGCTACAAAACATAAAGTTTCTGTTTTCATGCGTAGCTAATAGTAAATTTCTATCTAGAGGTGATTGATTCATGCCTAACTACTAGGGGTAAGCATGGATCTAGGATAAGCGAAAATCAGACCAATCCAGCCATAGGAATCGGTCCAGTTCCAGGTTCTAGGTTCCTGTGGTTATCGGTTCCTAAAAAAGTGGAACCGGTAATGTACAGTTCGGTTTCCGCTTCCTAAGTAAGAACCGAATCGAGAAATGGGAACCAATGAATCGGACCTGACGTTGCACACGATTGCTTTGTTTGCCAAAAAAGTGAAACTTTGAAGTCAAATTGATGTCCCAGACGACTGAAATTCTTCATAAATAGACCACCAATGGTATTTAATGAAGTTGTCAAATGCTTGATTTGGTTACTGTCCCCAAAAGGAAAGGACCTTGAGCTTCACGAAATGTCTACTCGCATACTCTCTCTCTCTCTCTCTCTCTCTCTCTCTCTCTCTCTCTCTCTCTCTCTCTCTCTCTCTCTCTCTCTCCTCTCTCTCTCTCTCTCTCTCTGCTAATAATAAGTTGTATTTGGGGGGGTCATCTTTCAACTCAAACATGGAAGCAAAGACGGAACAATGATGATGGATAATATTTCTGTTGTGGGTTAATTTTGCAGGATTGATTTTTTGAGAGAAAATGGTGCTTCTCAAAGAAATCGTGTTTGCCAGTTCTTTCACGGGCTCTGGAGTTAAGCATCTGCTACTTGTCGACAACTCAGACAAGAGCGCAAGCAATCGGAGCATAAGAAGGTTTCTAGCATAATCTATCTAAGGAATAATAAAGGAATTTCGGTTGTGCCATTTGAAGTTCTGTGTTGATGATTTTGTGTGCTTTCCAAGTGATGCACATATTAGCTTTAGTTGGTTGCTATTGACAAATGGGGATTTTTATTATTGCGTTCACTTTCATTTTGCTTAACTAAAAATCAAACAAAAGAAAGAAAAAATGACCAAAAAAAAAATGGCGAGTTCCCGGATAGACCCTAGAATCTTCCTTATGATATGGACATCGTGCCATATCAAGGAGATCATGGTCCGAGATCTTTAGAGTGGAAGCAATCTTGGATCAGGACTTGAAGAATCTTGGATCTCTTGGTGCAACACGATCAAATTTGGTCAGTTGCAAGGAAACAGGTCGCTGATTAATACTCACTACTAAAGCCGTAACAGATGTCGTTTTTTTTGCGTTTCGGAGTAGTTTTGATTTTTTTTAAGTTTTTTATTTAAGCGCTTTTATTAATTCCAGTGGTGTTTTCGTAATTTTGCATTTAGGGTTAACACCATATAAAAAGGGTGTTTAGGGTTTCTTTGGAGGAACATGATTCACTTTAATACAACGAGACGTTCTTCTCTTCTTTGAGTCTCTGTGGACTTGACCTTATTAAGGCCTTCCTTGTGGCGGTCGATTCAACTAATCAAGTAGGATAGCGAATTCTCTTGTTCGTGGCCTTCCTTGTGGCGGTCGATTCAACTAATCAGTATAAACGTGACCTCATCAACAGGTCACGTTTATACTGAGGTTACCAATAACAGGTTCGATTGGGGGTCAAGGTTTTGCGATTCGCACTTTCCAGACCTTCATAGAATGATCAACTTCCGCTCAGATTCACTTCATCTGGTATCAGAGCCCAAGTTCTACAAGGTCTAGTTATCCTAATTTTGTTACTTTCATTAGGCAAATTGAGAATTATTGAACTAGGATATCAGATTTTAACCGAATTAGTGATCCAAATCGTTCTTGCTGCATTTTTTTTTCTTTTCGGTCCTAATGTGTCTTGATTGTATTTGAGTTCATAAAAAAAAAAGGTTTCGGCAAAACAAAAAAGAAAAGACCAAGCTGAACAAAAAAAAATATCAACCGAAAAGAATCGAGAAGACGACTCGTTTATTAGTTGGACTGAACTGAATTTAAAAAAAAGTATCAAAACTTGAGTTCGACAATTAGTGAAAGGTTAACGAATTATTTTGATCCTGCTTGGTGGTTTGGTTGATTGTTATGAGGTGGGTGAGAAAACGGTTTTCAGTTCGATAAAGAGCTTGTGAGAAGGGATATGAGAGGTAAAAGGCAATAGTATGTAAGCTTAATTGAAAAAAAAAAAAAAAAGCCAACATTGAGTTTGAGATATAGCAAAGGTGGTGGAGCTACAACATTATATTGAGTTGGAGGAATTGGTGGATAAGGCCATCAAAATTGAGAGGCAATTGAAGTTGGACCGAAATTACAAGAGTAGTGGAGGTTCAAGCTCAAATTGGAAATCCCATTGGAAGAGAGATGAGAAGTCGAATTTGAAGGGAAACAACCCCAAGGCCGAAACTTTGAAGGAAAAAGAGAAGGATGGCAAAGTTGGTTTAAATCCAGCTTCAGATAAAACTGAAAACCTTAACACTAAGACTCGTGATATTAAACATTTCAAGTGTTTGGGCAAGGCCATATAGCAAATCAGTGTCCTAATAGGAGGGTGATAATCATGACTGGGCATAATGATGTTAAATCAGAAAGTGAGAGGAAGGAAGAGGATGATGACATGTCACCATTAGAGGATTGTGGTAATGTTGAGATGCCATCAAATGATGAATTAATGGTGGTTAGGCATTGTCTTAGTGTTCAAGCCAAGGAGGAAGATCAATACCAGCAACGTGACAATTTGTTCCATATACGATGCGTGGTGGATGGCAAGATTTGTAGTTTGATTATTGATGGGGGCAGTTGTGCGAATGTGGCAAGTTGTACCATGGTGGAGAAGTTGGGGTTAAAGACTGCAAAACACCCTAGACCATATAGACTTCAATGGTTGAATGATAGTGGTGAGGTGAAGGTGTCGAAACAAGTTCGAGTTCCATTTGAGATAGAAAGATATAAGGACGAGGTGGTAAGCGATGTTGTACCTATGCAAGCAGGTCATGTTTTACTTGGTAGGCCATGGCAATATGATCGGAAGGTACATTATGATGGGTACACTAATCGATATTCATTGGTAATGAATTAGAAGACTTATACCTTGGTGCCAATGACACCTAGTGAGGTGTATGAGGATCAATTGAAACTAAACGTGAGGCTGAGAGGGAGAGAAAAGGTGAGAGAACCAAGGTTTGTGAGAAGAGACCGAGACGTAAGGAAAAGGAGAGATCGAGGGAAGAAGAGTGGTAAAAGCCAAGGGAAAAGGAGAGAGAAAATAAGAGAGGCAAAAGAATTTCTATGTAAAACCTAGCGAAGTGAGGAGAGCTTTAATTCTAGACCGACCGATGCTTGTACTTTTGTACAATGAGGCACTGTTTACTACTAACGATCTTGACCTGAGTTTGCCTAGCTCTGTTGTGTCTTTATTACAAGAATTTGAATATGTTTTTTCCTGATGAGATTCGTGGAGCGTTACCCCCAATGCGAGGCATAGAACATCAATCGATTTGATACCTGGTGCATCACTGCCTAACCAACCCGCATATTGAAGCAATCCCGAGGAGATAAAGGAACTTTAACGGCAAGTTAATGAACTATTGGAGCGCGGGTATATGCGAGAGAGTCTGAGCCCGTGCACCGTCCCTATTTTGTTGGTACCAAAGAAGGATGGGTCATGGCAAATGTGTGTTGATTGCTGAGCAATTAATAATATTACGGTAAAATATCGACACCCTATTCCTAGGTTAGATGACATGTTGGATGAATTGCATGGTGCTAGCATATTTATTAAGATCGATTTGAGAAATGGTTATTATCAAATTAGGATGAAAGAAGGGAATGAATGGAAAACTGCATGTAAAACCAAGTATAGGTTGTATGAGTGGTTAGTCATGCCATTTGGACTAACTAATGCATTTAGCACATTTATGCAACTTATGAACAATGTATTGCGTGCTTTTATTGGTCAATTTATAGTTGTCTATTTTGATGATATCTTGATATATAGCAAAAGCCTTGATGACCACATTGAACATGTCCGAGCTGTTTTGCAGATTTTAAGGACTGAGCAATTATATACTAGCCTCGAGAAATGCTCTTTTGTGACTAACAAATTACTGTTTCTAGGGTTTGTTGTTAGTACTGATGGTATACAGGTTGATGAGGAAAAAGTGAAAGCAATCCGTGAGTAGCCGACACCTAAGACTGTGGGTGAGGTGTGTAGCTTTCATGGCTTAGCAAGTTTTTATCGACAATTCGTAAAAGACTTCAGCACCATTGCCACACCTTTGACCGAAGTTATCAAGAAGCATGTGTGTTTCACACGAGGAAAAGAGCAAGAGAGAGTATTCAATCTGTTAAAAGATAAGTTGACTAACACTCCTTTGTTATTTTTATCGAATTTCGGTGTTGCTTTTGAGATAAAGTGCGATACTTCTAGTATAGGAATTGGAGCCATGTTAATACAAGGAGAACATCCCATAGCTTATTTCAGCGAGAAATTAAGTGAAGCAACATTGAATTATCCTATTTACGATAAGGAGATGTATGTTTTGGTGCGAGCTTTGAAGACTTGGCAACATTATCTATGGCCAAAGGAGTTTGTGATCCACACTGACCACAAGACCTTAAAATACTTAAAGGGACAGCAAAAGTTGAAAAAAAGATATGCCAAATGGATGGAGTTCATCGAGAGTTTTCCAAATGCGATCAAGTACAATAAAGGTAAGGAAAATGTGGTTGCCGATGCACTTTCTCAAAGTTATGCAATTCTAACTACTCTAGGAGCAAAATGTCTAGGTTTTGAGCATATCAAGGACTTATATATTGATGATGAAGACTTTGGAAGAGTGTTTGAAACTTGTGAACACGTTGCATTTGAAAAATTCTATAGGCATAATGGTTATCTCTTTCATGAGAACAAGTTATGTTTGCCTAAATGTTATTTGCGTGAGTTGTTGGTGTGAGAGGCACATGGTGGTGGCTTAATGGGACATTTTGACATTAATAAAACTTATGAAGTGTTGTATGAATATTTTTATTGGCCACACATGAAAAGAGATGTCACACGTATTTGTGAAAGATGTATTGCATGTAAGCAAGCTAAGTTTACAACTAAACCACATGGTTTGCATACACCTTTGCCTATTCCGAAGCATCATTAAGTTAATATTTCAATGGATTTTGTGTTAGGATTGCCTAGGTCTAAGCATGGTCGGGATTTTATTTATGTGGTTGTTGATCGGTTTTCAAAAATGGCTCATTTTATACCCTGCCATAAAATTGATGACGCATCGCATGTTGTCGATTTGTTCTTTTGTGAGATTGTGTATTTGCATGGTATGCCTAGGTCCATTGTTTCTAATCAAGACACTAAATTTCTTAGCTACTTTTGGAAAATATTTTGGAAGAAATTAGGCACATAGCTTTTCTTTTCTATTACTTATCATCCATAAACTGACGGTCAAATTGGGTAGTTAATAGAACTTTAGGGATATCGTTATGTACTATAATTAAAAAAAACATAAAGTCTTGGGAAGATTATTTGCCACATGTTGAGTTTGCATATGATAGGAGCATGCATTCTGCTACTAAATTTACACCTTTTGAAGTTGTTTATGGCTTTAATCTTTTAACTCCATTGGATATAACCCCTTTGCTTGTTGATGAGCATATGAACTTAAATGGGTCTAGGAAGGCCGAATTTGTCAAGGCATTTCATGAGAAAACGCGGTTGAATATTAAGCACAAGACCAAGCAATATGCAAAGCAAGCCAACAAAGAGCTCAAGAAAGTAGTGTTTGAGCCCGGCGATTGAGTTTGGGTTCATATGCGCAAGAAGCGTTTTCCCAAGCGGTGACTTTCTAAGTTACAACCGCGAGGGGATGGACCATTTATGATGTTTAAGAGAGTTAGCAATAATGTCTACAAACTTGACCTTCCAGGTGAGTATGGTATTAGTGTTACTATCAATATTTTTGACTTAACTTTTTTTGATGCAGGAGATGATTTAAGGGCAAATCCATTGCACAGGGGAGGGAATGATGTGGATATCGTGCCATATCGAGGAGGAGATGCTAGGGACCCATTGTCCTATCCTCTTGGTTTGATTACTCGAGCAAGGGTGAAGCAATTCAAGCAAGCTATTGGCATCATGGTTCGAGATCTTTGGAGTGGAAGCGATCTTGGATTAGGACTTGAAGAATCTTAGATCTCTTGGTGCAACAAGGTCAAATTTGGTCAGTTGCAAAGAAACGGGCCACTGATTAATACTCACCTCTAATGTCATGACGGATGTCTTTTTTTTTTTCATGTTTTGAAGTAGTTTTGATGTTTTTTGTAAGTTTTTTATTAAGCGCTTTTATTAATTCTAGTGGCGTTTTCATAATTTTGCGTTTAGGGTTAACACCATATAAAAAGGGTGTTTAGGGTTTCTTTGGAGGAACATGGTTCACATTAATACAACGAGATGTTCTTCTCTTCTTTGAATTCTCTGTAGACTTGACCTTATCAAGGCCTTCCTTGTGGCGGTCGATTTGACTAATCGAGCAGGATAGCGAATTCTCTTGTTCGTGGCATCTATAACGTCGATTGGTTGACACAAGTTTGTCAATAAGTCACGTTTATACCAAGATTACCAATCACAGATTCGATTGAGGGTCAAGGTTTTGCGATTCGCACTCTCCAAATCTTCGTAGAATGATCAACTTTCGCTCAGATTCACTTTACCTTAGAACCTATTGACAGGGTAGGTTCTAGGTTCTCTGATATGTATGATAAGTTCTAGATTCTAAAAATTGAAGGACCGGTTCTGACATTATAAGTTCCAAGTTCCAAGTGGAACTTGGACTAATCCTGAAACCACTCACCCTTAACTTGAACTTACCTTGGCGGACATCTAGAGTTTTACACGTTTTAGTCGGCCACAAGTTTCCTTTTTTTGCCCTCCTGAATTGTGACATTCTACCTACTTCAATTGTGCTTAAAAAAAAGGCATGATACTTATCCAAAAATAAAAGAAAAATGAATTTCAATATTCAAAACATGAAAATACAGTCATTACCAAGGCGAGTGATTTAAAGACTGAATACAATTTGCAACACGAGCATCCATGAGCTCGGGACTTATTCATGTGAGGTACGCTTTCTCATCATTATAAATATTGAGATCAGGCTATAGCAACAAAGGTGTTTTAGAAGTGAGTACTTTGTGAAATCCCTAGATCATAATTGCTAGGATTTCGAGAAAAGAACATCACAAGTATCATAATTTTCGTACGACACTCACTTGGAGGCCATAACTTTTTTTTTCAATCACTTGAATGCCATAATTTATGTATATCAATCACTTGAGGGCCATAACTTTTTTCCGATCACTTGAGTATCATAACTTTTTTCAGATCACTTGAGTATCATAATTTTTTTCCGAACACTTGAATATCATACAACTTTTCAATCGACCACTTAAGTACCATAACTTTTTGAAAATGTTCACCACAAGTGCTATGCCACATCGGATTTTCGGCACTTGGGTGAATATTTTGTAAAATTTTTGATACGTAATTGATCGATTGAAAGTTATGGCACTTAAAGTGAATGTTTTTTTTTAAAAGTTATAGCACTTAAGTGGTCGAAAAAAAAGTTATGACACTCAAGTGAGTTTATACGAAAGTCATAATACTTGTGGTATTCTTATTCCGTATAATTTCCAACGATGCTGCATGAACCAAGAAGATAACGATTTTCAACGCATGTTCGTCCTCAGTTGGATCTTCATGTTGCGTGGAAGTCTCCATTTCTCTATCACTTTATTGCTCGAGTGGTTGCAAGAGAGACAACAAAGAGAGAAAGAAGATGAAGGAAAGTTGATGCGGGACACGCAAGGAAAGAAAAAAGAAAACTGATATATAAAAGAAAAGGGACTCAACCTTCAAATGCTAAAAAGGTAAGACCTAGAAAAAGCAATATAATCAAAACACTGTGAGGCTTTCAGCTAATAGCGTAGGCGAAAAAGGGTGGTCCGATAGAAATACCATACTTATACATCTAATAGCTGAAAAAAAAACAGAAATGAAAAAGAATAGGTGGTCGAGTTTATCCATCATTCGTACATTAGCGATGACACATCATGACTATTTGAGTACAAACTCCACCAAAGCAAAAAAAAAAAAAGTAAGAAAATATAAAATAACGTAAGAAAAATCTCCTGCAGTCCTGCTCACTCGCCTCCGGGCCGCCAGGTAAATCCATGTGTTCTTCTTCCTGCGTATGAAATTGCAGCGAAGCAGCCCGGGTAGCAAGCAAGAAATTTCTCACGTGAAAAACCATCGAAACCCCCTAATTATGTTTATTGTAACGCATTTACTCCAAACTTTTTTTTTGTGATATCAAAAATGCCAAAATATACCCTCTCTCTGACACATTTATCCTAAATTTTTTTTCTGCAAAATAAAAAAATCCCAAACTTATATCTATATGTCAAGGTCCGTCAAATGATTTCTCAGTCAAAACAGCATTATTTTTATTTCACTTAAACCACGTGAGCGTCATGTCAACACATTTACTTTCGGCATCTATGTATGCAAATTTTTAACGTTGCTCATTGACGGGAGGTAAATGTATCATACAGGAACAAGTTTGGAAATTTTTGTATCACATAAAAATGTTTAGGGTAAATGTATCACAATGAGGATAGTTTCAGATTTTTGATGGCTTTTTCCCTTAAGTTTTCAGTGAAACAAACGCACCATTAGTTTAGCTACATGTTCGCAACAATAATTGAGAACCAATTACCACTCGACCAATCCCGCTAACAATTTCAAGAAAATCAAAGCAAGATGTGTCTCGATGTATTATTTCTCCCAAGAAATTTCAAGAAACCAAAAGCGACAAATGATTAATGACCGAGAAAGGGACATGAACTCACATTAGAAAACGCAAAAGTATTACAGATACTTTCAAAAATAATTTTGTTCTCGATCCGAGGAAAGGGTAGACAAAATTCCCTTACTAGGCCCAATGCAGTTTGACCCAGATTCTTTCCATCAAAGCCGAAAATTTTTTTGTAGCAACATCAAGTACTCTAAACAGCGAAACGGAGAAGAATAGGCAGTTAAAGTAGCATTCTTGATTGATTGGATTCGAGGATCCGAATTACAGAACGAGCCCGATCTATAAGTTTTATGCATTCATGCAAAGCACGCATTTCTATACATACAAGGTTCTTTCTCCTCCCATACCGTCGTTAGAAAACACGTAGCGAAAGGCACGGTTGGCGGTCTTTAAAGATTCATGATTGCTGTGACAATGTCGGGGCCGTCCATTACTGATGGGGACAGAAACAACGACGTTTGTGGTGGCGGGAATGGTTTGCCACTAAGAATTGAAGGCCATTGCCAGCTTTTGTGGTGAGTGAAGGGTGTCGAGAAATCGTCGCGGCCAGTAGTAAGGAGAGAAAGAAGAGTATGTTGTCCAGAAATACTCTCAGGTTTTCTCTTGGCTTCAAGGTGTTGCAGTTTAGCTTTGACTTCTTCAACGAGTCCTTTGATAAACTTGGCTTCGTCTCTGTTTAAATGAAAACAGAAAAAAAAAAAAAAAAAAAAAAAAAAAGAAGAAGCATGGGACAAGTCCACATTAGTAGTAGGACGCTAATTTTAAAGTTTTATGTTAGAGCAATGTGCATTGTTGGGTAAAAATTTGGTAACAGTTAATATATTCAGATCCAATCTTTCTTCGTCATATTGGCTAAGTAGCCCCCCTCAAATGCTTGTTACGTATTTTCATATCAACAAGAAAATTCATACACCAGACCAGACCATCTTTTTCCATATTTTCAAAGCTTATTCACTTACTATTTGAATCAAATCAGTGGTTCGAGAAATCAGGAACTTTCGAATAAATAAAAAAGAATAGAGATCCTTTGCCGAGAAGGGGAAGCATTATCATGTGCCTTTATCTCGAAATGACCCAAAGAGCTCCTAGTTTTCGGTCGTCCCCTCACATAGATTTTTTGACCTAAATCTAACTCCTCTCTCTGTAGAGCCAATAACTTCATGCGAGGGATAAATGAAATTTTTATCAAATCTAGGATCCTTATGCCCATTAGATTCCGAAAATTCGTAGTATGTTTGTGGCATCCCATTTCTATCTCGGCATAGATCTAAGGTGCTAACCCAAACCCCACCCCTCCAACTATTTGCATCTCATCGTAGGCATGGAACGTATTGATCTAATGGGGGAATTTTGATACCAACATTTGTCCTTGTATTTTTTGGAAAACTTTCCCATATATTTAGGCTCTATCTATTTTGCAAAAAATGAATTATTTCAAAAACATTTTCCTAACAATAATCGCTTGTATCAATTGAAACCATTGTCATTGGAAAATGTCATCGTTATTGATAAAACTTATGTCTAAACATTCTCGTGGACGATGAAAATTTTCATTCATTAATTTAACAAAAAACGTTTTTCAAATAATTTATTTTTCGCGAAACAAACGGAATCAGTATTCTCGGTCCAGATGTCTAGTTCGGTCGCTTCATCCTCTTATTTATCAAATCTGGATCTCGAGAAAGATAGAACGCTAGGCCCAGCAAAAGACAGAATCCAGAGAGTGGTATCAGAAACTTACGAATTGTCCTCGAGATGCAATCCTGGGAAGTTGGAAGTAATGGAAAGAGCATTCCTCCATTCCTCCACCATGTCTGAATCTTTGCCATGCCTCCGCTCATGCTTGGCCATGGCTTCTTCATAAATCCCAGTCCGTTGCATCACTTGGCTCGGCTTCACTTTATAGAATACGGTAACCACCAGCTGTTCCTTGAGCTTGGTACGCTCGAAGATCTGCACCAGCTCTTTTAGACACCATTCAGAGGAGGCGTAGTCTTGGGAGAAGACGACGATGGCGACAAGGGATCGTTCGATGGCCTTTTTGAGGGCCGGCGTTAATTTTTCACCCTGGTGGAGGTCCTCGCTATCCACGAAGGTTTTGATGCCACTCCGGACCAAAGCCTTGTGTAGATTCTTCAGGAAACCCTCGCGCACGTCCGGTCCTCGGAAGTTCACAAACACATCGTGCTTCGAACGTTCCTTCGAACCCATTCTGGAATCGACGATGAAACTTGGAAATTCTCTCAGCTCAAGTATTGGGCGGAATTTGGGTAGTTCATGAAGGAACTTTCTTGCTTGCTACCCATGTTGCTTCGCTGCAATTTCATACGCAGGAAGAAGAGCACACGGATTGACCCGGCGGCCTGGAGACGAGCGGGCAGGACTGCATGAGACTTTTCTTATGTTATTTTATATTTTCTTACTTGTTTTTTTTTTTTTTTGCTTTGGTGGAGTTTATACTCAAATGGTCATGTTGCGTCATCGCTCATGTACGAATAATGGATAAGCTCTACTTAAATGTCGAATGCCCATTTTCATCCCTAATTTCTTTCTCTAGAGCTTACCACAAAAGCTGTCATCGAGGCTTTGATACTACGCCACAACGTCCACCTTCACTCCATGTCTCTTTTGCCAGACCGAACCGTAAAAGCTGCTTTGAAGCATGCTAGTTAGATTGCTTCCTTAGTACATTCACCAAACATCAATGCACATTGGGAGTGGGCCTCCAATTAACCACCGCCTCTTAAACCAGTTGTTGGGAGCGAGCAATAGATTTTCCACTTCTCGAAAGGTTCGATAGCATTCAAATGTGCCAATCCATCATCCACGAGAAATTGTTAGCCGGGATTGATGGTTCACAATTATAGCTACGAATCTGAAGCTGAACTAAATGAGGATTAAAATGTGTGCGTACTCATAATTTCTCTCGTGTCTCTCAAGAAACGCGATATGAAAGATTATTATGTGAGCCAATTTATATTAAATTAATTCCGTGATTTGAGGACGGAATGAGATTTTGTAGATGATGATGTCAACCGCAGCAAGGTCTCTAATTGTAACTAGTCATGGGAAGATCATAGGTTCTTCAACTTAACGCGACGTCACGAGCCAACGTCGGCTGAACAACATCCAAAGCTCGTCTATCCAATAATTCCCAGTCAGCTTGCTTCATTGCCTCTGGCTTCTCCCCAGATAGGGGCAAGTGCAGTTTCCTCTGAAAAGATAATCCTCAATTTGCATATTCCAGAAACTAAAGTCCTTCTCATCAAATCTATCTATTTTCACTTTTCCTTCTTCTGTCACCATCGATTCACTTCAACTCAGCCAAGCTTAGCTCTGATACCAATTGTTGCGAAAACAAGTGATCAAATAATAAAATAGACAAAACAATCAATTAAATCGGACACTAGATTTACGTAGTTTAGTCATAGTGATCTATGTCCATGGGAAGAGTAGCACGAAATTTTACTATAAATTAAGCGATATAATTGATATTACAACCACACTTAAGTCACTAGTACACTCCTTGTGTTTTTCAAATTTCAATTACACCCAATAACACATAAAGTACTTAGTTCAGATAAACTTTCCTATTATATTTTCCTTGGACGATCCCACCGGATATGTTCGGATCCGAAAGTTACGGAACTTGAAGTTCGAAACTTGCTCGATGAACATCTAAGAAATGAATTCCATGCTTCCCCTTCATCTCGGGTCGGATTTCGTCTGCTGATTTAAATTCGAAATATAATTTAATATTTGTCGCGAGCCAACTCGCCTTCTGCCAACTTTCCAACCGGTTGGCCGCCAAGTTTGACTTGTCGTCTAGGCCGAGTTGCGTCTTGCAGAGGAGAGGAGACAAATCTAGAGAAGAGAGAGGGTGTGGCGTGGCGTTGCCTCTGCTTTTCTTAATCTTTAAGCATTTGATTTCGACCTTTGGTTGATGACTTGTAACGGTCAGAGGGAGAGTTGACTGCCTGGAAAATGCCGAGGATTGATTTTATAGACGGGACAGCCAGGGTGGTGGGCGCGCTTTTAATCTCTCTTCCTTTTTGCAGCTTGCTGATCGCCCTTAAAAAGGTTGTTAACTAAGAACAACCACGCTCGAGAGAGAGGAAGATTTCCGGTGTCCGAATGGCTACTTCGAAGGAACGACAATTCGAGTACGACGTATTTTTGAGCTATAACCGGTGCGAACGTGACGGCGGCATCTTCTTCCCGCAGCACCTGCACGACGTCTTGAATCAGAAAGGCATCAAATCCTACAAATATAGTGAAGATCTCGAAAACGGCGAAGAAATAGTCCCCGAGGTCGATGAGGCCTTGGAAAATTCTCGAATCGCCGTCGTGATCTTGTCAGCACACTACGCTTCGTCGGCATCGTGTTTGAGCGAGCTGGTAAAAATCCTACGGCAGAACAACGTGATTGGGAGAAGGGTGGTGGTTGTGTTTTATGGGGTGTTGCCGAGCTGCGTCCGAAGACAGACCGAGAGCTACCAGGCAGCAATGGAGAGGCACGTGGACCTGTACGGGAGCAGTTCGGATAAGGTGAGGCAGTGGAGAGAAGCTCTTACGGAAGTTGGGGGACATGCGCGGGCGGATTCTCGCCGGCAATGGGTACGTTTGATCCACGCGTTCTTCTCTTTGTTTTTTGGGTAAATTCAATTAATTAAGAAATAGAGGGGTTACGATAAGAGTCCCGTGCAGTTTTACCTTTCAATAGGAAAAGGGGAAAGCTTAATCCCCAGGGTCAAGTCAGAAATTCAACGCACCTTGGATGCGTAAAATCGTTAATATCTGTACGAGTGATTTCTTGTGACGCGTGAGTGAAAACATTAGCACTCCGGTCGTATTTCCTCAGAGAATTACAAGAGTTTGTAGTAGTTCTGATGAGGTTAGAAGCGACGCCACCCTCGTCAACATCACGATCATATTTTGAGTTGTTGTTGGCTTATAACTTTAATGCTGCAAATGAAATGATGTGTAAAGGAATAAGTTATGTGATTTGGGCTTTGAACAGGGGCGATGCAGAGCGTGTTCAAGAAGTTGTTCAGGATATTGAAACAATGCTACACCAACTGAAAGCGCCGACCGCCCGGGAAGCGAGTCCTAAGCCCCCAAATTGGGCCGTAGTCATTGGGATTTTGACGTCGTGTGCACCAGTGATTTTCGGCCCAACCATTATTCTTCTGTCGTCCGGGCTTGCTGACTACTTTCCCATTGGTATAGTGATGTTTACTGTCTATTTCAGTGTTTTCGCGTACCTCGTATTTGCCGCTCATATTATTTATAGTAAGATGAGACAGAATACTGCCTAAACTCGATCCAGCTAGAATCTAGCGTTGGCCGTGGCCGTGGATTGAGTCTGTGTATCATTCATCTCCGTGTCTCTGTTGTAACTTCAACTTTGCCTCGGCTACATGTTGTTTAAAGATCGTGTAATGCTCCTAATTTATCTTCTATTATGTCCATAAGATTTCTTCTTCATTTGGCTTAAAGTTGGTTTTCTTGTCTCTGTGTTCTATATATTATAACTTTATATTTTGCCCTCCACAGTTGGGGCATCATGGACTTTTCAAATCTCACTCCTCTAAGAGGTGGCAAAATGGGTCCAAAACCCATTAGTCAACTCATATTTGATGGGCCAGGTCTTAAATGGATTGCCTAAAATTAAAAGGAAAAAGAAAAGAGAGTTCAAATGAGTCCAACAAATAAATGTTTAACTCCATATGGGCCCATATGGGTTGCGAATGTTACCTTTTTTTATTATTAATTGATGTAGGAATTTCTGGATGTCACGGTTTGCTACTCCTTAATTCAGGTATCCTTCTACACCAACAATACTCATTTTGAATCTCCAACCCCAACATCCATCCCAAGTCTCTTTGTCCAGAGTGAATCATAAAGACTGTCATTAGGATTGCATTGCTACACCACAATAGCCACCCTCACTTCAGACAAAACACCAATACACATTGAGAGTGGGCCACTAATTAACTATCGGCTCTGATATCATTTATTGGGAGTGCGTAACAGAAGCTCGATACATTTATCTAGAAAAATCGCCAAGAGGGAAACCCAAGTTAAAGCCTGTCAACATATCGAGTTGGACCTACTTTCACTTAAAAGCTTAATCCAATGAGCTATAGATCAATTAGATATATTAATTACTCAACGATACACCAATTCTTCGACATGTGACTTTTTTTAACACAACTCACACGTATATCTCAACAATCTCCCGTTCACATGTAAACTCAATATAAGATCTATTCTAGTTTAATTTAAGTATCCTTCTATACCAACATGTCTCTACTTGAATGTCAAATGTTCACTTTCATCCCTAATCTCTTTCTCTAGAGCTTACCACAAAGGCTGTCATCGAGGCTTCGTTACTACACCACAACATCCACCTTCACTCCATGTCTCTTCCGCCAGACCGAACCATAAAAGCTGCTTTGAAGCGTGTTGGTTAGATTACTTCCTTAATACATTCACCAAACATTAATGCACATTGGAAGTGGGCCTTCAATTAACCATCGGCTCTAATACAAGTTGTTGGGAGCGAGCAATAGATTTTCCACTCCTCGAAAGGTTCGACAGCATTCAAACGTGCCAATCCATGATCCACAAGAAATTGTTAGCCGGGATTGATGGTTCACAATTACAGCTGCAAATCTGAAGCTGAACTAAATGAGGATTAAAGTGTGTGCATACTCATAATTTCTCTCGTGTCTCTCAAGAAACGCCATATGAAAGATTATTATATGATGCAATTTATATTAAATTAATTCCGTGATCTGAGGACGGAATGAGATTCTGTAGATGATGATGTCAGCCGCAGCAAGGCCTCTAATTGTAACTAGTCATCGGAAGATCATAAGTTCTTCAACTTAATTAGTGAAGTTTGACATTGCTATGCATTATAATTATACCTCGACTTTGAGCCAGCAAATAGAGCCCGACCCAGATCTAAATAGATTGCGTAAACACACAAAGTTCAAAAGCAAGTCCAGTGTCCGAACTTTTACATGAAAATCTGTGTTTTACTCGGCTACAAGTTTCCTTTTTTGTGGTGAGTGCCTTGGTGTGTGCAGAGTTCGTTGGTGAACAAAAGAGTCCAAGTTTGTGCCACAGGTCTTCTCGTAAATTACATCCTAGTGAAGATCCACAAGTGTGTAGAAGCTGAAAAAAATCCGGTGATAAGATATGTATACCCTTTTATGGGATCGAGAGATTATTTCACAAGAATTATTATAGCTAAACACTATATGAGCTATTGGGTATAATTGGGCCGAGAACACATTAAGAGTATTTATATGACTCAAGTATAAATATAATCTCTATCATCTTGCTTAATTTATAGTATAATCATATGCTACTCTCGCCTTGGAATAGGTCAAACCTACCGAATCACGAAAATCTAATGTTTAATTTATGTTATTGTTTTTGTCTATTATTGTATTTGATTACTTGTTTTATGCAATAACTAGTATCGAAGCTCTTGACTAGGTTGAAGCAAATCGAATGTGACACAAGGAAATGTGTAAATTAACGGATGGAACGGATTTCGGTTTCTAGAAGTTGTGGATTGAGGATTACCATTATCAAAGGAATCTACGCTTAGCCATGTCGAAGGAGAAGCTAGAGTCGATGAAGTAAGTTAATTGTGATTTACTAGACAAACAAACATTGGGTGTTATTCGGCTGATGTTGGCTCATAATATTGCTACATTGTGAAAGAGAAAACCACTAGGGGACTAACCAATGCCAGGTCGAACATGCACAAAAAGCTCTCTATGATCAATAAAGTCCAATTGATGCGATGCTTGTTTCACTTTGAGATGGGCGAAAGTGTGTTAGTTATCGAGCATATAAATGAATTTAATGTAGTCGTTAATCAATTGAATTTGGTTGAGATTGACTTTACTAGTGAGGTACATGCCTTAATTCTATTATTCGCATTGCCTTATAGTTAGAATGCTACTATTACTACTTTTAGTAATTATTCTTGATCCAAAATCTTGACATTTGATGAGGTTTGTAATTGATACTAAGTGAGAACTTCTATAGGAGAGAATTTGGTGAGGGTAAAGGACAAAATGGTACTTGTGTTAGCAAGAGTAGTGCGAACCTCAAAATACAATCACACTAGGACCGATAGTATCACCCATCAAAATTGTGGCAAGAAGGAGCATCTCGGAAGAGACTACCTTAAGCTATAGCATGAAAAGGGTAAGGAAATTTGAGTTAAGTGTGTCGATGATATTGCTGCAATGGTTTAAAGTAACTTGGATGGTGTTGTCTTGTCTTTCATAGAGGATTCTTCGTTTCAATGATGGGCTATGGAGTGGTTGTTCCTCTCTAACCACATCAAACATGAACTGGTTTACTACCTCTCGTTCCACAAATAGTGGTAAAGTGTAATTATGGAGCAATGCTAAGTGCGATGTTAGGGGTGTTGGCAATGTCAAACGAAAATACTCGGCGGTATTGTGAGGACAATGACCGATGTGAGACATAATTTAGAATTAAAGAAAAACCCAATTTCCTAAAAGGTGGTGGAATGATAATGAGTAGAATCAGGTATAGAGACATATACGAGCTTCAAAGAAAGACAATGACAGATTTCGCTGCGGAGATGTTATATGCATCTAATTGAGAGTTCGAATTGAGACATATGCGTTAGGTACATATTGGCGAGAGAAACCAAAAAATTCTTATTGAAAGCAATCTACTGAATGGTTAAGTGGCTGAGGAACTACATGTATGTAGGTTTTGTGACTTAAGCAAACAGTTGAAAGTGGAGTTCTCTACAATGTCAAAGAAACCACGGAGATTGCAAAGTTGATTCATTTTACTATTAGCGAACTGTCGTGGTTTCCTTTGAGGAAGAGTGTCGGATTTATGCCTATAGCGGTGGATAACTCTTCAAGGAGGACCTAGGTATTTATACTAAGGCATAAGTTTGATGATGTTGTCAATATTAGAAAGTTGAGAATGTTAATCAAAATGGAAATTGGTAAAACGGTCAAGTATGTGCGGGCGGATAGTATTAAGGAGGAGGCCGCACTAGGGCTAGTGAAACACAACATGTTGTGGAGTTGATAAGCATAACATTATCAGAGACAACTCATAGAATGCTCTCTAGTGCTCGTATGACTAGGAGATTCCTGGAGGACGCGTTTACCACGGTGAGTTACCTATTGAATAAATCCCCATCGACTGTAATCGGATGTTGAACTCCCGAGAAGATATGGTTAGGTAATGTTATTGATAATCTTGGTTTTAGAATAATTTGTTACCTATATTATGTTCGAGTTTAGTGATGATAAGCATGATGGAGAACAAGAAAGTGCATATTCCCAAACTATGCACAAGGTGAGCGAGCTTATCGTCGTGATGTTCGAAATTAGATTCACCTATTATTGGCAAAAAAGTTACATATGGCGAGTCTCTAATGCTTTATGGATTGGAGTGATTGTGCGGTGTATATACAGACCATGACGCTATTTAGCTCAAGATGGAGTTACAATAAGAAACTCCTAAGGTGGAGGGTGTTAGCATGGTAATCAACATAGATGATGCTTATAGGGAGGTGGAGCTTATAAACCTAATGATTGTTGGAGTTGCTCAAGGTACGAGTTCGATCTCCTAATGAGTATGTATGCAACATTTGTTTTGTTTTATCTCCGATAGAAGTAATTGTGTCTGAGAATTGTTGTGGAACGGCTAAAAATGCAAGTAAAGTTGGCATAGTGACGAGATCCACGGTTGTGGCAAATTTCAAGCATTAAACTGGAAAGAAGTCTATGGCGATTGAGCCCATGAAGGGTTGTGGAGGAGTAGCGGTAATTAGGTTTCAGCTAAGTGGTTGTAGCATTGCTCAAACACTAAGTCAAAATTGAGATTTGTTAGAATTATGTTTCGAGTTTAAGCGTACAAATGAAGCCCAACCCAGATCGAAATGGATCACGTGAACACACGAAGCTCAAAAGCAATTCCACTGTCCAAACTTAGCATGGCAAACAAAAAATTACATGTGAAACACAGATTTTTTTTAATCGTGTTTTAGTCGGCCATGAGTTGCCCCTTTTTTCTTTCGGCTTTATATATATTTCGTTCTTGGTTTTGGTGTGAGTGCAATGGTGTGTGCAGAGCTTGGCGGTGATTAAAAGAGTCCAAGCTTGTGCCCTATGTCTTCTCCGTTGATATTGTCAATATGATTCTGTTTCCACTCGAAAATGTAATTCTCTCTATTTTCTTGTCAACCTTAATATTTGTTGGCAATCAATTTTGTCCATTTTTTCCTGTGTTTTATTCTTTTCCTTATTTACTGCCAACATATTTCCTCTTCATGGAAGTTAAACTCGCTTGTGTAGTGCGTTGCATCACGATGAGTCACTTTGGGACAAATTTGTAAATCTCTAAGTGAGATAGTCAATTTTTTCACCTACTTAGCAACTTGGATTGCCAATTACTTTTCAAGCGTATGTTGCCAAACTATCTTGCGGCCAATGAGATAAAGTTATACAAATGAAAAACCCTTATTCTTCGACACGAAAAAAAAATCCCTTTATTCAATGAACCGTGTAGTACCAGTCTGTAAATTACCTCTTTGGAATGGTTAATTTTCAAAAAAACCACAGGTTATTTGTCATGCGAAAGCCCTGTTGTGAGCATATTGATCTCCCTCCTATCTCTTGGATCCAGCAGAGGATTGTAGTGTGTCCCTCGAGATTTTTGTAGACATCCAAGGAAATTGGGAGGTTTTAACTTGATAAACCTTGTTGACGATCTTTCCAGAAAATTGCACTTTCCAACACTTTTCTGGGCTCCATCTGCATTCGGTTTTATTACTTACTGTAACAACTGGTGGACTCTTGAGGAACGATAGTTTTCCTTCATGTTGGAGATACAATTTGATTATGATTCTGATTATTCTAATCATGGACTAATTGATCCAATCAATCCGTAAGATTAGATATTTAGACAGTAGAATAGGAAAGGTTATATTGAATATTCTTTCCATTATTCATCCATCTTGTAATATAAATAGGCTTGTAATACATGTACAAAAATAGAGCAATACAATACAGTTTCTCCAATATTTTCAAATTCTGTCATGTTATCAGAGCCTCCTTTCCTGGCCTAACTTCCGCGAAAATCTTTTTGAATTGCCTCTGTTCTTGTTTTCTAATTTGTTGTTGCATTCCTATATTTGCAAAACAACATCAGCATTTCGGAGGGATTCTTACTTTAAGATACCATGCAGAAAAATCAAAACACAAGTTCAGGTGAAAACTCACCACGAAATCAGAATTCGGATCAAATTGATTCAACCAAAGAAGAGCCTACTGCATCTTCTCCTGTTCCTACTATTGTTCCTGCTCAGATTCCTGCCCCGGTCCAGTGGCCACTGGTCCACTGGTTTCCGGTTCAAGGCCAATGGGCCGCCGGGCAAAGCCAACCTTGGACCCAACATAGTCCACTCGGAGGAGAAGCAGTCTCAGGCCTCAGAACTCCCAAAACCAATCCAAACAGTGGGCTGGCTAGGACATCTTCGGAGCAAAATCCGATGGGTCTAGGGACAAATCCCTACCCGATTTTCCAACCCGGCTTGGTGCCCTATGCGTTTCCAGCCGCCAGCCGCCAGCCGCCGCCCGGAGCCCGGCGACCCACTATACACATCGCCAAGCAACGGACCTGAGCTTCGGATCATCAACCTGGAGCTCACCGGACCAAACAACTACACGACCTGGGCTCAGGACTTCCGACGAGCTTTGGTGACAAAGGATAAAGACGGTTTTCTCGACGGAACCATAGCCCTTCCGACCGATGAGCGACTGCAGCAACACTGGCGCAGGTGCAACTAGCTCGTGCGCACATGGATCGGAAATTGCCTAAGTCCCAAGATCGCCGTCGAACTCCCACCGACCGAAGATTCAACAGCCATGTGGGATAATATCTGAGAGATGTATGGCAAACTCGACCGCGCCAAGCTTTTCTCATTAACCCAAGCCTTGTTGGAATTGAAGCAAGGGAACCTCTCGGTTACCGCTTGCTTCAATCGACTTTCGGCCCTATGGAACAAGCTTGAGGCAGCCGAGGAACAGCACGAAGGACCTGAGTCGACACTCAGACAATACCGTGCAATGAAGGATAGAGAAAAAGTCACAAGATTTCTATTGATTTTGAATGAGAGCTACTCACATTTCAGATCGCAAATTCTAGCCATGGGGCCGGTGCCGCCACTCGGACAAATATATCAGCTGGCCGTCCAAGAGGAAAGCCAGCGTTTAGCCACGGCTGAGTACGTGTGGGTAGGGAACAACATCATACTTGCGGCTCCGACGAGACAGGCGCAGCGAACTCTCGGGGACATCACACTCACCGCTCCAACGAGGCAGGCGCAGCGAACTCTCGGGAACCATGGAGCTCCACGAGCGGCGTTTGCCTCTCACTCGGCAGAAGAAGGAAACCCTAAGGGGTTTTAGGTGGATGGCCCAAATCAGAAAGAAGGATCTGACGACCAGCAATTGTCCATCCATTTGACCGAATCCAATGGCCCTTATCAAGCCACGTCAGCCCCGATTTTTAAACCATTGAACGGTCCACGAAGTGCCACATCATCACATAAGGGGATTGGGCAAAATTCGAAAATAAAAGGTAAATTTTGTGAATATTGCAAACGCCCACATCGTACTATTGATACATGTTGGAAACTGCACTGAAAACCAAATGATAAAGAAAAAAAGGAAAGAGAATATTCTGCTTATCAGGTTTCAACACAAGGGATCGAAGGGGCATCTCAGACCATTACACGAGATCAATATCAAAACATTATGAGAGCCCTGAATCAATTAAGGACTACCGATAAGACTGCAAGTTTCTCAGGTACTTATTTCTGCAAGACGAATTCAATTTCGATTGATGCATGGATAATTGAATCCAGTGCTAGTGACTACATAATATGCAATGATCAATTCCTTTGTCATGCCCACAAGGAATCTCATTCTTCCGTGCCGATACGCCTTCCAAATGGGAATATCACATATGTCACCAAAGTTGGCATAGTTTATCTTAGTCCAAATATCGTCCTCAAGAATGTCCTTTATATTCCAGAATTTGAATTCAATCTTATATCTGTTTCTAGGATCTGTGAGAACAATTCTTGTCGTGCTATATTCAACTCCAAAAATTGCTTCTTTCAGGACCATTCAACTGGCAAATTGATGGGCTTGGGTAATATCGCACATGGACTATATTTTTGGATCAATTTTCCTAATGATTTTGATCTATCTTCATTAAATAATAGCATTTTCTATAATGCTACCACGAGTAATAAAACTATTATTTCTTATCAACGATTTGGTCATAGTGCTCGTTTTCCTCATCCTAAATGTCCCGTTTGTCCATTAGCTAAACAATCACGAGCATCATTCCCAACAAGTACATCTCGAGCTACCAGTGCATTCTCCTTACTTCATATGGATATTTGGAGGCCTTATCATACCCCACATCGTGATGGGTCTCGTTTCTTTCTTACTGTGGGTGATGACTATACTCGTGCCACCTGGACATTTCTTATGCAATTAAAAAGTCAAACCTTTTCATGTCTGTCGAATTTTTTCTCTCTAATTAAAAATCAATTCGACAAATCTGTCCAAAGAATTTATACGGATAATGGGCGAGAGTTCTTCACAACAAAATGCACTTCTCTCCTATCCTCCTATGGGATACTTCATGAAAGCTCTTGCACCTATACTCCCCAACAAAATGGGATTGTAGAGCGCAAACATCGACATCTCCTAGAAGTAGCCCGAGCTCTCAAATATCAGGCTTCTATACCTGAAAATTTTTGAGGTGATTGTATGGTCACAGCAGCCTATTTAATCAATCGCATGCCAACTCGAATTTTTGAAGGACAAACTCCGTTTGAAATGCTCTTTGGAAAAAAGCTGGAGATCAACCGCTTAAGAGTTTTTGGCTGCTTATGTTATGCCACAACTGTGGGCCCTCGGAATAAGATGGATCCTTGCGCACTTTGTCATGACCTACCTTACGAGGGTTGAACTCGATAAGGCGGGTTTAGAGATAAGTGTTCATGAAATAGTTCATATGGCATATCATAAAAAATGATTTTATTGGAGTATAAATCTTTTGATCATCCATATGATCCATTGATCATGAACGTGGATCTTCCCTAAATCCATATCTCGCATGACAGCGGATCGATTTTGTCTTTTTTAGGAGTCGCCACTAGCCTAGGTCGGGGGTCGGCTAGAATACCCAACCGAAACGCGGGAATTTCGTTTCGGTTTCTACGAAAACCAGAGATCAAAGGTTCGGGAACTAGCTTACGTTAATATTTCTATTAACGCCATTTCGGTACCGCTAAACTTAACATAGTTGTTAACTAAGTTGTCATGCATTTGTTCTTTACCATTATCATGTTTAAAGTCTTAGTCCACTAGATGATCATGCATCTTGTTTTTGTATTTTCATTTAAAATTCTAAACTAATCTTATCTTAGTCTAGAAAAAGAAAGAAACAATCAATTGTATTAAAAGACATTTCGTAAAATAAAAAACTCAAAATATTGAAAAGACGAGCCAATTCTAAGTGCGAGAAAGTAAAAACCCGCAACTCGCCGAGTGTTTATTACAACACAAATTGAAAATCCGAGACATGATCGGGGATGAATGAATTAAGTACAAATTAAAACCGGATCGGACATCGATTTATCACCATCATTAAATGAGTACAAATGGAAATCGAATTGGACATCAATCAACCGCCTTGGTTTTTTACCATTTCGGATTATCCTCCCATAGACCGCCTCTCGGGTATCGGTGTTTACTTTCATAACATCCATTCATGATAAACAATGCACAAAGGAACAACCAAAGAAAAACAATGGTGCAAACAATTCACTAATCAAACACGGGCCTCGGGATCGGTCTTTGTTTTTTATGCATTTCGATTCACTACCCACCTAATCATCTAACATTATTTAATAAGTGGTTAACGATAATGAGCTACCATTTGCATTCACAAAATGACAACTCATATCAATTAACCCTTAAAATCGGGTTCTAAATTACCACAATGAACTACCCACCGAACATGCACCGGGCTTAACATTCATCTAACAAACACATGCATAGAAATAAAATAAGCATGCATTCAAGTCCATGGGCCTTATTTCGAAGCCAATCAAATAATGAGAAGTGGGCTTTATAAGGAGACCACTTATTCAGTTTTTATCTAATTCGGATTTTTTCTGTTCAGATGTGATTAACTACTCTAATGTTGTCCAAATGAAGTAATTCGGGTATCATTAGAAAGCTTATGCCATGAGGATCAAAAGTCAAGAAGACCATTTTTTCTAATTCCTCACTGATTTTCCCGAAAATGACAAATTTACCCTCGGTGACAGACTGGACCCGATTCTGTTACGGATTTCAAAATAATGGCGGGAAAAATAACAAATCTTATCAAAACCACGTGAAAATTTTTGTGCGATTAGGATTCTCCGTGTGAAACAAGTTTCATGTTTTGAGTTTTTGCTAAAAAATCCTCCAAATTTTTATAAAATTCGGTTTTTGCGAAGGACTCAATTGCAAATCACACTTCAACCCGAGGAGGCCTTTTATGAAATTTTGAGCAAATTGACCCTCCAAAAATTGCTATTAGGCCCTCAGAATTTCTAGTCAATATAATGAGACCTCAATGAACAACTTTGTAGTTTTGATTTTTTGAAAAAAAAGACTCCAACTTTATCAATTTCGGAGAAACATCTTCTAAACTCTAAAGGAATGAAAATCAGATCTGGACACAGATACTGATCAGATTGTGAAAATTCCTTTTGAAAATTCAAATGACCTCCGATTTTGATGAAATTAGTATCAATAGAAATATCTTGATCTCGGTGTGAACTTTCATGAAGAAAACTTTTTCATATTTCGAACACACGAATTTATGAAAATCGAAGAACACATGAAGGTCAATCAGAATCAGTCTGTCTCCCGATTCATGCCTAGATGACATTGCGGATCGTACCATGCTAAGATGCTTGGAATTTTATGAAAATTTTATGATGAACAGATTAAGATGTGATCTACAAATTTTATGAAGAAATTTTTTTGAAAAAATGATCATAGAAAATCATAAAAATCACGGAACAGCACAACATCAGTCAGAACATCATCAGAACAGACTTCAACATCATATTCCAGATTCTGATCCTAACTTCTAAACATGTTTTGACATAGCAAATCAAGTCCTATTGAGGCATATGATATATCAAATCGAAGCTTAAGACGTGCTTTACGATTCTCTAGTTCATCACTTCGCAAGATTTCGACATTAACGAGCTGAAATCGGCATCTCAAACATACTGGTTCTCCAAGATACGAATTTGCAGAATCAACTTCAAATGCACTTACCTTGTTTAACGATGCTCCGACGCAAAATCGAGCGATCTAGTCTCCGTGTTCAGATCAAGGACAGCACGGAGAAGTCTCGGAATGCTCGGCCAACCTATGATAATAGATTGCACAAAATATAGTGAGACTCGATTCGATCTCGCACTAATAAACTAGTAATGAAAAATCAAGTCAAAAGACGCAATCCGGTAGCCGTTTAACAAGAAGCCGGCCACCACAGCGATATGAAGACACTGAGGAACGTTGCCGGAGGTTCGGGATCGCCGGAGGGAGCCGCCGATCAGCCAGTTCAGCTGCTTGAACCAGCCGGTTCACCGATTAATGTTGCCAAGAGACTAATCTGGCCGGAACTTGCTGTTCCGACCACCAGCGAAGGTGGCTGATCTTGCGACTAACCTTGGGCTGCCGTGGGGGACGCCGGTGAGGTGGTGGCTCGCCGGAAAGTGGCTGGAAAGGGAGAGAGATGCGTGAGAGAGAGAGAGAGAGAGAGAGAGAGAGAGAGAGAGAGAGAGAGAGAGAGTGTGAGTGAGGAGAGAGAAACCAAATCTAAAAATGAGAGAGTTCTCAAATTTTGGAGGGAAAAAACACTATATACTCTTCTCAACTTTGAATCCTAGCCCTTAGATTGATCCAATGGCATAAAATGCACCCTTAATGATTAAGAATATTCCTTATGGATTAAGGATTGGTGACATGATACTATGGATGGACATGATCAATTCTAAATGAATGGCCATAATTGATTTTCTTACCCCCTAATTAATTTGCTTAATCCTTAAAGAATGGCATTTTGGTAATTTTCACTTAGGGGCATTTTTTGTAATTTTTTATTAAGGGCATTTTTGTAATTTTTGGGCTCAAAGGGATGGGGCCGACCTTGGCTGATCGGAATGGATCGTTGATCACCGGATTTTCAACCGAAAAATGGTCAGTCTGATCGAACCGATTCGATTTGGATCAAACTGGGTTAAGCCGGCTAGTCCCAAATTTGGCCTGATTGAACTAGTTCAATCCTTGATTCATTTGTTCCAATTTTGTGCAATTTGATTCTTATCATGATTAATTGAGCCCATTAATATCGAATTCAATTAAATTGGATTGAACCGATTTGAAATTCATGCACAAATTGATCCAATTTAACTTATTTGTCTCAATTGCTCTTGAATTTGGGTAATTGCATGACCAAGCTAGACTAACAAATTTAATTGAAGTCCAATTAACCAAATTGAATCACAATTCATCAAATTGAATATTAGTCTAGAGTGGGTCAAGTTGAATTGCACTAATTAGACCAATTACTCTTAGACTTCTTAATCATTGGCTCACTAAATTGATCAAATTGACTCAAATTCATGTGAATCTTCCAAAATTGATTTTGAATTTAGATTTGATATAAGAAATTAGGCTCATTCGTGTCTTAATTGCGCAAAATCATGAAGAATCGATCCAAATCACTGATTATGGCCAAAATTGGGGGTTTTTGTATTTGGCTTGGAATTACAAAATTGGTTCTAAAATTGAATATAAGATGACCTCTAGATCAAATGTCATGAAGAAAACTAACCCAAAAAATGACTAGAAATGAAGTAATTTCATTTTTGGACGATTTGAATCAAATTCCACAAAATGGGAAAAAGTTGATTCTAAATCGATTTATGCAAAATTTCAAATGCCAAAGGTAAATTGAATGTAAAATCAGATGATTTTTGAATTTTTGCATTTTCCGATTTTTTGGTCAAAGGTTTGACCAAAAGTCAAACCCTAGTTGACTTTTCACTAGGAGTTTGATTTTATGATCAAATCTTTGAATTTTTCTGAAATTTCCACTTCTAAAGTGAAATTGAACTTGAAAGGAATCTTTTTATGTGAAAAGCCCCAATTTGACCCAATGTTGACTTTTGGTCAAAGGGTTGACCAAAAAGTCAACCCGAAAGTTAACCATTTGACTTTTTGGGTTTTTGCATGAAATGAATAGGAAATTGTTTACAAAAGCCTGGCCAATAGACAGAATTAAAAAGCGACATTTTTTATTCAAGAAACGGGCTCTGTCGCGATCGGAAACCACAATCTCGAATTTTCTATTTTTAATGACGCGTCGGCTAAAAATTAGGTGTCAACACACTTCGATGTATTTTTATGGGATATCCTCTTTTATAGAAAGGTTACCATGTGATGGAAATATCTGCAGGGTGTTTCTTCGTCAGCAAAGATGTCATTTTTCATGAAGATGTAATTGCATTCCAGGATATGACAACTTCGTCACAATTATCTATCTCGACATCAAATCACCGTCCATTCTTATCAGAAAAAGATTTATCCGTGGGATCTTAATACGGCTTCATTGTAGCAGATCCTATGTTATCTATGCCAGTCGTTTCAAATTCTTTGAATGGGGATATTGAATCACCAATATTATCACCTGAAGAAGATCATTTGCTTGCCTCATCAGCGACACCTACCTCATCACTAGGATCTCCAAATCCGTATGTTGATGATCCTTGCTCAATAGTTACCGAACAGATGCCTATCGAGCAACCTCGACATTCTGAACGTCATGTTCGTCCCCCTACATGGACAAAAGATTACACATGTCCTACCTTGGATTCTCCAGGTACACATTATCCTATCTCCTCTTATGTTTCATTTAGTCGACTATCACCAAAACATATGTGTTGTATTAGTCGCGTATCTAAGGAGCAAGAACCATCATCTTATAAGGAAGTAGCACGCAACCCACGATGGCAACAGGCCATGGAAACTGAGTTACGTGCTCTCACCAAGAATCACACTTGGGACATTGTTCCCCTACCTTCACATCGGAAACTAATTAGTTGCAAATGGGTATATAAAATTAAGTACAGGGCAAATGGCTCTGTTGAACGCTACAAGGCTCGCTTGGTTGCGAAAGGATTTACTCAAAAAGAAGGTTTTGATTATCATGAGACCTTTTTTCCAGTCGCTAAGGAAGTAACTATTCGTTCTTTCTTGTCTATTGCTACACTTCGTGATTGGAAACTACATCAAATGGACGTCCATAATGCTTTTCTCCATGGAGATCTAGACGAAGAAATATATGTGGAACTTCCACAGGTCTTACGGTGACAGGGGGAGTCTCAGGTGTGTCGTCTCCGTAAATCCTTATATGGGCTCAAGCAGGCATCTTAGCAATGGTACGCAAAATTTACCGCTACACTCACAAATGCAAGTTTCCAATATTCCAAATATGACTATGCCCTATTTATCTGGACTAAAGGTACTTCATCAATTTATCTGTTGATATATGTCGATGACATACTTATTATGGGAAATGATAACTCCGCTGTTGGAAAATTTAAAGAATATCTGCATTCTACTTTTCATATCAAAGATTTGGGACCTCCCAAATATTTTCTTGGGATTGAGATAGCTCGATCCAACAGAGGAATTTGCCTCAGTTAGCAGAAGTTCTTTTTATAAATTGTTTCGGAAGTAGGACTATCAGGATGCAAACCAGCTGTCATACCAATTGAGCAAAATGCTAAACTAACGACGCATGAATATGATGCTGGTTTATCATCATCCAATGAGGATCCACTACTTAAAGATCCATCAGGATATCAATGACTAGTTGAGAAGTTAATTTATCTTATCATGACCAGACCCGATATATGTTATGCAGTACAAATACTTAGTCAATTAATGCATAGCCTGAAACAATCTCATATGAGATGTCCAGGACTTGGTATACTTTTGTCTCGTGATTGCAACATGAAGATGACAGCCTACCGCGATAGGATTACGCCACTTGTCCTATGACCCGAAAATCCATTATTGGTTTTTGCATAAAATTGGGAAGGTCCTTAATTTCATGGAAAACAAAGAAGCAATCGACTGTCTCATTATCTTCAACTGAATTAGAATATCGAGCTATGGCAAAAACTATTTGTGAAATAGTATGGATACGGGGATTACTTTCTGATCTTGGAATGCATGTAGATGGGCCAAGCGTATTGTTCTGTGATAATGACGCCGCACTTAAACTAGCAGCAAATCCAGTATTTCATGAAAGAACAAAACATATAGAGGTTGATTGTCATTTCACTCGAGACAAAATTCAGGAAGGGATAATCATAACAAAAGGAATTGGAACGGAGGAACAACCTATGGATATTTTCACCAAGCCACTATGTCAAAAACAACACGCATATCTACTGAGCAAGCTAGGTGTCTTCGACATATACAAGCCACCAGCTTGAGGGGGAGTGTTGGAGATACAATTTGACTATGATTCTGATTATTCTAACCACGGACTAATTGATCCAATCAATCCGTAAGATTAGATATTCAGACAGTAGAATAGGAAAGGTTATATTGAATATTCTTTCCGTTATTCATCCATCTTGTAATATAAATAGGCTTGTAATACATGTATAAAAACATAGCAATACAATACAATTTCTCCAATATTTTCAAATTCTGTCACTTCAGTCAATTGATTTCTGATCATGCTTGCTCTATTCTAATTTGACATGATCTTATTCTCGCCAAATCTAATTCTTGGTAAAAGGAAGAAAATCAATCCCTTAACCTGTGCATTTGTCTTCCAAATCCAATGAACAAAGACCTGGTCTTTTTATCTTGTGATTTAATGATGCAGGAGATAAGAAGGAAGTTCATAAACCACCGCAACGAAGTGAAAGCAGCCATCGTCGCTAACAAAAAAGGCAGTCAGCTAAGCATTGTTAAACCGCCACCCAAATCTACTGCCAGTGAAAAGAAATAAATCGTTGTCGAGGTTGCAAGAACACGTGTTTGGAGATAAGTGGAACTCCGAATGTAATTTTTGCAGCCTCTTTGTATACCTAAGATTATAAGAGTTGGGAGATATGTATGTACTTTTCCTGAAGGCTAAAGAAGGGAAACTTTGTAACTTAAAGAGTACAAAGAATTTTAGTAATAGTATTTCTCTGAAAGTTTCTTCGCAATGCATTTTTCAATTATAATATACTGAACATTCTTTGCTTTTCATGAAAGCCCTTTAGGCTAAAACCCTTTAGGTTAAAGGCCTTTGTATCTCCCCAAAGGTTTTCCCCAAAAGCCGAAGTCTTTAGGATTTGAGTTTGATGGTGTGTGGCCTGGTGTTTTGCCACCCATTCCTTTTCCTTCTAATGTCCGTTGTTAATGTGATTGTTTCTGTCTTTACCGATGTTTCCGCTTACCTCATTCCTGCCGCGGGCGCACTTGTCGTATAAGACAAACTCCTACCTAAACTCTGATCCACCATGAATTCAGCGTTGGCCCTGGATTGAGTCTACGTATACGTTGTCTCTATGTCTCTGTGGTAACTTCAACTTTGCCTCGGCTGCATGTTCTTTAAAGATCGTGTGATGCTCCTAGTCTATCTTCTGTCATGTCCTTGAGATGAGATTTCTTTTTTTTCATTCGGCTTGAAGTTGGGCTTCTTATTCCTGTGTTCTGTGGCCTGTATCTTTATATCTTTCCCTCCAGAGTTGGGGCATCATGAACTTTGTAAATCTCGCTCCTGTAATATGAAATTTCTCGCTGCCGACTTGCATTAAGATGGTGACCCCCTTTGTGCTAGAGGGGTGATATTTTTTCATAAATAAAAGAAAATTGAGTTTCAATTTTTGAAAATGTGAAAATCCAGTCAGCACCAAGTCAAGGGGTTGAAAGGCTGGATTACAATTTGTATGTCGGGTGTTCGTAAGTTCGGGACTTATTCATTTGAGGTACGCTTTCTCATCGTTATAGAAATCGATGTCGGATTATAGCAACAAGGGCGTTTAAGAAGCAAGTGTCCTCTGGAATTCCTAGACCCAAATTTCTTGGATCTCCGACGATACAACGTGAACCGAGAAAATTGATGACTTACAATGCATACTCTTCCTCCTTGGTCATGACCCAAATGCTCTCAAATCTATTCGCTGTTATTCCTTGGTGAGGTTCTCCAATGGCCCGGGACTCTCATACTGAGACAAGCACTCTCCCTCGTTCCGTGCAACTCGCTCTTGTACAACGCACGGTACGTGCGTCCTGGTACCATGTTGTTTGTTTTCAACTCAACAGTAATGGCGGATCATAGACTGGTAGTGGGCGATCGTATCCTGTCGAAAAATAGGAACCAAACACATGATTCATGAGGAAGTGATCCTTATGTTCCTCCACCACAACAACATCTCTCTCTCTCTCCGCTGGAACACACAATATATTCTCAGCCACAAGCAATCTTCCCTTCGCATCGGGACAAATCTCGGGGATAGATACTCCTCAATCATCGACAAAGGAGGTGTGGTCCATCCACACAGCTTGTGCCTCCATACTGTCCTCGTCTCACTGCAGAACTGTGACATTATGGGGACATGATTGCAGCTTTTTTGGAGTCCAAATAGAGAGTTGATTAGAAACCCACGTAAGGTAAAAGTTTAAGTTTACGTGTGGTGCGAGAGTAATGCATAAGCGGAAGTCCACCTCCGTCGTCGCCGCGGGACGAACAGAAATCGAGTATTATATCACGGGTCTTCATTACGCGGAGGCCGGCCGGGTGATGGGCCTAGCCCGTCACGATTCGATGATCCAGGAATGACTTGGTTAGGATGGCAACAAGTAGCACGGTGAGTCCATGATGACATTTCCGCGTCGTCTTGATGTCATGTGTCACGAGTCAGCCACTAGCCCATGAAGGCAAATGACACATCCTCTATAGATGATCCTCTTGAAGGTCGTTTTAATTCTCTAAAATTAATCCCAACTTGAGGAGGTTCAATCCTAATTCTGACATTTTTTTCTAAAAAAAAAACCTCAAACTTTTACTATAATCCCAAATTTACCCACGCGTCTAAAAATTGCCACTAATTTTCTTCAAAATTATCTATATCATGTTAGTTAGATGTTCATTATCAGAGCATGCATCTTCATCAATATACTCACCTTCGTATGAAACGACAACGACTTCTCGATATTGATAATCATGAAGAAAAAAAAAACTAATGACGATTTTTGCCTCGTGAGCAGATTTGAGACCAATGTGAAAGTTATGAAATTCTTTTTAGACAAAAGAAAAATTTTGGAGCAGAATTGGGATTGAAACTTTAAAGTTGGATTTTTTTTTTTTTTTTTTTTGTGAATTAGGCCCTGTAGATCTATTCAACTGGAGTATTTCTGTCGAGCTCTCTGCTGGTGTTTTGAGCCTAAGTTGTCACACATAGCCTCATATAGAATTGACCAGAAAATCTGCATCTTGCGTATACCATAAACTGCTTTAATTTGCCTGCCTAGCTAATACTATCTTCCTTGCCTTTTTCCCCTTCGTATCCAAAGTCTCCTCAGCATCACTTAAGGCACTATCTAGAGACAGCCACAATGGGCGAATTTTTTCCTTAGTTGTGACCCGAGAAGCCTCGCAAAAGCAGAAGAGAATTGGAATCTCCAGAATTGAAGAGGGTCATCAGAGATTCCCAATCTTTGAGCCCAAAAGGAAAGAAAAAAAATTGGTTGATTCCTTGCGTGACATGCTCTACTCCACGTTCCCCCCCATCAAATCAAAGAGGAAAAACAAGACTTCTTAACTTCAGCTCAGTGTTATCTGTTCTCTCAGTCTGTTTCTTCGATTCTTTCCTGCTTTGCTCTGCTTTGTTTTCTCTGAAGCGACTCTACCACAGTCCGTCGAAACAGAGGGATCTGGAAAACGAATGCCTTTTCGATTACTAGTGGTAACTAGAATAACATCCCGCGATCACAACCGACTTAAGATGCATTGAATCTCGGCGAAGAAGCTCGGGCCACGACTCTCAGCAATCGCTTTCGCACAGCAAATCTGTAAAATTCCGATTTCACCGGGTATTGCCACGAACGAAAAGGAAAGAAAAGTGAGAGCAGCTAGAGTCCTAGACTCCACTCCAATCCACACAGGAGACTCTAAAATATGGTCCTCAGGAACTGAACTTCCTTGGTGCTTGTACTGCTTTCGAAGTCTCATTTTCCAGGACATGTTCCCTTAACTGGTAATTTGCACGTTTTTGTTTTTGCAATACCAAAGGATATGAAAATGGAAAGTGAAAAATAATAAATTCTCTTATGGGGCATGTACAGTTAATATGCCTGTTTTGCTGTGTACTGAATGGGTAGAACCAGCTTCTCTTTTCTCTTGATACCGAGGAGATAGAACAGTGAGAGGGTGACGGTACACCGCCACAAAATAATTTACTCATCGTTAGAAATAGAATGGTTATCATGCACGCTCTTACTTATCAGGTTTTCAGAAAATTAAAATATAAAAATCGATTTTTTCTTCTTATATGTTTATGTATAAAAGGCAAGTCGTGTCGAGGAAAAAAAAAGCTAAGTTTTGTTTCAGAAGCTACTTAATTTTAATTCATAAAAGGTGAGTTTTTTTTTCTTTTGTAATATATGCATGAATACTTTTGACTTTATTGCTCTTCAGTGAAGCCCATGGATGACCGCAACGCATCATGAAGTGAAGGAAACCCGCATAAGCACTTCGTATGTCGTTAATATTTCACGTTCAAAACAAGCAATGTATTGTTGTTGAGAGATTTATGTGCATCATCATGTACATTAGAATACTAGGTAGGCCAGCATAAAATCAAGAGAAAATGGCGCAAGAGAGTTCATAAGTTTGGTGGCGGCCGTTCTCATTTATTTCTTCTTGGGATAATGGTACCGCTAATCCCGTTCTTCTTAACTTATTCAGTTTCTTTCGTACGCTTCTTTTCCGATCAATGTGGTCCCTAAAGTATGTGTTTCTCTTTTCAAGTTAGAGCTTATATTGAGAATGTAAATTAAATGCTGTCGTGGACCAACACCGCAACATCATGAAAGCGCCGACTAGGCAATAATATTAGAAAAATGAAAAGAAAAAAAATCTCAAACCCTAAGAGAGCAAGAAAGAGAGAAGAACGAGGGAGAAAGGTGGTGGCTCCGCTTAGGTGCCATTGAGGGCCGTTGAGTCCTTATAGGCCTATGGCCGACCACGGCATGAGCACTACCTAGGCCGGCTGAAGTAGGACCAAGCGACCTCCGGCCAACCGTTGCTAGCATCATGCAACCCTGGCGAGAATTGGTTTGCCTTGGGTCATGATACACCGGCCAACCATCGCCGCCGGTTGTCACAACCCTAGCCACCATCGGACAGCGAGCACTAGCCCTTGCAAGTGGCCTTGGTTCTTGATAGGGTTAGCATGCCTCTTTTTTGTTTTTTTTTTTCATTGTATCTATCTTGTTTTATATGTATAAAAGAAGTTGACAATGCCGTCAATTGCCACGTCAACACCGCTTCACCATTTAATGGTGACTAAGGGCACGAATAATAAAATTTCTCTTCCCAAGCCTTATTTCTGGCTAAAAATAGAAAAATCTATTTCTATTCCCCGTAAGAGTTTCTGAGCAAAAAATAGTGTATGATAACAACACAAAATTTCCGTTCCCAAAATAAAAATTCATTTGCTAGGTTATTCTTAAAATTGTATTCCCGTCGGCCGGCCGGCCGGCTAGCGGTGGGCGGCGAACTGGCAATGGGCAGCGGCAGACAATCGGCAAGCAGCAAGCAGGGGGCAGGGGTGGTGGTGGGCGGTGAAAGCGAGAAATAAAAGAGAGTTGTTATTTATGTTTCTATTCCATAAATAGAAAAGTGTAAAATTTTAATATTTTATTTCTGTTCCAAATCTATTTCTGAAATAAAAACGTGTCTCAAAAATAGAAAAATGATATTATTTTACCAAAGGGATTTCTGTTCTAAACCTATTCCCGATAACCCCAAAAAATAAAAATAAAAATAGGGAAACGAAATGGTTATCATTCGCGGCCTAATCGACCACATCAATATTGTTATTTACTTTTTTAATGCGATGGCCAATTTGAAAAGAAAAAACCATATTATTTCAAGACCACAATGACCAAAAAAGGACTTTCATTAATGAAATTGAACAAAAAAAAAACATAGGAATTAACCCGTACACAGAAATTAGCTGTGCTGTTATACCTTTTTTTTTTTAGCTTCCCCTTTAAAAGTAAATATGGTATGTGTATCTTATAAAATTGATATCTAAATTCCGTAACAAGTCCCAACCGGTTGCCATGGACCTGTGAAATAAATATGTGGTCACTATTGCGTGGTTATTAATCAGAAACAACGGCATTGTCCGTCCTCTTAGCAAGGTTCATAGAACAATTTATCTTCTCCTGAAGTTGAACTGTCACAAAGAAAAAATTTCCGAAGTTTTCTGTTGTCGGCTTTCGATTCCTAGGTGGTCGGACTCCTTCCTTTCCTGTACGCAGATCATCAGAAGAACAAGCTCTACGTCTACGGTATGTTCGTGCGTCATTCAGGAGCCTATTAGATGTGATCTGGAATTAAAAGTTCTAGTGGCTTGGCTTCTGTCATGAAGTTTCCAGGGGAAAACACAGAGAGACAGCGCCACAATGCACAATTAGATCAGAACCAGCCTGAAAATTATGAAGCTGTCTTGATAGAAACCAAGAAGGTCACATGGGGATTGAACTGAAACCGAATTTTTACTAGTTCTTCGTTAATATTACCGCAGGTTCGCCTAACAATAAGCAAGACGCTTGATCATACCAATTTTCTGTAGATCGATATTCCCGTTCCGTTAAGTTATGTATCGAAAAACAGTCTCGGTATTGTCTCAGAAACCTCAACACATGCATAGTGCAGAGACAAATATGCAAGTCCAACTAATCTATTCCTCTATTGACACTATATATCACATCAGCTATATTTCACCTGTTACAAAGAATTCTCCTTTTTTCGTCCTCTCTTCTGTTCAAGAAAACTAGGGGCTGCTTGTTGAAAATGCAGATCAACCTAACTCATCAACCTGTATCGGCAGATCCACCTCTCCTCCTGGTGGATGTGCTGCTCCTGCCGCATCGGAAATAGCAGGCGCTGGAGGCGGAGGTTCTAGTAATGACTGGCGGCAAGTGGGGCACGAAGAATGAGATACCAGCCAAGTGTCGATGCATCTCACATGGAACCCATGGTGACACTTCGGAAGCACCCGCACTTTCTCGCCGTCCATGAACTCTGCAAGGCAAATTGGGCAATCTGTGGCCGGGATATTTATTCCCACTCTGCACACAGTGACAGGAATCTGGCGCACCGCGCTCTTCTTAAGTCCTGTGGCAGCCAACCTAGCAGCTGTCTGATCAGGGGTCTCGAAGGTGAACCTCCTGCTAAACCGGAGCGCGCATCTCACAATCGAATTCAATCCAAGGGCACAAATCAGGGCGCAGAGCAGGGCCGCGAGTATGATCACCATGTTGGTGTCGAAATTTGCCTCGTTACCGTAGGGTCCCCGAGTCCGTGTCCCATTGTTCTGCACAGAATTAGGCTGCTTGTCGAGCAGCAGGCGGTGTGGATGGTGGTGGAGCGCAGCCATGGGAGACGTTGCTTCCCTCACGAGCATTAGGCCAGAACAGAACCCAGAAAACCTCTGAACCCTTTAGAGCTAAATCTGTAGCCCCCAAACAGATACGTAAGTTACTTATGCAAAGAGGCTTGTCCTTTCATGTGTTAGGAACTTTTCAGCGGCAAATCGGACCACGAAAGATATCGAGAGCACGAAATTCATCATGCTCAACTGTAGTATTAAACTTTCTATCTTCAGTTTCGAAGCACCGGAGGACTTGGACAACTGCGAAAGGAAATATTACACAAAAGGGAAGTGAGGAAAAGTGTGAGGGCCGATGCTTCTTGGGTTCTTGAAGAGTGATATCACAACACAGAGAGAGACAGACAGACAGAGAGAGGTTCAGGATTTCATGGCAAGATATGGAAAGAGCATCCGGAGGTCAATTCAAAAGCTGAGACGAGAGAAAAGAAGAGGAAGTAGTAGTTAAACCTTTAAGCTACTTCCTCAGAACAATAGTCCAGAAGGAAAAAGAGATCAAGATGACTAGAATTTCGGCTCTTACCAGTGATGCAAACTCATACTAGTGATCAAGATTCCAAAACTTTTCCCGGAAAAGTATCTGAAAAACCTCTTCTTTCTGCGATCAAAACATGGAAAAGAAAAGGGTTGATCTTTAATTCGTGATCTGATCTCTTTATGAGGGGAATTCGAGGGAAGTTTTGAGTGGCTGGAAGCAGGCCTTTGCTTGAAGGGAAAGGACGGTGGAGTAGAGATGGGGGAGAAGAGAATGTGGCAAAATGAAAGCAGGGGTGTCATGTGTGTTAGATGTCTTTTCATTACATGTCCAATAATTATCGTTTGCTGGGGTGAAATGGCAAACAAAAGAACGTGTGTGAAAACTTGAGAATCAAGCAAAGAGATAAATGTTCTTTGGGAATCTTGGATCATGGCATTAGATCCAGCAAATCACAATTAGGTCCTAACCCTTTTTTTCCCTATTCTCTTTTTTTGCTTTGTTGGGGGGGGCCTGTGAAATGCTTATTCCAAATACTTCTTCCACTTAGGGACTCATCCCATGTTCAAAGGCCAAATTAATTTGTCCCCTCATCTGTCCACTGGCCAACAGCTGCTCACCTCTATTCAGATGGAGCCAATCTGTGTTGATCATGGTGTGTGTATGTGTGTGTGTGTGTGTTGATCATGGTGCAGTGTAAAAGTAAAACATCATGATAAATATGACTTTTTCCTTTTATTTGCTAGATGAATAAGTTGATGGGGAAATTGATTTCCAAATTACGGCTACAGTAAATTTTTCGGTGCCATGTGAGACAATTTAAAAAAAATTTTATAGGAAGAAGATCAATAGCAAATTTAGGGCAGGGCGGCCGGTCCACCCTTGTTTGGATTTGCTTTAGAAAGGAAGGGGAAGAAATTTCGAGTTTTCATCCTATATTTTCATGCCTTTTGAAAATAAATCATTGTACTTTTAATTTGTCTAATCCATTTCATTTCACTTCACAAATTTCCTAATCAAGTTCCTCCGACATTAATATTTACCGAATCCAACCTTCATAATCGTTGGTCGACGTCATAATGGACATGGACAGAGTCTATTTAATATCACCGTCCGCAGTAGTCATATCTCCAAGTTGTTTTCGCTGGTTAAGTTCAAAAGCAAATATGAACAGTGAATCTTTCCAGACATGCAAAGGAAAGCTAGTACAATGTTTTCTCTAAAGATGCGGTCAGGCGGGGGCCCGTGTTAATAGATTAGCGTGAGCATCAAATATGATGCGAGAGAAGAAAAATGTATTGAAGATATTGAGCAGCATGAACAGATTATTAAAAGGATTAGGTGCAATTTAGATCAATGCACTAGGAAACATCTTCCTCGAAAGCGTGTCCATATCCATCATCTAAGTTGTCTTAACTTGCACTTCTAAACTTATCATCTTTGTTGAAGCAGGTACTGACTTTGAAGCTGCATCTATTTTTCTGCATATTTTTCTAAAAAGCTTCAAGCTTTCCCCACAATTTGACCTCTTTAAATTCTCAATTGCGATCATCATGGCTTGGGCTATAGAGTTATGGAGGCAGTCACCACAATTCATATGGGACATTAAAGCTAAGTTAACGTTCCGATACCCGATTAAATATGGAAAAAAGTCAAAATATCCAGTACGCCGTCAATTACTACAAACGGGCACCCGCTTCGATTAGTAGACATGAAGGTACAAATCAGGGGAGAAAGGGAAAAAATTCAACGCAAAATCTTAGATGGTTGTGATGAGAAAACAAGTTTTCATGGATCGACCAACGTTAGTTCGAATAGTCCGTGTTCCATTGGATCGAGAATGTAAAATGGCGGTCCGGGTGCACAATGGCCTCGGCTATAACTAGGTAAAGGAAACTAAACAAGCTCTTCGATTATACGAGTGAAAGGAGCCTTTGGATTCACTGGTTCAATTTCTCCTGTGATAGTTTCCTGCATGAAAGGGACCCCCCCGTCTCCTTCGATTACTGCTACTGTTTGTGAACCACAGCAAGCGATCAAGTCCAAGGCCTGTGTGGCTTGTGAAGGAAAAGACTTGAGCTAGGGGGCACACAGGTGTGGATCATGTCTCGTGGCTCTGATATTTCAAAATCAAATCTCTTGCACTGGCCAAACCCTTAATGATCACCCAGTGTGCATAATTGGTTGATGTCCCCATCAAAATTTCCAATTCATGGGCCATGGAATTCCCAAATCATACACATAACCTCTGTCACTCTCTCTCTCTCTCTCTCTCTCTCTCTCTCTCTCTCTCTCTCTCTGTGTGGTGTGATTGCTACCAGAAACATCTCCGGTTCCATCACTGGACAGGCATGCCCTTATTGTGTTGTCTTCGCCTGCTCTATCCTAACCCTACTAAATCAAGGTTTTTTAACTTGGTCGATAAAGAGAAAGATGATGGTGTCTAGGGCTCATGAGTCGTAGATGCTCATCTCTTGAACGTGTCACGGATTGCTGAGAGTGGTAGGAGGGAGTTGAAAATGTTGCTTCAAGAGACTAGGAAAATAAGCACTTAACTAAACCCGTTTTTTTTTTTCTTTCCGAAAAAATCGAGAGTGGCGATTCGAATTCACGATAAGCTCGACTTCTCTTGGCAAAAGCATGAGCACAATTCTCTTCAGCAACTATAGATTTTCATAGCAACAATGTCCAATTGATCATGGGATTTTGTTGTTAACACTATTGAATACATGACAATCGATACATGAGACGGTTAAAGTCGTGACACTAGGATTTCATGGTCATCTCCCTCCTGAGTTTTTTTTTTTTTTTTCTTTCTTTTCCCTTTACTTGGAAAGGCTGAGCCTGAGCCCACCAAACATGGCTTGCACAGTTGAGAGCAAACATGATCAGGCCTGAGCCTCATGCATGGCAAGTGATGGAAATGTCAAAGTGCATGTAGTCCCTACAAGCTACTACATGCTTAGGTATGATCCTCATTGAAAATGAGTAGGGTTAACATTGGTTCATGTTAATAAGATTTGACAGCCACGGCCCGTCTAAATAGCCTTTTGTCACTCACTTCCTGTCTTTTCTTTCTTTTTTTTCATTTTTTTGGGACTAAACGTGAAGATAATGATCTTGCTTAACATTGCCAACGCATGGAATTATATTGCCCATTGGCACATAAATTCAAACTCCACATGACCCACAACGCTTGCCAAGATGCGAATGAACTCTCGTCCTTTCATTGATTGAAAGAGGCAGAAATCCGGGTGTATGCATAGGATTAAAGAGAATAGTCATGTGGATTGATTTCAAGAGATATATTATACATTAATACGGGATTTACCGTGATAAACCTTAATCCTTTCCCATCAATTGATGATCGATATCGACAAAAGTGGCTTGTTGATCCGTTGTTGCCCATTCTTGCATCAAGTCTTTAACAGCATGATTATCGAGGTCTTCAACAGATGATTAGATCTCAGTTGTTAAACGCCTTCACGTCGACATACCCTCATATTGACGTAGCTCATTTATATCGTTCAGTTCATTTAGTCCAAGTCACTGTTCAGTCTGTGCCAAATATCATTTGCGTTCGTTCTTTTTCCACGGTTCCCAAAATGGAGAAACGCTTTGCACGAGCTTAGACGGTTGGGTCAGACACGAGGGCAATTCACGGGGGGTTCAACGACGCGAAATGAACGTGAGATTGATCGCCGTCCATGTCCACGATCAATCCAAACCCGCGATTCATCGGATCTAGATAATCGATTTCAGCTCGAAAAAAAAAAAAAAAGTGGGCGGGGGGGTTTAGAGGATGCCATTTTTAGCATCTCAAATTAGGCAAGATACAGGTGATAATGAGTGCTAAAATTGAAGGGGAGGAAGAAACACCCCGCCGGGAAAAACGACACCGCTTCGCCAGCAAACCGAAACAGTTCATCATCGTATCATCTTCTTCTTCTTCTTCCCACCCAAATCGGAGCAGCAAGGAAGAACCAGACACTGTCTTCATCGTTCGACGCGAAAACCAGAAGCCCCCACGTTTGTCGGGAGAGACCAAATGGAGTTGCCCGAACGACGACCCAATTCCCCAAAACCTAATCCCCAAATCCCCGCAATGCCCCAACTCCACCGCCGCCGCGCCCGCTCCGAGGTCAACTTCCGGATGCCAGATGACGACGCCGGCGCCGGCGACCACCCCTTCGATGACGCGCCTTCCGGGAGCTTCGAAGACCTCGGATCCGAGGACGACCTGCTGAGCACGTACATGGACATGGAGAAGATCGGGGAGAAGCTCGACGGCGGGCCCGGATCCGGCCCGGGGCCCGACGGCGGCGGCGGCGGCGGGAGGCCGAGGCATCGGTACAGCAATTCGGCGGACGGGTCTTCGGCGTTGGAGGGCATAGAGGCTAAGAAGGCCATGGCTCCTGATAAGCTGGCGGAGCTGTGGGCGGTTGATCCCAAAAGAGCCAAGAGGTTGTGTGTCATTTGTTCAACTCCTTTTTTTCTCGTGTCTCCTTTGACTTGGCTGCATCAAATTTTGGGCTGAAAGGTTCTTGATTTTGGATTATCTGTGGCGAGGCAATGTGAAAGGTTCTTGATTTTGGATTATCTGTGGCGAGGCAATGTGAAAGAGCTGAATTTGGTTAATCAACAATTCTCGGGTGACGTATTGGGGAAACAAATTTTTGAAGATTGAATCAATTGTTGTCTCACTATCGTGCTCGAGTTACTCTGATTGATTTTCATGGCTGCCCCGCCCGCATGATTAGACCAAGGCCATGATGCTGGTGTTGGAGAATAATATGGGGGTTGGTTGCAGGCTGACGGTGTAAATTATGGGTTTGGTGTGGGGATGTTTCCATTGTAATCACGCTTGGCATACACCCAAACCCATTGCTGTCGATGATGTGACCACTTATAATGAATTATCTTACCATTCGATTCATTCTCTTTCGCATTAGCTGGATTCGTGTGGTGCTTATATTAATCTCTGTCCATATCATGGTCCCTCTGGTTGCTTTTGGTCTTTTGTATAATTATAATTAAATTCGAGTTCCAGGAATATTGGCCTCGAACTAAACAGTAGCTCTTCCTGACCAAGCAGATTTTTTTTTTTTTGTTCAGAATAATGCCCAAATTGATGTCCTCCTTGGGCAGCGGGGCTGTACTTTATGCTTCTTAGTTGACGCGAGATAGATTGACAGGAGATGCAACCTCAGAATAATTCCAGGATATGATGTTTTTAGGGGGCCGACTTAGGATACAAATTTATTTTGAGAGCATTTTGTTGAAGAATGAGCTTTAAAAGAGATTGTTCTTGATGGTTTGCATTTCTAAGAATGGATGCCTTGCTGTACAAAGTATTTCTTATAATATATTTGATTAGAAGAATCTATGTGAATAGCATGTTGTAGAACACAGGATATGATGGTAATAATAGTAAATGCTCTTTTTGGAAATCATGCTGGACAATAGCCTCCACTCGAACTATTTTAAACCTGTGAGTTGGCTTGCCCCTTGCAACATCATGTAATAGGGCTTTTCTAATGGTTCTGAAATCGGAGGGATAAAGAAAGTTGCTGCTGTCAGGAAAGTACTTCACTCTTGGACGTGAATCATCATCATCATCAACATCATTTGCTAAATCAAAGTCTTATATAAATTTCTAATTTTTCCCAGTTTATCATTAACCCTTCTGTAAGATATTTATCACCATGACTGTTAGTTGTTAGTTCAAAAATCATTTTCCACCTTTTTTTTCTTCTTCCAGAATGCACATGGATGGGCACAATGATCTGACATATTATTGAAAAAGGATTCTCTTCATTGATTTTTATTTCAGATTGTTGTTTTTGTTGTTTGGAGAAATTTACTATGATGTTCCATTTTAGCAATTTGAAGGATGCTCTTCGTCATCAAATTTACTATTATCCTAGTCATAAGAGTTGTAATCTATGGTACATTAAATTGTGCTCTGAGTAAAGATCTTTTGTGCTACTCTTTGTTTCTTAAATACGTTTGATATTCTTCACAGAATTCTTGCAAATCGGCAGTCTGCTGCTCGCTCAAAAGAGAGAAAAGCAAGGTACATCTCAGAACTCGAGAGAAAAGTCCAGACCCTTCAAACAGAAGCAACTACTCTTTCTGCTCAGCTCACACTTTTTCAGGTCAGCAGTTGATATTTGCAAGATCGTGAATTCTTTTTTTGGTATTCTTCTTTGTGTGAGGAATCTTATGATGATGATTAGGATATTGGCCAGAATGATGAAGTCCAAACTAAAGATTGGTTCTCTTTATGATAACTCTAGCATTATTTTCAGCGCTTATGTCTGGACTTGTCTATGCTCCTCGTATCGTTCTTCTGTATTTCCATAGTCATTGGCTCACTACTTAAGATCACTGTTGCTTCCTGTGCTGTGTTTCAGAGGGATACAACAAATTTGACTTCTGAAAATGCAGAGCTCGAGCTTAGGTTACAGGCGATGGAACAACAAGCTCAGCTACGTGATGGTATGTGTTTTGCATCATAATTTTGTTGGTCGTAATGCGATCACGATGATAAAGTGCTTACTTAGGTTAGTCAGAAAGGAAGGTGCATCTTCCATTCTTGTTGGAGCTGTTGCTTATATGAATGCTTGTACATTAACATGTTATAAACATAGTGGGATCAAGGAAGTGGAGCAATTGACACACTTGTGATGCATGTATATGCAAACTGCATCTTCAGATACTATATATTATAGGGAACCACTTTGTGGTTCATTAATAATACATTGCCAGTATGGTAACCGTGGTGACTTGCCGAATGGTGGTGCTCATGTCTGTTATTACCCAGTTCTTCTTTTTCAAGTCTTGAAATTGCATATTTGTTCCTTTCTTTCATTAGTACCATACAAAGCTGTTGGCTAATCTTCTTTTGCTTAACTTCGAGTGCAGCTTTAAATGAAGCTCTCAAAAAGGAAGTAGAGAGGCTCAAAATTGCCACTGGAGAAATGATGACACCAACAGATACCTATAATTTGGAAATGCACCAATATCCATATTCACAACCTTCCTTCTTCCCTCCTCAGCAACAACCCACATCAGTCGACTTCCGAAACATGCAAATGCCTCAGTTCAACATGTTTCATATGAACATAGCAGCTTCAGGGCAATCTCCGACCATGCCTGCCCATTCTCATGGCTTCTCAGAGCTGTTGCAGCAGGATTCCCTCGGTCGATTGGAGGGGCTTGAGATTAGTAATAGAGGGTCACATCTTGTAAAGTCTGAAGGCTCTACCATTTCAGCAAGCGAAAGCAGTAGCACATGTTAGTGTAAATTTTATGCTGACACACTCTGTAAGATTGATTTGTCTATAGATCGATCTCTGTAATCATAACAGTGTGAGATATTATTTATTCAGCAAATGTGATTCTTTCGATTTCTTTAAAATCCTGGACTAATGTAGCTCTGTGTGTTAAAAATATCTCGGAGTTCTGTTGTTGGTTGTCCTGGCTGACCAAGAAGTGCCTTACCGTTATGGGGTAGCTTCAGCCAAAAGGAAGTCACAGACATGCATCATCTGTGCCTCTATTATTAGTCAAAAGCCACCATGTTATATACCGTTAAATTTCAATTTTGAAGTTTTATACAAAGTATACCTCACAAGGCTTTAAACACAGAATACGATGTACCTTCCACTAAGTACAAATCCTCTTCTGTCAACTCTAGGAGCAGCCACGGCCGGCGAGCCACCATCACTCGACAGACCATTATTAACAGTTTGATCAAAGCCACTGTCATCCCGTTTGCATGAGACGAGTGATGAGACATTTTTGGAATCGCTACCAAATGCTAGGTTATAAGAAAGGATTAATACTACGAAAAACACAAAATTGATATATTTGTGATAAATTTACTCAAAACTAAATTTTTTACCATAAAAAATTCCAAACTGGTATACCTATGATAAATTTATCATAAACTTAATTTTTTACCACAAAAAATCTCAAACTTGTATATTTGTGACAAATTTATCCTCCATTAAATTAGATTAATACTATAAAAAATCACAAACTAGTACATATATGACAAACAGAGGGTAAAACCTCAAACTAGTACGCTAGCCAACTGTCACGTATCATCCAACTTAGAAATTTGACGGTAAAATTTAACGAAATTAGCAGATGATAAAATTATTACAGGTGTATCAGTTTTGAGTTTTTAAAAGTCAAAAATTAGTTTATGATAAATTTATTATAAATATACCACTTTTGGGCTATTCATGGTATTAACCTTATGGGAATAGAACCCACCTTACACTAAATCAAGACTCGAGCCATTGTATCCAGTCAAATCCATCTAGGTTCTTACACAAAAGCTGAGAAAGTACCAGAGCTAATTTGCCTTTGCCCTGGCTATAAAAGTTAGATTTGTTCATCAATCAATTTTAGGGAGGTTGGCTCTTTTAACTTTTGCATCATATGCTCATACCATGTTTGCCTGTCATTGCGAGGCTTAGTAGGGAGGCAACACGCGCCTAACATGTCAGCTTGCGAGAATCAACAATGGCCTACCTATCCAACTCCCCCCTTTGACCAAAAAAAACTTCCCCCTTAAATGCACATGGCATGGAACCCAATCATCCGATCACAATCCTTTCATTCACCCAAAAAAAGAAGAAGAAGGAAGGAAGAACGATGTAGGATTTGTCTGCAATTGTTACAAGTGACCACATTATTAACTGCCCTTTTGATAAGAAACTCCTGAAAAGTCCATGTCACTTGAAAATGAATGGGAATACTCAATCCATAGCTGGAGGGATAGACACGCACCGACTCTGTAGTTTTGTTGTTCTTCACGTGGACTAACCATAGGTCCTACGATAGTCCATGGGCATTCCAGGCGGCGACCAATGACAAAATGCCGCATGAGTTAACTAGCACACCCACATCCCTCATAGGCTTCCCCTAACTTTCAACCAACACGTTCCTATTCAGTTTTCGCCCGCCGTGTCCATTAGCAACATGACGTGTGACACTCCTAAATTGCTCACACGACATGTTAGCTCTATTAGGCAAAACATAGGGGCGAGAGATGCTTGTAATAGTTTGTGTGGTCTTATTCTCTTGGACCAAATGGATCATACTCACAAGCCAATGGGTCGGAAACGTTAGTATTATACATTGGTGTCGCCATGAATTTTTGTGCTGCAATCGTACCTGTTCACGAAATGGCATTAATACAACACTACATGTGCAACAGTTTTTTTCCAAACCATATGTCATGTCTATAGAGAAAGTTCAGTTTGGCAAGGGTTCAATTCATGTAATTGAGGGCTGTTCAAACAGTTCTGTCAAAGTGGGACAAACAGACAAGCCCTTGTGAAGGGCGGTTTAATTGGTGTTGAACCAAACTACAGCTAGAGAAAAATCCACATGCCCTTTTTGTGGGATCTCATTCAATGTTGAACAGCTTTGGTCCCTGATAAAGAGGACCTCATGCTGCTCTGGGGGGTCACGGTATCTGTCCTGACCCTACATTTTGGAGGAAATCAGCAGCATCAGGGACAGAAGAACAGGGAAAGGCTTGAAAATTTGCAGGCCTTATTTATTTCTTCTGCAGTGAAGTATCTCATATATCATAGTTGAAGATGCCAATGCCAATGATGTCACTTCAGGTGGATAAGAAAGAGGGAGATTTTCATATCCTTGATGACCTCCAATTTCCAATTCTCTACCTAGTCACAATGTTAACAAAGCACCGAATTTCAGTACAAATTAAATCAGGTTCAATTCACATTCATTGAATAACTGCATTACCAAAAGTCGGTGCCAGACGTGTTGCCCCTATACTTAGTTTATTCCAACATTAATCTATAAATATCCTGACTTAGGAAATAAAAAAAATACTTAAACACCCACCTCCCCAATAATATTAAAATAATTACTGTCAAAGACAGACAAATTTCAAGATTTGGTAGAGAACTCTTTGCATGGTAGGAAGTAGAAAAGGATGTATCTGTTGTGGTCCATTTAACTTATATAGACATTAAATAACGAATAAATCAATGAGCATGCTAATTGCCAACTTGTTCTATTATCCATGTGTCGGGACGAGAATTTCTTGGTGTTGTAATTATTAGGGGGACTTTTTTGGCTTTTATATTAGGAAGAATAAAATAAAAAAATCATAATAATAAGAGCCTCCAATATCCTTATTCTTATACATTATGAAAATGATGCATGCATGGATGTTGATGGACCGAAAAACCCGGGCATGCATGTGCTCGTAACATGGTAGGCCCTCGTAATCCTTTTCAATTCGACCTCTCCCTTTTCATTTATTCATTGCAATAAACAATCTCAAACAATAATATAACATCAGCAATTAAAAAAGAAAGACTGTCTTGATGTGCATTGCTTGGCTCGATGAGGATTAGGATCGATTCCTTTTCGCATAAATAATCATCGAGTAATCGTAGTTAACTAGCTGATCGTCCTTCAATTAGTGAGAGGATAATGGAAAGAATCTGCTGATAATTAATTACTGACGAACTGGTACGAGAAATCTCCAAAAACTCTTCTTGTGACAAAACGTTTGATGTCTCAATAGCTTCTTAGGCACAATAAATAACAGAGAGACTTTGCCGAATGGGATTTAACTTATCCCCATCTAATCCTTGTCAGGGTTGGCGATCGTGAAGCACTATTGTTTAAGCTCTTGATCAAACAAATAGCAATCAATCAATGCTTCATCATTCCAAGGATTAGGGTTCTTGATTCTCCATTTGGCACCTTGTAGAGTTGCCCACGACACAAATTATTTGTAAAGTCAAACGTATTTTGTTATTAATTCCAACCCGCCACATCGACAGTTCAGTTACACAAAACAAAATGTCTCGCGTGTCAAATCCTAAGAACCAAGAAAGCAAGCCGACCCCATGAATATAATCCATCACATGGCCGAATGCGTTCAATCGTAACTCAATAATTATCTACTAACTTTGCCAATGACTGAACATCTGCGAAAATATGGCAAAAGGGTAAGGCGAGGGCTTTCATAGGTCTTTCGAGAGTGCGTAAATGGATGAAAGTAGGTTGTACATACGAAAGGGATGTAGCTCGAAGGAATCTTTTTTTGTGCTATTAGGTGGCTACGCTGCATGGTTGGTGCATGGTGGTCTAGGGTGGCAGTTATTTGTGTGTGAAACCAAACCCAAGTGCCCACATGCGACTTCTTGTCCGCACACCGACAGAAACATTAAATTAACAGACGCGCAACCCAACAGTTCAACACGAAAACCGGGGAATAAAACAAAAGACGCCCAACGGATGTCTTGAACTTAATCTCATGGCGGTTTCCATAGAACTCTCCTCTAATGGCTTGAGTTCTTTAAGTCAATGAATAATTTGCCAATTCTACAGTAATCAGACAGAGCACTTTACAATGAGCATATCTTGAAAATGCCATGGATGGAGAATGCATGATGTGCGCGTTTCGATTGGATGCAAAGCTTCAATTGAGCGGTGCGAGAATCTGCTCATTTTATAAAGCGTTCTCCGCGTTTTATTTTTCATAATATTACACCACATGTCACTAAGATGGAGACACATAGTATAATAGACGGGAGATGTACTTATTTCTGTTTATTTATTTGAATCATTTATCACGATGCCTTAATTTCACATTTTTCTCTATCATGAATGTCATCTAAGTTCATCTTGATTCGTGCAATTTCAGGAGAATATTTAGCACATCCTAATATATTGCCATCACCCACACGGATGGCGCAAATAAAAAAAAAGGAGAGCATTGTTTGCATGCAAATTATATACTCAAAAATAGAAGTAGAATAAAAAATAAAAAAAAAAAAAAAAAGAAGGAAGAAGAAAAAGGCAAGAAGATGTTGAGGAAGGGCATGTGCAGGTGGGGCCTTTAGGCTTAGCAGTTGGTAGCCCAAATTGGAACAAATGCATGTGCACTTTATTTCTGATATCTTCTTGTAAAGAAAAATAAATTTAGGCCTAAAAGAAATTGATTCTTTGTTTGTGGCTCTCAACCTTCTTTCAAATCCTTGTCTCTTTCTCCTACAATCCTTACGCCCTCAAAGTCTCTACAATCTTTGTTATCTATATAAAGTGAACCTTCCATCTCCCATTCTGCACCAAGCACCAAACACTAACCAGCAAACACTTTCAATTCACCTCCTCCTTCAATCTGTGTCTTTCTACTGCTATATTTTTAGCAAAGCCCAGCCACAATAGAAAAACAGAAGCAAGAATGGCGAATGTTGCAGCAATCTCAGCTGTTGCTCTTGTGTTCCTGTGTCTCAAAAGTGCTTTTGGGGACTATGGAGGCTGGGAAGGCGGTCATGCCACATTTTATGGGGGTGGTGATGCATCTGGCACAATGGGTAAGTCCAAAAAATGATCAATAGTGTTTGCTGAAGAGACAATATGTTTAGCTCTTGAAAGACTAGACTATGTCTATTCCTTTTGTCAAAATGTTCATTGGCTAAGTAAAGCAACTGACTTTTACAACATAATGCGAAAAGCAATTCAATATACTGACCTTTACTTCTTGAAAGAGTAAGACGTGTCCTTAATGTCTAATGTGACTAGCAAAAAGTGCAACCCTTTTTCCCATCAAAAGCAGTATAATTGAGGCCTTGAAACTTTAATTTCAACCCATGTACCTTATAGTCATTTTGAGACTATAAAGATAGTCAGTTTCCATGTGCCTGATCTCATATAAATGGTTCAAAATTTTCAGGAGGTGCTTGTGGGTATGGCAACCTGTACAGCCAAGGCTATGGCACCAACACTGCAGCTTTGAGCACTGCCCTGTTCAACAACGGCCTGAGCTGCGGGTCATGCTACGAGATGCGGTGCAATGACGACCCCAGGTGGTGCCTCCCAGGGTCCATCATGGTCACGGCAACCAACTTTTGCCCTCCCAACTTTGCCCTCTCTAATGACAATGGTGGCTGGTGCAACCCCCCTCTCCAACACTTCGATCTGGCTGAGCCGGCTTTCTTGCAGATTGCCCAGTACAGAGCTGGGATTGTCCCAGTTTCCTTCAGAAGGTAACAACGGCATTTTCACTGCAAATCTTTAGTTATTTGTCGCCAACTGGGCTCTCGAGTTTCAATATTAAAGTCCACAAAAACTCCACTATTTGATGAAATCGACTCACGGGTCATTCTTGATCCCGACAGAGTTCCCTGTGTGAAGAAAGGAGGAGTAAGGTTCACCATCAACGGGCACTCCTACTTCAACTTGGTGCTGATCACAAATGTGGCAGGCGCTGGTGATGTCCACGCTGTGTCCGTCAAGGGCTCAAAGACTGGCTGGCAATCCATGTCAAGGAACTGGGGACAGAACTGGCAGAGCAACGCCTACATGAACGGCCAGCCTCTCTCCTTCCAAGTGACCACGAGCGATGGGAGGACATTGACCAGCTACAATGTCGCGCCGGCTAATTGGCAGTTTGGACAGACGTTCGAAGGGTCTCAATTCTAAGGATTTCCAGAGGTCTTCGAGGTGTGATTTAGTAAGTAATTGATGAATTTGTATATGGCTTATAGTGCCAATGTGTGCCTATGTATTCAAGAAAGAGAGGGAGAGACGAAGTGGGCAAAGAAAAAAGAAGAGGGTAGGAGATGGTAGGAGCCCAACTGGGGTTGTTCCTATTGCAGAGGTGGCTTTTTGGCACCCGCTAGGTAACTAAGAATTTATGTATTTAGACTATGCTGAGCCATGTAGTATGGCCAAAAAAGGAAAAAGGGGGATACCTCCATTGTTTGCCACAAATTTATAAAGGCCAGGATTGTTATCGAGGATATCGTTACCCTCCATTTGAGTACTCGTGTCAAGCTCATTTGATCTTTAATTTAGATTGTGCTTTGGCACTCTCGCTAGCGGAAAATCATTGACACACAACTAAGGAACGCGCACAACGTGTGTCGTCAGTCATCGTGATTCCGATAATACAGGTCTAAAATGAAATGTTGTCCTAATCGGGTATATATAGGTTTCGTTCGTTTGGCGGAAAATATTGTGTTTTTGGAAAATATTTTCCCGGAAGTCATTTTCCGAAAAATGTTTTCCCGGAACATAATTTTCCGATATTCGGCAATCAATATGAAAAAGTTTCGAAAAATATTTTTTGCTAGCGGCGACCGACGAGCGGCGGCCGGCGACCGGCGACGGCGGCAACTAGCGGTGGCGGTGGCGGCCAGCGACCGGCGGCCGGCGACCAGAGGGGAGAATGAGGAGTTTTGCGAAAAATAATTTCCGCTTTTTAGAACCAAAAGTTATTTTCTATAGACTTAGGCTATTTTGTGAGGAGAGAAAGAAAAATGTTTTCCCATGAAAAACATTTTTCGCCCCCTGATTATCGGAAAATCTGAAAAATATTTTTCAAAAGAATATTTTCCGCCAAACGAACGTGGCCTAATAACACGGTGCAGAACAAGTAAGTATGCGAGAGACATTGATGGGCTTTGATGAACGAGTAAGTATGCACGAACACAAACTCTAATAACACGTCACCTTTGATTAGATAGCATAGAGTCTATTAAATAATAGTATGTAACCGTGCCCCAGTGCATCGATTTCCTGAGGTTAATGGTAACTGAGATGACTAGTAATCATTTGGGCCAAGATCTTCTTCAACCCTTAGAGATCCAAACCAAGTTCTACCGGAAATGGAAGTTATAGTACTGTGAGTGCGATGCCCTTTGATGTTTTCTCTGTTTTTTTGTCTGTCCTACTCTATATCTTAACTCGCTCTCAGACTCTGTCTTACTCTACTTCTTAACCCACTCTCGAATTTTTATTCTGCCTCCGTAGGGTATGAAAATCAAAACTCATATTTAAAACTACACATCCCCACATCTTGCAAGGCATAAGAGTCAAAACTCACATCTAAAACTATACGCCCCGCTTCTTATAGGGCGTGAGAATCAAAACTCATGTCTGAAACTACACGTCCCCACCTCTTACAAGACGTGAGAGTCGAAACTCACATCTGAAACTAAATATCCTCACTCTAGTTTCTCCTAAAACTGTAAAGAATCAAACTCTCCACTTCTCCCTTTTCAAGTGGGAAGGGTGGCCACTGGGATTTGCCTTTGACGTTGGAGTTGCTATGTTTGTGTTCGTGCAATTAACGAGCGGTCGTTCATTCTTTTACTAATCTCGGTGTCTTTCCTGCACATAGATATTCTTTATGACATGTTTGATATTTATTTGACTCACAAACAATAAATAAAGAACTGTACGAAAAATAAAATTTTGAGAGTAAAAGGAGATGGAAAGCCAAAACCGAAAGTCATTGTTGAAAAAGAAAGTAGCGCGTCATGTTTATGAATATGTCGAAAAACGTTCTATATACAGTGATGAAAGTTATCGAATGACTCGAGACAATGATGCAAAATGCATATAGATCTTTGCAACGACGATTAAGTATCATCAATTTATCTTATAAATCAAGATCATTCGACGACAACTTACTGGAGAAAATCTTTCGTTGGGAAATCAAAATCTTAGCAAATGATGTACGAGGTTTCGTTGAATATATTCCTCGACACGTAGCTAGAAAATCTAGAAAAACCTTAAAGCATCGTACTTTTCTTGCTCCGCTAGCCAATACAAATGAGGAGCAACAGTCTCTGTAGAGCGACATTTGGAGCTCCATTTCTCAGACCCACCGCCCCGACAAGAACGTCCGCCTGCTCCTCTCCCTGCTCAAATCCGATCAGGCTTCACCATCATCAAAAACCCATCTTTCTTCAAACCCTGAATTTGTCTCGCTTCGCTGCTGCGAGAGCCGAGTTCGCGAGGATGTCGAGTCAAGGAAGCTATGCGGATGCTCAGAAATTGGTCAGTTTCTCTCTCTCACCGACCTCCGCTCTCGTCATCCAGAAGGGGGACATCACCAAGTGGTCCGTCGATGGCTCTTCCGATGCCATTGTCAGTGTTCTCTCTCCCTCGGTTTGATCTTTTCTTTTGATTTTTGGTTAAACCATGTGGGTGTTTGTTATTTGTTCTGGTTTCATCGTTTGGGTGATTCTTGAATTTGTAGTTTGACTCCTGGAGAGTTAGGTTCGCATAGACTGTATGAAACTTATTCGGCTTGATTGAAGTATTGAGTCTTTTGGGCTTCATACAGAATCGAGGCTCTGAAGGAATTTAAGCCTTCGAGTTGCATAGGTTGATTTCATGATGCTTCGTGTTGACTTGAGTCTCGAGGAAAAGTCTGTCCTGTCCGGACTGTGCCTAACTCTTCATTGTGAAGTTTAAAAACAAAGCCGATATGAGCACAATGGATCGAATGAGTCCCCGACGTTATATGATGATGGATCTCTTGGAAATTATGTTGAGGAGTGAGTTGATGTTGAAGGGTTGATGTTTTTCTGCAGGTTAATCCGGCAAATGAGCGAATGCTTGGAGGCGGTGGTGCAGATGGAGGTTGTCTCTCTTTTAACTTGGCTAACTTGTGTCATTGGTTTTACATTGAACTATATGATTTCCTGTTTTTTTAAATGATTTTTTCCGGTTAGCCATACATGGAGCTGCCGGACCCGAACTCCTAGAAGCTTGTTATAAGGTCCCCGAAGTACGTCCAGGGATCCGCTGCCCCACAGGAGAAGCAAGAATTACTGCGTAAGCTTTTCCTGCATAATCTGCATAGTAATGTTTCACCAGAACAATAACCTATTGCTCGTCAATTATTAATAAGTCAAATTAATGAGGTCTGTCATACTTTATCTGTTTGTTGTCTGATTATCCGACACTTTTCAAACAGAGGCTTTAGGCTGCCAGCATCCCATGTGATCCACACAGTTGGCCCAATCTATGATACCGATAGTAATCCCCAAGCATCCCTGAGGAATGCTTACGGGTATCTTGCAGGGAATTTCTATTCATTCAGTTCTTTGCCCCATTTCTGATAGAGTGCTAATCATTTTGCACGTGTTATTACAGGAACAGCTTGATGGTGGCCAAAGAAAAGAAGCTTCAGTACGTTGCATTTCCTGCTATATCCTGCGGAGTTTTTAGGTAAGTTGGCAATTACAATAAACTTCAACTTCTTAAGTTCACAATGGTTGCATCTATGTGGTCATCAGTGAAAATATATTGATTAATCTTCTTTAGGTGCTTAACTTTGATCCAAAGTTTTCATGTGTTAAAAATTAGAATGCGTATGAGACTTTATGGCAAAAAAGAGGAATGCTTGTATTTCTCTCTTGTGTATGTGTGCGTCTTTATGTATAAGTGTTGAGTTAGTGAGAAACAGAAAATGCCTGACCAATCGCTTGTGTTTTCTAATCTATTACTACTTCTGATCTTATTTTTCCAGATATCCATACGATGAGGCTGCCACAATAGCTATCTCTACGCTTAAAGAATCCTCAGATGGCTTGAAAGAGGTAGGTTTTAATCTATTACTCAGCCCATCAACTTCCTAGTTGAATGGAGGTCCTTACCATATCTTACTGATTTCAAAATGCAAAGTAGCACTTGGCAGTGCTTCTTTACTAGTCCCCTGTGAGATATCGTCAGTTGCGCTATTAAAAAATGTTCAACCAGCATTTTGGATAGTTATTGTATAGTATAGAGCAGTCTATTCCTTTCTCAGCCTTTTGTCTAAGATCAGGTCAGTGCAATCTTTCTGGCTTCATGCAATAATACTTACCCTTGCGGTAGTCAGTAAGCTCCACAACAATCATGGAAGAGACTGACCGTTTCTTTTGCAGGTACATTTTGTTCTCTTTTCAGATGATATTTACAATGTTTGGTTGAGCAAGGCAAAGGAATTGCTTCAGCAGTAGATATTCACCAGTTGTGATGCCGTTGTCTCTAATCTACTGAACGAGACAAATGCGAAATGCTGATATTATCATAATAAGAACGATTAGGCTGGTGATAACAGTGAACTTGCGAACGAAACTTTTTTCTGTTTCTTGGCTGGCTGAACGGTCACTTCTTCGACTAGTCCAGATTGTTATGCTGTGGCCTTTGCATAAGATGGATGAGATATATTGTGGTATGTTCCGTACGGTTGAATTTTTCTCTATCACGTGAAAGAACTGACATTAAGCCTATTCGACGATATCTTTGCGGCTCTGATATTGTTGTTTTCCTATTTGGTAATGAAAAGAATTGGATAGGCAGTGGGCAACCTACATGAAGACCGCCTCTGTTCCTACATTCTGCACCCAGCAAAGGTGCTCGTTGTTGAAAGTTGCCAGTTATGATTACCTAACCAGTGGTTACTTAATATATCACTGAATGGAGTAGGAGAGGTTATGTTTGTGAAAAGAAACCTAAAAGCGCCCTTTTCTTGTCTGGAGCTGTTTGAGTGGGTGTTCGAAGAGGCTAGAAAGACATCAATGGGGGGACTGTTGGGTAAACTTCGCTTGTTCTCTTATAAAGAAGAACAGAGCAACCTTGAGAGCTGGGAGTGGTCATATTCCTCTCACATATTTACTCCTCCCGCATCAGTTCCTTGATCTCATTTTTACTTTCCCTTGATTACTTATATAGTAAATCGGTTGTGCTTAGTTATCCAGTTTCGTAATATCCAACGAACTTTTCCGACCCATCTCCCTTATCGATGAGAAACCAGAAAAGATTTTGCGCCTTGGAATTTCAATCATCTGACCTTGCAATACTTATAACTAAAAATGGCCACCGATCGAAGCATTTATCAGCAACAATAGAGGACTCTTGTGTGGAAACATTCATTCACCAAAGACCAAGAGGACTGCGTGTAAACATGTTGGAATGATAAAATCATCAAGTACAAACAATTGGTCGGTCACTTGTGAAGTTGATGAACGGTATTTCTAACTTCAGACAAGCGGTTGACACTGCTTCTGCTGCTGTCCGATTGCATTCTTATAGGACAAGGAAAAACTGAGGTTAATGAAATGAAGTCCCAGGGAACAGCCAGAGGCATCTTCGTGGCAAACAACATTGACGCGACATTTTGCTCCCCATTGAAATGATGGAGCCTTAATCCGCAAAACACCACCTAAATTTTGAAGTAAGCTCTTGGCATGGATGGCTTGGTAGATGTTTGGACTCAACTTCAGCTTCACATATTTTTGTCCTTGGATAAACTTCTTGGGAGCTTGCTGATAAAACTCTCATCTACTACTTTGTAATGCCTCGAAAAGTTTCTATGGAGCATTCCACAAAACCTATCCACATGTTTCTCATACCTGCTGTACAGCGCAGGAACTGTGATGGATATTATAGTACCTATCACCAATTTAAACAAAACACCGGAAATAAGCCAATCTGTTGGATAAATAAAAAATCAGATCATGCAAGTCATACAGAGGTCGTGTGTCCAAGAAAGTAGACAGACTTCATGGGAACATATGATATGAGAAACATTGATACGGATTATGGATTTGTAAGGACATTGATAATGAACTGGGTGAAATTCAAGACGCCGTAGGCAAGAGTCTATGGAGGGCAGAACCCTTGAAACCTCATTCACCCCCAATGCAAGTCACGAGATAGTTCCACAAAATAAAGTACAGTTCCAGGGGAACCAGGGAAAACACAAATTTGATCAAAATGTATCAACAAACGAGGACCAAAGCCAAAATGGAATTGGCACATGACAGACTATGACTGCTCATATCCTGCACTCAATCAGAGGAATAGGCATACCTATATAAGCGAGTGTGTAGAAAGAGAAGAAGCTACCAATTGCTGATATAAGCCACAAACAGACAACCACCTGTCAAGTAAACTAAAAGTCAGTGAGAGGACTATAACAGGATAGGCACACGATGCAGCAGAGAAAAGAATGTATAGTGGTTTGGAATGACCTATGAGACTGATAACAGAGTGGCAACATAAAATGGAAGGAAAGGGAAACTAACTGCACAAGAACTTCTACTATGGAAATTCGATTAGCTTATAGCAACTTCCTTATCTTATGTGTCCAATTCGCTTTAGATGCATTAATTTTGCTACAATTGATGCCTCATTAATATCAAACATAAGGTTCCCTTCACTCGACCATCAATAGGATTGGCTAAGGCATTTATAACATAACCCAAATAAGCCTCACTCACCAGTATATGAGCAATTCTTCTTATTGCTTATCCAGAACTTCCCTCTTGTATCATCAAACTGTCATTCATTGTTGTACCCACAAAATTTAATTCCAGAGCAATCCCTATTGTGCCCTCTTCAAATTCTACTATTTCACCCGCTGTTACTTCATCAAAACCATAACTACAATCAATGTCATCGCTCACTTGCGTTACGATACCGTATTTACAATCTCTACTTCTCTATTATATTGCTCAACACGTTCACGGACGATACTACTAATTCTGTCCGCTCTAATAATTACCATGAGTATTTTTCAATTCTTTTTTGTAGGGAAAAAAAATTCCCACAGTAGAAGGGCTAATGAGTTATTTTTTTCATCACCCCTAACATCCATAAGTTCACATACATCAGCTCAGTATACCTGAAAAAATAGTCTAAAATCTTTTCCAAGAGTGATGTCGTGAGCCATAAGCAGTAGGCTATTGATTTTGACCCGAAAAGAAGCTGCAACATTGGTAACCATCTCCTCTGAGAAAACTAGCTCAGATAATTCTGGTAGCGGTCTGCTTGGAAATGAAAAAGTAATTAACAATAATGGTTTCAGTGTAACCATTAAAAGGAGAGTATGATGTTCATACCTATTCCGTAAAACAGCATAATTGGCATGAATGAACAGTGATATGATTAGTAGCAGAAAGACATCTGAACAAATTGACAGGAATGACAAGCCTGATCTTTCAAAGATAACCCAAGCAACTGTCGCAACAACAATGATGCCGAAAGAAACATGCCACTGCCTCCACAATAGAACATCAGCAGCTGAGGGAGCAGAAGAATTTAAGTTTTCAGTTAAACTGTTCCGTGACAAATGAGCATGCAGAAAAAGATAATGCTTTACCAGGTTCAATAAAGTTACGGTAAAGTATCTTAATTTGCCAAAATCATACACTTCTTTTGACAACAAATCACTGATCAAACAGGGAAACGACATGCTTCATGACAAATTAAACTTCCTCAGGAAGGAGTCACAAGCATCTTATAACCAAGCCACCTAGAACTGTCCAACAGAAGATGGAATTCACGCACGAATCCAGTAATGAAAGAGTGAAACAGGTTCTAGATCAAGGAACAGAAATCTTTTGTTAAAAAAAAAAGGGCATAGCTCTATGAAGTCTACAGATCTCCAAACCCAATAGCTATATGACTTCACCATTCCCCCATTTTGGACCAACTATCTGGCTTGTACAATTTAGAATAAGAAAAAAGCAAAGAGGAAGAAAGAACTGCTTATAACTAGCCATTTGACCGAACTTTCGGCAGAAGAGCCAACAAGATGGAACAGGTAAGGCGATAACCCAACTAATGGATAAGAATCAAATTCCTTCCGTGCGAAGACCGCTTCATCGACATGCATCAAACAATTAACCAAATGAGCAAGACCATAAGATCAAATGCAATCGCTGAAACCTTCGAAACCAACGAGAATGACCGTGTACCGTAATGGGTAGATAGCACTAGCAGCATATCCAAATAGAAACCACTTTCCCTAGCGCACTACTAATTTACCATATACCCTTTCCTTGACAATTATAAACAGCGATCCGAAGTAGGAAACAAGCGTACAGAAAGCAAGAAGAAGAAGCTCAACGAACATATACCTATTCCACCGCCCATACATTGGTGGATGGTGGATTGCCGACCGAACAATCGGTAATCTGAGCTGGCCGGCGTCAACGACGACGCCGACGCTTCCTCCCGGTCGCAAACATCCGCCGAATTCTCCATCGATCAGCACCCTGCCGCATCCACAGCACCCCCAAACCGCAGGCGATTAGCATCCGAGCACCGCACCGGCCCAACCAGAGCTCCCGCACCCCGAATCGGCACGGAAAGGTCAAAGATCGACGGAAGAGAGAGGTAAACGAAGGAAGGAAGGAACGAACCTCGGGAGAACGCGCGCATGAAAGAGGGTGGCTCGGGATCCGGGAGCTGAAATCCGCGCGATCGATCTCCGCCCCGGCGAAGCCGGAACCCCTCCCCCGGCGATCGAGTCCGATCGGAGCGACGCGTGTTCTCCGAGCAGCGATTCTTCTCCCCGGGCGAGACGACGACGACGACGACGACGACGACGACGGTGCGAGCGGGTTTTTCGTCGCGGGGGGTCGTTAGCCGGTCGCGCGACGGGATGGAGACTGGGCATGCGAGAGATCGTACGCGGCAAGCCACACACACGTGGCCGGATTTCATTGGACAGGACAAGTGGGCCCTCGTTAGAAGTTGCTGTCCATCTCTCCCCCATTGCCAGCTAAAAGCGGTCTTCATCCAATTCGACTGTCCAACTGACGTGTCACGCGGTGGATCGGGTCGGGTTTAAATCGGGTCGGATTATTTTCGACCCAAATAAACCTTTCCATACAAATAAATTTAATGACTCATGTACGACCCGATTAGTGTTGCTAAAATATTTTCATAATTAATCAAGATAAGAGTGCGGAGTGAGCGAACACAAGAGAAAGTGAACAGAGGGTCATAATTATCACTCATATTTTTCGTAGTATTAACCATTTACTAAATAATTAACCTATGCATCAACTCAACCTATCAAATATGATTAAAAAATTGGCCAACGACAAATTTTGACAGGTCTACTCTTCAAAGAAAAAAAAAGACCGCATAATTTTTCGTCTTAGTTTTTTTTTTCTAAACTGTTGTGGCTTTTAAAATTCGATTTTTGTTTAATTCGAAACAACTATTTTAAAAACATTTGAATGATGGTATGTTAAATCACGCATGACTAATTCATAACAATAGACTTAATTGTATTTTCCTTTTTTTTAAAGAAAAAATAATGCGAAAATATATATATTTTCATAGGGAGAAGAACACTAGAAGTGCTAAAACTTATGTATGACGCTCACTTTAGTGCCAAAAGTTTTTTTCGGATACCTTAAGTGCCACTTTTTAAAAAAAACGATCACTTAAATGTCAATTCCGATTTGGGTCGTCAGTAATTTGACGTTGCTATATTTTATTAATTTCTCAATATTACGTGGCACATTGGTGATGACGGAGATAATATATTTAATTTTTTTAATATATATTTATTAATTCTTTTGATTTTTTTTTTTCATTATTTTCTTTTCTTTCTTCTTCAATCTTTGGCTAGTGACTAGTGTCTAGCCATCGGCAATGCCCCGCCGCCTTGACTACGCCGCCGTCGCCTGCCACAAGCGTGGCCCGCCCGACCCTTCCCTGGGCGAGGGCGGACGAGCCCTATGAGGGTCGACCTTGCTTCGCCTAGACAAGGCGAGCCCTGGCAAGGCCTCCCCTTGCCAGATCCGACGAGGCCAGCCCTCGCCTAGGTCACGATGGCCTCGCCGAGCGTTGTCTTTCCCCGAGCGATGCTCGGTAAGGCCACCGTTGCCTGGGTGAGAGCCGACCTCATTGGATCTAGCAAGGGGAGCCCTCACTAGAGCTCACCTACCCTTGCCAAGGCGACGGTTGAGCAGGCCTTGCCTGTGGCGGGCGATGGCGGCCTTGTCTAGGTGAGGCCAGGTGGGCGGTGGCTAGTGTCCGGTTATCGACCAAAGATTGAAGAAGAAGAAAACAAAAGAAAAGAAGGAAAAAAAGAAAAAAATCATAAAAAATATTTAAAAAATCGAAATATACACATGAAAATGTCACATAGGTTAAGTTTTTTTTTTTAAAAATCCAACTCAAATTAAAATTTTAATTATAAAAACCACATATTAATTTGGCCAGAATTTCCCGCCGTTGGTACTTAAGTAATCGTTTTTCTTCTAATTTAACACTTAAGTGAACTAACAAAATTTTTTAACATTAAAGTGAGTATTATACATAAATTTTGGCACTTCTAGAGTTCTTCCCCCATTTTCATGTGAAGGGTAGACCCCTATTATTCTATTAGGAAAAAATCAAATAATTTCGTTAAATGCTTTAGCACCATAAATAACATATAATTCAGGGTGCGTACGTCTTGCATTTAAATAAATGATTTTGAAAGCATTTTTCCTAAATATAATCACTTACTAAAAATGAATAAAATGTTGATATTTTCTTTGTTTATGAACGTATTTAAATGTAAATTGTTGTCAAGCATGGAGGAATTGGTGCTTTGATTATTTGGTTTTTGCTTCTTTCCCACTTGTACTTTTTATTGTGTATCAAATCACATTGTAATGAACATAAGGCTCCATTTTAAGACCAAAAAAAAAAAAAAACTGAACATAAGGCTTCATTTATTTCGTGAAAATGAGTCATTTGTAAAACATTTTCCTAAAAAGGAATTGCTTTTATTGGTTGTAATTATTAGTTAGCAAGAAATATTTTTATTATCGACGATAATTTATATTTCGAAATTTTCATAGACGATGAATTTTGTTTATTTATAAAAATATTTTCTAAACCACTCAATTTTTGTGAAAAAAAAGATTGGAGGGTGGACATAGATGTCGAAATATTTAGTATTATCTGAATCGGTTCTTCTTATCAAAGCTTGAGCAACTAGCAGAGTCGAGCTAATATTAACAAGACAAGTCAAGTGTTCGTGGCGAAACGCGACACGAAGGAGCGGCGCGGCACCTGTCGCCGTCGCCGAACAGTGGCACCACCAGCGGCCGCAGTGGTTTTCCCTTCCCGAGTACCGCACCTGGAATCCCCCAATCCGCCATGGAAGCGCACCTCCCGCCTCCGCCTCCCTTATTTACTCCTCCTCCTCCTCCTCCTCTCTCCCCACCTCGCATTCCCTCGCCGCTCCCTCCCTCTCCCTCCCTCCCTCCCCCTCTTCGCCCCCGCAAATCCGATCGACCCCGACCCCTCCCATGGCTCTCCGCGCCATCGTGTCCCGGAGGACCCTGGCCGCGCTCGGCTCCGGCCTCCGCGCCGAGGCCAGGCTGGCGGCCGCCGCCGCCGCCGCGTGCCGCGGCCTCGTGACGTTCTCGCTCCCCGATCTCCCCTACGACTACGGCGCTCTGGAGCCGGCCATCAGCGCCGAGATCATGCAGCTGCACCACCAGAAGCACCACCAGACCTACGTGACGAACTACAACAAGGCCCTCGAGCAGCTGGAGGACGCCGTGGCCAAGGGCGATGCGCCGGCGGTCGTCAGGCTGCAGAGCGCCCTCAGGTTCAACGGCGGAGGTGACGATTCTCTTCGTCGATGTCCTTCGCTCGTTTCGTTTCGGTTTCTTTTCTTCTTCTTCTTTTCCAATTCCAGGTGGTTCTGCTCGGTTACGCTAACTGTCGGTAATTTGAGCTTCGTGCGTGGCGTCATGTAGCTCTGTTGATCGATGGGTGGGCTGGGAGCTGGTGAAATGGACGAGAGAGAGAGAGAGAGAGAGTTCATTCGGCTCTGTTTGTGGAAGTTGGATTCCTGAACAAAGAGGATAAAAACAATGAAGTGAGTGATATGGCTCGATTATGTTGGGTTGGAGAAGAAAGGTATGTTAGGAATCTCTAAGCCTGAGTAGATAGGCAGAGCTTCTCATGGTGTTCCCATTCTCACATCAAAGTGTTGAACTTTATAGTATTTTGTTTGGAAACATTGCGGTTCGTTTGGAGTACGCACTGTAGCATAATGAAACCATAGATATGGTGGTGTGAGCTAGCTGAGCCTGCTAGCTGACAATCGTGTGACGTGAATTAGGGATGAAACGATGTGGATATGGACATGGTCAGACTGTGCTGAGTTGTTTCGTTGAAGATGAGTTGTTTAGTAGATTGCATAGTGGAATGGGCAAGGACTGCTGTTACCATTGAGGAGAACATACAGATCAGTGCGTGCGAGAGGGAGCCGATTGTTCTGTAAATTTTATTTATTTCCGTGGAGAAAAGATTGCGAACTGGACTTTGCATTACGCGACACCGTTTCTTCGAACCATTGCTGGGATATTACCGATTTGTAGATGCCCTTCTCAGGGTGATATACAGTTTTCCACTTGTCATCTACACCTGTGCTGTGACTTCTGTATGCAACCTCCACAAAGCGACTGTAGTAAACCTGTTTAGTTTATATTCATCTATGGATTGTAGTTCGGGGTTGCTTTTAACTTTGACATGATAATTTTCAGGTCACGTCAACCACTCGATTTTCTGGAAAAATCTTTGTCCCATTCATGTAAGTGTATATCTTAGAATAAATTCGTTCTCGGTATTTATTATTTTTGGAGCTAATGTCTTATCCCTTGCAGGAAGGAGGTGGGGAGCCACCAAAAGGTTCGCTAGGTTGGGCCATTGACACAGATTTTGGCTCTTTGGAAGCACTTGTGCAGAAAATGAATGCAGAGGGTGCTGCTCTACAGGGCTCTGGATGGGTGGTATGGCTTTCAGTTGCACAGTTTGCACATTGTACTTGTCGATAGTTGTTAGCATGATGGTCGTCTATTAATTGAGCTCATATCCATTGATCCTATCCACATTTGTCTCGTGCAGTGGCTTGGTCTGGATAAGGAGTTCAAGAAACTCGTGGTGGAAACAACTGCAAATCAGGTCAGATTTTCACACCTACCCAGGACGTTGTCTACACAACTAATGTTCTAGATTGGTCATGGAAAACAAATAAATCTTGCCAGTGCTCCTTATTGTTCTTTTGTGTTTCTTAGTCAAAGTATCGTATCTGAATATTGGGCATGCTAGCATCATTCGAGAACGAATGGGCAATAGTTCTCATCGGAGGTCATTGGGGCTTTGGGTATTTAAAAGTCTAGTGTGGCTTTTCTTAGGATGTCTGCGGTTTTTCCATCTATGTGCCGGCAATTTCTCCAAATTTGTCGAGGCAATGGAGGTCAAAGGTCACAGTGGCATGAGCATGACTGTATAGTGTATATTGTGTCCTGATGTCCTGATCCAGGCATTCAAGTTCTTTTGGCAAATTTGTGCGCTCGAGGATTATTTCATCAAATGCTTGCAGAGCTGTGTAATGGGAAGATTAGTGGCTGGTTTTCATGGCGATTTTAACTTCTTTTCAGGATCCGCTGGTAACCAAAGGAGCCAATCTAGTTCCTTTGATTGGTATAGATGTATGGGAGCATGCGTACTATCTGCAGGTAACTCTGTGATTTTTGGCCTTGTGGTTACTCTGCACATCATAATTGGCGGTGCTCGAGACATTTTGACTGGGCTAGATGTGTTGCTTAGAGCTATGTACTTAACTCTCTTCGATGCTATATTGATATCTTATAGTTCTTTACATAAATGAATGCATGACTCAACTTGTGTGAGTTACACGTCTTGCTCCTCCCTGAGATGACCCATTATGCCCGCACATGTTCGTATCGGAAGTTGAGATGATGAATTGGTATGGCTGGTGTGTGAATCCGCCGTGTAAAGCGTTTTTCAGTCTATCAATTGAACTTGCACGGTGGATGGTTGCACTTTGTGAGCGGTACTTATTTGCATTTCTCGAAGTCGACTGCCCAATCTTTTGCTTGGCTTAAGCGGAGAACTGCACAGATTATATTCTCGAATCGTAATCTTTACTCCGAGCCTTATCTCTGCGCATCTCTGTTTTTCATCTCTTTGTTGCAGTACAAGAATGTGAAGCCCGATTATCTGAACAGCATATGGAAAGTGATTAACTGGAAATACGCCAGTGAAGTTTACCAGAAAGAATGCCCTTGAGCAACGAGAAGCCGGGCTCAACCATCTAATTTTTGTCATGAAAATGAAATAAGCTCATGTACAGCTTAGGGAAATCCAACTAGTTGTATTTAGCTACTGTTGTTTCCTCATATTCGCATCATGAGTGAAAGGTGCTGAAATAAATCTGAGGCTTTTTCCCCTTTTCGTTGATCGCTGTGGTTGCGAAATATGGTAATTCGTGCATTATTCAACGATACTGAGATGTTTAATATCAAATGATGTCTCTAATATCCGATAGTATTCCTAATTGTAGGAACGAGCGGTTTTAGGTTAAGTAGGTTTCGGCTCTTAATTTTTAGAATCTCAAATTTACCTTGGAATCGACCTTTTCGGTCCGGTCCTATTTCATAGTCCACTCGTGATTTCTTGTCTTTTTGTGTTTCGTTTTTTTAAATCGATTAAAAAGAAAGATTTTAGTAAAACATTTCCCTATTTTTTTGGCGGTCGGAAAAACATTTCCTTATTTACAAGCGAGACAAATAGCAAATGGTAGAGCAATAAAATGGCAGTACAAAACAAATAGAAATATAAAGCAATTGGGAAGTGTCAAATTCATCTCTTAGTCGAGCAAAATGAAAATTGAAGAAAAATCTAAGGCATCTTCAGGTACGTTATTGTGGAGCATTCAGAGTCGTCCGCAGTTCAAAGAATTCAATTCTTTGAAGGAGGTGGAGATCAAACAATTTGTGTCCCGAAAGTTTTCTACGATGTGCCAGCATTCACAAAATTGAAAATAGATTGGAGGCCACAAGAACTACGGAGCACACCATCCAGTTAGGGAAGCAATCGCGACTCTCGGTATCGTAGGATAAATAAGCATCATCCAAAAAGTGCAAAAACTTCTATTGAATGGGTGTTGAGTACGCAAATCATACAAGTTAAAGGTAAGCGATTCCAAGTTTCAAAGTGATTGCTCTACCTTGTCGGGACCGATCTCGATTTTCAAAACTTCAAAGCTACCTTCTTGATCCTACAACTGGACCGGAGGGCGAGATCGCCACTACTAATGGACCATACATCACATCGTGAACGAACGCAAGATGCGATTCTCGTGCAAAGCCGAATCGGCTCTAATCGTTATCAAGCTAGTTCTAGTAAAGGTGACGTGGTCTGTGGGTGTTGGATCGAGCCCGGATGCGATTCTCGGGTCGGATCCGCTCGATCTCGACATGTATCGGGCTCGGTCCGGCCCGCCGGACCAATCACACCCGTCTCATGGCGGGCCCATCGAGGCCACCCCGCACCGGGCCCATTACAGCTCCGGGCCCATTGCGGCCCAGACACCGAGGCTCCTCCTCCCTGAGCTCATAACGGGCCGTATAAAACCAGTAGAAAACCCTAGCACGGATGCTCCGGTCACTCAATCATCGCTCGAGTGCAGCTCATCGAGGGAGGTCCTCGCTCCAGCAGCAGCAGCAACGCCGCCGCCGAGCACAGCAGCGTCAAGCATGGTGAGACCCGGCACCTCCTCCCGGATCGCCCCTCCGTTTCGGCCCGGCGGTTCCGCGCCGCCGTTTTCCATTTGCGTTTCTCGATTCCGATTTGATGTCTCATCGGGCGATCACCCGCTGCTGCTCTCTGTTGTTGTTGTGTTTCGCAGACCTTCAAGCGCAGGAACGGCGGCCGCAACAAGCACGGCCGCGGCCACGTCAAGTTCATCCGCTGCTCCAACTGCGGCAAGTGCTGCCCCAAGGTACGTTCGCTCATCTCCGTCCGCCATTTCCACGTTTCTCTCTCTCTCTCTCTCTCTCTCTCTCTCTCGCGCGCGCGCGCTTGCTTGCTTGCGGTGGCGGAGTCGATCGGAGTTCGTCGCCGTTCGTTCGGAATCGTATCCTCGAGACGGTTGAAACTCATGCGGATTAGGTGTTATTGAATTGGATCGTTGTCTGTGGAAATAGGACAAGGCGATCAAGAGGTTTCTGGTGAGGAACATCGTCGAGCAAGCTGCGGTTAGGGATGTCCAGGAGGCCTGCGTCTACGAGAGTAATATATAACATGCTCTCTGTTCCTTCTTCCTGAAACTTTCGATTTAGGATTTTGTTTAAGGAGGTTTGAATTTTGTTTTGTGGGAGCTGTGTGTGCCTAATGGATGGTGTTCCTTGGACGTAGCCTACACTCTTCCCAAGCTGTACGCCAAGATGCAGTACTGCGTGTCCTGCGCGATTCACTCGCACGTCGTGAGGGTTCGTTCCCGCACCGACAGGAGGAACCGTCAGCCTCCACAGCGCTTCATCAGGCGCCGGGTATGTTGATCTGACTTGTTAGGCTTAGCATCCGTTTAAGTTCTGCTCATCTACTTCGGTGGCGGCTTGGATTCGTTGTTGATTTTGTCTCCCGGCGTTGATGATGAAAGTGAATGGTGGTTCTGTGGTTTTATTAGGATTTGGCTGGTCCTGTTTATTTTAGGATCTTCTTGCTTGTGTTAGATAGACCATTCTAAGAGAAATTGACTTGTTATGCTTCTGAATGATAGTGATGTTGATGAACTTTCAGTTTGTCCTTTTTTCAATGGAAAACCTCGAAGATGTGTATAGCTTGTTACAGCTAAATCTTATTTGGCATAAGGTGTCTAGGAAAATGCCGTGGAAGACGAGTGAAAAGCTATCGAGAATGTTCTGTTCTCCTTTTACCACTTGGAGATAGAATGTATCATCGACATAGAATTGCCATGAGTATGTGTGTGCTGCGTGGCACTGCTGAGTGTTGCCTTATCATTTGATAACTGATAGTCTGATTGTCTCTGTCTATACGAGAGGCTATCATTTCTTCGATGGTTGATTGCTTCACACTTTTAGCTGATGAGCTTTTGAGATTAAACGGGGAGAATAATTTCTTATGTGCACTCTGCATAGTTTGATGTTACTCTGAAAATGAGAATCAGTCTGGCATTCTGATCGTCTGGGTGTTCTTTCTCATTTCGACTAGAATTGAGTGGGCAGCACTGGACAGGGATCCTGTGCTCCTCTGCTATTACTTGAGTAGTTTTCACACGTCTTAAAAGTTTGCTTTTCCCGCGTAATACTGCACAACTGTTTGTCATTCATTTTCTTTAAGGTTTTTGTTGTGATCGTGACTTCGGGCTTGTTTCCTATGTTTCTTTTGCAGGATGATGCGCCAAAGCCTGGACAGCCTGGTCAGGGACCTCGTGTTGGAGGTCCACCTGCTCCTCGTACTTGAAGAGGCAAATTCATCTCATGTCTTTGAGATACTTCCTCCGGAGTTATCTGTTGATGTTTCATAGCTGTTGGATTTTGGGGATTTATAAGCACTGACATGTTTCCCTAGTTACGCACATGGTCATTTGATCTTTATTTGCCTGATATAGCGGATTGAAAAGCCCTAGAAGCTTTCCCTTTTTCCTTGCTCTGTTCAATTTCTTTCAACATTCCAAGGTGCTGTAGTCCTCGTAACCGCTTTATTCATTTTGATATCTTGGTTTTTGTTGGGATGTCGCAATGGTATCCTTGTCGCATTGTCCCTAATAATTGAGCCGTCGCATTTAGCAGTGTGGGAAATGCATTAGCTGTTCTGCCATGGCTCTGTCCTGACCTTTGTCTTTGGGGAGTCGGTATTTGCCTGAGCTTGCTGAGCTTTGCGATGGTCGAACAGGAGGCTTAATGGTCTGTGCATGCTAGTGGCTTAGCCGATAGGATGCACCACCTTCATAGAGCCAGTTGGTTGGGGATCCAGATATGTTGGCATATTTTCCTGCCGTGTTTTTGTCATTCGGTTTCGTAACTATTAATTTTGTGAACTATACACGTGGTAACTTTCACAAAATCAATAGTTCTGATTGATTTGGTCCGCTAAAATGTGAGTATTGGGAAGTATTACCCGCAGCTTCACGTGCATGCATAAGAGGCTTCCATTAGCAAAATTTCCGGAGACTGTTACTCTACTGCCGAGCGTTTGTTTTGTGCCAATACTAAGATGTTTTTCTGATGCTTGCAAAATGTTAAGATGTTTTTCTGATGCTTGCAAAATGTTGCCACGTGAATTTGATAGTCGGACGAGCCTAAATGGGCTGCGGTCAGGTCCAATGGGGCCCGACCTTGCGGATTCCTGGCCCAGGCCCGAACTTGTGGCCCTGGTTAATGGCTTGTGCTTATGCTTTTTCACTTTTCTAACTAGAAAAGCAAAACCACTGGGATATGCCCAGTAGCCACATTTCTTACTCGAGAATGTGGAGATGGGGAGTTAGAATCTCTATTTTTTTAGGGGATTAGGAGTGGAAACATGTAGTTTCAAATATGAGTTTCAACTTCAATGCGTTTCAAATATGGGTTTCAACTTCAATGCCTTGCAAGAGGCAGGGTAAAAGTTTGAGAGTAAGTTGAAAGTTAGAGTAAGATATACAAAAAAAAATAGAAAAATAAGTAAAAAATGGAAAAATAAAATAAAACTATGTTTAGGGAAAAAAAAAAGAGAAATAAAAGGAAGAGTACCCCTATATAAAATTGAAATGAGGATAAATCTTCTTTCTTTGGGCCTGTTTAGTAATGTTTTGTTTCTCTATTTTTCTATTCTTTTATTCACCGGAACAAAAAAGGAATAGAAACCTGTTTAGTAACGTCAGTTAGTTTTTTTATTCCCCATAACAGAAAAGTGGTCAGAGAATAAATTTGGAGCAAAAATAAGAATTAAAAAAAATATTCTTTTCTATTTTTGGAACAAAAAAGGAAACAATAAAGAAATAAGTTCAGTTCCCTCTCTTTCACAAGATATTCTTATACTGAACCTTAAACCCCAACTCATAAACCCTAAACCTTAATATCTAAACCCTAAAACCCATAATACTAAAATCGAAAACCTGAAACCCTATACCTTAAAACCCCAAATCCCAAAATCCAAATCCCTAAAACCCTAAACTCAAACCCTAAATCTTCTAAACCTCAAATCCTAAACTCAAACCCTAAAATCTCATACTCAAAACCTTAAACCCTAAAACTTCAAACCCGAAACCCTAAAACCTAATCCCTAAAATCATAATTCCAAACCTTAAATCCTAACACACTAAACCACAAAACCCTAAACCCTAAATCATAAATCCCAAACCCTAAATCCTAAATTGTAAACCTTATACCCTAAATCTCAAACCCCAATGCCCAAAACCCAAATCCCTAAAACCCTAAACCACTAAACCCTAAACCTGAAACACCAAACCCGAAAACTCTAAAACCTAAACCCAAACCTTAAACCATAAAATCCAAAATCTAAAACTCCAAGCCTTAAACCTTAAAATCGAAATCCTAAAACCCTAACCTCTAACCCCAAATCGTAAAATCTTTCATTCTAAACTATAATTTCCTTGACCACCACTCGATATTTACTTTGTTTATAAGGAGTAATTTTTTTTATGGTTGTCTTAAGGTCATCCAATTCTATATCATAATATATTATTATTATATTTGTAGTCTAATTTTATCTAAACATGAATTATTAAGTCTTCACCGATAATTTTATAATTAAATGAAAATATTGGGAGTATAAATTTTTAGTGTCCTACCAAAAGTATTTTTGCTTTTTTTCTACTCTGAGAATAGAAATTTTATACATTTTCTAAACGTGTTTTTTTGCTCAGAAACTCGTTCACGGAATAGAAATAAAAAAAAAATTATTTATGAACAGAAATTATTGCTGGGAATAGAAACGTTACTAGACAAATCCTTTGCTAGAAAATGAGGGTAAAGCTTCGCTAAATGGGAAACTGTGCATTTATAAAGAAAATTTCAAAAATTCAGTTGCCGTAAAGATGCACTATTTTAGTCAACCAAGGTGTCGCTGCACACTTGGCTCGGCATATTAGACAGATGGCACCGAGCTTACAAAAAAAGGCAAAAATGCTATAAATGCTTTTAAAATTTGGTCAAAAAATGGAAAAGAGATATATGTGTGTGCAATACCTCAAAAGCCACGCTATTTTCCGTTTCAAACAAGAAAGTCATTAAGAAGGGTTCATTTAGATCATTTTGAAAGTCCAAAACTCAAGTCTAATTTGACCAAGAAAAATCAAACTGACTTTATTTATGATGCTTGGAGCTTTAATATCGCCTAGGTGGAAAATATGTGGATTTTCTTTCTATGGATAAAAATATACCTTTTGAGTTTTGCGTAACAAGTCAAAATTGAATGGATAAAAACTATAAATCGGATCCCTTTATTATATTAGATTGAGCCAAAAGAATCCTTCCGATCTATGATATCCGACTGTGGTTTGGATGGAAATTATCTCATCTTTCCATCCAGTGTTCAATCATCCGATTTGCAATTGAATAATAGGATCACTATCTCGTGATGAAACTCGCTTAAGGTGTTTTGTAAACAAAAAAAACTAATGGATTATACTCGAATAATGGATTTTGATATATATATTTGGCATCGGCTAGGAAAATCACTTGACTAGTGAATATATAATGTGATATAAGATGATATGAACTAATCTAAGGCTCCGTTTATTTCGTAAGAGATGAATAATTTGGAAAATATTTGACAAAAAGTGAAAATATTTATGGCTCAATTGTCAAAATTGAAAGGTTTAAAACTGAATTGTCGTAGATTTATGGTTTTTTGGACAATTTTCTCCTTTTTTTTGGTAGGGGTCAAATCATAGGATGAATTGGTGAGCTTAGTATGCCTAATTGGTTAGTTGTTACATACATACATGAATTGGGTGGATGATTTCACTCATTTTAAGAAGAAACATTTTGTTTTTCCGTGGCCAAATATACCTGGAGATTGCACTATTGCAAAAGATTTACTGATGAGGAATAGTTGATTTGCAATTGCAATTTGCGCTATTAAATCGGGAAAGCATCTACATTGGATTTTACTCGTATCGTTGTCATTGTATTGGCACTAGAACGGACGCAATTGGTAGGATTAATCAGGCGCGAGTCACATAGTTGTGTCATGTCACATTAAGGGACTTCCTCGTGTCACTGATCCATCACGCGTGAAAATAAAGTGCGGTCGATTTTGGTGAGTTGAATTTGCCAAAGGAAGTCAGTTGAAGGCGTGGAGAATGGCGGACTCGTTGTCCAGGTGAGCCCTACGGGAATGAAAACTATAGAAGATTTCATCACTTTGTGTGAACTCAAGACAAGCATGAAGATGACATCTGGCGCGTGCCGATACAGACAAATGGCATTGGAAGTATGGCATTCTGGCTCTCTCGACCTGGAAATTGAGATTGGTTCGAGTTATATCCTTCTCTGAGAAGATGCAGTTGCATACGAACCTTGATAAGAGCTGTTGGTAAGCACTATTAGAGTTAGGGGGCGTTTCAAATCCTTTGAAAACTTACCAATCTAGAACTCTGGCTTGAATCAAATGGGTTCTGGGCGCTGCAGTTATCTTGTGAACTGTACATGTGGCTGGTTTCACAAATCCATAGTGTTGAATAACTCGGTCAACTAAATGTGGGTGTTGAGAAGAATTTCCCTCTCAGAGAGAGCTTAACTTTACATGCGTTCTTAGAGGCTTCTATAGGCAAAGTTTCCCATGACTGTTAACTCTATGCATTTTCACTTTTCAACTAGAAAAACAAATGGAAAATGGAAAAATAAATAGAAACCATGTTTAGGGGGGAAAAAAAAGAAAGAGAAATAAAAGGAAAAAGTACCCTTGTGTAGAATTGAAATGAGGATAAAGCTTCTTCTTCTTCTTTTTTTTTTTTGGGTCAGAAAACGGGGATAAAGCTTGACTAAATGGGAAACTAACGCATTTATATAGGAAGTTTCAAGAACTAGGTTGTCGCAAAGGCGAATTGTTTTGGACACCCAAGGTTGTTGTTGCACACCTGGCTTGACAATGTTAGACAGATGGCACAGAGCTTGCAAGAAAGACCAAAAATTGCAATGAATGCCATAAAACTCGGCCAAAAAATGGGAAAAAAAAAGGGGAGACGTACGTGTATTGTGATACCTCAAAAGCCACGCTATTTTCCGTTTCAAACAAGAAAGCCGTTATTAAGAAGGGGGTTTCATTTGGATCATCTTGAAAGTCGAAAACCCTAATCAAATTTGACCGGCAAAAATCAAACTGACTTCGTTTATGATGCTCGTAGCTTTATCATCACTCAGGTGAAAGATACGTGGATTTATTTTTAGAATTAATATTACGAAAAACTCCAAATCGTTATATTTGTGATAAATTTATCTCGAATTAATTTTTTTATCACAAAAAAACCCTAAATCATTACGCTCGCGACAAATTTACCAAAAACTAATTTTTTGACAGCCAAAAACTCTCAAATTGATATATTTGTACAAATTTTCCATAGTTATCCGGCTCAACAAAAACTAATTTCTGTTAAATTAGATTAATATCATGAAAAATAATAAATTGGTAAACTCGTAACAAACGAAGGGGTAAAATCCTAAACCGGTATACTCGTCAACTGTCACATGTTATCCAGCTTAACAATTTAACCATTAAATTTAACGGAAGATAAATTTATCACAGGTGTATCAATTTTGAATTTTTCAGGATATTAATACTTATCTTTTTGAATAACCCAAGCTAAACCTACCTTTCTAGTTTGACATAACAAATCCAAATTGAAATGGATGAAAAATATAAATCGGATCTCTTTTTATAATAGATTGAGTCAAAAGTATCCTTCCAATAGATGATATCCGACTCTTTTGATGGTTTGGATGGAAATTATCTCATCCGGTTTTCAATCACCCGATTTGCAATTGAACAATAGTATCACTATCTCATGATGAAACATGAAACTCGCTCGAGTTATACTCGAGTTGTGGATTTCAATTCATCTAATTGGTATTGGCTAGGAAAATAGCTTGATTGGTGAATATATGATGTGATATAAGATGATATGAATCAATTTAAGACTTCTCGGAATGATTTAGAAAAAATATATTTTTATAATGGACTTTTATATCACTTATAAAAATAAACGAATAAAATTTGTCAGATGTCCGACTCACTAGAAAATGGACGTCCCTTTACAATAGAAGTGAAATTTATAATGCTTAACATACCATCTAATTGACATCTTGACCCACAAGAAAATGGACATTGGACAAGTCGAATTGAATGATATTTTATGTCGTCATGTTCTTGGTTACGACAAAACGTTGCATAAACAATCGTAATAAAAAAAAAATCAACATTAAGGCTTAAGATTTTGGTTACGACGGCGCATCGTAGTTAAATATTCAAAATTTACTATATATTATTCTTGGTTATAATGGATCGCAATAAATTTTCGCAAAGCGTCCTACTTGGCAAAAAAACAACATTTTGTTATTATTTATGATGGACCATTATGGATCTTTTGTAAATTGTTATAATTGAAAAATTCAAAATTTATGACGTTTTGCTATCTCTTATGATAAAAGATCATAATTATTTATAAATCATTAGCTAAAGAGGAGTAAACTGATGTCGGGATGTTTGTCTATCTTTGAAAAGGGCACGATACCTAGATGATCGGTAGAATCTTTCCTTATCTCTAATCTTACAATCATCGATTCACTTACCCTTTGCCTTCTTCAAACTCTCTTCCTCGATATTTTAGCAATTATAGTAAAATTTAAAAGTATCCAAATTGAGGATGTTTTTACGTATGATTACAACAAAACATCATAACTCTTTCATAAAATATCATAAAAATATTCAAATTTACATCGTTCTACTCTTGGTTGTGACAGACCGTCGTGATGCAAAAAATCTGACATTTGTGATTTTTTGTCACTAGATCTTAGAACATATGTAGAATGTCGTGATTTTGGAGAAATAAAAAAACACTAAACTTCACGATGCTTTGCTATGTAGAAATAAAAATATTCGAGACCAATTTTCTCCATAACAATTTCGAATAATATTTAGAGACCTACAAGTTTATATATGTTATGAAAGAAGAGAATTTGTATTTTCAGGATGATAAATCATCAAACTTTTGATTTTAGAAATAAATCAATTGGGTCAGCAATCACTTGGAATGAAAAAAATAAAATTGCACGAATTTATTTATTTTTAGTAATTATGAAGAGCAGGAATATCACTATTGTAAAAGATTATGAGATTTTAAAATTTAATGTTATTCAACTAGCTTGACAAAACGAAGGACCGACCTGTTCCCGGCGAAACGTCGGAGGAAGGCGAATCGCCGGCGAAGTTCTTCCTCCATTTCCAATGGATCCCATCGCGAGATTTGGAGCTCCGGTTATGGAAACCCTAGCTCGCCCCTTGCATTTGCATGGCGCCATACAAGGAAACAAATCCGGCACTCCGGGAAACTATGACACTGCTCTTGAAAGGTGAAATTTTTTTCCTTCTTTTTTGTGCCTTGCTTCGTTCCTAATGGAGCCGGCTGCGAATGTTGGACCTATTTGAGTGTCTCTGGGTCGGAATCGTAGCAACGAGTTGGTGAGTTCCGTATGCGTGATTGGTTTAGTTGTGGCGTACATGAACTTGGGTCGGTGATTTCGCTCGGTACGTGTTGTCAAGAAGCGATATTTTGAGATTGCACTGTTGCGAAAGATTTATTGACGAGGAATAGTCGAGCTGGGATTGCAATTTGCGCGCCGGTGAAGCAATCTACATTGGGTTTTATTTGTCTTGCTCTCTTTGCGTTTGCACTAGGGTGGATGCAGTTGGTCGGATTAATCAGGTGTGAGCTGCATCGGTGGAGGTGATTTTTTTGGGTGAGTGACATTAAAGGACTTCCTCGTGTCACGATCCATCATGCGTGAAAACAAAGTGGGGGTGATTTCTGTGAGTTGAATTTGCCACAGGAAGTCAGTTGAAGACGGGAGAATGGCGGACTCGTCGTCCAGGTGAGCCCTAAAGCAATGACAATTGTTGAAGATTTTATCACTTTGTGAACTCAAGACAAGCACGAAGATGACATCTGGCGCATTCTAGTAAGGACAAATGGCATTGGAAGTGTGGCATGCTGGCTCTCTCGACCTGGAAAATGAGATTGGGTCGAGTTTTCTTCTGCGAGAAGATGAAATTGCGTACTAACCTTGATAAGAGCTGTTAGTAAGCACTTCTAGAGCTAGAGGGTGTTTCAAATTTTTTTAAGTACTTACCAGTCTAAAACTCTGGTTTGAATCAAATGGGTTAGGCGCTTTGGCTATTTTCAGCAAAAAGCTCATAGTAACTGCCTAAGTTTCAGCTTGCTTTATGTTACATGGTGTCAGTGACAGCTCAAAATGCAATTATTATATGTTTTTCTCTTTCATACTTCCTGTAATCTGTGCTTGGTTCTAGGGAGGTTAAAATAGTCTCAACTAATCTCAAGGTTTTCTGTTATATGCATTGTGCATGTTGAATCTGGTAGTATCTAGGCCTCTTATATGGTAAATACACTGAGTGTCATGTGTAGGTGAAAAAGGTTATTAGTAGCAAGCAAAGATGCTTCATTTGGTATTAGTGTTTTGGAATTTTGGTTTGGCAAAATGATTTTCTCACTCCTGAAACCAAACGTATAAAGAGCTTCGTGAGTATCATTAATTTCATTTTGCAGAAAAGACAAAGTGCATCTTTAAATTGCAACTCAAAATGGTTTTTCTTTGAAGGCACGAGGCTCAACTTTTTGGCAGGACAGTGACTATCACATCCATATGCAATTAATGCATTTAAAAGCCATATCAGGCAAGGTGAGAAGGGATTTAGCACGAACAGGGTTGTTTATTTGTGCAGCCTTGGTGATTTGTATTCAGATGAGTCTCGATATCAGGCAGGCAAAATAAACAAAGGGTAGTGTGCTTTGATTATGGAAAGTTGTATATGGGTCTAGTTATTACTTTACTGAATTTAGCTTTCTGGTTTTTATTGGATCACGAAGAAATTTTCCCCAATCGTTGAAAGAAACCTCTTGACAGCAGTGAGATTTGTCCTTTGACGGTGAGAATTGATCAAGATCGTTCCAAGTGGTGGCTGATTTTTTCTTCTTTATCAGAGCATTTGCATGTGTTTCTGTCTATCAGATCTTCCTTGAGTTTCCTTCAGATGGGAAAGTGCTGAAATTTCGATTCTCTTCTGTTCTTTTGTCTTCTTATTCTGCATCACCTACCATTTTCTATTTTTCTGATGTTTGAAGAGCCCTGGCTTGAACTTTTTCTCAAGGAACCCATGATCTTTTGTTTTTTTCTAAATATTTTCTGGATTTTTTTTGGGTCTTATGAACTGCTCCACTGCGGCTGTAAAAGTGAGCAGGGAATGCTGAAAATCTGAATGTGATATATGGTTCATTTGCTGCTGAATCGAATTTTGCTGTTGGCAAGACTTTTGAAGGGTGTGTCTCATGCTGCCAATTATATTGTTTTAATCATATGTAATGCGTTATTTTAATTTGTTTTTCAACTGTATAACCGTCAACTCAATCTACTACTTTTTTGCCGTTTTAATTTTCTTTTAAAGCGTCGTTTAGCTAAATATGTCCCTCCTGGAAGATCTCCCTTAGTTTTTGCTGGATTTTGTGAGAGAATTTTCTTTTCCCGGGTTTCTTTTTGTTATAAATTGAAGACTCTAAAGGATTGCTCTCTCTATTTGAAAGTGTTTTCCAAGTATTCTGCTCAGAAAAGTTTTTCAACACGGAAAACTCTCTGTGATTCTTTTTCAGAAGCTGAAACCTGGAAGTTGTTTACATGGATCGATTGCCTTGGCCTTCTTCTTCAACATCCTCCTCCACCTCCTCCTCTCCACCTAAGGCGCATTCATTGTCAATTGGTGTGGAAGTCTGGATGATGGCTGAGCAAAGGATTCAAGAGATACTATCTACGATTCAACCAACCCCAGTTTCTGAGGAAAAAAGGAAGCAGGTTATTGAGCATGTTCAGAGAGTTATCAGAGGTCATTATGGGACTGAGGTGAATATTCTTTGACGTATACCTTGTATGCTTTGATGAATATCTTTAGCAGGATGAGGTTTTCTTCTTTACTCCAGTGCCTTATTTTCTTATGCTATCATCCTTACGGTTAGATCTAGCACTTCAACTTCTTTATTTCTTGCTTTGGTGGCTTTCATTTCTCTTTTTTTTGTTAAAAATTTTTATAATTCAATGAGAGCGTGCGATTGATATCTTTACTTATTGTTCCATGGAGTAGACTTGGTTGCTGCTATGGTCACTTCAACCGTATTTTCAGTAGCATATAATTAGCCTAGATTTGAATCTTCTTTCAGGGGAGCAGAAACTATTGGTTTTGTCATACTACAGATATGTGTGTGGAATGATGATGCATTTTCTTTGTTTATGAGGTGCTGATACCGTGAGAGACACACAAATTGTTCTATCCGTGAAAAGTTCTTTTATTGGATTCTACGATGATGTGGGTGTTTTGACAATTCTCGGAAAATAGGAGGTATCTTGGTAGGTCAGTTCGATTTTACAGTGTAATAACTTTTATGGATAGCTTTGCAAGAACTTGGACTGACGTAGGATCTGACAATTTACATGATTCCCATTCATTTTATTGCTTTAGGCACATGATGGAAGAATGGTTATATTTATCTTGTCTGAGTCCATAGTCCACTACTTTTCAAAGCAACATGAGGGCTGTCCAGATGGAGCTTCTTCTTTCAGGATCGCTGTTCCACATTTTTTTCTTTTGCAGACTATTCAATTACGCTCAAAAGTCAATGTTGTTAGATACAGGTAGAATTTATACCAGCGGCAGGGTTATGGTAATGATTGATGAATCATGTTACCCATTGTCATCATTGAAGGTTGTTAAATGATTGTTTGAGGATTACAAAGCTTGCCGATTCTTATTATCAATATGTAAATCTGCGTGATGATCTAGATACAACTTGGAAATTCTCATACAGAATGTCTTCTTTGTCGTACATATGTTATATTTTGAGCCATTACTTTTGAGATGTTTGGTCTCTGAAAGGTTGTACATGTAGGACCAATTTTTTTTGTTAAGAAGATGACCTATAAGCTTATTTCAGGATTGATGACATCTGGTTTCGTTTAAGATTAGAACAATAACAGGTTTTTTCTCCTTGGGTGAAATTTCACAGGTCTTTGCATTTGGTTCCGTGCCTTTGGGAACATATATCCCTGATGGAGATATTGATTTGACAGTTCTTTGCTATAATGATGAGGAAGAAGCTTTTGCCATAGAGATCTGCAAATTTTTGGAAAATAGAAGGAGGGATCCAGACTTCCAAATAAAGGACATCCTTTATATTAATGCTCAGGTTAATCTTTAATTTTTTTGATTATATTGAAAATGATGAGCTATTCCATTTATCGTCTTTGAGATACATGTCCTTTCTTTCAGCATGTAGCTTCTTTTTTCACCTACTGCTACTTTGGGTGCTTCATATTTTGAGCTTTGATACGTAGACCAATGAACATTTGATTGCTGAGTTAGTCGTTCTTTTTTTTTTTTTGGTAGAGAAGAGTTAGTCATTCTTTATCTATTTATGACTCTTTAAATCTCAACGTTGATTCTTGTGTGTATCGTTTTCGTGTCTTGTTCTGGATTTTGCTTCTGATCATTCAATCTATGTCCAAATTTTGGATACAATATGTCAAACTGGTATCTTGGTTTCCCAGTGGACTATTTGCTTGCAGCCATTACCATTCACATTGCATATTAATGAGGTTTAAAGGCAATCCTTCCTGTATTGAATATCTTTATTTGTTATATCCAAATGCAAATACTTTGGCTTTGAAGCCCTCATGCCCCTGTCATCGAGGAGTTACATCATGACTTTGAGCATCCTAGTTGATTATAGCATGCCAAATAAGAAACATGTGTGGCTGTGATGATCCAAGATTGTCGTCATCTATAGAACCTCACAGATGTAAAGACTGGCTGATGCTAGTGTGGCTGTGGCAAGTGCTTAGCCACAGAAACTACAAATGATCACCATGTCATCTTGACGGATTTGGAATTGTTAATGTGGTTGTAAAAAGTGACAATATGAACTCATGGTTAGACCACTATGAGTTTATTACCTAAAAGTAATTTTTTGATGGTAGGTTGCTTCTACCTCGAATCATAAGAAGCACAAGTGCTAGGATCCAGATCAGGATCCAAGATTGTTACGATTATTTGACCTAAAAATCTCCAAACACTCCAAATATCAAATTGGTTATGCATTTGTTAATTTCTGTTTTCATTGTAATTAATAAAGTGATTGATTGATATGCTCCTAGCCTCCAATAGATCTTGCTGATTTTATTTCCATACAAGTTCATCTTATTTAGGTCGAATTTCATAAATTTTGAGATTCTTGGTTCGAAAATAAATTTTAGTTAAAGTTCCCTTTGTAAAGTGGAAATAGGCATCCAAATGAATATTCGTTTTGTGCTTTCATCTCATAAAAGTGTGAATTTTAGTTCCCAAGGATTATTCGTCTTTATATATGTGCCTTTTGAAATTTCGAGGATCTTACTACCCACAATCCAATATAATTGCCTTATCTTTCAATCAACCCTATCTGCCTGTGTAGTGTGCATTGGATTTTAAAAACCTTGATAATGGTTGATGGTGCTTGAGTTGGCAAGCTAGCTTGGGATTGCAATACAGGCTCCTTTGGCCTATAAAAAAGAGGCCAAGACCCTTGAGCTTGAGACATTGCTTGCTCCCTTCTTCATGAGTATTTCAACTTGTATTTTTCTGGTGGCTCAATGGCACCGACATATTCTAAAATTGGACTAATATGAATAATTGTCATTTAAAACTCAATGATATCTTTGGGTTATGATCAAAGGTGGCTTGTCATGGAAGTAAATGTGCATGGTATTATATGTAGGTAGAACCATAGGTCCTAGGTTTAATCCCCACAGGCGTCGCTACGCAATTAACATCAGTGGTTTTACATATAAATCATGCATTAGTGGTTAACTTCCATGCATATGTCACCATACCAAGTCTGTCACTATCCGTGACTTCCCTAGTTTGCTTAAACTCAATTTGACTGATCTAACCCACTTTGATTCGATTGACAGAGGGAAAGGCTGGCTTAGTTATTTTTTCAACTCTGTCGGTACAAGTGGGTTAATTGGACTGGATTTTAGCTTTTTATTGTGGTCGAACCTGGTCAATTTAATCATGTTTTAGGAAACATGAATACCAGCAGCTACGTGTGGAAAATTCGCTGGTTCTAATATGGATGCTGTAAGTTTGGGGCAACCTCCTGTTATTGAGAATATTGTAGTTGCTGTTCTTATGACCCTCCTTGTAACACACTAAAGAACTTGAAGAGGTAGGACGAATCTCTTTAAGCTAATCCTTAGGCATCGAAAAGTTCCCGCATTGAGCTCAATTGGGCATTTGGGAGCTTTGTACAAGACAACTGTAGCATGAATAAACTTTTAGGAGAAGCAGGAATTTCATTATTGCTTGATGATCACCTCCTTCCATGTTGTCGCGTGGCTACCTCACCACTCTCATCAAAATCATAAGTAGCGTTTAACGGGAGACTACAGGGAGAAAAATCATGAGAAGGGTTGGCATATGTTTCAATTTGAGTATTTAATTTTCAATTGAATAGGACTTGATGGTGGACCTTTAAAACATAAGTCATATCTTAATGGATGCCCATAACCATGTGAGCGATTGTAGTTTGCCAAAAAAACAAGAAATTTGGCTAGCTCCAGTGGCTTGTACACTCGATTTTAAGGCTTGATCTTGTCCATCTCTCTTTTTAAATGGCCACGGCGATTTTTTTGCGTTCAAAATAATAAATTTGAGTGATCACAGGTAAGTTATCTACGCCACGTTACCCTGTTCAATTAATTGTAGCTGTTAAGTCGGAAAGAAAGTCATTCGTTTTCTATCTAGAACTTCTGTGAGCTCTGCCCCACTTTGTTTCATGTGATGCAGTTGAAAAGAAGGTACAAAAGATTGTTGAGGGGTCTAGATCTTTGGTTGCTTTTATTTTGGACTTGTTTGTTATTCGTATTGTTATCATCCTGTCCTGACTTTGTATAGTCTTGTGATGTTTTACTTTTTATTTTTTGTTTTTCTGTATTTTTCTCCTTGTACTTTTTTTGATGTACTTGGTTTTTTCTACTAATGAAATCCTTTATTTTCTATCCAAAAGAAGAAAAGCGCCACATATAGCATGATCTTTGTCATATCTTGGTTCCGTTAGCTATAATTGTAGGATCAAGGGAAACTGACAGATGTTACTGATCCGATACAGTTTGCCCGATGTGGGTTTGGAATGATGTATGCTTTTTACTTTTTCTTTTACCTATACTTTAAGCTTTGGTGGTTTTGCCAACTCACAACTATGTACATATTGAGATTTTAAGGTCATTCAAAACCATGTAGATTTTTTCACATTATTTTTTGGAAATCAATACCGTACGTTATTCTTGTCTTGGTGGATAAGTCACTAAATATTTATTGATTCATTAGAGGTTCCCCTAATTGGACCCCTACTGTTTTGTGATTTGAGTGCTTGTACCTACAATTTTAAAATTAGGCTATATCTATTACTTTTCTTTTTCAAATTAGAAAAGGTGTCAATCAAAGAGAATTCCCAATTGCATACTAGATTTTATCTTAAAAAGATATTATGAGAATGGTGATGGGACAATCAGACAAGTAGAATTAACTTGTGGTGAAGTGGCCGGTGACCAGTGAATGGGCTGGTTTCTCTGTCTATCGATGGCGATGGCGACAAAGTGCCGTTGGTGGCAGATATAAGGAAAAGCATATCAGATGGTGTTCGTGGTTGGTAATAATGGTAATGGAGGTCAGCTCGTTTGTTTCGGAGGCAGGTGGCAGATAGGGTCTGCTAAACAAATGCTAGCTTGAGGATGCTATTAGGTGGTGAAGTGATTGCAGGTTGATTGAAATGAAATTGGCAATTTGGTCATAAATCAGAAACTCCAGAAGCAAAAACAAGAAAACAATAGGTTTTCTTTCATTCAACTTCTTCATCATAAAACCTGTCCATTACTGCCAAATAACTGGATAAATTACAGTCATGGAAAGTTGCATATAGTCCCTTGACCTGGATGTAGTCTTTGTACTTCAGTATCATCATCATGGACTTGACCCTTAATTTGACTGTGCGTGCTGTATAATCTTTGATGGGGCATTGAATTTACTATTGAGGATAGATCAACTATTGAGTCCGATTGTAGGGTTTACCATGACAGAACATTGGCTTGCTCTTTGTTGGCCATAGTGACTAATGAGGAGAAGTCATATTCTGTGTTGCAATGGCTAAATTAGTCTTTTTAGAATATTGCTTCTTGGCGTAATCAATATAATTTCACAGCTGTCTCATTGTCTAGAGATGCCCAAGAATCAGGAATTGGAATTAATAGTTTAATATGCGATCCACCTGTCTTCTTCAATTCTTCTTTATAAGGAGCTGACTTATTAGGAAATTGTGAACATTGATTACAACGTCAGAGTGCTATGAAGTAGGATTCTCTCCTTTCCTAGTGTTACAAATTTTGTAGTCCCTTATCATACTGAATAGAACGACTTACAGGCTGGTACACTTATAGATTGTTATTTGTTGCCAAATTAGGCATGTTATTGTTATAAAGCTAAGTAAGAGCAAGTTAACGGAACAAATAATTAAAGCTTATGCAGATTCAGGGCCATAGCATGTCTATTGTAGAAATTAATCCGATACGGACATCCCTTTCTTTTGTCTAGTTACTGATGAGTCTAAGTGAAGGACTACTATTGGAAACTGTAATAGGAAATTGTTTAGCAGGAGAATCACAGTAGCATAATTACCTAGAGGAAAGAATTAAGAAACTGACAACTGTTGAAAGAATATATATTTTTTACTCCTGTTATAGGTTGATTTGTGAAAGACTGGACTTAAATCATAATGATGTGGATAATCAGATAAGTTAAAATCCCCAAGTTCCAGAATTTAGGGTGGCAAGTTCAGTGAACTTCTCAAATTTGGAGTTTTTCCTTCGCATGTGCATCTTTTCACTTCACCATCCCAATAGAAATGGTCAAATCAGTTTTCATAGATGTAAGGTACATTGTATGGATGATGATTATAATGGACAAGCTGTACTCTCCATAATTTTATCAGAGTAAGCATGAAGTGTGTTAAATCTTCAGTTTCTTATTTGCTGACCAAACTTCTTTCATCATTCTGTGAAATGTGAAGTAGTACTTCCCTTAAGCGAATGGAACTAAGATTATCTAGTTTCAACTTGATGTTCGGTTTCTTGTGGCAGGTAAAGATTGTAAAATTCTGTATGGAGAGCATAGCAGTGGATATAACTTTCAACCAGCATGCTGCGCTGAGTACTCTGTGCTTTCTGGATCAGGTATTATCTAAAATTTAACTGAAAACATAGGTATTGTGTGGGGAAAAGTATTTTATGTGTCAGTCACGCTGCTGATGTTGTGTGACCAACCAATCAATTGCTCGCATATATATGCTTGTCATCCTACGCAGAGCTTAAATTTTGGAATCAGTCACTTCGTTTGACTTGTTAACCGTCGGATAAAACACTTTCTCCAATTGGGATTCTAAGACGATGCCCACTAACTTATGGTGGCCCTAACGGAGATATTTAAGTTAATGAGATCTTGATTATGTGTTTCTGATGAGCATAATCCTCCCAGGTTGATGAACTAATGGGGAAAGATCATCTTTTCAAACGAAGTGTTATCTTGACCAAAGCCTGGTGTTTCTACGAGAGCCGAATTCTTGGTGCTCACCATGGCCTAATTTCAGCATATGGGTTGGAAATGATGGTCTTGTACATCATCAATCTCTTCCATTCATCTTTGAATGGTCCTTTAGGGGTGTGTATTCTTTGTTTGAAGAATCCTTAATGCATGTGAAAGCAGGAGACATTGACTTGAATTATCGTGTATAGGTGTTATACCGGTTTCTGGACTACTACAGCACATTCGACTGGGACACTTACTGTGTGAGTGCATATGGTCCAATTGCAATATGTACGCTCCCAATAGGTAAGTGGCAGTGAATTGTCCCATGTTTCTCATTTGCATCTATAAGCAGATAGAGCAAAGGCCTTCTCTTTCCGTCCGCTCTTCCTGAATAACCTCCTTTGTGCTTTTCCCAGAAGAGCTGCCAGAGAATGATGGCGGTACTTTACTCCTTGGTAAGGAGTTTTTTAGAAACTGCAAGGCAATGTTCTCTGGCCCAACTAATGCACTTGAGACAAGAGCTCAGGCGTTTCCTGTTAAGCACCTAAATATTCTGGATCCTCTGAAGGACAACAACAATCTGGGGCGTAGTGTAAATAAAGGTAGTTTACTATTTTGCCTACCCATTCTACTTTTCTCTCAGTTTTAGATGCTAAAGTTATAGCTCTAAGCCTTAGGCTTCCCTGAAGGAGATGGAAAGCATAAATAGGATACCCATGCTTTTTATAAGTTGCCATTGCCATGCGATATGCATGACAATGAGCGGGTATTCTATCTTGTAAAGTCTAAGATCTCGATATATTCATCGAAGAGGCCGATACATACTATTGTTGACATTAAAGAAATTTACAATACAGATTGTTATTTCAATGCCTTACTTCTTTGAGTTGCCATGAATGACAATGAGCAAGTGTTTGATATTGTGAGACGGCAAGACTGTTGGATATTAATCTGGTTAGAGTTGCCAGTGTTTAGTTTTTCTCACGTTGCTAGTGTTCTGGATCTTGACCTTGTCGACATATCACTTCTTTCACCTATTAGTATACTACCGCATGTTTAATCCTTTTACAGTAAGAGCACAGATTCTTCTGTCATAAAAGCAATGAAAACATAACTAAGTTCTATATCTATGCTTGATGAGACCAAATGTTGATGATTGGAAGGGTATCACATCTCGGTTCTTTAGGGCCGAGCAATTTCTTGAGATTATCTGCTTAGTTTGTTGATAATGACATTAATTTGTACAGCAAATTTCTATCGGATGAGATGTGCACTTGCTTATGGGGCCCAAAAGCTTGGAGAGATTCTCATGCTACCTGGAGAGAGATTGCTTGAAGGGATAGAGAGTTTCTTTCAGAACACTCTGGATAGAAATGGAAGAGGCACGAGGCCAGACATAGAACTTCCAGTTTCTGTATTTGGCACTGGAAAAATTGAAGTAGCTGATCTGGCTGGAGATTTTCCAAGTTACTATAACAATTTAGTTTGTAGTCAGTGGCATTATGAGCACAACTTGTTTGCTGATGAGCTGAATACGCCACTATCAGTTCAGAACAACAGTACATGGGATGGGCTACAGCGATTGCCAAGTCGCAACCGAGCTTCACTCTTTCGAAAAGGCACAGATGTTTTCTTGCCAAAGCCTGTCAACTGCTATGCAAGTACTATTGGGCTATCTGCTGCCTTGTTGGAGACTGAAGAAAACGTAAACATACGTGCGAACAATCCTCCTAACCGTGCAACAGGTCCTTTCACCCACCGTGCTATGGTAATTATCTAATTCCCTGAGATTTCAATTTTATGGATACTGGTCTCTAGTTCTTTGAGTGAAGTGCAGTGAGGGCTTGAAGTTTCATTGTCAATAGCGAATCTGAGCTTCACTGCATATTGATTCAGTGGACCCTTCGACATTGGTATCCATCCACACTCAAAAGGCATTTGATGACTACATTTTCTCCTTTGAGAAGTCAGAATTTTTACAAAGAGCAACGATTGCCTATTTTTGGACTTGTTTCTCTGAACTTTCTGCATGATGATGGCACGAACCATATACAGGCAATTTAAAAAGAGAGAGAGAGAGAGAGAAGCATAATCAAAATCTCAATGGTGATGTCCTGGACATCTTGAGTTTTTGTTTGGTTATAATAAATACAAATATAGGTTGGGTGTCGTATTGTCATAATCAAAGGTTTTGGCTTTTAAGTTTGATCTAATCATATAACCTATTCTTCCTATATGTTGTAAAGCAGTGGAATGATTAGGAAAGCAATGCTTAACTGAATTATTTGAGAATGCAGAGCCATCGATTTGACAGAAGAACGCGGCAGTGGACTAGGCTGAAGAGTCCCGGATCTACTGCCCGGGATGCAGAAGCAAAAACAAGTGAGATGGGAAACCGGGATGAGTTTCTGGAGATGGATGGGGTCGAAAATTGTCTGAACTGTACAGCAATTCAGATGGAAAATCAAGACGCCTGGGAAACTGAGAGCTGTCTTGATCTCTCACTTGAGGCTTTCCCACTTCTTCCGCGCCGTGAGAAGTCAACGCAGCATACCTTCAAGTTCGGTACTTTTGATTGCCCTGGACTGGGTTATTCAGGTCATTTTGCCGGGGAGTCATCGGGGAGTGTGCCAATAACGGATGTTAAGGAGCAGCTAGGTTCATCACTGTAGAGCGTGTAGGGCCTTCCTTTTCTCTGTGCCAGTTTACTGAAGCAATGAAATATCAAAAGTGGATGGTCTATTTCTTGTGTGTATTCGTTTGGGCAGGACTCTGACTCAAGTTGTCCAGTGCGATGATAATGACTTTCCGCCACTGTCCCTGTGATGGATTGTTTAGCATATGGGTGATATAAGACGTTTGCTGAACAAAGAGTTCTATATCTTGAGCCTGAACTTCAGTTTATGCCGGTTCTGATTTTAACATAACCAGACCCGGTTCTTTTCTTTTTCTCCAAAGACGTGACAAATCATCTTAGGAACGAGCGAGCTGCAAATGGTTTACGGATGTTTTGTGCTCCCACCATATTATTGGTGAGTAGAGGTAATTGTCTGGGTCATTTTTACTAGGTGGTGTTAACATAAGACCTTGAGACAATTTGTTTCTGGTTTCTGTGACTGGCCTTTATTGGAACTGATGATGTTATCTATATTGTGCCCAGATTGTTCACTAACTAGTTTGGTGATCAATTGCTTGTTGTTTACGAAAGTAACTCTGTTCAAAGCTGAACTACACTTGCTAGAACCAAGAGATGCATCTTTTGCCATCTTAGAAATTCTTGAACCCTTCTCCCTTTTTTTGTTTTTGTGGCCAGAAAAATTTCCTAGAAACTAGTGCAATGGATAGGACGACTTTCAGGAAGGTGGAATTAAATTCATACATGAGCGGTTATGCTTTGATTTTTCAATGGTAACACAATAAATAACCAACAGCAGAAACTCTGACCACTTATTCATATGAATCAAAACATTATAAACATCGTTCTTTTGAGAGTTTCAAATGAGCTGCGGAGCTATCTTCAAGAGGTACCGCCCTAGTGCAAAACCACACCTATGGGTGGTGAACTAGATCTCCCAGCGAGTAGTACTGCCCTTATGCAAAACCCCACCTATGGGTGGTGAACTAGATGTCCCAGCTCGATACCGCATGAGGCATGAAAATATACATGTGGCAATCATGTGCATCGACTCGAGAACTGAAGGATGATACTGCATCATCTGCAACTTGTTCGTGCTGTGAAACCAAAGTATATTAGAGACCAAGGAAAAGTTAAAAAGATCAATAGCTCGTTGTTCTTAATATTGACAGTAGATATTATTTCATGCTAAGAACGCCCTTCGCACATCCTTACCTTCCACAAATCTCGAATAGAGACGCTAGTGCTAGATTCAAGCCCAATTGCTTCCCAATTAGCAGTGATGGTGGCAGCTTTTGAGCATCGGTTCCACAGAGCAGCAACCAAGTTGTGTCCCGACAATGGTCCCGCCCAAACCTGATGTCCAGTTTTGCCAATAATTGTCTTGTGGATAGAAAGATGCTACATGAAATTGCATTCAAGATTTTATCGAGAGAGGCTCTCTTTAACTAACAAATCCCCACTTGCAGGGCACTCTGGTTGAACATAAAGTCCATGTTGGCATTTATTTCCAAAGACACATACGATGCAGACATGATTAAATCCCAATGTCCAGTTAAAGTGGCTGTGTTAAGGGTAACCTCCGTGACCCTGCCTTGAAGTGATTGAACTCAATGGTTTCATGGTTTTTCAGGGGGAACCTGACATTTGGATATGCTCGTGTCTGGTTACCCCACATTAGCACTCTCAAATGCATATCTAGACTATAGCGACTTTGCTATAAGATGAAGTGTGGGATCACCTGCTTGCAACCATCAGTTCCTGAAGAGTGGACCTTCCTTCCCTGGACACCAAGTGAATCTGTGACAAGAAAAGATTGTTATTCTACTAGTACAAAACACATAGAGGATTGAAAGTAAATTATGTAACTGGACCAGAGATACGGTACAGATTATATTATCGTTTACAGACACCTCGTCCTTGATCATGTGATGAGCGTAAGATAAGTGGGGTCAATCTCAAGCTTTACCTTGGTTTACAGCAATGACTTCTGTATTGCTTAAAAGCTCCATTGTTTCTGCAGTCATGTTTCTCACGTCACAACCAATTAAAAGAGGGGCCTGCACAATAAGTAAGCTGCTGAATCAAATTATCCATAAAAGAAATTCGGTGTTTTCTGAAACAAAATTTTACCACGATATTGCATGCATGGTCTGATTCCTAATAATTCTTAAGCAGAAGTTCTTTAATGTTGATGCCTTGAGATAAGTGAGACTTATGTAGATAAATGAGGCAACATATATTGGCTTTATGAAGTTTTGGTGGTTGAACTTAAAGATTTGAGCTCGAGTGTGGAACTGACTGGACATCCTCCATAAACTTGCTTCGTAGTGAAGCAGAGTAGTAAATTTACTTGCAGAATGACACCGTGAATTATTTAATTGCTCTACAACCCAGAAGTGACTATATGAAAATAAAAAATTGTAGGGGAAACCTTCATCAGAGCCCAGATGCTAAAATGAGCACGGTATTCCTGGTAAGTCATTCCTCCATTGCCAACTTCGAGCATATCAGGATCTGCTTGAGAAAATAAAAGCTAAGAAATAAAGATCACACTTCCATCATATAATCAAGTGTATATGCGAAGCATGTCCGGAATGCTGAATTTTACCATTCCATCCTCCAGGTCCTGCATAGGCCGCCCACTTATCATTCAAATCTGCAATAGTAGTCATACTGAAAAATGAAGAAAGAGACACTTAATCAGCAACTGTTATGAGCTACATATTGTGCAGCAGAATTATAGTGGATTTTGATGCTGCAAACAAATGATTCACTCTTTTGCTTGTGAAATTAATGCATCTGGATAGAGGATGCTCCAGACAGTACAAGACATAAGATCGAAAACTTCACATTAGATGCTCTATTGCACTAAATGCAAAGCCATCGTCACTGTTTTGATTGGTTCATAGAGGTACCCTAGAATCTTCTAAGGAAATGTCTGCCTGCATTAAAAATGACACAGCACCTGACTTCCAGACACTATCCAGACGGATATGATTATGCACAAAATCACTAAACACACAAAAATTTATCATGCATACCTCCCAGGACATTTGCTAGTGCTGTCCCTTTGTCTAGAATGATTTATGTGATGTTATGATTGACTTGCCATTCCAAAGTCAAATTATCTGCTCCTATGAGTTAAAATATGTAGCTCCTTGGTCTCAACACAGGAAACACCATGAATTATCTGCCAAATAAGCTCATGCTGTGACAGATAGTCCTCACTTATATTACCCTTCGCCTTAAAACCAGAGTTACAGGACTAAATCACCATTGCATAAATGATATAGTAAGAGCCTACCTTACCCAAGAGTCATTTATGTCATCTGTTGTTCGCCAACTATTCCCAACTTTTCCTGCCCATAAGGCAGGATCATCAACACCCCTGCCCAACCAAGAACAAATTAATATTTCTGCATACTAGAGAAACCCTCAGATAGTAGCACAGCCAGACTAAAGCTTTACCATTCACAGAGGGAGTAGAAAATCGTTCTTCCCGTTGCATTTAGAGCATCACGCATTGGTGGATATCTTGAAAGTAGTTAAGTCAATTTCTAGGCACTCACATATTAGATTCAGAGAGAGAGAGAGAGAGAGAGAGAGAGAGAGTTGAATGAGAAGAAACCTTTCTTCTGGTTTGATTCCCAGATTGTAACAGTTGTCATACTTCAAATAATCCACACCCTGATAATACCACATAAGCCAGAAAAGAAGTTTATGATTATAGAAGTAACTAGAACGATTTTGAAAGAATAATCTATATTGGACTGTTGATAAGAAAAAGAAAACTAACAGAAGGTGGAAATATTAGCACGAATAGAAAGAAAATTGGAGCCAGTTCACTCAAATTTCTAATTTATTTCCAAAGTAAACAGGAGATGAGAGGCCGTCATTATGAGAGGAAATAAAAGCATTTGCAAGTATTTCTGTAAGTGTTGCACTCAATTTAAGAGAATCACTTCAAAGGTGCTTATGTCAGAGAATTACAGAGTATGGGTTTGACTTTAAATAACATTATAAACCAGTCAGCACTAAGGTGAGAGAAACTAACCCAGGAAGCAAAGAGCTCTGCATCATCATTTTCATGGTACAATGATCCAGGTCGAACTTGACAAGTAAAAATCCTTCAAGAGAATTGTATGAGTTAGCAAAAGCAGAGAGATGTCAAAGAGCAGTCACTCAACCTAAAAGCCTTCATGCTCTGAAGATAATGAAGCTATTTTAAACCTCATCCTACCCAGCATCAGAATAAATACCGAGCTTGAGGCCTTTGTCATGTACATAATCAGCAAGCGCTTTAATTCCTGATGGGAAAGTTTTTGGATCAGGGACAAGTTGACCCTACAATACCAAACGAAATGTATGAGGAGGTTTATCCAATTCTGGTTATAACAGACTCCGAGGTCACACACACACACATATAAACAAAGAGAATTTCTATTACGGTGAATCAATGAGCCACTTCAGCTTGCACGAACATATCAAATTTCTTGAGAAAGTATATCTTTTGAATGGACTGAAAATTTGCCTTCCCCTTCTCCATCTTACTTTAAGGATCAAAGCTATAGAGAAATATTGCAAAAGCTAGGCGGAACATATTCATACATATAGACTCTGGCATACTCATTAACCAAAAGCAGATGCCCAAAAATTCTAATGTTAAAATAGAGGGTTTAAAAGAGTACACGAAGCACAAGATTAGGATCACCGTCTTGTTAGGTCCTGAAAGTTAATGATTGCTAGTAGTGCACCTCATAAAAAGACTCCCTCTTGAATGTAAGATGAATCAATTTGTCCAATTATCGAAGTAGAAGTTTGGAGGCAAAACCAATCTCAAGACTCATAAAGAAGGAAGAAAATGCGATCTGGATGAGCTACAACTTTTTGGCAGAAATTCATAGCATGTAAACAAGATTTTAGAGATTTCAGAGGTTGGCAGTACACTGTGAAGGATAAATTTTTGTCAGTAAAAATATAAATCAGAATTACCTCCGAATTTCGTGTTGCAGCAGACCAGCAATCATCTAAAGGAAAAATAGATGCTCTAGTTACATATCATCCAAAAGAAGACGTCTTTGATGCCATATTCTGGGAACACAGACGAATAGTACCTATATTAACATATACATAGCCTACAGCAGCCAACCCCGTTGAAATGAGTGCATCAGCTGTCCATAATAAACAAACTATCAGTATCTATTTCTTAAGTGTTCACTGAAGAGATAGATCTTATTACTGAGTAAAGACTTTCTCATAAGACTTGATCTTCGTCGTATCCCCTTTCCTGGACAAACTAGTGACGTGCACAAAACACTTGATGTGTCTATTAGGGAGACAACAATGCATCCTCATACTTCTAAATACCAGGCATAAATTATGCTGAGGACTGTCCACAATTTAGGCAGACACTGCAGAGCATAATCACTTCACATAATCCGGCTAATCCACTACCTACTTCAAGAAGCAAATTCATGCATCGCTCATCGATTCCAGAAATACTAACACAGGAACCGGTCGAAATTTCCCACAGAGAGGGAAGAAGTACCTGTTTCTTTAATAACCGTTTCATTGATATTGCAGGCAAAAAAGTTCCAGCTATTCCATCTGTTCAAATCAGATGAAAGTTACACATAGATATCACAAAGCGGTCCATGATTGACATAATGGCATTCCATTTTCCTCATTGTCATCTCTGACAAATGAAAGAACTCATAGAAACAGTCATCAAAATCAGAGTCAACTAAGCAGAAGAACCAACATAACCCCTACTAATTAGTCCCGAGACACAGAGACAAAAAAACAATCTACGAAAATCTTATGTCGACTTCAAAATCCAAAGCACACTGCAATCTGCATGCAATCCCCTCCCTTCTTTTGCTGATCAAAACTTATTTTCCCAAACATCTCGCCTTTTCAATGCCACTGCCAATAACAACACAAACAAAGACATGCAAAGGAGTTTTGATCTGCCACACGAGTTATAATCAACAACATTTCGAGGTTCACTACACATAATCAAATTCAAGAACAGAAAAGAAACCCTGGCACGCAAACCATCTAACGCCAGAAAATTACCAAAAAAGAAACAAGCATTGAAGAAGGAGAAGCCGACCCCATTTGCGGAGTCTCAGCCAAGCCATTGTCCAGCTGAAAAATGCCATATTTTGACGCATCGAAAATGCGGCTGAACGAACTGCCAAAACCGGGTCTCTCGTTTCTGGGCAAAAGAGGCACCACCCTTTTGGCAGAAGCTGCTGTCAAAGCCGAAATCAGTACAGAAAACAGAAGGACTTGGGCTGGGAAATTGCGATTTTCCGCCATCTTCAGGCTCCTCAGAGGCTTGTGAGATTGAAGAAGAAGAAGCCAAGAAGATGCTGTGCACTGCACAGAGTCGCAATGTTGAAGAAGATTGACGAAGAGCAAACACGTGCTGTTCCTTCCTTTCAAAACAAGCTTGTTTCCTGTTTGGTCCGAGAAAACAAATAGGGAAAATAAAACAAACCGTTCTGAACTTTTATTCAATACCTAGTTTGATTTTAAAATTTTAATTTATTCAATATAATTTTGAACTTTAACTTAATATTTAATATAATTCTTAAATTTTATGATTTTTGAATTTTTTGGTACATGTTCAATTTAATTCCTGAACTTTATAAAAATGCTCAATGTAGTCCTTCCATTAATTCAAGTTCATGGATTATATTGTATATTTTTATATAGTTTATGAATTAAATTGAACATGTATCAAAAGTTCAAATACCATATTGAACAAATTAAAAGTTTAAGGATTGAACTTTAGGTTAAAAGTTCAAGGGTTACATTATATTGAACATTAGGTTAAAGTTTAAGGGTTACATCGAACAAATTAAAAGTTCAGATACCAAATTACATATTGAACTAAAGTTCAAAAAATATTTGTATTATTATTCCAAACAAAAACAGCATGTTCTGTCTATTGTCATTATTTTCTAGATATTTTGTGGATCAGTTTGCATTAATATAATGTTTTTTTTCAAAAGCCTTTTTCATCTCAAGAATCCTTATCTGATTATCCTCGTGTTCCGACAAGAACCGAGAAGATCAAGGACAAAATTTTGCCGTAATTTAGGAACATAATATCACCGATGTGCCTTTTTTTTTTTTTTTTTTCTAGAAATTCAATATAATTTCTCGTTAGTTTTTGTTTGAATTGGTCTATATGCTTTTTAAAAGTCTCCCCGTTCGTCCTTGCCCCATTTCGACGGTGGATTTTATCGATGTATCGTGGACGACCCGAGAAATTGCTAATGTGGACTTTCATTTAAGTAAATTCTTTATTTTGCATTTTTTAAAGTGGTCTTTCTATTGACCGAAAGAAAATGTGCTCTTTCCTTCCTCCACGAATTTTTCATTTGTAGCTTCCGCGTGCTGTGGTCGACGGCGATAGCAGCCGCGTCGCTTAGCAACCACCACATGGTGGTCTTTACCCTCCGGCGACCGCGTCACGGTGATTGCGTGACTTCCGGTATTTGAAATTACCCTACAAAGGCGATTCTCTTCTTTGGACTAATTTAATCCGCTCGAGTCTCGTCTAGACCGTTCAAATCTACATTGCAATTCTCACGTTCTTTTGTTGCTCGCTACTCATATTTCAAAACCTCTGTGTAGTGCAGCAATGAGAAGTGCGAGCACACGTACTTCCAATTTCGTGCTTCATGCTTTGCACGCATATGTGGTTTTTTTTCCTTCTTTTTTGGTCAGAAAGATGACTTTCATTCATAAACCTCGAGTTTGAACAATACATCATAGAAGCTTCGGGAACAAATGAAAGCCCAATGGGCTTGAGGGGGATGAGTGTCCCTATTATCAGAAGATAGGACATTTCGTTTTTGGGCTTCGGCAATCCAATCCGCCACTCAGTTCACTTTACGGTTGCATTGGGCTAGACTGAGATAAGAACAAAAAGTCTTACATGGGTCGGGGCCTCGTTGAAAAGATTGCGGTTGAAGATAGATTAGGGTTTCGAAAGAGCAGTCGCTTCAGCCTAAAGTGCGAATAAACTTCTTTCGTGAGGCACCAATTTGTTCAATGCGATTCATGAACTTTAGTGCAATGTGCAATGTCGCCTTTGCACTTACGACTTATTCAATGTGATACCTGATTTTTTTTGCAAATATTTAATTTAGTCCCTAGATTATTATATTCTCGAGTTAATCTAATCTTTGAATTATCTAGTTTATGGAGTAAATTGAACACATACCAAAAGTTCAAAGATCACATTAAACAAATTAAAAACTTAAGGATGACATTATACAATAAGTTTAAGTTCAAGGACCATATTGAACAGCTTAAAAATTCAATGATAACATTGCACATTGGGTTAAAATTTAATCCCGGAACACCTTCATTCTATAGTTCTTTGCTAGACGTTTCTTGACTTTCGCCGCGTGATAGAGCGCTTCATTAAAATCTCTAACACGATAAAATATTCGATGGTTTGTAATTATCACGTCACCAGCCCACGCGATATGTGTGAGCCTAGTCAGCTCCGCTCAAAAGATGACACGTGTCCTTCAACATGGACATGGATGGAAAATAAAAAACAAAAATCAGAAGCTTTCCTTTCGCACGCACAACGGGCTGAAATGCGACATGCACGAGCCGCACAATTCATTCGCTCGCGCCTGCCTTGTATCGCACGCCACGATTAAACCAAGATATCACAATCAATCTCTCTCTATCGACATTCGCTGAAACCCGTCCTCTAGGCCGAACGGGAGATTTTGAGGAAAGAGGAAGGCGAAATCGTGAGAGAAGATTGCAATACCTTGAAATCTCAAATTTGTTGTTCCCTTATTATTTAGCTCTAGAGTCGAACCTCCCTGGAGAGCTACGTGAGAGCACCTATGGCTAAGAAACGAGATCTGTTAAAACAGAGAAACGAGTTTTGTTGAAGGAGCTTAGATACGTGAAACAGGGACCTGTTCATCTTCCAAACGAAGTCTCCTCTCCTTGGAAAGCAATGTGAGAAGCACCTTCGGCGAAGAAACGAGTTTTGTTAAAACAGAGAAACGTGTCTCGTTGGAGGAGCTAACAAACGTGAGAGAGGACCTTTTCATCTTCCAAACGAACGTGTTATGCTCAGTCCCTTTTTTTAACTCACCGCAGTCTGCTATGTGCCGCAAGCCGGAGGAAGCTTCTGGTTTTTATTTTTTATGTTCCATTCATGTCCATGTCAAAGAACATGTGTCACCCTTTGAGTGCAGACCCAAGGAAGCTGATTGAAAGAGTTGATCTCTTGCAATTCCTCTCATAGAATAAGTTTATCCTGAAAATCATTGGGTACATGAATGAAGGATAAGCGCATCCTCTGCTTGCGCTCATGAATTTCACAAACTACATCGATAAAGTGCTCCGAGCTTGTCTCCACTGTTATCTAGATATGATCGTTCCACAGTATTGCCAAACCCTTCGCAATGCCAATTGGGTTAACAACAAAATGGTTCTAATACTACATACGACGCTTTAAGCGAAATACAAGCTGTTCCTTATTCTTGGTCTCCATGAGAAATAACAGATTGGGTTTTTCCTAGTTCGCGAGGACCTTGAGAGACTGGAACGGGGAATTATCCAACCGTCGACAGTTCCAACTTATAAACTTCATTTGTAGCTCGATGACTTATTGGGGCTAGCCACCAAAGCCTATTTTTGAGTTTCAAACTTGGATCGTGGAATCTGGGAGTTGAGTTTCGTCTAGCATATGGGAGCTAGACATCTGCTGCTCATAAAGACTATATCTTCTTCCTTCCTTGTTACCAGCCACTTTCGACTTTCTGTGTCTTTTCTGCAGGGCATGCTCTGCAAAAGGTGATGAAGGGAGCTTTACGAGCTGTGTAGGAGCCAAGATAAGGGCAGCTCATGTCGCAGCCTTCAGTCTACAAGAGAGAGTTCGAATGCTATCTTCCGTAAGCTTCCTCTTTGCTCTCTTCTCTAGTACATTGCCGGGATGCTATTGGGGGTTGCTAATATCCCTATCCTAAAGTACTATTTGACTTGAGTGTACCAGAGTTTCAGGAACCATTTCATCTCTACTTCCTCCTCATTTAGATTCTTATAGAAAACCGTCCAAAACAGGCTATAAGCATTCACTTCAGTCTTCAGCCACGAACCATATAGAAGCTCATTATCTGTAGTAAGAGATTCTTCATTGTACGGCACTTCCTCACAGGCCTTAGAATAGTATCTCCAATTCCCCACACTAATAGAAAGATGAGGATGTCCGTCGTACCTGAAATCAAGCCAAATCTCCTTTCCTTCATGGGTAGCTACCATTACTAATGATAGTAGAGACGATAGTTCTAATGCAACTCTCGCCTTCCCAAGCTTGTAGGATGCGAAGCCCTTTGTTTCTATTTTCACCTCTAAAACCGGTCCCATGTTCTGAGTAATTCTGCTGATAGCTTCTTCAGATATCCACTCAGCGTGCACCAAAAAGCAAGAAGAGTCACAGATGTATAGGTGGGCGTAAGTGCTTGGTTCCCATGATTTGAGCAATAGGAGATGATTAGCAAACGACCAAGGACCCGAATTTAAAATCCTATCTTTCTCACTTCTGATGCAAAGGTGAAAGCGAACAACCAAGTGCTTGGTTCCCATGTTCTGCTTTCCATGTCTTCCTCATGGTATTTAGGAAGGCTTGGAAATTAACATTGGCATTAGTAACGAGGTGACCAAATAGAGTAAGATGGCATTCAGTCAATTTTTCCTTCGAAACAATCCCATCCATAACAGCGGTTTTCTCGCCAACCACATCCTCCCTAGGCGCTTACACAGGGCAGCCATACGCCTTTCGGAATCATTCTCGCCCTCCATACCTACTTCACAAAGGCACTTAGTTCAGCTAAATAGATGGTGTATACTCAGCTCCGGGTACCCATCTGAATTACTAGTGAACCCATCTAAGTAGTCATGCAATATCTGTAAACAATAGCTACAGAGAACCCAAACCTCACTGATTTGCTATTTCGCCCCTTTCAATACAGATAACAACTGAGTTTAAGCCAAGCAAGTGCTATAGAAAAGCTACTGGAGATTGTTAACGTCACTGATTGCTCATTCGCCCGAATCTGTGCAGATGGAATAGCAGAGCAGCTATAATTTGCTCCTTCATTTAGCATTCAACGACAAGATTTACGAGTATATAATGATTATAAGGGTGCGCATGACAACGATTCTGTGGCCGGAAACTGATTCTGTTAAGAAATGATTTTTTTTTATTTCGTGCCTGAGAATAATTTCTAAGCATTTGAAGGCATTTGGTAACTGTCCAAAATTTCTATTCTTAGAAAAGAAAAAGAACAGAAATGCGTTTGATAACTACACAATTTCTTTTATTAATAATATTTTGAATTTTTTAATATTTCTTTATTTCTTTTTCTTTCCTTCCCTTCCCTTCCCTGGCCATGGCCGGTCATCGGCGCTGGCGACTGGCCATAGGCCATGGCCGGCGAGGGCGTCGTGGCCCTCGCCGCCGGTCGCGACTGCGAGGTTGGCCTCTCCTTGGCTGGGCGAGGCCGACCTTGCCATCGCGACCCATCTCCCTTGCCTGAGTCGTGATAGTGAGGTCGACCTCGCCATGGCTGGGCGAGGCCCCGCCGTCACGACTGTGATGCTCTCGTCGGTCCTGGCCTGTGGTCGATGGTCGTTAGCTGGCAGTTGCACGGCAGCCGGTTGCTAGCGGCAGGCCAGGAAGAAGAAGAACAAGCCAAGAAGAAAGAAGAAAACTAAGAAGAATTACAAATGGAAAAATTGTTCCCGGAATTAATAAGCTACTTTTTTTTGTTTCTTGATTCTATTCCAAAATTGATTCTGAGAACAATTTTTTGCAAATTTGTGCCCGGGTACAAAAAATTTAACAAACGGATTTTTGTTTCCAAATTGATTCTGAAAACAAAAGAACAAAAATCTTTACTATTTGGCAACTTGCCGTATGGGCCATAAGTCGCTGAAATTTGGATGTCTAGCCTACTTTTTTTCTTTATATATAGAGATCCAGGCATGGAATGTCTGCTACTTGGAGACTCACGGAACACCCTATAAGCATTATGAACCGATTAAGTTCAGATTTTTGATCTGTGCAGTTAGTTCCGATCCAAAGCAGTTTGCACGTAATTGGTGGGATTTCAACAAGGTTCCACACCAACTAAAGAAGAAGCTATGCCCATCCCAATTAATTCATCCAACTATAGACAAACAATTATAGTGTTAATGTAAACTAGTTCAAGGAAATCTTGAGTTTGTATGAATGATGACGAAAGGATAACATAATGCGGTTCTCATCTTCGGAGCGTCCCACGTCGGGCAGGAACAACCCCACATGCCACACCTCATTGAGTGCTTGTAATAATGAGCGCACCGACGAAATCACCATTTGATTTAATTTTCCACAGGAAAATTCCACGGTAAGTTCTTTGATTATCAAAATAACCTCTCTTTCCTTCTATCAAAACCCAAAATAATATATTCTAATAACCTGAAATATTTCTTTGTAAATACAGCTTTTTCAAAGCCATATAGGCCCTTGAAACGAAAACCTAATGCCTATCTCCCAATGATCATATTTCTTCATGCCACAGACACAAGGCATCGCCTGAGATTAATACGTACGATGATGAATGTAATGTTCCTAAACCTTGATGAAATGCAACATTGTTCGACAGCATATCATAGTCATAGTGTCCTCCATCACAGTTCTGGAAAACCAATGAGCGATCGGCTTGTTAGATACTAAAATCGTATGGGTTTTCACAGTATGTAAAGAGGGTTAAGTGAACATAGAGAAATTGTCTCGTACATGAAATGATGATTCTCTAACTTATTTTCACCGTATAGATTCTCTTTTCTCCATGTTTGCTCTAGAAAATTCATCTAAACAGATTTTAATTTCGAATGACTCACACAATTTGGCTTACCATGGAGCTCGACATGTATCACTTTTCAAACCTAAGGTCTCCGTAATAGAGCACGTACAACTATGGTAGACTGCATTGCAATTTTCCATCGAGTAACTTCAAAAAACCTTATGAATTCTTAATTGCGAAGAGAGAGAGAGAGAGAGAGCATGCACACAAGAAGGCCATGCCCCTATAAAAAGCAGTGGGTACGCAGAAGCAAATTGGTCAAGGATCTAGACAACAAAGCAACAAGAATACTGCATTTGATCTCCTTGATAACACCTCACTAAGTCATCAGTCCCACCAAAGAAAAAGGACCTAGGTCCTTCTTTATTGTTCCTGCTTTTATCGAATGCATGTCGGGTTCTAGCTTTTTCATTTTTTTTTTTTGGTAAAGTGGGTTCTAGCTTTTTCATTGATTCACACTATATACATTAATTTATTATTTACATGAATATGATGACACCAACCAGTAATATAAGTAAATGGTTTTGTTCAGTGAATGCACTGATCTCTCTCTCTCTCTTTCTCTCAGCAACTTTCAAAAGTTCTCCCGGAAAGCAAAAGAGAGAAAATTTACAAAAGACAAACAAAGAAGTTAGTGATGATGATCAAGAACAAGAAGAAGGCAAGTCTCCCAGTATTTCTGCTGATACTTTTCTGGGTTGTGTTTACATCTCAAGAAAGGGCATCAGAAGCTACCAGATTCAGCAATGGAGTTTGTGGTTCTTCATGCTATACGCGTGAAGCGGCAGAAAATGGGAGACCCAAGAACAACAAAAAGCTGAATTTGGAGAATTATTCGGGAGATGAGGATGGTGATGGTGGATATTCAGACTATGATTTCTATCGAAAGCATGGCGACGTTCCAAGCCCCGGCATGGGCCACTAGCTGATTGATGAAATTATTCAAGAGAGTGAGTATATATATTTGTTCAAGATCAGCTCAGATCAGAGTTCTTCTTGCAGGTGTTTGTCAATTCTCCTTTGATATATGAATGTGTTTATACGTCGCCCGGAGGCTTAATTTCTCTCTGTTGATCATCAACTTTGGAAGACCATATGCATCTATACATACTTCTATAATGTACCAACACACTTCATGTAATAATGGTTTTGATATACGCTCTTCTATCATGCGTTCTCATCAGTGTGTACACTATGTACAGATAATTTTGTTAAGAGTTTTTGGCGCATGGTGAATAGCAATCTTTTGTAAGGACGACTGGATAATGTTGCATGTATGATATATTTCAGCAATACATAAATAAAGTAAATCTTTGTGCTATTTTCTTCCTTTGTTTCTGGGAAGACAGTTCACTGATACTATCACCTCTCTGATTGCTTTGCAAGAAACCAGTGAATCATTCATAATCTGGGTTGACACTGAAATGGGTCCATCTCTCTCAAAGACGAGGTGTTAAAATCTTAAATAGCTCAACAAAAGAATTAGCCTCGACTCCTTTCGATGTCTCTGATCCATCAATTGATAGAGAAGTGCCATATGCACACGTACTGTTGCCAGCAGCTGAAGATGACTTCAATGTAAAGGAATCGGTTAACATCAAAATCCAATTCTTGCCTTTTCCTATTAAGAGAAGCCCCAGTTTCTCCAGCTCTATTGGCCGATGTTGATTAGTGCATGCTCGCACAGACAATTAGTCCCTCGGTTGTCGGCGAGATTACAACCTAATACACAATTTACACCTCTAGCAAGATTATAATCACAATCACAGTAATTGAGCACAGTCATTAGGGTAATTATTACCATGATCACACACCATGATTACCATTGTCGAAAGTCCATATTCGATCCGATATAGCGTTGTATATGGAACAAACGCCGTTCATAAACTTTTGGCTACTGAATTATGGGCTTCAATCTCTTACATGATGGATGATGGAGACAAGAGCATTTCCACCAGCGTTATTCGGACAGTACGTACTGTACATGAATGCCTGATAACCAGCCTTATGTTAAGCTCATTGGATAAGAATGGAAGTGCTTTCATGCAAAAGCTTTACGAGCTGAGACGGACGTGATAACCCTTGACCTTTTTATATCATTACTGTCGTGGAACCAATCCTGTCCATTTGAATTTAATAAGCAATTTAATCAATCTATTCACCACTTAGTAATATCAAAAGTCAATTAGAATCCCACGACCCTTATTTTAATTTCGTGAAGATCTACTACACTGGGTATGTGCATGATTACGATTGCTAACCCCGCTAAACGTATCGAATAGACAATGCTCGCCACCGTCATCAAAATTAATTGCTTTTATTCACATCGATTGGCCGGATAGGCGGCTTTTCAAGTTGCAGGATTTCTCAAAAGGAACAAGCTAGGATAATTACGAGGTTGTGTCAAAACCCTAGTGATCGATCGGTACATCCCAGTCAATACACATCATAAAACTAGATGGACATGTTGCTTCTCGTCATCTTTAGTTAATTATGCGATGTCAACCTTCATGAAAATTAGAAGAAGCCTCTAATTACGGTCGATAGGGGCGTGAAGCGTACGCACATGACGGACATACTAACACGCTAGCGTAAACATATCATGAGGCGGCCCGCCAAATTAGTTCGATGGCCAACTTTTCGCCATAAGATGAGGCATCAACATAGATCACTAGCTAGACGAAGGTTTCTTAATTGAACAGGGTAAATGAGCTGGGGCCTTAATGGAGCACCTTCTTGAATCGTGTAACGGGTCCAAATTCGTTCATTGAGTCTAAAAGCTTTATTGAAGCGAGAAGGACGTCTCATTATTTTTGGAGTTCCTACTCCCTAGTGAGTAGCCAAACCACGCAATAATCTAACCTAAGGGTGTGTTTATTTTGACGAAAGTGCTTACTGGAAAAGATTTTCCGGACTTTCATCCGTTTGTTTACTTGAAAATGATTTGATCAACAGAAAACACTTTCCGGTTAGGAAAAACATTAATGTATAAATTTAGAAAGTGAATTCCCTAATTAAGAAAGTGAAACCACTTTCCGGAATTGATTATCTTAAATTTGTAAATATTTTTTTTTCTTTTTTTTTTTTTTCCTTTCTTTTATTTTTCTTTTCTTTTTTCTTTTTCCTTCTTCCTCCCTCCGCTAGTCGCCGGCCTAGATGACGGCTGGCTACTGACCACAGGTGCAGGCCGGCCTCACAGGCTCGGTCGATCCAGGCGAGCCCCTGCGCGGTTGCAGCTGGTGAGCTGCGAGCTCATCAGCCCGAGCTTGGCTAAGGCCGGCGAGCTCATGGCTCACCAAATTCAGGCGAGTCGAGCTCGGGCTTGGAGGAGGCCGACTAGCCCGAGCTCGGGCGAGGCAGAGGCCAACAAGCTCAAGCTCGCCTATGGTCGTCGTCGGGAAAGCCTTGAGCTCGCTTGTGGCCATCGTTGGTTGGTTGCGGCAGAGGAAGAGGAAAAAAAAAGGAAAGAAAAGAAAAGAGAAAAAGAAAAGAGAAAAAAAGAAAAAAATTGAATTTTTTAAAAAAAGAAAAGAAAAATAAAAAAATAATAGAAAAATTGAATTTTTTTAAAATAAAAAATTCGATTTTTGTTTTGTCCGAAATAAAGCCATGAGATTAAAATCATTTTCCAAATAATATCCAAATCCCAAAAAACGTTTTCAATCATATATTACCAAATAAAGGAAAACTAACCGTTTTCCTGAAAAATGATTTCCTGAAAAAATATTTTTCAAAAACGTTACGTTTTTTTTGAAACGAACACACCCTAAGTTGCAAACAAATTGAAGAGCAAGTCTATTTATAGATGTTACACCTCATGTTGCCGATGGCCGATGGGAAGTTTGTTTAGGAATTAATTACTAGGCCAATCGATTTGCATCCTGGGAGTTAGAAGAAAAGGAAAAAAAAGCTGCAAATGAATAAAGTGAGATAATCGGCTTGAACGGTCAGTTCGACGAACGTATAAGGAAATGAGACTTACGATTCTACATATACATAATTGCATATTTATGGATATAAAAACACTAATACGACACAATTTCGATTGTTGTTGTATCTCAAAGCTCGACGGCTCAGATTCATATTTAAATATTATTGTCACATTTAGAAGGATTGTTCTCTTGGCTAGCTAGGATGCCCCGTTTCAAAGAAGGAACATTCAAGTCAAACAAAAGAATTAGCCATTTCATTTAAGGCATGGTCCATCTAATTAAGGAAAAATTGTCCAAAAAGTCTTAAATCTATTGTATTTTTGTCAATTCAATTCTAAACTTGTTAGTCGTGTTAATTGAGTCCTAAATATTTTCACATTTTGTTAATTGAGCCAATTCGGTCAATTTTGACCAGAAATCGCTAACATAAATGCCGGCCTTCTTATGTGGCTTTGTGGGCATTGATGTGGATAAATTTTAATAATATTTTAATATTTTAAAAAAATAATAAAAAATTTGAAAAAATATTAAAAATATTATTAAAAATTGTTTAAATTAGCCCCGACCATGTCACTAGGACAACCGGCATCCATATCGACAATTGCTGGCCAAAATTGGTTTGATGGTCTCAATTGACAAAACGTGAAAATGCTTAGGACTCAATTTTGACACAATTAAAAGGTTTAAGATCGAATTGACAAAAGTGCAATGAGATTAAGACTTTTTAGACAATTTTCCTATCTAACTAAACACGGCTTAAGTGAACCCAATATCGTAATTATAAATATATGATTCTTTTTAATGGCATTAATATAAATATATCGATGAACCGTATGAAATCCTACGCAATGCAATGCGGGAATCGTGATGAAATCATATGAATGAGCATAACACGTTATACCCTGATAAATACATACACATAGTCTGAAATCCCACATACTTATGATTGATTTAACCTAATGTATGCCGCGTGGCATGGAATGATAGGCTCGCCCCATGCATGTCAGTGTTCGATTTCAGCAGGGGCAAGATCAAACTCTTACTTCCACTGCTAAGTGCTGCTGCCGTCCTAATTGAAAAAAATCAAGAACATGCCTTAATTTGTCAGAATCTCTTCTTCCTATCTTTCTATTTTATTCTACATCAATTTGAGAAGAACGAGTTCTCTCAGGTTCATTGATTCTGTTTCATGTTTCATTCTCTCCCAGCTTCTCCGGTACGTAGGTTTTTCTATGACAACGCAATAGTTTTCATGAGAACCCTCCTCCAACTCCGAGGGATCGCCATCTCGAGCTTCACCATCTTCTTCTCTCTCAAGATTATTTAATCTCTCTCTCTCTCTCTCTCTCTCTCTCTCTCTCTCTCTCTCTCTCTGTGTCTGAACTCAGGACCAGGACGTGGGACAAACATCCGCCATTGTCGGTGGCTGCTAACGCTTTCTTAACAGTACAATGTGGATTAATTTAACCTCGAAAGTTGTCGGGCCAAAATCACCGCCAGGCCATTGTCTTGAGCTCTCTCCCGAACCACTCTCCAAAACTACAGTCCTAGTCCATACAGTCCTTCCCTTGTCTCCTTTCGCTTTCTCATGCTTTTCCTTGTTTCCCCCACCTCCAATGAACCAGATCAGCATCCCAAGAGACGTTTGTCTTCTCGCTGGTACTTGACCTTGGGTGTTTCTCTAAGCTGTCGTCACTAGGTTTCACATCCGTTTTAGAGTGTTGGAGAGATTTGCCGCTCGGAATAACTCGCAAGTGCTTAAGGTCTGTAACACATTCACTTGGGCGAGACGCGCTCACTACCGGGGTTCAAGCCCGTGATTTCGCATTTGAAAAATATTGACTCGTACCATTGAATAACCGCCTTCCAGGATATTGCGTCCCTCTGTCTTGATATTTCAACGAAATGCCCATCGCTAGCTGCGAACGCACCACGTCCAAGAAATGATTTCTAGAAAGATGGACGGAAGTGGAAGGGACCCCTTTGCTTAATGCTCATCCACATTGTAGATATCCCCACTGGCCTTGAGCTCAACCCAATGTGATGGACCATGATGCAGTGGGGGGAGAAGGCTTCTGGCTGAATCTCGAAAAAAGGACAAGAGTGGGCCACGAGGGTGTTCATTAGGGATTAGGCAGTACGGATCTTGGAAAAATGGGCAAAGAGGGAGATGAAAGCAATAGGGGCTAGGGAAAAAGGCTGGTGTGCCTAAGTGCCCTTTTGAAGGGGAATAATATTTGTCTTAAAAGAAATCAGCATGTTCAGGCCTCATTCCCATATGGAACTGCTGTGTGAGGATCACATGTTTCTGCCCACACATTTCAACACTCTTTTCTTTTGCGTGCAGATCCGCTGTGTCATTCACCATATCCATTGTCGCTTTTAAGGTGGATCACACTTCTTGGCAAGATACAATCTTGGGAGTTCACTTTTCTCATTTCATAATCTGCACAAACCGTTCTAAAGGAACGCTTAATGTACTTTCCAATTTGAAAAGATCCGATGCTACTTTCCGAATTAATTTTTAGTAAACATATGATACTTATCTAGATTGATTGGTCGGTACATTAAAGTTTTTTTGATAGTTTTGATTTGGTATGTTCTCGAACCAATGGACATAAACTATTGATTTCTTTCATTTTCGTCGTTCTTGGTAAGAAAGTTAAACGTTTCTTTGGCATTTTTCTAACCTACATGAATGCTAAGTAGGTGATGAGTAACAACGAAACCATGACCCATAGTGTTAATTTTTTTTTCGCTCTCCCTCAGATTAGTTAAGTTCCAGCTCCGGTTGCAAACAAGAGGATTCGAAGGAGGGGTTGGTGGGATTTTAGGTGACCGTGGCTTTCTTTGCATGTGAAGATGGACATTTGATTTCGAACATGACAAGAAAACGCAAGCTTTAACAATCGTTTTATCTTTTTCATGGAGCGAGGGAAAGGAGAAAGTGGGTGGGATGTCCCTCAAAACCAGCTTAATTTTCGTGGGCACTCACTAGTTGGGTAGTTACTTTCTTCTTTCTAATGTAACTGCTTCGTCGAATCACATGATTGTGCCCTTTCGATTTTCATTGCCATCACTTCCAACGTTCTGAGGATTGAAGAAACAAGAGAACTTAAGACACTGTCAAAATCCAGTCTTCTGTGCTGTAATTTCCATCTCCTCGTCCGTTGTCCCCTTTGGGTTGTTTTCTTGATGGCCCTGTCATTTTGGGTTGGCGTTCTAGCTCAATGAGACAGCAACCGAACGGTGAGAAACGGGTTCTACTCTTTTGCAAGAAAAGGGTGCCATATAAAAAAAACACAGAAAATGAAAAGCCATGTAGCGAATTTTGTCATTATGAAGTCCTTCATAGTAGTTAAAAGAGGGCCCTCTTACATTTATGTGGAGACTTCATTCGAGTGATTTTAAGCCGCAGTTTCTCAAGCGCTCCAGCCAAAATCGTCGGTTTGCTCTGCTTTTGATTTCGTTCTTCTTCTGGGCTCCGGAGGTATAAACCATGGCTTGCTTGCTGAAATAATTTATGGGGATGTGACTCTGACAGAGTGAATGTGCCCTGCTTTTACTTTGCCTTCATCTGTTTCTTTCTTTTGCGGTGAATGTGAGCATAAGTGTGTCCTCTTTTCTTTTTGGTCTGATGCTTCATTTATCTCTTGAGTTGCAAAGTTCCAGTCTTGCTTGCTGAGAAATTCTGCTTATTTAAAGGCAGATTTGGCAGCTTCATTTCTTCACCGGCAGAAACTCATAAGGAAGGTGGAGGCATCTGAGAGTTATGGATGTTGATTGTGGCAAGTGCTGGGACTCTTCAAAGGTTCGTGCATTTCTCTCGTCTCATATTTACACGAATATTTACTTCAAATTCTTATGCAATTTCAAGCCTATTTCAGCTTGTGGAGTTACACAGATTACTATTCTTCTAGAGAGATGCTGATTTGTTTTCGGGTTGTCTGCTAGTGGCTTTTCAGAAAGAGTCTTGGAAGACAATTTGGATTCTAGCTTATCAAAGCCTCGGTGTAGTGTATGGAGACTTGAGCATATCTCCTCTTTATGTCTATAAAAGCACATTTGCTGAAGATATTCAACATTCAGATACCAATGAAGAGATATTTGGAGTTCTCTCTTTCGTTTTCTGGACCCTCACTTTGCTTCCCCTTTTCAAGTATGTCTTTATTGTTCTTCGGGCAGACGATAATGGGGAGGGTAAGCGCCGAAACAGCTAAGTGATGCTTGTTCATATTCGCTTTTTTCCATCGCCGAATAAACTTTTGGCTCATGATGTTGAAGGTGGAACATTTGCCCTCTATTCATTGATATGCCGGCATGTGAGAGTGAGCCTTCTACCGAACCGGCAGGCTGCCGATGAAGCGGTCTCTACCTATAAATTGGAGCACCATCCCGGGACCAGAAACAGCTTGAAGATGAAATCGTTGCTTGAGAAGCACAAGGCCTTACACACTGCTTTGTTGATACTGGCCCTTTTGGGAACTTGCATGGTAATTGGAGATGGAGTGCTCACTCCTGCAATTTCTGGTATATTTTTTCATTCCCCAATTGAAAATTGTTGAGTATATGGAAGAATGCAGGTTCTTATTGGAAGCTTCAATCTCTCTGGTCTTCGACTAATTGCTTTATTGTGGTTTAATGTAGTTTTCTCTGCCGTTTCTGGCCTTGAGTTTTCCATGTCTAAGGCACATCACGAATGTAAGTTTTCGTCCAAAGTCATAGCAGTAAGATCATATATCTCAACCTATGCCTCTTCAATGCACCATGTCGATTGAACTGGAACTTCTAGTGTAATATATGCAGACAAAAATATTTCGAGCTCCATTTTGTTCTACCTCATTTTGAACAGTTACAAGGTAGAAGGAGTAGGAATTTGGCATCTCATAAGGCTACTTTGAAGTAGCGATAAAGAAAGTATTACAATTTTACTCGCATCGCCTATAATGAAATTCTCCTTTTTGCAGATGCAGTGATCCCGATCACTTGCGTCATACTTCTGTGCCTATTTGCCCTGCAACATTATGGCACGCATCGGATCGGATTCTTCTTTGCGCCAATTGTTTTGATTTGGCTACTATGCATCAGTGCCCTCGGCTTGTATAACATTTTTCATTGGAACCCACATGTCTACGAGGCACTTTCACCTTATTACATGTTCAGTTTCTTGAGGAAGACGAGAATGGGTGGATGGATGTCTTTGGGAGGCATCTTATTATGCATAACTGGTAAGATCTAGAGGCTTGTTGCAAGGGTCAATCTCAAGTTTTTCAATAGCAGTTTTGGCGGGGAGTTTTTAATCAAGATGCAGTCTGTTTCTATTTAGTCCTTATTTTTCTGATTGTATCTTTTTACTGGTCATGAATAAAGACAAAGACCTGTCATTTGTCAAGAGACTTGGTTGACTAGTGAGGGTTTAGGGAAATTCCATAGTTTAATAAAAACTGAATCTAATTAATCATTTATCCTTTCTGCAGGTTCAGAGGCAATGTTCGCTGATCTTGGACACTTCTCCTATACAGCAATTCAGGTCTTACTTTGCCTCAGAACTTTGTGTGAAATATGGTGCTAGAGTTATTAACCTTTGCACTAAAAAGCACTCTTGGTTAATGGTAAGCATTTTGTATGTTGTTTGCAGATGGCTTTCACATTTCTGGTTTATCCAGCTCTCATATTGGCCTACATGGGTCAAGCTGCTTACCTGTCAAAGAATCACCATAACAGCGGCCAAATTAGCTTCTATATTGCAGTTCCAGGTAAAGTTTCCTTGACCCTTGACAAATCTAGATCAGCAATTCGTTCCACATGTAGGACCTATGAATGACTAATTGCAATAGCTATAGCTGACTAAATTATTCGGGTGCAGAAAGTGTCAGATGGCCAGTGCTTATAGTTGCTATTCTTGCTTCTGTTGTTGGAAGCCAAGCCATCATCAGCGGAACATTCTCCATCATAAACCAGAGTCAATCACTCAGTTGCTTCCCGAGAGTTAAGGTGGTTCATACATCAGATAAGATTCACGGGCAGATCTACATTCCAGAGATCAATTGGATGCTCATGATTCTCTGCATTGCTGTGACTATCGGCTTTAGAGATATAAAACACATGGGAAATGCCTCAGGTAAACTATGCCTTCAGTATGTCAGTAAGACTAAGATCCATATAGTACAACTCATCTTTTACTTCCAATTGTCTCACTGTCTGAATTGATGCTCATCTGTTGATTGAGTTTCTGATATCATACTTGTTTCCACCTTTTGCAGGCCTGGCAGTTATGGCAGTGATGCTAGTGACCACATGCCTCACTTCCTTGGTCATCATCCTATGCTGGCACAAGCCTCCGATTGTTGCTTTGTCCTTCTTACTGTTTTTCGGCTCCATCGAATTACTCTACTTCTCAGCATCACTCACCAAGTTCGCTGAAGGCGCTTGGCTTCCCATTCTTCTAGCCCTTTTCTTGATGACCATCATGTTAGTCTGGCATTATGCCACTGTCAAGAAATATGAATATGACCTCCACAACAAAGTCTCTTTGGAATGGCTCTTAGCCTTGGGTCCGAGCTTGGGAATCGCTCGAGTCCCGGGCATCGGTGTTGTCTTCTCTGATCTCACTTCAGGAATCCCGGCTAACTTCTCCCGATTCGTCACCAATCTCCCTGCATTTCACCGCATCCTTGTATTCGTCTGCATAAAATCAGTCCCTGTCCCACATGTGCCCCCAGCTGAGCGCTATCTAGTTGGCCGTGTGGGCCCCGCAGCTCACCGGTCTTACAGGTGCATCGTCCGGTATGGATATCGCGATGTCCACCAGGATGTGGATTCCTTCGAGTCCGAGCTCGTTGATCGGCTGGTGGAGTTCATCCGCTATGATTGGAATCGCGCTCACGAGGGTACTAATTCGTGTGGTGAGGATGACGGGCTTCACTCAAATGCTTCATCGAGCGAGTGCAGATTGACAGTGATCGGAATGGCAGCAGCGCTCTCCAGTGCGCCACTTTACGAGCTCGACAGGATCTTGGAACCAGCAAGCGTGTCTGTCGGGTTTCCGAGCACAGGGAGCGATGGAGTGGCTGACGAAGTCGAAATGGAGCCCATCAATGTCAGACAAAGAAGAGTGAGGTTCGCAGCCGACAACGACAATGCGTCAGAAAACGATGCTCAACCCAAAATGGGACATGATTCGCCCATGCGGGGAGAGCTAGGGGACTTGACAGAGGCTCAACAAGCTGGGACGGCATTCATACTCGGGCACTCCCACGTCCGGGCGAAGCAAGGATCGTCGATCCTGAAGAGGCTGGCCATCAACATCGGGTACAACTTCCTCAGGAGCAACTGTAGGGGCACGGACGTGGTGCTTAGAGTGCCTCCAGCGTCACTGCTGGAGGTTGGCATGGTTTATGTAGTATAAAAACCTCTCAAGTTGGTATGGTATAGTTTTTGTCTCCTCATTTTACTACAGAGGAAGACAGGGTGAGCATACTGATTCACTCTGAAGAATTGTAGTTACTCCCATTGACAGAAGGTTCAGATGGAATATTAAGAGAGAAAAATTGTTCAGTAATTGTAAGTATGAATTGGGAAGCCCCTCCATCTCTCTCTGATGTTAGATCTAATCGATTTCATTAGGTTCGAAGGAATCGCACGACATTTCTTATGATTTAGGATCGAACAATTTGGACATTGACCTGTTTCAGGATGTGCATGACATTTTCTATTTAACATTAGCACATGACATTAAATTCCATTATCTGGTCATGCAAGGTCAACTAAATTTGTATAAATTTAAACAAATTTCAATAGAAATCCCTGAAAATATGGCTTGTGTGATTTTCTCAAGCAATTATGGGCCACCCGCTTCTGGTCCAAAGATATTGCTGACACGCTAGACTTTGAGGCTCCCAAAAAAGGCCAAAATCCTCTGCTTTTTCTAACTTCAATTTTTGGGCCTTTTCAAAGTATGACGGAGAGCCACGTAGTTCGTCAGGAACCATGGAAATCCCCTGTTCTCTTGTCCAGTGATTCTCCCACTCAAACCGACACAGTACATGCACAAACTCATAGCGAGCGACATATAAAAGGCCGAAGCAGAGCAAAAGTAGAGAGACGTAGCTATTCAGGGTACCCGAGAGAAACAGGGGGAAAGAAACATGGGACTGAGAGCTCTTCCATTGCCATCTTCACATGCCGCCGTGAGCTATCTTCCACATGTTGCAGGAGGTGTGAGGGTTAGCAATTATAAGTTCAGGGTTTTGGCTCAATCGGAGAAGGGGAAAAAGGAAGAGGGCGAGAAGAAGCAGAGCAAGCAGTCTCTGTTCGGGAGTGTGACCGACGCTCTTGACTTTGCTCAAGTGAGGTCTGCGGAAGATGCTGAGCTCCTCGAAGATGCCAGAGAGTCCACTCGGTCCGGTGGCAGGATGTCCAGGGAGCAGGTCCGATTTGACTCTCCAAGTTCAAATCTTTCATTTTTGTCTTCGACGTATACAAACATGTGCATGGATATGTGTATGTATTCAATCTTTATTAGTTCAGAAAATACGTAGTGTTGCTTCCACTGTGCTCTCACTAATGTTCTGCCCTGAGAAGTATATGCTGTTATTGGTAATGGGCAATGGATGAATTTGTGCAGTATGGGGCTCTCAGAAGGAAGATTGGAGGGACATACAAGGACTTCTTCAAATCGTACGTTGAAGGTGAACATTCGACTCTTCTCTCTTCGAGACTCCCATCAGTTTTTGTGCTTTTTTCCGGGCCAGTAGAGCATCGTTTCCTGAATCTCAAAAACCTGTTTTCTTTTGCAATGGTGGGGATTAGTGGATGGGCAATATGTGGAAGAAGGATGGGTGGACAAGACATGCAGGATATGCAAGAAGGACACCAAGGGTGAGGCAAGGCAGGTGGACAAGCTTGGGAGATACGCGCATGTTGCTTGCCTAGAGAACTCCAAGTCATCAGGCAACTTCTTCACCAGGCTCTTCCTCAGATGACAGAACAGAACATGGAAGCTGCTTCTTAATCTCCTTCTCTAGTTACATGTCATACATTGTTTGGTAGACCAATTGGTACCCAAGTTTATATCAATGTATGCTCTGTTCTGGCATTTCGCCAACATGATTGCTCCTATCAAGTCTTCCAATTGCTGTGAGAGATAGGCTGTTTCCTTTGAATGGATATAGGTTGTTTTTCTCTTCAATTCCGATGAAATGTCACTTAGTTTAGTTTCCTGGACCGCGTTGTTTAAGCTCTAATTCGTTGTTTTATGACGGACGAGCTTAGATCACGTCAATATATAGAAGGAACAACTAATCACGTTGACAGAAATGGTCATGGCTCTGATGCTTCGTGGGGCAATCCATCATTTGATTTCGCGAGGCAAAAAAAAAAAAAAGAACTCATGCCCTTCGAGACCCGACTGTCAAAAATATTTGATGATTTGGGTGGGCTCGGACAAGTAACCTCCGGTGAAGCGCCGGGCCCAAAATGGCTAGGCTCGCCTAAGGCCACCGACACCCCAATGTCACCGACGTGAAGTCTGCATCATAATATCGGCAAAGCTTGGGGGTATGATCCTTTGGACCTACCGTCTGCCCGTTCATCGATCAGGTCTAACGCGCCAACGCCACCGTCGGGAGCGATGACCACAATCGAAGATCCCGTAAATGGGCCGAAAAATGGAGGCCCAGGTCCTCTGGATCGGGCCCAGGTGCGCCCGCCAGGCCCGCCCGGTGCGATGGGCCTCATAGGGCGGCAAGGGCCTAGGGAGATGGCGGGAACCGCAGCTCCCGCGATTTGGCGGGAAAATCGCGCCCTTATTTACCCGCCTGCGCGGCCTCGGAAACCGGCGTCGCTCTCATTCGCTCACTCGCACGCAGTCGCTCAGACAGTCTCAGAGAGAGAGAGAGAGAGAGAGAGAGAGAGCGAGCGATGGTGGGGCTGCCGTACGATTGCTTGGCGAACCCGCTGGGAGCCGTCCGGTTCACGTTCGAGAAGGCGGTGGCCGCCGGCGCCGATCCGGCGGCCCTCAACGGCAAGGACTGGGGAGCCGGCGATCTCTTCCGCGACGCGCTCTTCGACCGAGGCGCTCTCTCTCAGGTAAAGGATGCCGCACCGACACGTCGATTTCCAATCGCCGTGTTGTCCCGCCCCTCAAGTCTTGTTGTCTAGGCTCTGATCCGCCTTGCCGGCGTTCGGAATCGCGTGCGATTCGTGGATTCGAGTTGTTGTTTCTCTGCTTGGCTTCATTTTGGGGCTCGATCGATCTCGAGTTTACTCAAATGGAATGAACTAGAGGAGATTCTCGACGCGTCGAAGGAGTTGCTTGCCCTGCCCTCCCCCTGTGATTGCGAAAAATTCTGGCTTCTAGCCCGCCACTTTTAAGCTTCTTGGACGTATGCTGAATTGATTGATCAGCAATTTTAGTCGAAAGCGTAAGTTGTAATGGAGTGCCGCGGTTTGTGTTTTTACATACTTGATAAAGATGGCCTGTTGAACGTAGTACGTATGTCTATATAGTGGAAGCAGTTCTGGAGCGCACCCAATTGCATAGGGAAGGACATGAAAATCGTATTTAGCTGTTAATGAACTTTAAGTTGTTTCGGCGTTAATGTTATGATTCAATCGGTTTGTTCCACTGTAGGTTCCGGTCCTTAATGCTAAAAATATCGGACATGTTCAGCCCAACACACTCGTGCGCTTTCGTGGTATGATACAAGACATGTTGGGGAATGAATTTTATGCTGGTGCTTACAAGGTAATATGCTGGACCTTGTGAGGATGTGATCGCTGCATACTTTGCATGCACGGTACAATGCAATTAATATAATGTGTTGCACATTTCCCAGGATGGCTCATTATGGAGAACAAACAAATACAGGGATGTTTCTCAGTACCCTATGGGTTCTTCACCTGATATGCATATCTGGGAACGCCACTTGCTTTGCTGTGTCCAGGTGAGTTTCATTAGAAACATCCCAAAACTTCTGTCTCTTCTTCCAAGGCTTGCCCTGAAGCATTGTTTACCTGTGGTTTTGGCTGCTTTCACCCAATTATTTCATTTCCAGCTTCTGAGAAACATCTTATCATTAGAGAATGACAATGAACAAGCTAGTTTGGTTCTTTTACTTTGGGAAAGATTTAGAGTCAAGTTCTTCTTTTGTCGATAAGCTGATTTTTCTCTCCTTTTTTCTTTGTGCCTTAAGGTTCCAGGATTGAATCCCTGGGCTGACACTTCCTCGGGAACTGTTATTGCACGACCTGGGGACCAGACATCCCAACATGGGGAAAAGCGCAGGAGAGCAGATAATGAAGATATTGATCAAATGGATATGGAGGTAGAATTGGCCGCTTCCCCTTTTTCTTTTTCTCATCTTGTAGTTTTTATTTTCATACATCTGATGTGTTCTGCATTGACAGACCTCAGAAGATGGCATTCAAAGATCTTCTGGTGTCAAAAAATTGGTAAGCATTCATTCTTTGTCTGATTCATGATCTGTTTATTTTAACCTATAAGTCTGCAAGGAAGCTTAGCATCATTCCTTTTGAATAAAGTAATCAGCAGCAATCTAATTTAGTTTACTAGTTTCATGACTTAAGTTTGAGTTGATATCTGGTTTATGATGAGAAGAATAAGATATTTCTTGTCAAAGCAAAGTTGGGTTAATTGTACGGTACATATGGTTTGTTGGTCTATATTTATTCCAGCTCTGTGAACTTCAGCAGCAAATTAGGCTGTAGAGAAGAGTAGTTTAATTGTTGAATGTTTTCTGAATTGATAGAGGGAGGATGGACACCCTTCTCAGAACTTACAGTTGCCGGAACCTGTAGCCGAGAGTACCGGTTTCGGTGCTTGTACCATGCCCAGAGAAGAGGGAGATTCAATTTCTTGTCTTATTAAGGTGAGTGAATATTACATTTATGGTTCTAAGCTGGTCATTAATCTTACCAGTGCAAATCCTTAACTTGGTGAAGTCTTGTATTTTCTCCTCTCTGATTAAATCCTATAAAATATCGTTCATACAGGTATATGATTCTTCAGACTCTGAATTGAAGCTAAACGACGTCTTCGAATTTGTTGGAGTGCTAACTTTTGATTCTGATTACCAAGTGGATAATGATGAGTTCTTGGATGGCTTTTCTGAAGATACATCGGCTTCTTTGCCCCTAAATAAGGTATTGAATACCGATTCACCTTTCATTCTCACTTAATGCATAAAAATCTTACCTCTTCTACATGTCTGCATTCTTGCATAGCAACTAGCAGTTCATTTAGTGGAAATTTTATGATTGAATTTTCCTAGTTCTGTTAAAACAATGCCATCAATCGAATTTTGAGTGAAATCAGATCCTCCGACTGTATTGCTCCAGAATATCCTGTGGTGTCCATTTGAACTTTGCCTAATGTGCTTGTAAATTGACCAAACAATTTCGTTGTACTTGTTATGTTGAATGAGTAAAAATAAAAGGTAGCACTGTGACATGCCTTGTCCTGGTTCAGGTCCCACGTCTCCATTGTCTTGTTCACAGAAAGCTCACAGCTCATGACTTTCTTCATAGCACCTCTTTGGAGGTAATTTTTTGCCAAGACCAATATTTTATATCCTTGTGTACCTCTTTATGATCACGTGCATACACTAAACTTGAATGAATTAATCTCTATGTTCAAGCATCTTCATTTTGCTTTTGCTCAAATGTTGATTTATGCTGAATGCTGCAGCTGAAGCCCCAATTGGTCAAAGAGGTGAGGGAAACTCTCCTGTCACATCTTACGGCCGTTCTTGGCAATGATGGTTTAGCAGCTCATTTGGTATTGTTGCATCTTCTATCCAGGGTGTGTATTCTTTTCTTTGCCAACTTTGCATATTTGTCTCTTGTTTTGAAGTATTTCTCTCTTTGTTGTAGTCTGATGCTCAAATCTTTAGCTTCTTTGTTTTCCTTTCTCAAGTCCGATATGGAAAAGGCAATAACAAGATTCTCCAAAAGCAGGTACATGCCCGAATCGACAATTTTGCAGTTGGAAAGCTCTCTGTGAATCTCACTTGCTTTAACAAAGAAAGTGTATCTATCTTCAGCAATAACCTTATGCTGGCAATCAAGGACCTCTTACCTTTCTCACACATTGTTCCCCTGACGGTTGATTATCTTAATGCTGCTTCACTTGCACCCAAAAAGGATTATGAAACAAATAGGTATCAGATGCCTACTGTTTTGCTCATGAGTTCTCATGGTTAGTAACCATGGATCTTGGGAATCGGTTTTTACTTTTGACATGGTTGATACTGCAGATTGGTGACCGGGTTGATGCAGCTACCTGAGGGCACACATTTAACAATTGATGAGACCCAGTTGGAAGTCGGAACTCTCAATTCTGTGGGTGTTGAAAATGCTAGGTTGTTAAAATATTTAAGCGAGTATCAAAAGGTGATTTTTGTCTTCAACTATCTTCATGTTCTAGTCTTTTTAGTCTTGCGCATGTCATTTTTCAGAGCATTAGGATATATGCATTTGGCATTTAGATACTACTCTATAGCAGAACACACTATCTTTTCATACTTAGTTTGTCAAGAGCGGATAGTGCCATTGTCTGTAAAGACTTACCAATGGTCTGAAGGTGTTGGTTTTTAGGTGGAGTATGACTTCAAGTACTACAAGATGGAGTTGGCAGCTGATTTTCAATTACTCATCCTTTCTGAGGGTAAATCAAATATTTTGCCCGCTGATTTGGTTATTCCTTTTCAACCTTCCTTGGTGGCTTCTGGCGGAGTAGTGGCTTCAGAAACACTAGAAGCTTGGCGATGGTACTTGGCTACTGTCAGATCACTATCGCATTCGATTGATTCAGACATGCAGAAGGTATGAGTTTGATTGGCTCGATCATTGGCAATATTTTTTTCCGTTGGCATATGATTGAGGATGTAATTTATTAGATTGATTTGATTTTCATGCACACTCCGGCACCATAGATAAAGCCGGCATTTTGACTTGATTAAATGTTTGCTTTTCGAGAACCATATGGCAAGTATAGCAATGGAAATTATCATGGCTAGGTTATATATCGTGATTGGTTTGATGGTTTTAGAACTGAAATCTACTGCATAATTCCTGGATAAGCTCTACGAGCAGTTTCCTTAGGTTCTAAAGTTACACCAGTGGCTTCCAACAACAGTGAGGCCGTTTCGGGGCCCTGATGTCCTGAGCATCTTTCTTGCCAGTAAAATGTCTAATGGACAGAAATTCTTGTGGAAATACATTGAGATCATTTTCTCTTTCTTCGGAGGGAAGTCACTGGAGTTTAATTGTCACGAGATAATGAGTGTTCATATGCACAGGTGGTGGAGAATGATTTGGTTGCAGCTAGGCAAGCCAATCGAAACCTAAGCAGCCAGGATTTTAGCAGGTGAAAGTTGGCTGAACTGCTATTTTTATTTCAGTTTGACTATTACATTTCCACTGCTACATCCAATTGACAGGCCGGCCCTTTCCGGCCCTGCAGATTGTTGACGATGGGCCGTCTAATGTCGTTAAGTTTCGGCGAAACCTCCCTGTCATTGGAACATTGGCAAATGGTCAAGGAACTCGAGAGGCTGCGATGGGAGAGGTTCGCATGAAGCGTGCAAATGACAGCTTTTTGCAAAACGATGCTGACAAAGTATATACAAAGTGCAGCTTCCATAATGCTGCAAGCTTTCTGCTGAAATGGCATTGTCTGTACATAACTCCTTCGCCATCATGAGTCGGCAATCCCACCGAGACGACTTGTTGGATCTGACATCTTCCGAGTGCATTGCTGCGGCTGAGCGCATCGTTGCTATGCTTTTAACAATTTCCTCTACGCATTCAACACATGTATTGCGAAATGCAGTAGTGAAAACTCGTTTACCTTAGAACTCGAGTAGGTATTCCATACCCGACCGGTTCTTGGCTCAGCGATTTCCAAATTCTGATTTTTCACATATTCCGGCTCATAGCTCCGAAACTTCGTTGAGGAACTCCATCCGCTACCCAAAGTTCCATTTACTTGACTAATCATGCATGTTAGTTTTGTAGACGTGATTGTTAGTTGGTAGGTCGATTAGATTGTCCAGATGTGAATTTAAATTGTGGGTTAATAAAAGGTTGATAAGCCGAATCCGAAAAATTGGAAGTTCTTTTTTATAAAAAGTGATACTATACAAGAAAATTTGATTTATAGGTAAATAAATGGTGTTTGAGAACAAGAGAGTGGAGAATCACAGTAATTATCTACTTGATAGATGGCACTGATTTATGGATATAGATCTCAAAATCAATATATATAATGTATATATATATATATATATATATATATATATATATATATATATAATGATTAATCAAATTTGTCAATAAATAAAATAAATAGTTAATGGCTTCTTCTTTTTTTTGGTAAGTTTATTGATGTTTTTTTAAAGACTAACAATTATTTATCATTATCTTTTTTTTTGGTAAAGATTTATCATTATCTTTCGTTGTCAAATGTGTGCAAAATTATTAAGTAAAGGGAAAATGATATAAACAATTCATAAACTTTGACATAACATTTTTATAAAGTTCAGGAATTAAATTAGAACATCTGCTAAAAGTTTATAAATTACGTTGAACAAATTAAAAGTTTATGAATCATATTGAAAATTAGAATAAAGTAAAAGGACGATATTGAATAAATTAAAAATTTATGGATTAAATTGTATATTCAGTTAAAGTTTAGGGACCATGTGTCATTTTTCCTTAAGAAAATAAAGAATTAATTAAACATGACCAAAAAAGCTGAAGAACGAGGAGCTGGTCAAATCTCCGGTTCAGTTGCGCAATGGCGATGGTGGCAATGGCTTGAGGCTCCGCGATTCTCCTTCCGAGCGAAAGATGAACAACCGGTCTCGATCGCACGCGATCGTCTCGAACTTCGTCTCGGTGCACCCTCACGAGACCCCTCCTCTGCTCCATGCCTCCTCCTGCTTCTTCTTCGTAAGTTTCCGGCCTCCTCCCCCGTCCCCCAATCCCCCCCGTCAACGGCGGCGGCGGCGGCGGCGATCGAGTTTTTCCGTCATCCCGCGTCCTCCGTTCGACGCGCGTTATTGCTTGCGAGTGCGCTGATTATATGTTGATCCCTCCGCCGGATCCCGAGGCGCTGCAGATTCTGAGCGCCTACTTCATGGTGCTCCCGCTGCGCGACGACGGCGCCATCTCCCTCGGGCTGTCGAACCTCCCCAGCCTTTTCGTCGGATCGTTGGCGCTCACTCTGGTCGCCGCCCCTGTCTCGACTCTCATCTTCTCTTCGCCCAACCTCTCTAAAGGCAAGGTGTTGTATATCCTTCTTCTGCCCGGGCCTTCCGTGCTCCTCCGTTCCCTCTATGTTCGGCATTGGTAATTTGCGGTGGCTCGCTCGCACCGTTTGATGATGACGAGATGAACGGCGCGAGAGGGGTCGTTAGATGAGATTATGCGTGCTGCGTGTGTTGCAATGCTTGTTTTGTAGCTTCGTGGAGATGAGGCTTCGAATCGAGGAAATGAGATTGGACTCTTTTCTCTGTTTCGGTTGTTCCGACTTAATCAGATGTCTATTCCTTCTAGCTAGATTCGCCATACGTTCTTCTTACGGTAGTTACGGCTTCGGAATATCTCCTGAGATGAACGTGTCCGAATCTTTTCGCTCTTTGATATGGTCGTGTAATCAGGTTCCTTTTGGAATTTCAGGCTCTGGTTTTGATTCACAGGTTCTTCAGCATATCACTTGTCATATTCTTCACTCTATGGCAGTTTTCCTCGCCGGGGTTTTCACTATCCACATGGAAGGTACGAGAGAGAATTCGGAGTGGTAGTTGTTTCGTCGACAGTAGATTCTGATGCAGCCTTCTGTTTGTTAAGTCCGATTCGAGGCTCCGCTTTTTATTTTTGTTTCTCTAGGGGCCTGTTGCTTTGTCCTCCACAACAGATGAGGGGGCAGGAGTTGTCATCAATCATGCCAGTCCTTCGACTCCCGCGGGTGGGAAGGAATACGGATGGTTTTTCGCGTCGGTTAGAGTGGGGTTGTTCCTCTGGGTATGACATGATCCAGTTTATGTACCCTACATCCAGAAACGAACCAGCTGTTGCTCATTTCGGACATTTTGGTCGTTGACAGTCGAGCGGACTTCCAGTTGACCGGTATTTGCCTTTGCAGGTTGCTTTGCTGAATCTTATCACCATTTCATCAACTTGGGCTAGAGTGATTGATGTGATGGACAGTGAGGTTTGTGCGTTGCCATGTGTCATGTCATTAAGTATCTGGTGTAAAGTTTATCGTTCTCACTTGGTTCTGTATCCAGTCAGGTTCAAGACTCTTTGGTTTCATTGGTGCGGGTGCTACACTGGGCCAGCTGTTTGGCTCTCTGTTTGCCACGCTAATGGCCTGGTTGGGTCCGCGTATGTATCTACCTGCTTCACCCTCTAAAATTTTGTCCTATTTCTCTTTCTCCCTTGAGTTGTGAATAGTGGACTGTTTCAACTTCAGTGTTGCTTCTCTTTGCTGCCCTTTTTCTGGAGCTTGCTGCGCAATCGTCGAAAGGGATCAACCAAGATTTATCTAATTTTCCTGAAGAGTTATCTCCCATCAGGTTCGGTGGATTTTATGTACTTGCATTTTTATATGAACTGCAGAAAACATTAAATGTGGAATGCTCACTGCCATGGGGTCAGTCTTTTTTAGACTAGTGGATCCTTAGAAACGGTGTGCTTGCATGTGGAGGATTGCTAGGCACAACTGCAGGCACAAAATCATTACATGTTTGGAATTGAGCAGCTGTCATTTCCTCAGAGCGATGAAGATAACTTAATGTTCAAGTAACATTTGGAAATCCTTTATAGTTTGTGAAGTGGATCATGGGGTCTCTAATGAATGGTTCATGAATGGGTTTAAGAGGCTGGGTTAACTTTCTCATTGAACTTATTGAGGCCTTGACTCATCATATGGGATTATTACCTTCCTCCTTAAATCTCAATTGTCACTCTTCATCTGCCAAATTCAGATGATGAGTCTCTTTCTAAAATAAGTGAGATTAGAAAGGAAGATGGCTTTGGCAAGACAAGTTTGAGTACATATAGGTGAATTTCCACTCAATAATCAGATTTGTACCTACCATGATTTGTTTGGTTTCAATTCACATACTTCAAGCCCATGTTTCAGCAATAGTGAGCTTATATTATGAGAGTCAAACCTTCTGAAACGTAACCCAACCATGTGGGCTTGATTTTCTGGCAATCACGAGCTTAGTTTTCTTAGGTTGGACTAACATGATTATGTGGCCTTTCTCTTTCCTTGTTAGAAAAACAAACTTTGTGCTAAACTTTGTTAATCCTTTTCTTTTAGACAAATTGATCCTGACCAACAAAAGGACTCTGATGGAAAGACCGAACCTGCTGTTTCCTCTCCTACATCAGCCACTTCAGCGGTGAAGCCTCAGCTTTGGGCTATCTTAGATGGACTCTGGCTTATTTTATCCTCCACATATCTATTATATGTCTGTTTATTTCTCTGGCTGAGTGCAGTTGTCTCGTCATTCTTCTATTTTCAGGTAAGATAAGCTTATGGCTTTAAATTTGAATGTGATGTTTTTAGAATAGTCTTATGACTGACTGCAGAGTTCATTCCTACTGAAGGTTTTCCTTTGAGCATTTTTTTAACCAAGGTTTCGTTTGGATGTCTATCAATTTGGCTTTTCTTCCAGACGTTGGGCATTTGCTGGATGCTCTTGGGAATTTAACTGAATTTCCTTGTCTCTACAACTGCAGAAAGTTACTGTGATAGCAATGGCTGTTTCAAGCTCAACTGACCGGAGAAAATTGTTTGCCCAGATTAACAGCTTCATTGCCGTCTTCATACTTGCTGGCCAACTCACATTGACGGTACTAAATTTTTCTAAAAATTTCTGCAGTTTGGATGAATGAACATTAGGTGGTCCCTTAAAACTCATGGATGTTATTAAATTTTTTTGGAGGGATGTGCTTAGTGGATATCGATTTGCTTCTCTGTTCTTTCACTTTAATGTTGAGCGGATTCATGGGGATATCCATTTACTTTCGCTGTTCTTTGCTTGAGTGGGTTGTGATGAGCAATCTCTTTTGAAAAATAGGATGTGAACTTGCGAAACAAGGGATAACTTATTTTGCCCTTATAAATAGACCAAAGTATTTTAAGCTCCTGAAGCAGTTTTTTCCTTTAATAAGACCTTGCATCCTTGTCTATATGTAATCGCCAAGCAATTAACTTCTTCATTTAATCTGATCTGAGTTTAAGCTTTTCTCCAACTTAAAAGGAAATCGCTATTTGTAAGTCAAAGCTTACGCAACTCTGTATTGTAATTCTGATGCACCTTGATTTCATCTCAAAGAGATTTATGATTTGGGGTTCTCCTCATTAATATGTTGGTTTTGTCTAATTCGTGGGACATTGCAAATTGGATTGCCTTTTTTATTATATTATATATACATTCCATACCACTCTAATAGTTTGCAGCCTCAGGGGTGTCTGTTAAATGCTAGAGAAGCTCTATTTTGTATCTATTTTGATAATAATCTATGCCATCATTCTTGATTTTGAGTATAGAACTTGCTTTTATTGTAGGGTCGCATTCTTGCTGTTGCTGGGGTTACTGTTGCTATATGTTCTACTCCTTTGGTTGCCTTGTCAAATTTGGTCGTGGTTGCAGTTTGGCCTACTTGGGTAGCAGTTGCAATTTCTGAGACCTTGCGAAAGGTGTTAAACTATGCCCTACTTATTTATTCTCTATTTATCATCTAGAGATGTTGAAATTATCCAACTGTAATTTCTACATCTGCAATTCCTCATTTCATCCTCCTGAATTCACACTTATGCGTAGTCTTACATATAAAAGCACAAAACAAAAGAGGGGTGATGTTAGTATTTGCAATTCCAGGTTGTCATGTATGTTGTTACAAGGCCTGGAAGAGAACTTTTGTTTACTGTAGTCTCACAGGATGAGAAATACAAAGCTAAGGTATGAATATTCACTCATTGAGAAAGTTGTTTGTCTCTCAAGTTTTTGATTTCAGTAAACATAATTGCAAGTTGCTTAGGATGATTTTGTCAGATCATTTAGATCTTCTCTCATGCGCATGCTACAATTGATTTGTGGCCAGACTGGGTTTGGCTTTCTGGATGATCAACGAGTCTCATATCATTTCATCTAATTACTGCTAGTGCTATGACATGATGATGATGAAGAAATGCAGGGAATTACGGGATTCTTATGTCTGATATGTATAAATGCAGCTATGCATAGATGTTATTGTCCAGAGATTAGGTGATGCCACAGCAGCTGGAATGTTTAAGTTGCTTTTTGGCTCTCTCAACGGGAAAATATCAACGGTCTCCCTATATGCCTTGCCTGTACGTAGAGAACTGATTTTAAGTTGGATGAGTATTTTATTAGAAGCCAAATAGCTATGCTTATTGCTATTATATGTTCTTGACTCTTCTCTGTGGGCTACCTTAGGTTTGTGTACTATGGATTTTCACGGCATTCCACTTAGGGCGGCGCCAGGCACAGCTTGCACTACACAAGAGTATCGTTACTTCCTAAAGCATATTTACTTCGCAGCCATATCTGTACATTTTGAGGAATTTTTTCATATATAAGAAAGTTCATGATTCTTAGCCGAACCCTTTTAACTTCTTTTGAATAGAATTTGATAGTGGTGATCATATCTCATGATGTTCAAGCTCATCTTCTCAACGGAAGAATCAAATATGCTTGGCCTCAATGTGCGCAGTGGAACCTGCAGGTGGTTAGTTTTATTTTGTCTGATCTCTTATTGAATGTAATGTGAATACAGAGTGAACTTCTTCGCTGACAATTTAGAATCTTATGGGAATTGAGTGATATTCTCCATGATTTTACCGTAGTTTGGTGTTAGTAGAGATCAAATGTGCTTAATTCTTTTCTATGCCACTGGCTCAGAACCATTGACATCCGTTGGCTTTTTCCAATGGAGAAGCTGTCACTTCTTTGAAACTCCTCAAAGCAATCATATACATTATACACCTGGTAGGAACTTCGTTTGGCTTTCTGAAATCTGATTTTGATGACTGTAATGTGGATCTCATGGATGTGCTGCTTCTGTATTATTTGCACTCCATTCGCTAGGAGAGTACATGCTTCGTTTGCACCTGCAAGTGCTTCTGTCCTTGCCTGAAGCTTTCATTCAGGCACTCGTTGTAGGCTCTTCTTTCATTAAATAACGAGTTGCTCTTAAAGCAAAGCAAGTATATCCTAAATCTGTTGAATGGCTTAAAAGTTAAAACAAGTAAAAAAAGGCTAAACTGTGGAATACCATTGCAGGTTGCAACCTCAATGGCTGGAGCTTCAGAGCCGGCAAATGCTCCTCGATGCGTGCCATTTGCATTTTCTAATTTTCGATTCAGACCATAGCCAGCTCAGGTTTATAATGTTGTAGACTATGGATTCACTCTAATGGTTTAAAAATCAAGCCGGCACTGAGATACAGAACCAAGGTTTACTTTCATGCGTTCACATTTCGCTCTAGTTCTGTTCACAGAAGAGAAGCATTTTGCCTCACATGATTCCAAATAATAGCATGGATTAGAAACAAAAACCTCCATCGCATGGGTTATGAAATATGCATTTGCAGGTGACTGATAGTTTCCAATCTTAAACTCAAGCAATATGAGACCTCAAGTACACCATTTCTATTCACTGTTGACTGCGGTTGGTTGGACCTCACTTGCTCTACTACAAAAAGGAACCGGCACCCGGTATCATATTGACAGCATGTGTCAATGTCAATGTTCTCACTGTGTATGTATAAAACCTTTCATATTAAACGATGATGGGTTTCAAGTTCTTCTCCAACCAACTTTTGTATAATCATTGAGGACACAAAGGTTTATGTGCCCGTAACAGCAAATAAGCCATTATTCTCTCCCTCGACTACCCCTCCATAATCGTTCCATACTCCCAAAACTCTGATAGGGAAGTTGTCCCAGCAAAGATATCACATACAACCAGATATCGCGGGTATGTTATAGAACAGATATAGCCAAGAGTTAAAACGGAAAAGCAGTTATGAGGAAGGAAGACCATTGAGCGCACCAAACCCACATAGTCTGTAGACGGTTCTCAGAATTCAAGAACATGACCACTTAAGAGTGCGAAGCCTAGCCTAATCAATTCATAAAAATCAAGCCATGTAAGTATCTAAATTGACACTCTTCCGATACAAAACAAGGATTGGACAAATATGTTAATTAGATCTCCTGTTCATACATGGTTTAATAGCAATTTAAACGATTGCTAGAGGATCTCGCCTAGTCTGAATGACTATATCCTGCGAACCCAAAACCTGAATTAGAGAATAATAAAATTACGGCTGACATGAATAACTAGCAACTGTCTCAGCAGAGAAGATGCCACAAGACCGTCAAAGAGATTGGCAAGTAATTTTTCAGCAGAGAATATAAAAAAGAGCAACTGTCTATAATAGGATGGAATGTAATCAAACTCTCATCTCAGCGAGAAGAGAAGACCAAGACAATCCCACAGAAATAAGGATAGAGAGTCCTTACATGGACATTCAAGTTCCAAGGAGAGAACGTACACGTTCCTGAATCAAGCTTCTCTCCCAATCAGCTACACCTTCAAAAGCATATTCTGGAAGACTCTCGAAAGGCTCCTTCCCCAGATCATTCTTGGCCAGATCATAGGTAGCTCCTCGTATGGCTCTTTTATTTGGTCCACAAGGACGTTTCGCAGTAAGAAAGGCATAAGCCTTGTTCAGCTGCTCCATTGCCAAAAAAAATAGATTCAGATGCTACAAAACTTTAAGCAAATAGCCTTTACCCAAAAAAAAAAAACTTTAAGCAAATAGCTTAAGGGATTTAAACAACTAAAAATAGAAATCCATTATGCGGTTTGTTTTACGTAGAAGTAAGTTCAATCAAGTCACCAACGTTGTGAAATGAAAGTGCCTTAACTCCTACAAGGTCAGCAGTAAAAAAAGAAGCTTATCCACTTTATCTTTTTAATGCATTTCCATTTGACATAATAGCATCGTGAAGGTATTTGCAAATTGCATGCATAAGCAAGACATCATTGCTAAAAAGAAGGAAGCTTAAGGACCGAAACCTAAAGAAAATCACTGTAATTACTTGATTCTGCAAAAAAGCTAAGTATTAGATAGGCTTAAATGGCAAGATAGCTTTTTTCATGTCCAGAATCCCACAGTTGTCAAACAATTGATCTGAAAGCAGTAAATAAGTAATTTGAGAAAACAAGTATCAATGTGAGGACTCACATCCATGCCACAGAACCAGTACAAATAAGCAACTGCAATGGCAGGGGCCCTTCCAAGACCGGCTGTACAGTGCACATAAACCCTCCCCTTTCCATCTGAGATTGCCCACTCCAAAGACGACACGGCTTTGGGTAATCCAGTTCTCAATGAATCTGGATCAAAATCTCTTGCCTACCAATATAACGAACAAAAATGAAAAAATACATTAGAATGGTAATTATGTACAGTCTATTAATTCATTAATAGAACAAAACCACTGACAATTATCTAAGGCTACGATAACTGCAAAATAGATCTCATAGCGTGTTCACGTCATCTTGAAGTTAAAGGACAATATGAAATTACCATTCTTGTATCTCAAAAATGGAATAACATTGCTTGAATTTTCCACAGTGAAAACTACAAACATACTTTAGATGAAGCAACATTTTCTAGAAAGAGGCGAAATTTGCTCGCTCACCGGCCTTCTCATATGCTGGATTCCAAGTTCTTGACATCTTCTCAGGATAGACTGGAAGTCGATTCTCCAGTATTCAATGTCCCTATCTTGCTGCAAGTTTAATATGTAAGCCACATTCTCTTCGTGTTTCAGATGATCAATATCTTCAGGTTTCTGAGGCTGCGAGCCCACGATCAAATTATCAGTTATCAGTGTGTAATTCATGCCTGAACACAGGATCTGACTATTAGATCATCACAGGCATAAATTCAAAATAAAATGAATGTAACTCAGATAGCAAGCAGTCAAGGTATCCAACCAAAAAGCTTAAAGCTTTTGGGATTTCCTTTTGCTCTAATTACAATACTAATAGTTCTTTAGGCAAAGCGAGACAATTTTAATATTTGTCAAGGGACCTTAACCGAGCGATAATGGTAATGTTGCTGCACATAATCTGACTTTAGCAAAAAGGTCGTCGGCCACTAGAAGGAAAACAAGCAGACCCACGAATTGTATAGACTAAAGAAACAAATACGAGAGTAGAGTTGGGGGGGTCTATAACGTGACAAAGTCAAAAGGATCATCCATCTTTCCACTAAACAGGACAGGCACTATATTCATGAATCTGAACATATTTCCTCGTTAAAATATGTGCAATGCATGCCCAAGTCAACAAAAGATAGCCAAGAATCCCTTCATCCCAGCATTTTCAATCAGCCAAAACTGACCAACCCATCATTGCCGAGCCAAGACTAATGAGACGTAAAAACGGGAACTTTCCCCGTTGTGAGATTAGCAACACAACTGCACAGTCTAAAATCAATAATCATCTTGTGAAAAAACGTATACAGACCAGAAAAGAGAGGGGATCCACGGGATTTTTACCAAGATCGTGGTGATACTCATAAGGGTTCCTCATCATCCTCTTCATGGCTGTGTTATAATCCTCCGTCCTGCTTCCGGGAATGGCTGACACTGTGGTGGGTTTCTTCTGTTTAGGTTCGACCCCATCTTCTGCTACTCCACACGAGATTTTGCTCAGCTTGATGGGATTCTTGGGACTTATGACAGGGCACACGTGTTGTTTGTTCTTCTTCTTCTTCTTCATCGTAAGAATTGCATCTTTGTCGAGCGGGGACATGAGGACCAAGGAAGAACAGCAGGCTTTGCCAATGGCCTCCATCCTCGCCTCTCCTCTGGCAACTCCTCTGCTGCTCGCGCCACCATTGGGATTGGGGGTGCCACTTAAGGATTCATAGCATCGCTCATTTGACCATAATGACCTCATGTATTTGTTTTTTTCTCATATAAAATGACTTTTTAAGGTCAATTTCCTTCTTGAATTTTCTTTCTTCTAGTTGCAGCTCGTACTAACTCCCAAGGGATTGGTCAAAGTCGGGCTCGTAAAATAACTTAAATTCCTGGAACGTTTGCAAGAAAGAAGCATGAGGTTGGAGGTTGATTTGCTTGTCTTTGATCAAATTAAAGTGGTGAAGCTTATTTATTGCACCAAAATTTATTCGGCACATAAAATTAACTCGAAATAAAGGAGGAGTTGATTGTGAATATTTGTACATTCTATTCTTGAGTATGGCGACCTACATATCTGACTAATTGTGAACCGTTGATAGGGAAATACTAATGTAAGGCTTCATTTTGTTTCGTGAAAAATTTGACATTTTTTTTTTGAAGGATAGTTTTCAAAAAATCTTTTTCCAAGAAATTATGACAATATCTTTCCTTTATTTAGTTAAAATGAATGTGAACTTATTTCCCGTCGTTGGAAAAGGAAAACTTGATTTTATATTCCTAAATAGACATGTACTATCTGCGTGATATAAGGAATACGCGATTGTTGGAGTCCTAGTTGCAAAAGACGGAGTTTCTCAAGCCAACCACTAGGAACCCAAGCATGGGCATGGGGGATTACTTGGTATTGATGGACCTAAGCTCAAGCGTTAGTAACTTGGGCACGAAAGCCGAGTATCCATTTACGGCCAATAGGGACCTGGGGTCTTGGCCTAGCCTTGAGGTGTGAGATTTTGTAGAACTATTATTAATAGTTCTAAAAGCTTAACTTATTAGATAAAAAACTAGCTCTTTTTTAAACAAATGAAGGCGTGATTTAATATTCAAATATTTTATCACTTCATCTCACGCTTAGTCCAGTCTTTTTCCCTAATACTAAGCATTGACATATATAATTGAGCAGATAAATGTGCTTAGAAAGATTTTAAACTCAAAACATCATGCTTTAATACTATGTAAGATTTTATGTGACTACTACAAACCGTTATAAAAGTTTAAGTTATTAAATGAAATTGTGATTTAATATTTAAATTGTCAATCACGAGGGACTGGGGGCTAGCCTTTATGGACTCGGGGCTTGACTTTGTGAGGGAGCCAAGTAATCGAACACGGCCACCATGGTCCTAAGCCTGGCCTCATGAGCCTTGAGCCCGACCTTTGTAGACTTGGGCATAGAAATGATGACTTGGGCTCGAGAGCCAAGTACCTAGGTAGGGCCGTGGGGACTTGGGCACAAAACACCAGGGGCTTGGGCCTAGCCTCTAGGAACCTGGACTCGGGCTAGTTCGCAAGGACCCAAGCATGAGCGTTGGGGTTCCCGTCTTTAGCACCGAGGTCTTCGGGTCAAGTCTCGATATCTAATTGTATTTTGGAAAAATGGTTTTTGATTTTAAAAGAGAAAATCATTTTCTTGAATTTCGGCATAAGTTTTTCATTGACTCATTCTCCTAAGAAATCCAAATGCTAGAAAATGAGAAAAAAATTACTGGCAAAATTTTTTTTCGCGAAATAAATGGATCCTAAATCAACAGATGAACTCTTAATGAACATAATACATGAATATTCATGTTCAGCCATTGGTCAAATTTGACGAGGAATTGAACCAATTTAGGGGGTCAATAGTCCACAAGTTGTGCAAGCCCAGCTTGTCTAGGAACAGTGATATACTAGGGGTTGAACATCGGTGCAAGTGTCTGTTAATACCGCGAAATAGCAACTGAGTTTCCGTACAAAGCAACCACCTTCATCACCGAAACAATGAAGATAATTTCAACAGAAGAATACAACTGTGTCATGGTTATATCACTAGTTCTTCACGAGAACGTTGCGGGACCGCAGCCTTTTGGAATAATATTGTTTATATTATTAACTTGTACTACTTCTCCTCGAATGGATAAAAAGAGTGGGCGTCGTCCAATTCGATGTCTTGACTTTCGACTTCGTAAATTGGGATCTGTAACAGATAAAAAGGGCGAAAAGAAAAGAAAAGACAAGAAAAGAAAGAAAAGACCGGAGAAATTTGACGATCATCACTTGGGATGCAGCTTAGCTTTTCATTTTAATAGCCCAATTTGGTCGAACCAAACTTATCAGTGGGCTTAAGGCCCGTGCTTCATATTTCAACTCTCTCTTCTTCTTCTTCTTCTTCTTCTTCTTGGTGCAAATATTTCAACTTCTTGCATATCATGTGCTTATTAACTCGGCATGTTCATTTCAATAAGCATTTTCAAAAAAAAAAAAAAGAAATTAAGGATTTCGATAACGAATGTCCTCAAATATGTTAACATATGAAGAATAGAACAATTTTTTGTGATCACGGGAATATACTACATTTTAGTTGATGGAGCGATTGAACTCTAATGTCGCGAATCCTCTCGAGGGTGTGGACTAAACTTGGCGTGCTCAAAAGGGATGACTCGAAACATGTAGTACTCGTACCATTGCCGAAAATGATTTTTTTTTTCCTTACAAGTTTATTTTATTTCGTGATGTGTGTTTCGTTGAACTTTACTCATTTTCAACATATGTCTCGAGAGATATGAGGTCAAAAGGTATTGGCAATCAATAAAGGCCAAAGTCAACTAGTAAGTGGGTATTTGGTGCCAAGTTTGGTGCTGAAATGGTGGAAATATTAGGCACATTTTCATTCAAAAAGTTGCAATTCCAAGCTCTCCAAGGATATGTCCAAAGAAAAAAAATCTCCAATGAAGTCCAGAGAGTAGTTCAATGGAATTATTGGCAGTGGAGATATTTTGGTCAATTTATTGTCTTAAAAATCAAAACTAATAAATAAATAAATAAAAATTGAAGGAACCAGTTGGGTTAGATGAGAAGTTGGGGGTCACTTTCCCTGTTGTCTTTTTGAAAAGTGTTCACATCACAAGAAAACTCACTTCTCTTTCTTTTTTTTTAAATCTTTTCTAATAATTGATGCAGGAAACCACAAGTTTTAATGTGGCCTTCTTTAATAAGCTGTACTAATATCTACATATTTATCTTTATTTTTTGGGTAATTTTTGTGGTCAATGTTCCTTAACACCTCTTTTTCAAAGGGAGCTTTCGAGATTTCTCAAAGAGATAGACAATATCGAAACGTGCCCCACTTGAAAAATTGTCGACGCTTAATAAGAGGAAATTAATAAATTAATTAAACTCTCTATTTTATGTGAATTGCAAAGTGATTAAGAGTGTGTAGCATCCCTTTTTTTTTTCCCCTCTTTTTCCTAAGACAGATATGAATGAGCTTGCATTGTGGCATTCCTTTGTTGGGTCTTCTAGTGCTGGGTCAAACATGGCATGCCTTTTGTTTCAGACAAAAGCAACATGATGTGTCTCTATTTTAACATCAGAATCCCCTAACTTTAAATTGTTTGGTAGACAGATCCTCAAATCATCTGTGCTTACCCAGATGCCTAAAAAGCTCCAAAAATTATCTTTTCCCCATCTTTTCTTAATATATTATATATATGTATATGTATATATATTTCATTGAGATGACACATGCACCAGTGCTTCACTTCCTGTCTGATTAGCTCTCAACCAAGAATTTATTCCACCAATGCTTCACTTCATGTCTGATTAGCTCTCAACCAAGAATTGATTCCCCCTCACCAGCTTCACTTTAATTATTTTCCTCTTACAGTTCCCTTTTTTAAAGCCTAATCACCAGCTTCCCATCCAATCTTTCTGCAGAGCTTTTCCACTGTTCAAAGTAGTGATTAGTGCCCGTGTGCTTAAGTAAGTACGCGTTGATTAAGCTGTGATTAGTGCGCAGAACTGAAGCTGATCTTGGTTCCTGTTTTCTGAGTGATGGGGGATGTCTGCTTCTGTTACATCTGTCAATCTTTTGATATCAAACCAGACAGTAGAATCCCACTATGGGGAAGAGAAAGTGGGCAAGTGCTTGTTTGTCACGAGCTCTTTATCATTTTCTGTTGAATTTATTCCGGAAGATTGACTAAAATCGCAGAAATACATTTCTATTTTGTTTTTCTCCAAATGACAATTCAATATCCGACCTACCCAATTCCGCATTCCTACAAAAAAAAGTCATATTCTGCATAATTTTGGCAAGATTATCACGTGTTTTTTTGGAAAAAACCAATCCACTTATCTACATGAAACACAAATTGTGAGGATGTCTCCATTCACAGCTAATGAATGTGATATTTTGTTTTTGCTCGATTTGCTGAAAAAGTTACGATTCGCAACTCTTTTTTCAGATTCGAAACTTCTGAAAACTGGGATTAGTCCCTATTAATTGTAACAATTTTTCTGTATGATACATGTATGTAGGTAATTATTGTGATATATAGGTTTCAGTGACAATCTCTTTGTGCCCTACATACCAAAAGAAAAAAAAATTAAAGCCTATAGTGTCGTGCTCTTGGATATGAATCAATAGAATACACTATAGTGATCCGATTTGTACATTCAGGGCCCCATTAATCAAGTCATTATATAACATAGTAAATAGTCCTTTCTTATATATGGATTGTCGGATGTGACGATAGCTTGTGACAAACATACATGGTGCGAATATTCTCTGAATTGATTACTTGACCTTTATAATGATGTGATTCATCGCGGATGATAGTCATAATTTAAATAAGGAAAAGAAATCTCTCATTAGTGATACACCAAGATCCCAACTCCATCCAATTTTTGAGTGGCCTTCGTAATATTTTAGTTAGGTCTGATTTCGGATGCCAATTTAGGGATGACTGAACACGCGTGGCAATTTGTTCTCTTCCAGCTGCAATATCCCTTTTGATAAAACCCATGTCTAGAAACCTTTTTTTTTTTTTTTCATTTTATTCTCTTAAATTAAAAAATTAATAAAGAGAAAAGGCACAAAGTATTTTCACCACCATCTTGGAACTTGCTATGTCTACTTCTTTTTGACAAATAGGATTTCGAGATCATTAACATGTAAAATTTGAATTTTTGCCAAATAGGACTTCGAGATCGTTAGCATGTAAAATTTGAAAAGTGTGCTCTCTCTCTTCCCAGGAAAAATAAAGATATAGGAAAAATTTGAATTACGAGGTATATGGATATCGATACTTTAAAATAAGGAATGTATCCGTGGAGTTTGTTTTAAGGGATATGGACAATTTGCGAGGACCCTCGTTGGAACTTAGATTCAAAATTTCATGCGGCATTGAATCACATTTTTTTACCTATATCTTACCCTGAGATTCAAGATTCAAGCTAGCCCTATCTCTACCCTTTCAGATTATTCTAACGATGGTAGTTCTGTTGAGGGGAGTAAAGTCGAGTCAGGATCTGAAACTCCTTGCACAGTTGCAGAACTGAAAAGTAGTACACAAGTCATCATAACATAGGGATGAGCTGGTGATAATATAATTCACAAAAGCCAAGCTCCAAAAACGTACCTTTCGAATTATCTTTGGTAGTTTTTCCCCAAATCAAATAATATTGTACATAATGCTTTCAAAGTTCCTCACAATGTCCCTCCCGGGCACGCACGGGACTCGCTGCTTGCTTTAGTTTGTTTTCGTTTGCCCAAGACATGTTGGTTTCGCTTGTCATCGACAGCTTTGGCTGATTTGACGAGAAACATTCGAAGTGGTTCGGGAGGTCTTTTCATGTGAAGCGCTACGCAATGCAGAAAATGCCAACGATCTAGTGTTATCAAGCTGTACTCTCCCTTATTAAATCTCCCTTTCCCTGTCTCTCGGCCGATATAGTTTTTATATGCATTCAAGTAGGACCATGAAGAGACCTCGTGTAATGTGAGCATGGAAGCAACTCCTTTTGGATCTGACACATGTAACATGCAATTCTGAATTGGACAGAATTCATAGAAGCTTGGCATAAAGGCATACTAGTCTATGTACAGCGATTTATTCATGTATCCACTCTCTTTTGCCCCAATTTTGTGAAAAGGAACTGTCTAAGATGTTGAATATTCCTAATGCGTATATGAAAAATAGAGGAGACAGAGAGAACCCAAAAAAAAAAAAATAATGAGAAAAGAAAAGTGACCTAATTCCCTCTTGAGTGATATATTCTAAGGTTCCAACTCCACGGCCTTGAGGGCGTTTCCATCTTCTTTGGGCTGGCCATGTGAACCGTTGACCCCACCCCTGCCGCCGCTGTTGACCACCCCGAACTTCGCCAGCAATTCCTCAGTCCAATCCCACAAGTGCAACACGATGTATGTCCCGATCCCGCCGATCAAGCCATACGCGATCGAGTACGTCAAGGGCATCAGTAACAGCGTCACGAACGCCGGGATGGCATGCCGCATGTCGTTCCAATCGATCTCCACCACCGACTTCATCATCAGCACCCCCACCAGGATCAGCGGCGGCCCCACCGCCCACGCCGGGATTGAGGCCAGGAGCGGCGTTATGAAGAAGGCCAGGAAGAAGTAGCCGGCCACCGTCAGCGCTGTGAGGCCCGTCCTCCCGCCCTCCCTGATCCCCGTGGATGACTCGATGAAGGCGGTCACCGGCGACGTCCCCAGCAGCGACCCCACCACGATGGACGTGGCGTCGGACATGAACGCAAAGTACTGGCCCTCGAAGTCCCCGTTCTGGTCCGCGAAGCCCGCGAATCGGGCCATGGAATACAGCGTGCCTGTGGTGTCCAATATGTCCACGTAGAGGAACGTGACCAAGGCCTCCCAAAAGAAGCCCTTGCCGATGTTCTTGAAGCTCAACGCCCCGGCCGTTTTCTTGATCACGTGCACGTCCACCACCTTCTTGAAGTAGGCGTAGGCCGCGTCGCCCGTTTCGGTGTTCGGGAACGCCGTGACCCTCGTGTTCCGGAACCACGAGATGGCCGTTACGAAAACAATGCCGTAAATCATGGCGCCTTTGACGTTCTTGACGAGGCAATACGCGATGATCACGAAGCCCACGATGCCCAGCCACATTGTCGGGCTCTCCATCCGATCCCGGAGGCAGTAGATGTCGGCCGAGACGGTGCCCCCAGCGAGCAGGCTTACCGTGCCGTTGGCGGCGGTCTCGACCGGGGCGAGCGAGAAGCGGGACGAGCTCGGGCAGCCCCCGAGGGTCAGCAGCGTCGACGAGCTGTACCCGACCAGCCCGATCCCCTCGCTGTTCTGGAGCCCGATGAACGCGAGGAAGAGACCAATTCCCGCGGACGAGCTTATTCGGACGGGCTTCGGGATGAGCTTCGCGAGCTTGGCCCGGAGCCCGACCGCCGAGATCAGTAGGAAGATGAGGCCTTCGATGAAGACCGCGGCCAGCGCGCTCTGGTAGGATATGTTGCCCGACCCGTGGTACCCGACCACCGTGTAGGCGAAGTAGGCGTTGGTCCCCATTCCAGGGGCCAAGCCGAGCGGCAAATTGGCGAATGTCCCCATGATGACGCACCCGATGAGCGAGGAAGCCACCGTCGCCACGATCAGATCCTTGCGCACCTTCTCCAGGCAGAGCTTGTACCCCGGGTTCACCGGGTCTAACTTGCACGACGCGTCGGGCTGGAGGACCTGCAGGCCCGGCCCCGTGCAGTTGCTCACCGATACGGCCGCGTCCGAGCACAGCGGCACGCAGTCAGACACCGAGCACGGCCCCCCCGAGTCCGTCAGGATCGAGGCGTTGACCGCGAGGATGTAGGCCATGGTGAGGAAGGTGGCGGTCCCGGCCCGGAGCTCCGTGGTGAAGGTCGTGTTCCGCTCCGACACCTTGAACCGCTTCCCGACCCAGCTCCCCGCCACGCAGTCGTTGAGCCGGGTCAGGGGGCTCCTCCTCGATCTCTGCGGCGGCGGCGGCGGCGGCGGCGGCGGCGGCGTTAACTGAGTCTCCATAACCATGGAAAAGACGGGTCGGCGAGGTACCTCGTTCTTGCGATCGGAACCAAGGACCGAGGTGGAGTGTCAGAAGAAAGATTAATATATATTTGGAGCAACAAGGACCGTATATATATATATATCTGTATTCAGTCGGACCAGACCCGGGGGAGGCTTCGATTTGAGTTTTAATGTTAGCAAGATTCTTGTACGAATTTGGAATCTCTTCTTGATTCTTGAAGCACAAATCGTAACCCTAAACACGGAAGGCCATTTAGTGATGCCTGATTTCCTTCTGTTCTCCTTTTCTTTCAAAGAAAATAAAACTAATAGGATACGTAATATGGTCTCCTGCTTCTTCCCATATATATATAAAAGTTAAATTATAACGATGTGAATATTTTTTTTTTTAATTTTCGCGACCGCACTGATGTGACATTGGCCTGAAATTCGCGACCACAGCCTTAGAAAAGAAATCCCGTTTCCGAACAGACTTCCGATCCAACTTGAGGTGTTTTGGTCTATATGGAACTTGGCAGACATTTTCCTCGGCAACCCTTTTTCCTCCTAGTTGTATTCCCACGTGCACCGTCATTTTTCCGATTGGAATTCAACGTAAATTGTTTTTCTTGGTCAAGAAATTCAACCTAAATCTTCGCTAAAAGTTTGAATTTTCTTTTAGCGGTGGATGAGATGTCCAGTTGCCCGAATGTGAAAGCTACGAGAAAACAAAACGAAGAAGAAGAGATTGAAGTGCTTTTTCGTTGACATATCAACACCCAAAATAATAGCTCAATACCATCATGTCATCAACTCTCAACGTATGACCCAAAAAAAAAAAAAATCAACTCTCAACGTAATTTACACGTCATTTTTCCCATCCATTGATTTATGTCCATGGTCCCTCCTTCGGATAAGGGTTAGTCTCGCGCTTTGCTTTGAATGCTCGCAGTGCGTGCGCAGCATGGCTTTCCCATTTAGGGATAGGCCATGATCGGCTAGAATTAAAGGCAAAGTACCTTTCTATTGCGTCCACCTAGTTTTTCTAATGATGGCCTCATCTAATTAACAATGATCAGGTGGCCTCGGTCCCATCGCCTCCGCTTCATGTAGTTACAACCAAAGCAAGGAACAAAAGGCAAAGGAGAACATGGAATGAGGGAAAACTTAATATCCCTAAATATAGTCAAAGAGTCTAGGAAGATTCATACCAACACGTTATGCATCACGTACATTGAGCGTTACATTATTTGGTGCGCTATCCATCACACATTCAACTTGCCGCGCTATTCATCACACATTCAACGAGAGAGCTAAATATAGTGAAGAGTCTTTCGTTTCGATAGAAGCGAAAAGGTTGCCAGGTGGTACTTACGTGCGAGGGAGGGTGTTTAAAGGATTAAGTTATTCCCCATGTTTTAAGCATCCGGTTTCCCTATTCCTACAATTAGATGGAAAACTTTGTTCTTAGGATCTTTTATATTCAATTTGGGTTGCAGACTATACTCTACTTAATTTGAATTGGATATGCAGTTTCTTGAGGGGTCCGATTTCAACCTACCTCGATGACATGAGCTGACGAACATTGATGGTAGAGCCAGCATTTAATTGATCAACAACTTCACGAGCTGGAAAAGGGTAATATGTTCAAAATTTGTATTGCGTTGCGTGAGATGTGGTGTTAGCATTTAATCAAATGTCATCTCAACCATACACATGGAAAACTAACGTGAATATGGATGTCACGCGAGTTGAAAGAGAACATCCTAAGTTAATCCGATTTAGTGATGCCTTATCGGCATGCCATGTGATGTTACCGGTACATGATAAGCTCTTGCAAGCAGGCATTGTAATGGGATTAGGCAGACGTACTTGCTCGGAGTTGAATGCTTGAGCTACTTCCCATGGACAAGAAAACGATAGATCCGGCCATAAAGATTGCACGATCCTTCAATTCCATTGTTCCTCAGATTTCCCCCATTCCAAAATATTCATCAGCTGCTACGTTCATGAACTTTGGATCAAATTGATAAGGTGGTAGTTGTCATATCTTTATGAGGGTCTGCTCATGTTAGAGTCAAAATTTCCTTTTCCCTTTTATTTTTTTTTCTTGCGTTAGGAACCAAGTGCAAATATGTGAAGTATATAGGTTGCTTGGTTTACTAGGATATCCAGTTAATCAAAGATCTGTCGGTGTCCATTTGAAAAACTACTAAAATTATTAAGTCGCCTAAGACTAATGAAACGCCAATCGAAGACTATTTTGGCTGAATTAGTCCATTTTGAACCAAAACCTCTGATTCCTACCAATCGAAGGATTGCTCAGCCCATGTGAAGATACGTGGAAGAGACTCTTTTTTTCTTGAAATTGATTAAGTAGCCTTTAAAACTATCTCTTAAGTTTTCGTATTGATATGGCCAATTGTTCTTTTGATGTCATTCCTGGTATTAAGGACGCGCATAAAATCCATTATGGAGTAGAAATTTTGCTTCAGAATTGATTCCGGAACAGAAATGCGTTTGTTAAAAAATTTCCAAAATGCATTCTGGAGCAATTTTTACATTCTGGAATAAAAATACGTTTGTTAAAAATACTTGATTTCAGAATGCATTTTTGATTCCAAAATGAGTTTTGGGCAAGAAAAAAAGAAGCTATTTTTTTTAACTTCACTCTTCCAGAATGCATTCTCCCTATTTTTTCTCTTTTTCTCACTAATTTTTTTTTTCAGAAAATGCATAAAAATTGAAAAATTCCAGAAAAATTCATAAAAAATTTCAGAAAATAAAAAAAGGTAGATTTAGGGAAAATAGGAAATTTGGTGAACTTTTTTCAAAAAATATAAAAAAAATTAAAAATTTCAAAACTTTACAAAATGGCTTAGAATACCTTTAGACACTCATTTTGAATGAAATTTAATTTTTTTGAGATGCTCAAAAAATTCAAAAAATAAAAAATTTCAAAATTTCACAAAATGACTTAGAATACCTTTAGACACCCACTTTGAGTGAAATTTTTTTTTTAGGTGCCCAAAAAAATAAAAAACTAAAAATAGATTTCTATTCTAGAAATCGATTTCTGGAGCAGAATTAATCATATTTTACCAAACAGATTTCTCCTCTAGAAATCAATTTATGGCAAGAATTCTAGAAATCAATTTCTGGCAAGAATTTGATTCCCGGAGCAGAATGGTTACCATTCGCACTCTAATTGATCTGGGCTGTTTTAACTGGGAGTCAAATAAAAGAATGACTTTTTATCCTATTCATTTTAAAAAAATTTCAACATTGATTAGCTTATTTCTTCACATGTCAATAATTCGTGATGCAACTATTAAATGGAATAATTTCTCTATTTGAGCATGGACGCTGTACACGACAACTCGAGCACATTGGGTGATTTTACGTTCTCATTCCTGATACTAATGAATCCGTGCTATTTCTATTGGCTTATCTCTTCACATGTCAATGATTCGCGATATATCTTTTACATAAGATAATCGCACGCGGTATGCGATAATTCAAGGGCATTGGTTGTTAAAGTTTTCCTCTGGATGATAAGGACAAGCACAAGAACTACATTGAATCCCACTCATATTTGGCTCCAAGAAATTCTCTTTTTTAAACCATTGATGTATTAGTTGGCCACCTAATTCCAATACAAGGAACTTTCTAAGGATATAATTAAAAACACTTAATTACAGATTGCATATGCTTTTCTTTCCCCTCAGTTGTAGCTATCCCTCGTGCCTGAGCTCTCTTTCTGGTTCTGTTCTCCATAGTTGCTCGTTACGAGGAAATGGACATAAGTTAAGGTTTGGCTAAATTGTTCACCACTTAAAAAGACAACTAAAGTTGAGCCCCATACCTTCCCAACTTGTACGACCAATGACATCCCCAATGACTTCGAGGTTCCTTAAACCCTTAAATGATTAATTTGATTGCTTTAATTGACAGCTTCTTTTCCCTCCATCATGAGAGATCTCACTGAATCCGGACCAGATTAGGCAAAAGGGTTACCCAAAAATCACACTCCAAAGCGATGCTCCCATTGGAGAGTGCAGATTATAATATGGTGAGAGGAGAGAAAGGGAAAGAAAAGTTCATGACCCGCATCATTTTCTCTCATCAACTTGTGGGATCTTCACAGATGGTCCTGATCATGAAGTAGAAAGAGCTGGTCTCTTTCTTCTCTTCTCCTTTTGCTGCTTAATTTAATGTTGGGGTTGAGAGCTGGGTGGACAAGGATGTGCGTGTTTGCTTTTTGCTAGTGAAAGATGATGTGAGGCAAAAGTACGAGTGCTTCTAGTGGTTTCAGATTTTTCCCATTCTCAATCAGTCTTTTCATTTTTGCTGGGTTCGAAGGCATTGAAAATATCCACTCCCAACTCTGAATAACACTAACAATGATAATTGTCATAGGATCAAATGCTTTTTTGCCAAATGCTTGACAGACACCAAGTGGGGTTTGGTTTCGCTTTTTTTTGAGTACCTTTTGTTCTGGCTCTTGCTAAAGGGGCCAGTGTGTCTCTCCCCGGCGAGTGGCACTTTGATTGCACAAGATGTCAACTTCAGATAGGCATCAAAATTTGGTTCCATTCTTTATGCATTGATGCAAACGATTTAAAGCATACGAGATGGAAAAAGGGGTTTGATCTTTCTCAATCCCTTCTCCTTGAACTTAAATTACTTCATTTTGGTACTTGTTTTGCTCAAAAGTGGATCAAGTCCCAGTAAATTACAAAACAAGAGAAAGTACAAGCATTATAAACACGAAAGATGAGGGAAAATTAGCATGAGAAGGACCAACTGAATTTGGAATATGCTATGTGGTTTGATGAAAGAGGGTTAAGATGGGACCCAAAAAGAATCTAGGTGTTATTAACTATGTGGCCATGATTTAGAGTAGGCTTATCCACCCCTTACTCACTTTTCAAATTGTTGCTGATATGGCCAAGTGGGTGAACTTGGAACTTGCCCAAGATGTCTACTTTTTTCTGTTCTTTTTTTCTTTAGCGAAAAGTCAAGGAATAATGGGTACACGTAAATGATTAGATGCGTAGCATCTGAGCTTCTACAAGTCAATATCAAGAACAAGAAATTGGAGCTTGATCAGGTCCCTTGGCAAGTGGAATCCTTCCTTGGGTTGGAGACAATTCAGGGTGAAATATATCTTTCCTTTTGTCTGCTTTCCCATGAATGGGACAGCGGAAGACCATTCATTTTAATAATTTAAGTTCGATTTTTAAATTGTTCCCCGTGTATTATTTTTTTTGGGCAGTTTTCATTTGTTGGGGACTTGTGGGATCATCATTGCCTATTGGGAATTTAATTCCTAATGGGAAAAAATACCCATCAGATAATAAGTATATAATGGCATTCGGCAGATGGTGCTACTAAATCAAGAAATCGTGACGAATGATTTAGGCTAAAATAGCAATTGATGTTTTGTCCATACCGCAAAGGAACACATCACAGAGGACAAACATCCATCCGACAACGGAACGATTCCCACGTAATTCTCGTTCTTGATGTGGGAATAATTATGTTTTGTCTTGGCCATTGACGGGGGAATAATTCGAACCATCAACTCTTTTTTTCTGGTTTTAAAAAATGATTCTGATGATAAGTGGGTCGGTCGTTCACACATCAAATCGCTGAAAATCACGTTGATTACACACATACACACACACACACACTCAAGCACACACATATATATTCGATTATTTTACGTGTAAATTGATTTCTTCTTTATTCGCTATAGGATATACATAGTAGCTGTCCTGCGAATTGAAGTTGAAATTCATCCTTAGGACGTGATGATCTTGAAAGGATCAAATCACATACAATGTATGGATCTTAATAACTTTTATATTCGAATTTAAGAAGATCCCATCTGGGTTGATCTGTTCTTCCGGTGGTGGTTTGACTGCCCAATGATATGGCCTTAATCCTAATTAGACTTCATGAAAAGATGAAGTAATGAAGACGTTTCCTTCTCTCAATCACGATCAGATTGCGCAGGAAATAACATCCAAGTTCTCCGCACTTCCATAAAGCTCGCGCAGGAAACGTTCTGCTGAAACCACACACTTCCATAAAGCCTGCGCAAGTGGCCAAAAACTCAGATCATGCTTTAGCAATGCAAAATGTACGCATACAATGCCTTAACGAAAGTTGAAGTATACCGTTTCATGTATCAAGTTTCCTATTAATGAACTCCATTGAGCAGGAAAGAACATCTGAATTCTCGATTCCTTGCGCTGCCACGTCACGACTGCTCTCTAGTACCTTCAAACACATTGATGGTCCAGCCCGACCGTCTGAGCAAAATCTCATTGAAACCCATCAAGGCTAGCCGCCAGAGCAGGCCAGAGTTGCAAAACTCTTGTTCATGTGAAACTCTCATATTGCTTTTCACAGCACTTAATTATACGAGTTATCATTTACTTTTTATCTGTATTCAATTGGATAGATCAAATGTCTGCTTCTCTCGTGATTGAACAACTTTGTTGTATAAAGTGAGGAGGGGGAAATCCAAACAAGGCATTGCGCAAAACATTTCTTGTGATAAATGTTTTGCAAGAAAAAGAACATGTGAGTCCAGTCGAGACCTCCTTTCTCAATATTGTCAATGGTTAGCCAGCATAGGGGAACTGTAACTTCTACTTCTGGGACTCTCTCTCGATCTACATTGTCAGCTATATGCAGATAGAGGGGACATAAATGTGAAGAATGAAAAGATATAATGCATTCTTTGCATCGTTCATGCATAAAGGTTGTGTGATTTTTCTTTCCCTGGCATTGTCTAGGATCAGTGCCTTCCAAGGATCCTGTCAGTTTTGTAAGCACTCGGCTAGAGTGATATTTTCACAAGAAGATCGATATGTACAGATCAGTCATGAAATGACGATTACTCTCATGAATGATTCAACAACTCTGAGCTAAGAATTTCAAACTAACATGAGATTGACGTGAATATTGCTGATTAGCATGAATATCAACAAATTATCCGAAAAGACACCGAAGGAGTTCAGGTACTTCGAGCAACAACTTATAGGAGACCTCCAACTTTACAATTACAAACAGGAAAGTCGATTGACCAGGATAAGTTTGATAATTAATCAGGAACCTTCAAAGATCAATGTTTGTGGAAATGGTACTCTTAATTGGGCATTCGAATTATGCATCACACCAGTCGGATAGCGCAGAAACAACTGAGAAACACTATTCAGCCATCAGAGAGATGTTCATAAAATCTGACATGATCGTAACCCACAATATTTCTGCAAGTACTAGGACTCTCCTACAACAGGCATTTGCAGGAAGCTGCGACCAGCGCATAGCCAGTAAGATCCTACCACGTGTAAATAACATGACATTTTCTTGTTCAATTCACAGATAACAGAACTTCTCTGTTCTCTTTATTTTGAAGTCTCAAAAACTGTGGTCCAGCCAACACTTAAGCTTGTGTCTCTGCCAAAGTCTGAACTTGAAGGTGGCGGTTTTCTTATTAGCAGGCAGTGAGGTGAAGGACTTGAGGCATGGGACATGAGCGTACATGTAGACAGTAATGCAAAGCATTCTAGAAATCCAAAAGCACGTTATGACATTCAGCTTTGAGTTCAGATTGCTTGTTAATAAGAGTTCATATTTGTGGGAATGCATCGGGAGATTGTTAATTTCTGATCTCTAGAAGTCATTGCGCACATGTCTCACTTAGCAAGTAAGTCCTGGCTTAATTATTTGGGCCTTCGCCACTGGGAGCTTGCCCCAGTGATCATCATTCTTACATGGAAATGGGGAGATGGGAAGTTCGAAACTTCCAAAGTTCATGAATACACCTGACCAACCAAATAAAACAAAAGTATCTGGGCTTTCACTGATCCAATGGACCCATTTCATGAATCAAAGGGCCTTTGTTTTCGGTAGGGGTGTCAGTGGATTGGGTCAAGTCGGGCTTTCCTGATACCTGACCCAAAATGTAGAGGGTCGCGCTTGACCCGCCCCGCCCCTCCCCTACGCAAGACCCTATTCAACATTTAGCTCAGGAGATGGGTCAGGTAGGGTTGGGTCAGTGTCGGTGCCACAATGCCAAAACGTCCTCCTACTCAGTCTCTGTCCGGCGCCGGCACCCCTTTCTCTCGCTTGAAGGGTCTATGGACGGGGCGGCTCCTCTGCCTCGCGCCGCCGTTTCTAGCGGCTCCCAACTTCCAGGAGGGCATGAACTAGACGGTGGCTAGCTGAGTCCCCTACTGCCGACTCCCCCTCCTCTAATCCCTGGTGCTACCACGGTGGTCGGACCAAGATCTACCTTGTCATGGAGCTCGCTGGTTGCGGCGAGCTCTTCTCCAAGATTGTCTGCTACGACCGCCTGATCGAGTTCGTTGCTACTTATAACAGCTCGTCTCTACCCTCCGCTCCTGCCACCAGAGCCGGCCCGGAGGTGGTTTGCCGCCGCGGCTACAATGGCTCCAAGGCTGACGTCGGGTCCTACGGCACCATCCTCTTTGTCCTCCTTGCTCGTTTCATGTCGTTCGACAAACCACAACCTCGTTTAGATCTAGGGTTAGAGAGGGAGAGGGAGAGGGAGTGGGGTTTGGTGGTTCCATGACTTCTGTCTAGATCTAGGGTTTGCACATAGAGAGAGAGAGAGGAGAGAGAAAAGGGACAGAAAGGGATTTGTACGTAGAGAGAGAGAGAAGAGAGAGAAAAGGGAGAGAAGGGAAGAGAGAATAATTCTGAAGTGTTAATAGGTCGAACTTGACCCTACCTTAATCCTAATAATACCCATATCTAAAAGCTCTACCCTAAAAAGATTAAGCCCCAACCCCAAAATACTTTAAATTTTGACCTAGCCGGACCAGCACAGGTCAGGTCAGGCCGGCTCGAGTTTTTTTGACACTCCTAGTTTTTGGCACTTTTCGCCATAACAGGCCTTTTGACTCAAGAAAGTCAACATTCATCAACACTATCTTGTGATGCAAAGTAGATATGTCATCAATGCAATGTGTTCGTACCAAGTAGAGCATCGACTTCTTGGAATGCGTTTGTTTCATTGAAAATTTCATAATGAAAAAAAATCAAGGAAAATAGTTAGTTTTCATTTATTAAGTGGATTAGGAAAAGTGATTTTCTTCTTATCATAAGGAAAAGCCGTTTTTTTCCTTAATCTAAACTTGTTATTTTCAGTCCATTGAAAGCATTTTCCGTAGATCACTTATATTTCTATTATCCAAGCATTGGAAAGTCGGAAAATAATTTCTCAAAAATAGTTCTCCTTTAAACAAATGTACCTATTGTGTGTGTAACAATTGCATGTATAAGTTGGTAAAGTAAATTTATTTTACATCATGATATGTACTTTTTGAAGGAATGAATAAAAAAATATTTCTACAATATGTTATTTCCAAAATGGATCCAGTAATCAAATAGGTGGGTCGGGCCGGGTTTGCATCGCATCAAAATAGTCCAACCCAAATCAACCCATTTAATCCGTTATGACCCATTTATATGCAATAGAAATTCAGTGACCCATACCCGATCCGACTTATATTATCAAAACAAATAAATATTTATGAACAAGAACCTTTATGCTTTGTATGTATTGCATAAAAGACAAAATCTATAGTTTTATAAGGTTCCAAATAAGATTTTCGAATTGTTTGCAATTTTTTATTTATTGCAAAGTTTTCAAGTTTTACAATGAAGTATCCGACTACTCTTAAAATCAATAAGACTATAAATATTGACACGTAAAATCATATACAAATTTTCATGATTTTCTAAAGCTTAAAAAGATCATAAACTTTGCACTATTTTTCAATTTTGAAAAAAGAAAGATTATAACTAGAAGATAAAATTAGAAAATAAGTTGCCCCACTCGAAAATCCCCAACCTAAACCTAAAAACAAGTGAAGAGCGAAGCAGCCTCCCCTCCCCCTCTCTCTCTCACTCGAAAGCACATATTTTTATATGTTTGGACCATCCTCCATTCTTCGCCCTTAGTAGGTGAAGTGATACACCAGCAAATCCCATTTCTTCACTAGAGAAGAAGTAGTGGTGCCATCCTCCGTGCGAAGGAGGATTAACGATCGAATATCCACCAACAATCACGTCCGATGTGGTTTCGATCGCCATCGCATCGTGGGTCTCCCTCCTCTCATATACTCTATATGAGAAGCTTTAGACTCGCTAGGCTTCACTTTTGAATTCTTCACCTGGTGGCTCACAAACCTGACCTCTTGCCCTTGCTTCGTCAAATCCATGATTGGCGTGCAGACCTTGCTGATGTGCTTGTTGTCAAACATCAAGCCCTCATGGAATAGATTGACACACGGGAAGGCGTGGTCTCGGGAAGGCGTGGTCACGGTCCGGAGGGAGATCCCCTATGTTGAATATGCTATGGTTAGTGATATAACCTAGAGGGAGGATGAATAGGTTATGAATGAAACTTGATAAATTTTTCGGAATTAGTGGAATCTAATATGATTAGTTAGAAACAATTTAATAGATGCATAAATGATTTGACAATATTAAGTGTAGTATGCTTCTATCAAACAAATATGTAGATATGTAGAAAGAGATAAAAGAATTACATGTGGATTTTTATAGTAGTTCGATTTAGATTAAGCCTATGTCCACTCTTGTAAACTATAAGCTACCAATAGGCTGGATTGCACTAGTAATCCTTTGAGAAGTTAAAATGCAGCTCGTGCTGCTTTTACTCAATGCTAGTAGATCGTGTTACTAATTCCCAAGCACTACTACAACGCTTGTACACTTCTCAATAAAGATTACAATTAGTAGATCACTAGTAGTAATAGTGAATTGCTCTCATTGAGTTGTATAAATGTTTCAAAAGAACAAAGTTTAATCGTCCTCATTATTCATATTTTCTTCGACATATATTGATCTTCTTAGGGATAAGTGCACTGAAATTTTTAAGACTTGTTATAAAAGTGTAATTGAGTCCTAAAACTTACAAAATGTGTAATCAAGTTCTAAAACTTGTCAAATTGATTCAATCGAATCATTATATTAACTCCGTTCAATTTAACTAACGGAAAACGTTGACGTGACTTTTTTTATAAATATTTTCTCTATTCTACATGATAATGACGTGGCTAAAACATTAAACAGAAAGCTAAAATGATGTTGTTTTGGTCAAAATATGATTTTTAATATAAATTTTATTTAAATTAAACTATAATCAAGTCTTAAAACTTATCAAATTGGAAATGATTGCGACCCTCGTCATCGTTGCCCCACCATTGTTGGGAATACTTTATCAGAGCATCTTGGAATTATCTAGTATTATCAAATATCATAGACATAGTAAACACATGCACAACACAATTAAGATAATGTTTTGGAAACCTACTTCTCTTTCTAGTAAAATCGTCATCTTCTTCCCTTTCATTAGACCCCAAATTCACATCTCTATCTGTTTTATAGTACTCTGTTTAGTAACTAGCTTCAACATCAAGTACATTATCTACATCCAATTGTTAGGATGGTACCAATTCTGTGAATGGTTCCCCTATAATCAGATTTTTTGTAGCCCTCCCATAAAACTCCGTCATGTTCTTCCTAGCATCTAGAAGCTTCTCATTATCATGATCATCAGTATCAGTAAAGAATCTTACATTGATGAGGAAGTATGTCTCGTCATCATCCACGATATAATCACTTTTATGAACTAGGTCATCATTATTTAAATCCTCGTGCTCGACCACTATCTCATTACCTAAACCAACATTAGCATGAGCACCCTTACCGATCCCTTTACCAATACCTTTGTTAATGATAAAAGAGTGAATTATTTTTTATTCAGAGATAACAAAGAGTATTTATAGGCTTAGGATTAAGCCTAATACATTTACATAAATACTCCCAACTTGCTAATACTCTAAAGTAATAAACCCAACACTCCCCCTCAAGTCGGAGCGTACATATCAAAAAGTCATAACTTATGACAAATATATAAAACTCGTCCACGTTGAAGAGGTTTTGTGAAAATGTTTGCTAGTTGCTCTTCAGAACATGTGTGTACCAACCGTATGTCTTCACAGTTCACATTTTCTCGAACAAAATGACAATCCACCTCTATATGCTTTGTTCGTTCATGAAACACTGGATTGCTAGCAATATGAATAGTAGATTGATTGTCACAGCACATAATAGATGATCCGGTCATTTAGTAGTCCAATCTCAGCTGACAACATACGAACCTACTGAAGTTCACTGGTAACATTAGCCGTAGCATGATACTCGGCTTCTGCACTAGATCAGGAAATAACAAACTGTTTCTTACTTTTCCACAACACAAGATTACCACTAAGAAATACACAGTATCCCGAAGTAGACCTGCAATCCATAGGACAAGCAGCCCAATCTGCATCACAATATCCTATCACCTCCAAAGATTCAAGGTTGGAATGACCAGCTATACGAAGATGACCTTGATTATGGAACACAAGTCTTTGACCTGGAGCTTTCTTCTAATATCGAACAATTTGTAGAGCAGCTTGCCAATGATTAGTACGATGAGAGCTCATAAACTGACTCACCACACTAACAACAAATGAAATATCTAGATGGGTAATGGTAAGATAATTTAACTTGCCTACTAATCGACGATACTTCTCTGGATCATGAAGAAGTTCTCTCTGTTCATTGTCAAGCCTTACTCCAGGATCCATAGGTGTGTCACTAGGCTTAGAATCATGTATGCCAACCTCCTTAAGAATGTCAAGAGTATACTTTCACTGGGAGAGAGCAATACTACCATTGGCATAGACAACTTCAATGCCAAGAAAATATCGCAGACGACTTAGGTCTTTAGTGTTAAACTCCTTTTGAAGAAACTGCTTGAGTTGTCGTATGCCTTCAACATCGCTACCTATGACAATGATATCATCAACATAAATAACAAGAATAATACATCCTTTTGAAGATGACATACTAAATACTAAGTGATCCACACTACACCGATGCATGCCAAAAGTAATAACCGCATCACTGAATCGGCCAAACCAAGCACGAGGAGATTGCTTAAGTCCATAAAGAGCTTTTCGCAATCGGCACACCTTCTCCCCCTGAGCAACAAACCCAGGTGGTTGCTCCATATAGACTTCCTTGTGAAGATCACCATGAAGGAAGGCATTTTTGACATCACGTTGATGAAGAGTCCGCTGAGACCGAGTAGCCAAGGAAATAATGATATGAACAGAAGGAATTTTGGCTACTGGAGAAAAAGTTTCATCATAGTCAATATCATAAATTTGAGTATAGCCCTTTGCCACAAGACGCGCCTTTAAGCGCTCAACTGAACCATCCGGATGGTGTTTGACAACAAAGACCCAACGACAACCTACCAATTATTTATGAGCTGACAAGGGAACGAGCTCCCAAGTCTTATTATGATGTAAAGCAGTCATCTCCTCCTCCATAGCGCGAGCCCTCCCTGGATGGGCCAAAGCCTCCTGGACACTACTTGGCACAGACACAGAAGCAAGAGATGACACAAAGGTAGACATCTGAGAGCTTAAGTTATGATAAGACACAAAATTAAAAAGAAGATATCGAGATCGAGTACGGTGAGCAATAGGAGAACTATCAGGAGATAGTGGAAGAGGATCGAAAGCCTGGACTGAAGTTGGTGGTGGTGGTGGAACGCTTGCTGGTGAAGATGTATTACCCCAAACAAAACGAGAACCACATGTATAGACCTGAAGAGGGGTTGGTGCTAGTGAGCCTGGATCCAGTGGAGCAGCATAAGAAGTAACAACCGGTGGCTCAAGCTGAGATGTAGGTGCAGAGGGTGGCAGAAGGTCCAGGGTTACTGGTGCTTGAGGACGATCATCGCCAAAGAATGTTTTATCCTCAAAGAAAGTCACATCAGCAGAAACATACTCTCGACGACGAGTAGGATTATAACAAACATATCCCTTTTGAGTACGTGAGTAACCAACAAATATACATTTTTCAGCATGAGGTGATAATTTGTCTAATCTAGGAGACAAAGAATGAACAAAACAGACACATCCAAAGATACGAGGGCGAATAGACCATAGATGACGATCAGGATGAAGAAGAGCATAAGGAATAGCTCCTTTCAGTCAGGAGGACGGAAGACGATTAATAAGATGACACGCTGTAAGTAGAGCATAGCTCCAAAATGATTTTGGTATATGAGTGTGAAGAAGAAGACAACGAGCACCATCCAACAAATGACGGTTCTTACGCTCAGCAACTCCATTTGTTGCAGAGTGTGAGCGCAAGAACTCTGATGTAAAATACCATGAGATTTGAGAAACGGAATAAAGGTAGATGAAGAAAAGTACTGACAAGCATTGTTAGTATGCAAACACTTGATAGAACAAGCATACTGCGTACGTACTTCATGATAAAACTGGCAGAAAGAGTGAAAAACTTCAATACGATCTTTTATTAAATATAACCAAGTTGTACGAGTACAATTATCAACAAAAGTGACAAAATACCGAAAACCAAATGAAGACTCTCGACTAGGACCCCACACATTGGAGTGAATTAACTCGAATGGATGTGACACACGACTTAAAACACGAGGAGAGAAAGACTCGCGATGATGTTTACCTAACTGACATGTTTCACAATTAAATTGAAGACTTGAACTAGACACGAAAGGAAACCGTCGGAGTACGTCTGCTGATGAATGACCAAGACAACAATGTAATCGATAAGGATCATCCACAGCTTTATTCTGAACTGTTGTAGCAGCAGCAATGATCTCAAGTTCCAGGATGTACAATCCACCAGCTTTACGTCCACCACCTATTCGACATCCAGTCTTCCTATCCTGAAGAACACACGAAGACGAAGAAAAGATAATATCGCAATCAAGATCACGAGTAATATAACTGACTGATAATAGATTGTAAGGAAAGTGTAGAATATGGTAAACAAAAGGTAAGGAGACTGATGAACTCAATGATACACAACCTGTACCGGTAATTGTGGATTGAGAACCATCTGCTAAGGTGACAGACATAGAAGGAAAAGATGAGGTGGACGTGAGAAGATGAGGATCACCAGTCATATGATGAGTGGCACCCGAATCAATAACCCAAGAACGAGGAGGAGCTGTATTGGACAACAGACATGTATGATCATTACGCTGTGCTAAAGTAGTAGTAGGACCAAAGACAGCACCACTCTCACTCTGTCGTGCTTTGACCAACTCATCAGTATCAATAGAAGCATGTAGATCCTGCAGTTTAGGATGAAGGTCATAACAATAATCAACAGTGTGCCCAGAAAGCTGGTAATGAGTACAAAAATGGTTCGCTCGACCACTACCACGTGCTCCTCTAGAAGTATTACTACCATCACCACGAACGGTACCTCGGCCTTGAAAACCATGACCATGACCACGACCACGGTAAGAACTATCAAAATTCTATTGTCCACGGCCGTTAATACAGCCATGAGTCCCTTGACCTCCACGAGCCACCATAGCTCTACTATTTGAAATTACTGAAGTCTTGGGACTGGAAGTGTAACGAGCAGCTCGAGAATACACTTCTTCAATGGAAGGAAGAGTGCTTTGAGAGGTAATCTGTTGACGAAGAGCACTATGATCTGGACTGAGGCTATGAAGAAAGAGCACGATTATCATGTCCGCTTCTCGTTGCTGCATTTGAGTAATTGTGGTAGCAGGTGGAAAATAAGACTTGAGGCGCTGATACAAAGATGCAAAACGAGCATAATGTTCTGTCAAACTAGTATTACCAATTTTGGCTTCAAATAAAGCCTCCCACATGTCACAAACTCAACTCATGTGATTCTATCCAGAATACAATAAAGCACACTTTGTCCATACATCACGGGCTGTAGTGCAATTCATGAAAAGATGACGAATAGATTCAGCCATATTTCCCCATAAAAGTGTATGCAAAGTAGCATCTACGTACTTCCATTCTTCTAGACTAGCTAAATCTGCAGGTGGTTCTTCTTCAAGCCATCTAGACTGGCGATTAGAATAAATAAAAGTCGAAAGAGCCATCGACCAAGAAGGGTAATTGGTACCATCCAACTTGACCAAGGTATTATGCAGATTAGTCATACTATAATAAGAAACAAAAGATACTGAACTCAAAGAAATACTAGAGGAGCCCAACCCTGAAGTAACAGACGGTGAATTAGATGAACCAGTAGACATCCTCACAAACCACTAATCACTGGAAACTTGACCCACGTATGTAATAAATAACATACCCCACTTATTATATAACTTCTACGAGTATCCGCAAATCTCAGTAACCCCACGTCACTCCAACTAATTCAATCAATTCAATTCAACCACACTAATTCAGTCGTTCCAAATTCAGTTACTCTAATTCAGCTAGCCAAATTTAGAACTTTATCCATACAATTCAAAACACTATTTAACCCTTCGTAACATCCAAATGTCAACTACCCCACATAAAATGTCACTTTCAGTAGCCAAATATCACTTCCACACAACCCTCGGCCTTAGAAACTCCCCTGATAACATCGATTTCTGGGTTTCTATACATCAAAAAACACATGAGAGATCTTAGGTGAGTGAATTAATGGTCAGACAACACTGATTTCTGACCTAGATGAGTTCCAGTAGCGTTATTCTTAGGTTTGTCGGAGCTGGGAGACCCTAGATTGAGGTTGCCAGGGCCTAGTGATGCTAGATCGATGGTTTTCGGCCCTAGGCGACGCTGGGCTGAGGTTGCCGGACCTAGATCTCGCCGGATCTGAGATCGCCAGCCCTGGGCGACGCCGGACGGAGGGTCGCTGGCCCTGGGCTAAGGTCGCTGGCCCTGGGCTAAGGTCGCCGGACCTAGATCTCGCCAGATCTGAGGTCGTCGGACCTAGATCTCATCGGATCTGAGGTCGCCGGCCCTGGGCGACGCCGGACGGAGGGTCGCCGGTCCTGGGTTGAGGTTGTCGGACCTAGATCTCACCGGATCTGAGGTCGCCGGGCCTAGGCGATGTCGGACGGAGGGTCTCTGGCCTTGAGCTGAGGTCGCCGACCCTGGGCGATGCCGGACAGAGGCCGCCGGCCCTGGGCGACGCCGGACAGAGGTCACCGGAGGGATCTATAGTGGGTTGCCGACGAGATCTACAATGGTGGTGGCTAGGGTTTGCTGTGAGAAGTGTTAATTTTAGGGTTTAGGTTTAATTTGTGTTCTGATACTATGTTAATGATAAAAGAGTGAATTATTTTTTATTCAGAGATAACAATGAGTATTTATAGGCTTACGATTAAGCCTAATACATTTACATAAATACCCACAATTTGATAATACTCTAAAGTAATAAACCCAACAACCTTCACTCTGACGAGCACCCTCACCCATAACCACATCAGCACCTTGACTATCACCCTCACCTGCCTCATTGGCTATAAAATTTTCTTCATATATCTCAATTAACTTATAATACAAATAACTGAAAACTAGATTAAAAACACTTCTCTTATTTTATATGCCTGTCAACCCATTTTCTAGAGACTTTCCAAGAAACTTAAAATACAGCATTTCGAATTTACTATCTACCCCATTCTCGATGTCTCTGATAAAGTTTTTATAGCTTGTTGAATTGATATAAACTTTTATTAAATCAATCCCCCTCCTCTCCCCCCCCCCCCCCCCCCCCCCCCCCCCTACCCAAAATATATATATATATATTCAAGCATTTGGGCGATGAAAAAAAATTTCACCATGGAAACGTGAACCCATTTTGACTTGTTGCTCATCTTGACCCTACACAAAAAATGGTATGTATGTTATCAGCATCTTTATAATAAAGGGACTACATAATAATACATAAGCATATGTTACTAGTCCTGCACAATCTGATCACCACGACATAGCTATGCATTACTGTAGCCTAGAGTGCCACTATTAATGTGGAGATTTTGACTTGAGCATAAGTGTTAAATCCTCTTCATCTTATAGTATTCTCTAGCAGTTAACATTTTATTATACATTCTCATTTAATTAATCTAGATGACAAAGGCTAAATATTATCATTATAGTGCTAAAACAGCTGTGAGTATTCTACTGCCAAAAAGGCTGACAAAGGCCGAGTATTCTCATTTCATTTGCTTTCATCCACTCTATAATCTAAGGTATGTGACAATGACTATCAAGGTTCAAGAAGCATGCAAGAATTTTTCTCTTTCAACCAGCAAGAGCACATGCAAAGAAGCCGAGGCAAATGGATTATATAAAATAAGACAAAGACAATAAACTCTAGTTGGGACCACGACAACATACCTTTTGACTGTTCTTTGCTGATTTCAAGACCACCATGTAGAGTCGCTGTGTTTGCTCAACATTGGCGACAACACAATCAAGTTGGGACCACAACACTTGCTCATGTTCCTTGTGAATTGTGACGGATGAATCGGGTCTCAAGTGAGTTGCGGGCAAATCAGGTCTTTGCTCACAAGGACAGGCGAGTATGGGATTGCGACAGACAAAGGCGTCAAGTGAAGAGGGGGCTTGATTAATGAAGGTGACTGATCGAAAAACAACTTGGCTCGAGGGAAATGGTAAGATAGGATCGAATATGGGGAAAATTAGCGAGAGTTTTGGGCGAGATTAGCCAAGATGAGTCGTTTGGGAAGAAGGCTTTTTTTAAAGGGAAATGATGTCGTTTTGGCAGAGGGAAACGATGTCGTTTTGCTCTTTGGCGTCCATGTCAACGTAGGCCAGCACTTATTAGGTATCCACTTAGATTTTTCTCACTTAAAATGGTCAACTGAATTGGCGTATATACAAAATATTTGGGACTAAATTGGTTAAATTGAAAAGTTTAGAATCGAATTTGCATAAATGTCAAAGGTTTATGACTCATTTGATATTTTCCCCTAAAGGTGAGCGGAGGATCTCAAGAGAAAATGCACAATTAGGACTTATGCTCAAGGCTCTATGTGTTCGGATTTTGAGTAGCTTGAGTAGGGTAGCGATGTGTAAATTGTTAAGAAATGAAATCTTTTTGATATCTTTTTTTTGAATTTCAAACTAGGTTACCAACTATAGATGAGTTGGCATTCCTTGATATTTGCTTTGTCAAAGATTGTATTTTTTCTTCTTTTTATAAACGTGTACAATTTGTAAGTGTACAGTAATGAAAATCATTCACAAACGTTGAGCCTTTATATGGTATTAGAGCTTTTTGCTACTAAGAGCCTTTTGATCTGGCCATTCTGCATTTTTCAACAACCTTCTAGATCCTCCAACCATGGAAATCACCTCAAAATTAGCTCACACCACCTCAAATTTTGGTTTCAGTTCCATCGGGACAATCGCACCTAATGGTCTGATTTCAATCTAGGCGGCCATCTAATTGCCATTCAAGCTCTCTGCTGTCAATTGTCCCTCTTGGTGCGCTCAATTTTAGGCGTTGCTCGTTGGTTATGATTTAATGAGATTCGTTGACAGGACTTCTGTCTGTTCGCCTCTCACCGTTTCAGCTAGAAATCAAACAATGCCAAATCCAGCCACAACAACCTAGATTCGCCAAGATCAACTCTTGCTTCATGCAATTTTTGCATCTGTATCCGAAGCCGTGATTCCTCTCATTGCCACTTGCAATTTGTCACATGTTGTCTGGACAAAACTCATGAATTTATATGCAAATAAATCCCGCTAAAGAGTTATGCATCTCAAGGATTAACTCTCTACCGCTAGCCAAAACTCACGTTCTGTTTCAGATTTTTTGCAATAACTTAAGGCCCTTGCGGATGAATTAGTAATCATTGACACTCCTCTTTCCGATGATGATTTAGTCATTCATGCACTTAGGGGACTTGGAACCGAATACAAAGAAATCGCAGCAGCGATTAGGGCTCACAAAAACACAATCAACTTTGAGGAAATGCATGACAAGTTAGCGGCCTATGAAACCCAATTGAAGCTAGAAGAAATTAGACTTGAAGTAGCACCAGTCACGGCCCACTATAGCAATAGAAGTTGTGGTATAGGAAGCAACTCCCGTTAGCCCAACAATCGCAGCAACCGTCATCAAAATTATTCTCGATCTTACTAACATTGTGGAACTTCTCACAGAAGGTATTCTGATCGGGACAATAGAGAGCCTTGTTCGACATGTTAGTTTTGTGACCAATATGGACACTTGGCCAAATCTTGTTTTCGAATCCGATATAGTCTCCGCGAGCCTACTGCTCATGTTGCAATAGCTCCACGTCAAGAAAACGGCTGGTTACTAGACTCGGGAGCATTACACCACGTCACAAGCTACCTCAACAATCTCACCACTCACTTAGAGTACGAAGGTCATTGGTGATGACACATGTTTGTGTATTAGTTACGTTGTTCTACTAGTTTATCCTATCTGAACCAAAATTTTAAATTGTCCAATATTTTATATGCACCTCATTGTGGAAAAGACCCAATTTCTATCTCACAATTTTGTCGCAATGACCACTCATCTATTGAATTTTTTATCAATTATTTTTTGGTGAAGGAACTTCGAATGGGGGCGATGCTACTTCGAGGAGGGCTTAACAATGGTGTGTATTGGATGCCTCTCACAAACACACATCCATCGCGTTGCGCCCTGGGAAAGCACGCTCGGAGGTACTTTCATTCATCATGGGCAAAAATATCCCATCACTAGACGAATGACAATCTCTTCCCAACAATACCTCACGAGGCAACAGGTATTTTTTTTCTAATGTAGCATACTTAGTCTACATTTCATTTTGTAGTTGCCACTAATCTTTAATGGTAAACTAGAAACCAATCGAGATGGGGGAAGAACCGTCTCGATTTCTATGAACCAGAGATATCATGGGTAAGGGGACTTGATTACATTAATGACCTCAATGACGAAGTCTCTAACACCCTTTCGATATCTAACTCAATTTGAAGTGTCTAATGTAGCATGCAATTTCTCGAGGCTTCTCTGCTAATCCTAACCATTTTAAATAAGGAGGAATCAATTAATCATGAAAAGCATAATCAATTCAAATCACCAACAACAATCCTAATATGGTCCCTAAAAAGGAAAATCAATCAAAACAATCAAGATCTAGTGAAGCCCCAAAGGCTTGTTCATTTTTAAGGGTTGTATTTTTTTTTGGGGGTTTTAGGGTTTTTTAGGGGTTAGGCCCATTTTAGGGGTTTTTAGGGGTTAAGCCTCTTTTAACCTCTAAACTAGGAAATTTTCAAAATAACAACTTGTTTACCCCAAAAATTTCTAATATCATTCAAAAGGGGTGGCCACAAGTGTTCTGAGCAATTCTGCAATTGTTTGAATTTTTTTTTATTTTTTGGAAAAATTCTTTATTTGATTTTCCTATTTCCAGAAATCTAAATTTTCCATTTTTTTGAATTTTCTGAAATTTTCTCTTTTTATGAATTTTCTAATTTTTATGTATTTTTATGTATTTTTCTAATTTCCACAAACTTTTCGAAATTTCTGAATTTTTTAAGATTTTCTGAATTTCTATTTTTTTTTATTTTGTCTCTGAATTTTCTGCTATTTTCCTATTTTTTTTTTCTAATTTTTCTGATTTTTTTATTTTTCTACATTTTTTTATTCTCTCTGGAATGAACTTGATTGATTTAGACCGGTCCAACACCGGTTTCTGACCATCCTCGATGAGAATGGCACCGAAATGGTGCCGTTTCTTCATCCATTCTTTTAGGCATTTTCTCGAATACCCTACGTGCGTCTAAGCTCAACAGTTGTTTTCCCCACTGTGACTTCGACCCCATCTCAAACGGCCTCGGCCAGTGCTCTGGCCACCATTGGTGATCCTAAGGCCCTACACCATCACTTTCCACCTATCAGCCACCACCGGCCGCTAGTTGGCCGGTGGTTTCCAGGTTAGAAAACCTAGGCCCAAATCTACTCTAATAAGAACATCATAATAGTTATGACAAGTCCTGAACTAACTATTCAATTTAACAATCAAAACATGCATTTACACATCAAAAGCATTACAAAAGACTAACTTGGATGGCGTTTGGCCGTAGGAAGGTACTCCGACGAAGTCCAAAGGCTCCAGCAAAGGTGGTTATTGGGGCTAACTCAGTGAATATGCAAAAACATGATCCAAAATGCATAGAACAAGCAAACAATTGATTAGAAACATGAATATGGATTCAACAATCATCAAAATAACAAACAAATTCCTAAATTGACTAAGTTTTATTTCAGTTATACACAAGTTTTATTTCAGTTATACACTCAAGCATTTCATCCAACAATGGATGTGCAAGTATGAAGGAAGTTTACCTTCGTCTCTGGCGACTAAAACGGAGTTTTCGAACCACTGGGAGGCTACGGCTTAGTCCTCTTACACCTGTTCTGTCAGCCTCAGGGTCTAACTTCACCGGGAAAGTTCCTGATTTGGAGATTGGGGACAATTTTTAGGTGTTCTTGATCAGCCTCTTTGCTTGGTGAATGGAGGAGGAGGTCACCAAATCGGGAGATTCGCTAGTGCCTTTCTTATCAGGATGGCGCCGATCACTCGTCCTGAGGGACCTCAACCCTCTCCTGATCTCGCTCTCTCTCTCTCTCTCTCTCTCTCTCTCTCTCTCTCGTTCTCTCTCTTTCTTTGGAATTTCTATGAACGCCTCTTGTGTATTCAACCCTCTCTCCCGCCTCTTTTCTCTTTCTTCCCCAAGTTGTCTCTGGCCTTTAATCGACTCCGTAGGCCATTAAAACAAATCTCCAGTGCTCCATTTGTCCACCGTTGTTTTGCACGTGCCTAATTAAGAAATCTAAGTTGGTGAACAGACGGTGCCGACTTGTGTAATCCTTCCCTTTCCCACGTGTGCTTAAGCTGGGTGAGAAAGATGATGACTTGGGTCGAGTGGGGTTGGGTTGGATTTGATTGACCTAGGTTGGTCTAAAATTGCAAATTGAACCTAATTTTGACTCCAAATTTCAATTCCTTAACACATTTTACTTCCAAAAATGGGATCATTTTGAATTTTTATCTCAATTAAACCCAAAAACCCCAAATTTGAGTTTCTGTGGGTTTTTATTCAATTGGAGGTCTAAATGACCTAATTTTGCTGATCTAAGGCCAAAATTGGATTCCTCACAATCAATTACCCTTAGGGAAGGTATGAGCTTTGATAAAAAAAATGTCTAATTGAATGAAAACCCCAATTATGGTCCTAAAATCCCTAATTTTCAATTAAATTTGGGTCTTTTTGATATTTTTATCAAATTATGAAATTGGGCAGACCAATATGAAATTCAAGGTCGCATAATCAATAGTTGTGAGGAAACTATAGCCTAAAAATTCCTAGAGATGATTAATTGGATTTTTGGTTCAATTAGGATATGAAATTACCCAAATTTTGGGAAAACATATCCTTAATTGAAATTGTGTAAAATTGAAGCTTCAAGGATGAAATTGGAATTAAAATAAGACTAATGAATATTTTTGGGAATTTTTTGGACTTCATTTGGTATTTTTCTAGATTTTTCTCTCATTTTTAGTTGAAAGAAATTGAGTAAAAATTAAAGAAAAATATAAAAAAATTATTATTTATTATTTTTTTTGTTTAGAAATAGGTTTCCAAGCATGGCCAAGATTCATAATCCTAATTTTATGATTTTTATGTAAAATTGAAAATTTGATAAAAAATCAAGTGTCAACATCCAAAATTCATGGCTTTTGTTAGTGTGCGGACAAAACCAATGGTTTGGCACAATAGACTAGATCACCCTTCATTTCATATTCTAAGTCATGTTTTTAATAATTTTTCAACTTGTTCGTCTTATGAGTCAATTGTAGGTTCTAAGTTATCATGTGATGCGTGTCAATGCAATAAGAGTCACGGACTTTCGTTTGGAGTATCGACTCTTGTGAGTCATTTTCTGCTTGGTATTATTTTTTCGGATATTTGGGGTCCCGTGTCAACTGCTTCAATTGATGGTTTCCGTTATTATCATATATTTGTTGACTACTATATGAAATACACTTGGCTTTATCTTATAAGAAAAAAAATCAGATGTTACCCAAATTTTTGAACAATTCAAAAGCTTGGTTGAAAAATTATTTTTTGTCTCCATTCGAAACTTATACTCGGATGGTGGTGGAGAATTTCAAAACCTCAAACCTTATCTTGTAAAACACGGAATTTTCCATCTAGCCACATCGCCACACATATCGGAACACAATGGAACCCCAGAAAGAAAACATTGACATGTAGTTGAAACCGGACTTGCCTTATTACACAAAGCAAACCTACCACCATCTTTTTGGTCATATGTGTTTCAAACTACTACATACCTAATTAATCGTTTGTCATCACCCGTTCTAGACATGTACTCACCATTTCAAATACTATTCCAATTGGCTCCCAATTATAAAAAAATTTCACACATTTGGTTTGTCTATGCTATCCATGGTTACGTCCATACAACAAAAATAAACTTATGCCCCATTCTTGACTATGTATATTCTTAACGTCGTTGTCACAAAATGCGTACAAATATTTTGATCCACAAAATAATCATTGTTATATCTCGCGTCATGTTGTGTTCGAAGAAAACACATTCCCATACCAAACACTTCTCAATTCTAACAATGTTTTGTCATCCTCTTAAAGTTCACCTCTTCCACTTATTGTTTCTCTCCTGATCTTACTGCCAAACACCGGATCACCTGCACAAGTGCCCCCTCAAAGTAGCATTCTAGCCCTATTGCATCCCTGTCGGCTTCCCAAACTTCAGATCAATCCCAACAAATACCACCTCTTGGAAACCTATCCCATGCATCCGCATCTATTGCCCCAAATCAACATGCAACAAACACTCAAAATTTTACTCCTTCTAACTCACCCGAAACCCAACTTCCTAGTATCAAAATGACCAAACATCAAAACCCATAAATTCACCTACATGAACTCACAAAATGACCACTAGATTCCAAAATAATATTTTCAAGCTCAAACAAATCAACAACATCACCACCAAACATCCACTTCCACTCACTATAAAACCAACGGGAATTACACAAGCTATTTGTGATCCTCAATGGCGTGAAGCAATGTTGGCTAAGATCAATGTCTTTGTTCGTAATGGGACTTGGGAACTAATACTTTTTTATCAATCTTTAAATGTTGTAAGTTGCAAATGGATTTATCGGATAAAAAGACATGCGGGCGGTAGTATTGAGAGGTACAAGGCACGTCTTGTGGCCAAAAGTTTTCACCAACAACTGGGCCTTGATTACATCGATACATTTAGCTCGGTCATCAAACCAAATACTATTCGGATGGTCTTATCATTGGCTCTAATACGTGGGTGGACATTGAGACAAATGGACGTCAACAATGCCTTCTTCCAAGGAACTCTCTAGGATGAGGTTTACATGTCGCAATCGTCCGATTTTACAGACCCAGAAAAACCAACACACATTTGCGAACTTCGCAAAGTCATATATGGGTTAAAGCAGGCTCCACGAGCTTAGTACAATGAGCTAAGTTCATTCATCCTCACAAATTCATTTGTCAATTCAAAGAATGACAGTTCACTGTTCATTTACTTTCATGGTAGCATTCAAGCCTATTTTCTAGTGTACGTAGATGACCTCATTATCACAGGAAGTGACCAGAATTTGTTTTGGACTTCATCACCGCTCTTTCTAATTGGTTCTCAATTAAAGACTTGGGGCCACTAAATTTCTTTTTGGGAATTGAAGTCATTCCTACAAAGACTGGATTACTTCTTTCTCAACATAAATACATAAGAAAGCTACTTGAACGCTTCAAAATGGGAGACGCAAAAGAGGTAGGGACACCATTAGCCACGGATTAGTCTCTTTTGGTCCATTACAAAGAACCACTAGCTGATGCTATAGAATTTCACAGCCTCATTGGCGCATTTCAATACCTAAACATTACTCGCCCGGACCTTGGTTTTGCGGTAAACAAGCTATCTCAATTCATGCATAAGTCGACCATAACCCATTGGACAGTCGCAAAATGGCTCTTACGCTATCTTAAGGGAACATTATTCCATGGGTTGCGCTTGAGACGCAACACAAAACCTGTGCTTCATGCCTACACCGACGCAGATTGGGCAGGAAACATTGATGGTCACACATCTACTTCTGGTTTTGTTATTTATATTGGGGCCAATCCTATCTCCTAGCGTTCTCGGAAGCAACGATCGATTGCATGATCATCTACTGAAGTAGAATACCGAGCCATTGCCATGGCCTCAGTGGAACTCTTTTGGGTAAAATCTTTGCTTCAAGAACTTGGCATTCACATAGACATGGCACCAAGCTTGTATTGCAACAACATAGGTGCCACTTATGTTTGTGCAAATCCCATCTTCCATTCTCAAATGAAACACATTGAGATAGATTACTATTTTGTTCGGGAACTTGTTATAGCCAGCAAGATGCCAGTCTCCCATATTTCCACCCATGATCAACTTGCCGATATTCTCACAAACTGTTATTAAGGCAGCAGACAATACAATTAAGAGACAAGATGGGCGTTTCCGATGGAACGTCCATCTTGTGGCGTTTCCGATGGAACGTCCATCTTGTGGGGGCATGTTCAAATTAGCTTATCAATTATAGATGAGTTGGTATTCCTTGATTTTTGCAATTATAAATGAGTTGGCATTCCTTGATTTTTACTCTGCTAAAGATTATATTTTTTCTTCTCTTTATAAACGTGTACAATCTATAAATGTACAGTAATGAAAATCATTCACAAACGTTAAGCTTTTATGTAAATGAAGTCACATTAATAGCTAAGGCAAAATTTGGAGTCCGACATTAAAAAAGTACCCAAGCATAGAGAAAAACTCATATTGAACATGGGGAAATTTCAAGCAGATCCTCAAGTGGACTCAGTTTTGCGAATTACCCTCTAAACTTGAGTTTGTCTCGAATTAGCTCGTGTGCTGGACAAATGCGTATGAAAAAAGCCATACTGATGGAAAAAAGTTGTCGGCGATGGCACACGTGCACCGTTTTGTGCCAGTTGCGAAAGGCATTTTCTGTCATAAAATAATGATTAAGCTCATTTAAAGTGGTGGGGGGTAGGAGCCCCTCCCGCCCTATTCTTATGAGAGCCAGATGTTACTTGCTAGACATCTTAATGAGCCACAAAAGTTAGCACGACTTACACGTACAAATACATATTCATACACGCACATCCAATCTAATCACCTAAGCACACTAAATGTACAACATATTTATGCTTTTGTGATAAGTTCCATTCATGGTCGGACCAACCTGTGGTCCTAGAGAATAAAAGCTGATTGGCCCATGATCCTAAATGCAACCTCCTGCCCCGCTCTACCCCATATCCATTTTATCTCTAATCTTTTTATTAGATCTTCAAATCAAACACATTTTGGATCGGCTAGTTCTACTAGTTGAATGCTGTCCTTTTGCTTAATTTCTTAAACTTTGGACTAAAAGATTGCTCTCTACCGCAGGACTATACGTGTTGAAAGCTTCATGCCACCGGTCCCATCCATGTTCTTCGATTCAACATATGAAAGAATCTAATCGAATTGGCCATACTACTCATGTTTGCAATTGATTTACCCAAGGGATGGTTTTCAATGAAAAATAGGGATCTCTGTCTTATTTGAACCCAAAACAAGATGTGGACAAGCAATGTCTATCAATGCGAGGTTGTCAAGATTTGAGTCCTCTTATTCAATGTGGTAATCATGAAGCTTGGTCCTATAAAGGCGGGATCAAACATGGCCAATATTTTGCCAAAGGGACAAGTGCATTTGAAAAACCGAAATCTTGACATTAAACTGTAATTAAGTCCAAAAATTTTTAAAAAATGCAATTAAGTCCTGAAACTTATCAAGTTGACCAAATCAAGTCATTGTTTTGATTGCACTTTTGAAAAGTTTATGTCTCGATTATACTTTCGTGTCAAATTTTAGGATTAGATTGCATTTTTTGAAAATTTTAAGATTTGATTACACCTTCGTGATAAATTTTAAGATTTGATTATACTTTTTGAAAATTTTAATAGTCAATTGCGTTAGGACATTCAGTACATTTATCCCTTTTCCTAAAACATGCTGAATGTTTCGGGAGTTCTTAGCAAGTTGAAGCGAAATGGGCCTAATTCCCTAAAAAACCTCAAATTTCAGGTTCAATCCTAAATACACCTTGAACTTTTTTTGTCTGAAAATTTTTTTTTAACTTTTAATTTTGTCCTAAATCTATCTAGTTAACTTTTTGTCTAACAATCACCCTTAATCGTTCGACGTGTACAATTTTTCCTTCATATTCCCCCCACGTCATTTTTTCTTTTTCTCTATTTTTTTTCTCTTTTCTCCCTTCTACGCCTGAGCTACTACTCACTGTTGATGCGCACGGACTCCTCCGCCACAGCTTCGCCGGCTCTCACCAATCGCCACCCGGACCTCCGGGCTGCGCCACAACCTCCGACGATCCCTCCGACCTTAGCTCCTTGTCACCGTAAGGGTGTCGCGGTGGCATTTGCGACGCAGATTCAAAGGTTGCGAAGCCATGGCCGACCGAGATCCGAGGTCAACGCAGCAGTCGCGACCTCAATCAGAGGGTCTCCATGTCTAAATGGCGGCCTCGGCGAGGTTGCCCTGGCGTCGGCGGCCTCGATCCCTCGTCGTGACACAATGGGTGACCTCGAGTCGAGGCGCAAGTCGCAGTGGCGTGCCTTTGTGCGAGGCAGAGATTTAAACGGCAAGGGGACAGAGCACAGCGACCACTCCGGAGGCAGGTGGGTTTGTAGTGGTGTTGGAGGAGGCTAGGTGACTCACCTGGGATCTTGGCGGCGGTGGGGCTTCGGCGGCGGAGCAGGTGTCGGATATGTGCGTTATTAGCTAGGGTTTGGATGGAAATGGGTGTGTGAAATGGAGCTCGACCACATTGAATCTGCCACGATCAACCACGAGTCTATCGCAATCGACTCGGCCGTGACTCGCGACTCAAGTCTTCTTCCTCGGCTATCTCCGCATCGACCTGGTCATGCGCAGAGGCTGTTACGCCGGCTTCGCGAACGGCTTCGCGTTGAGCTTCTCCACGGCGGTCTTGCTCGCAGCAGATGTCACTGCATAACCGACGAGAAAGAAGAGCTGTTGAGGCCCCTCACTGTTCATCGTCTTCTTCGTGGAATGTCACCTTCACGGTTTTGATTTTTGTGTGATTCTTCAACTTGTAAGTTAGGATGGTGATTTTGCTAGGCTCTCCTTGTTGAAGAGTTCTTTCATTTCTTGAATTTTTGTTGCGCGCGGAGAATTAAAAAGAAGAACAACATGTGGAGGTTTTGATTAGAGGACTGGAAATGGGGCGATCCTTCATCAGGTCCAGTGGATGAACTGGAGCTCTGCTCACTGTTCATTGGGAAAGAAGAAAAATAGATGAAAATAAAGGTGACGTGGACCGACATGTGGAAGGAAATGAAAGAAAAATGCACACGTGGAAATGCCACGTCGCACAATTAATTGGACGGTAAATTAATTAATTGGGTAGATTTGGGACAAAATTAAAAATTGAGAATTTTTTTTAGATAAAAAAAATTTAGGATATTTTTGGGATTAAACTTGAAATTTGGGGGTTTTTAGGGAATTAGATAAAGGGAAACGATAGAAAACTCTCGACAATTCCAAGTTCCTGTAAGGAGAGAAGAGGGCCTCACGGAGACATACATTACCTTTTTTTTTTTTTTGGTCAATGACATAAATTACTTGAACCTGCAAAATCTGCCCACCATTAAAGTTTTTAGGGGCCTTTTCAAGTCTTCGTGGACCACGGGCAAGCATTTAAATTTTGTGTACGGCCATCATCGTAACCCTCACCAGATCGCCGCTCTTCTTAACTGTCCTCATCAGTTAGATTCAGCCCCACCTTTTTTTTTTCCCACGAAATTTATAGAACTTATAATCAATAGAGTTATGTGAAAACTTTGATAGACGTTTTCGACTCTTGACGTTTCTTTCGAACGGCTATTTTCTGTGTGATTTTGTGAATCGATTTGGTCAACCTTTGTTTTTTGTAGCCCAAGACGTCTCTTCAATAGATTATGTCACGGCCATAGACCGTCCTCGGAAAAAAAAAGTTGTAACGTTGGGCTAAGCGTGCGGTCTCGGACCGCATGATTAATATAATCGAACTCTCCATCCTGAGCTAATATCATGTTATAAGCAATGTTGGGTGATTTGAGATTAGAATTTTTCTTATGGTTTGGTGGTTAGATAGAAGGATATGCCAAATTTTGTAACTGTGGTGGGCTTCTAGCATAGTCCGATGGTCGCATGTCCACATGCTTTTGCCTACCAAGGTCGAGGTCTTTCTAGCTTCATAGTAGTACGTTAGCGTGCATAGCTTTGACTAATTTTCGATTTGGGATTACTTTAGTACCATAAAATACAGTTAATTTGACCATGTTTTGCCGCTGTGCTCTCATCCATGACCTAATGCCTCCCCAACTAAAAAAAGAACAATCTTGAAACATGGACCCGCCACATATTTAACATTTTCAACGATCTTGAAACAAGCACTCAGCAAATAATAGAACATTACCTGCGGCTGAAATTAAGTACGTGGTTTGCTACAAACCAAATCCTTTCGATCACCACATTTTATATGGTCTTATCAAGGGTTGCCTCCAAAAACACTTCTTAATCATATTTATCAAGAAAATCGACGTTTTTAATGTTTTGATCGTACATAATACAAAGAAAGATCGTATCTTAAAAATTACCGACTTTCTTTAAATGGGTATTTAGTCGGTGCTCTTGAAAGCTCGTTAACAAAAAAACCCATTTTAAAAAAAGAAGGGATCGCTCCATTTATGAGTTCTCTCTGACAAAGTTCACGGGGTCTTAGTCAACTTTTATTTTTATTTTTATATTTGCATATAAATGAGGGTGCAAGTCAAGTGAACAACAAACTCCACCGACGCTTGCAAACGAATAACCTCAAAATAATCCGCAAATTGCTATGAGCCAAGAAACTACTGAGAAAGACTAGGGCTCCTCCTCATTCAAACTCCAAACCCTATCGTCTTGCGCTCGCCATTTCTTTATACCATCACCAGCTTCGTTTTCGGATCTTGAATTTCGACAATTCCCTAGTTCCTGCCCCGGGAAGTAGAAAGGAATGAAGCAAAGCCAAGAGGCCCGTCAGCTCAAAACAATGCCGGGCAACATCGACCACCATGAACAGCCTCCTCAGAAGTCACTCCAGATCAAGCAAGAAGACAAGTTCTTCCCCAAGCTCCTGTCAAAAGAGAGCTCGAGGGTGAACTCGTCTTCAAGAATGTTCTACTATGGAGGAGCCCCGCGTGCGGTGCCGTTCCAGTGGGAGTCGCAGCCTGGGACCCCGATTCGCGACTTCGCGTCGTTGGACGCCGGCTCATCCTTGCCTCCTCTCACGCCGCCTCCCTCGTATTACTCGAAGTTGAAGTCGAGGAGGTTCATGCAAAGCAAGAACATCGACGGTCATTCCAAGCCCAAGAAGGTTTCATCGAAGAGCAACATATTTCCGAAGATCAATCCTAACACGAAGAAGCCGCACCACGTGTCGCAGCCGTCGTCGGGATCATCCACGTCTTCCTCATCCGCGTGGTCAAGGACATCATTTTCTTCGCCATCAGTGGCCTCAGCTTCTTCGACGGAGTCCAAGCTTAACAGGCGAGACTCGTCTTGCGCTAGGTCCTCTCCGGTGCATTTCGGGTTGGAGGACGCGAACAACAACGACAATGAAGAAGAAGAAGAACATGAAGGAGATATGTTCGAATTCCCCGTTTCGAAGTTGAGATTAGGTGCGAGAAGAACGTTTCTACTGAAGCTCCGAAGTTGCTATCCAGTGACTAACATAAAGAGTACCTTCTTCTCCATTATTGGACATGGTTCAGGTCAAGGCGGTGTATAGAGCCAGAGATTTTCCTTTTTTTTTTTATTCATTTATCAAGGTTCTGGTTCATCTTGCAGCCATGTATTGGATGATTGAAACCGCTTGTTTCGCGCTGTATTCCCTTTTCTTGTTTGATCTTCGACATAATGGGCTTCTTCGATGTCTAGTTTCATGTGCTGCACAGTCCACTGGAATTGGAGTTAGATTTCCGTTTCTTTTTGTTTTAAATAAAGAATCGATCATTATTATAATGGTCATTATTTTTGCGTTCTTTATGACATACTTTGATGGGCCAGCTTGGTCAAGCCACTCTCTCCTTTAACCCTCCAGTCACCTCAATTCACGTGCACATGAACCCACTAACGATTTAAAAGGCCCAATACGGATTAGGTAAATTTTGGACAAGATGGTTAATAGCATTGTTGGCCTTGGTCCAACCCTATCATGACCCCACGACATGAAGGCCCAATTTATACACATTTGTACGGTCAGTCAATCAGTCTGTCGAAATGAGGTACATGTCTGCCAGTCGATTTACCGACTTGTGCGAAGTACAAGCAAACCTGCAGGAAGCTAGATTTCTCCTCTTGTCATCCTGGCACGGAAGGTTACTATACATGCCAACCTGAAAATAGCTCATTGAAGTTGACGTGGTGTTTATTTTCACCGCTCTAGAGACCCAATGTTCTCTACATATTTTTTTCTTTCTTGAAAAGAGGGAATAACGAGAGAACATAAAGACAAGCCTCCACCATATTGAGAAGTGCTTTTCCCATGTTTTCCCTTTGAGCCTTAAGGTCTTGCTCAGGACCAAAATCGATCATTATTATAGTGGTCGTTATTTTTGCGCTCTTTATGACATAATTTGATGGGCGAGCTTTGGTCAAGCCACTCTCTGCTTTAACCCTCCAATCACCTCAATTCACGTGCAGATGACCCCACTAATGATTTAAAAGGCCCAATACGGATTAGATAGATTTTGGACAAGATTGTTAATAGCATTGTTGGTCTTGGTCCTACCCTATCATGACCCCACGACATAAAGGCCCAATTTATACACATTTATATGATCTGTCAATCATGTTTAAAATCAAGTAAAGAGGGAATGCAATCCGTTTTTGGCCCAATGAAGAAGCTTTCACGCCATCAAAAGCCAGCAGCACATCAAAGACCCATCAAGGGGGAAACATATTAACATCGTTTACATAGTAGCATAGTGCTCAAAGAAGATAGTGGGTTGAGGGCACATCTCCTTGTAGGTGTGACAAGCCGCGCGATAAGCATATTCGTTGGCTTCTCGACGAACATGAACCACCTTGAAGGAGTCAAAAGAGGACGCTTCCAAGGTTAATCTTCTCGAAAATCGGCAGACACAGGCAGTCCCATCGACCATTATCATGTTCCACACCACTTGCGACAAGTTTAGCATCAGTTTCCCCAGCTACTTCCTTTCAATGCATCTGCTGAGCAAGTCTAGCCCTCTCTAAAGCAGCAGAACTCTCACCCACCTCCGCCACCAGTGAGTCTCCCCTAGTGATGAGCCACAACTCCCAAACCAGCATGTAGTGCTGCACCATTACCGTTAAGCATCGCAGGTAATCTTGATTTCTCCGCGGTCTGGTGGTTCCCAATCAAAGAATTCCATCTCATTTCCAGATTCCTCCTCATCAACTGCTGACACACCAAATTTACAATTCTTTAGCCCTTATACACGCCCAAAGCTGCAAAAGTCCTTCGAACTGCCTCCTGAAGAACAGGACTTTCCAAGTTAAATACAGCTAGACATCTCATTTTCTATACAGAAGCTACTCAAGTCTGCCGTCATTCTTGAGATCATTTATCACCCCTTCAGGAGGTCTAAGTTCTCTGATCGATTTGAAGGTAGATATTTGCCTCCACAAACCTCGTACCCAAACAGCAAACCAAACACATTTGGTTCACTCACAAAGTAGCAAGAACTGTTCAGTGGGGTCTTCCTGATTACGGAAAGAGCATTCAGCACTAAACTTTACTCTTGTCCTGAACAAGTTGACATTAGTGAACACAACGGTAACGCACATCTTCCAGAGGAGGTGCCTCTATTTGGGTGGGCAACCAATGTTCCAGGTAAACTGATTTATAGATGATGTGCGAGCTCAAAGGTCCTCTAAAGAATGTTTTTCCTCAACTGACTTGATCACCTGATAAGCAGACTTAACAGTTGTTTTCCCACTCTTCTCAGCAGGCCAAACTAGTCTGTCTCCTTCTCCAAACAAAGGCAATGGGATGTCAAGGATGGTTCTCTTCTCAGCAACGCTTATCATGTCTTCGGTAGGAGTCAAATTCCAATTCCCAGTATCTTGGTCAATGAAAGACTTTGACCCTCAACTCTTCATCAACCTCTGCATAGTCCCCTGTCATCAATTTATTACCGACCACCCCTGAGTTCCATTTGTCTTTCCACACCTCGATGTCTTCGCCAATGACGACCTGCCATAAAGCATGTTACTACAGTTTTTGTTTCCTTTCCACTATGCTAGACCCACCTCCATGAGGCTCTAGCACCCTTTCTAACACTGAAAAAGTGTGAGAATACAGGACAGGGTCTCTTAAGCTTGATTTTTTATGCTCCTACTGTCCACAGCTTGTTAAGAAAACACGACAAATAATCAGATATAAGAATGAAGAGATAAAGGGATAAAGGATCGCCCTGCCTTATGCCTCTAGAAAGATGAATGATACTAGTTTCCTGGCCATTTATAACAGTTCTATAGCTTACGGATCTAAACAAGACTTAATCCAGTCGATCCATTTAGAACAAAACTTTAATCTCCTAAGAAACTCTTGTAAGTTATCTCATTCCACCTTATGATAAGCTCTGCTCATATCAATTTTGAGTGCACAGAGCTACTAAGAACCTGTTTTCTTGATTTTCAAATTGTGGAAAACCTCACGAGCAATGGGAACGTTTTCCTGAATTCGCCTACCATTTAAATTTTGATTTGGATATATAAGAGAAGGCATCAAGGTTTTCTTCAATCCAATAACGAAGACTTTAGAGATAATTATGCATATAAAATTACAGAGGTGTTGAAGCAGTGATAGACGAAAACAGGGTGTTGAAGCAGGAAAACTTGTTATAAAGCATTACCAGAAGTAACGATGACGAAGAGACTGATATGGGAAAGAAAACAAGAAAGGAAAAGACGGAAAGATTGAGAAAGATCAAGAAGCGCAATGGAAATGATGGTGAGAATGGAGACTGATACTGTTGGTGATATACTTGCCAAAGCAATCATGCATGCTCAATTATCTATTAGCATAGATAGGTTCGATTGGGAAAATTGTTCCGGAATAGAGAATGTTGGCTATACACGCGACCTCTCGGTCTAGATAGAGATCATCTCTTCAGTGGTCCAACTCCATTTAGAGAATAAGGCTATTAACGATCGAATTATTCATGGAAATTATATTTGGTTTATCATAATTTTAGAGATTCAAAAAGGGGAAGGAGTTGTTTACTCTCCTCTGCTTTTATTGATATTCGTGTCCAAGTGTCCAATGCTTAGTATTCATTTTTAAAGTTAATTATTAACATATAATCATCACGGCAATACGTTTCTAGAAGATTTACTTTGATATACATTCGTAACTACACGAACACAAGAAAAAAAGCATTCAAAAACCCAAATCCTTATCTCCTTTGGTTAGATGGCCATTAGAAGATGAGAATATGATTAACGTAGTTTATCAAGATTAAGAAATTTTGATGACAACATAGACAACAGTAATTATAATCTACGTTATTTATTTCTTCTTCTTCAAGAAGGAACAAGTACTGGTAAGAGAAACATGGACACGGATGGAAGTGGAAGCTTAAACACAACCACACCATGTGCAGCTTGCAAGCTTTTGAAGAGGAGGTGTGCCCAAAATTGCCCCTTTTCTCCATATTTCTCACCCCAAGAAACCCTCAAGTTCAAATTAGTTCATGCAGTTTTTGGTGCTAGCAACTTCTCCAATATCCTCATGGTAAACCCTATTTCCCCCTTCCTTGTATGTTATCTTCCTCTAAATTTCTATGTAAGACCTAGGGTTTGCTCATAGATATGATTTTGATGTGCAAAGTGATGACATATTCCGTTTTGTCTATACGAGTCATGTTTATGGAAAGTACAGTTTCTTTTGTGCATTCGAAGTAATTATAAAGGTTGAACGGATGTTGTATATTAAAATCCACATCTTTAAACTGATGGCTTTATGGCTCGTGGGAGAAGCACATTGAGCATGACCCGTCTGCCACGCACCACGAAATAACATTGTTCTTCTTTTCCAGTACTGCGTGTGAAATTGAGTCCGACGCTTGAAGACAAGGACAAATATGTGCTTTAATACAAACAAACGGAGAATTTCATGCTAATGATTAACTCGAGTTTACAACATATTTGAATGCTTACACAATGGTGGGAGTGGATTCAGGAGGTACCAGAGAGCCAAAGAGCTGAAGCTGCAAACAGTCTTGTATATGAAGCAAGTTTGAGGGTAAGAGATCCTGTTCATGGAAGCATGGGCGTGATCTGTGCTTTGCAACGCCAAATTCATAGTGTACAGGCCGAGCTCAATGCAGTTAGAGCACAAATATTAAAGTATAGGGATCAAGCAGACATTGTCCCTCCTCCTAATGATGGCTTGCCTTAGCCTATCAACGCTGCTTCAACGATCGCACTGACACTAATGCCGCCATCAACACTGCCTCATCTCCATCCAAGCTCGCCGTCCTCCTCCTCCTCCTCTTCCATGCTCTCACGGCCAAGCCTTCCTTCAGAAAAATAGCATCCATTGATGTTCCTGGTGGAAACATATATATCCTATATTTTCGGTAAGTTTCTAGGACAATAGAAGGCCTTTTTTTTATTTGCCCTTCTGGGTGAGCACGAATATTGGTGGGCTTAGCTTGAGATATCTATAGCCAGCTTAGTTAAGTTTCATTCTCCTTCATATTTTTCCTCCTGTATTTGTCTTCTTATTTAGGTATCAGTCCTCCTCTGTGTGCTTTTTAATTATGCAGTCATACAATGAAAAGTGAAATTTGAAAAAACAGAACCTTACTCACATTCTACCAAATGATTAAATGTCGATGCATCATCAAAAATACGTTTAAAACTCCAAAAAGGAAGAACAATTTTAGAGGACTTGGAGTCTCGGATGCTGATTAACTAGAGAATAAGTGCAGGCATGCATATGCTAACTAATTGCCATCATTTTTATTTGTGAACGACGATAACTAAAAACAATCAAACTTGAAGTGGCGAGACATAAGGGCGCATTAGATAAGAGTACATAAAACAGTATATAAAAGATGAAGTCGTATAGTGAGCCAATCTTTTGTTTTTTATTTATTTATGATATTGTGATATAAGGTCCTGCATTTGAATCGTCAAAGTCCCTCTTTCATCTTTTTATTATTGTTAAGTACGGTCCCGCATCGCTATAGCTGACCCAAGTCAAGCGCCTGTAAAGCGGAAAAAACAGGGCCAGAACTCGAATATAATACCAGGATTTGAACCGTTGAGTTTGAGCGGGGAGTGTCGGGATTTGATTCTTGAGTAGTGCTCACAGAGACCGGTAAATACTTCATCGAAAATCACATTATACGCCGCACTATTGAAACAAATTGCGTGCAACTTGCGAATATTTGTTCCGATCATAGCACCAGTAAGAGTATGAGTTTCAGTGTTCCAGTCTCCCACAAAGAAGAAAGGCTTACACTCTGAACTTATGACCTATGCCATCTCATTGAATCAGTGGTTGTAGGAAAATTTCTTGGGGGTCGACCTTAGTGAAAGTGATGTGACAAATTCGATCGACCCGAGTGAAGAACACCCAATGATTTAAATTTTGCCTTTACTTTGAGAAAGTAATGGGACACATACCATAGCGTTGTATAAGAGGAAACATGTGAGTATTATTTAGTACATGTAGCCTCATTCAAGCTCTTACAACATGGAAAACCAACTTACTCGGTTCTCTAAAATGCATGGTCCCTGCAAATTCCATGAGACCCCCAAACCAAAAATCTCCAAATGCATTCCCCAATACTATACTAGAACCATAAGCGACAAGCAAATTTTATTCCCAGAAAATGAGGATAATTATAGTCTTAGTTGATCTTCCTACAATTCTTCCTGATTTCACCATTTGATCCGGTGAGGGGCTTAATGTCCCCCATCTTGATCATGGCCGCGGTGAAGTCAGAGCTGAAGGTGCTAGGGCTGCTGGCATAAGTCCTCACGAGTGAGTCGGTGGAACCGCCATTGAAGAGCTGCTGGTCGGAGTGAAGCAAACCCCTGTTCTGGAGGAGGTTCTTGTGGTAATTGTTGTCGAATGCGGTGGGAGTCTGCAAGTCGAGAGGGGCCAGATTGTTGTCCCCTGAGCCAGCTGTCCTCGGGCAGTTGGCCTTTCTTGTCTGGGCAAAGGAAGGGTCCAGGTTGGTCTCATTGTAGATCCTGGCTCTGAAGTTTGTGCACCTTGCTTGTCCTATCGTATGTGAACCTGTTTTTACGAATTTGGTGATTTAGTTTTTCTTTTTTTGCCAAGTACGGTCGAAGTAAAGAAGACGTGTTTATAAATGTACATACCAGATAAAGCCACCATGTCTCTAGTCGAGAGGCCAACATTTTGGAAGAAAGAGATGAGGTTGTTGAGGTTTGAGGTTGGAGGAGGAATGCCATTGTTAGCAGCTGCTCGGCTTGCGGTTCTTGCATCTCTCCTCCCGAGTTTCACATTCCAGCTTGGCCCTCCAAGCTGCAAATTTTGACACAATCTTAGTTAGATTCTAGAATATACATTGGCTATGGCAAATTCGTGATCAGTACTTGTATTTAGTAGTGATTTTTCGGAGGGAGGGGAGGGCTTACGATGACGACAGAGTCTCGAGCAGTGATGGCCAACAAGTCGGCACAGGAAACAACGCCAGGGCACACGTTCTCCACAGCGGACTTGATGTTGTCTACGACATCGAATCCTCTGACGGAGTTTTGGTTTGGAGCCGCGGTCTTTTCTCCGGTGAATGTCGACGTGTCATCGAGAAGAATTGATCCGTCGCATCCCTGTGGCAATAGCCGCAAGAGGGGGAAAATGAATTTCTAGGATACGTATGAAGACAATCGAGAGAAAGATAAGTCAACTCAAAAGTCAATTTATTAGAAAAGGTAGCCTAGTTGGTCAGTCGATTAATCAGACGGTGATCTTTGTTGGTAGGATTCTTTCACAGTTCACACCTTGGCTCAACAACACTACAGCTTCATGAGCTGACTAGTTTTCCAATCTTTCTTGATATAGGAAGGACCCGCTTGAACTGAACTTTTTTTTCTCTGGGCAATCGAAAAATTGGACTTTGGTTGCTATTCAAACAAGTAACAAGCTTTCCTAATTATGAGCGGAAGAAAAAATCGACAAGAGGCTTGTTTCCATTCCTGCTAAAAATGCGTCCAACTAAAGAAGTTGACCGTTCTTCGCACTTTGACTGATCCAAAGACACAGGCTTTAAGGCGTCAAAAAGTATGGATGTGTTAGATTCGAGATGTGCTAAACCTGGTGTGAATCTACCACCATCATGATAAGGAAAAGTCTGGACTGATCGCGAAGTTTGCATGGATCATATGGAAATGACATTAGCTTGGCTTATCAGAAAAGTGCATGGTTTCCAAACAAACGCAGTCGTTTCCAGCGCCGTGCACAAACATCCCGAAAGAGACAAGCATGTGATTTCATTCGAACCACAAAAGCAAACGATTGAAGCAAATGCATCTTACCTGACTAGGACATGAAAGAGGTAACTACAGGAAAGAGACTATCAAGATGTAGTGGGACAACTGTGTGGAATGCATATAACACGTGCATACTTGGTAAGCAAGACCAAGACTTAATACTACTGCTTGTGGTTACTTAACATGGTTTCTTTATGTAGGAACGTGGTTACCAAAACTTTATCTAGAGGTTGCACATTGGCGACGACGCTTAAGACCCAAGAACTAAACTCTAAGGACCGAGGCTAATCAGTGGACACGCGAAACGCTTAGGCAACGTATAGATCCCCTGCGAGTAATTGGCTGCATTTTAAAAATGGTAAAGAACAGAGATTTATAGTATAGTTCTTTAGATGAAAAACAATCAAGAAGAATGCTTATGGTTGATGTACATTAACAAAGCAATCATGGAAGAACAGGCGGAGGAGAGAGGCGCCCATCCGGGCCTCCTTGTTGATGGCCGATTGCACTTGGGATTTGATGGTGGCGTAGACGTTGGGACACGTTTTCGAGTAAAAATCGGTGGAGAGTTGAGCATCGGACCTCCCCATGAGGAGGAGCAAGATGCAAGACAAAGTCAAGATGGCCACAGAACATAGTGATGGTGAAGAAAACGCCATTGGCAATGTCACAAGACTAGGTAGAGAACTGACCGATTTTGCGTGGAAGACGGTGTGTGCATCGGGGTTTATATAGTAGAGGCTCCAGATATGGAATGGGGTCCGCAGGTCACCTAACACGTAGACTCTCTTACGAGTGCATGGCTGGCCATCTTTGTGCTTCTAAAAAGTGTTAGAAAAATGTGAACAAAATGACAAGCCGAGGACATGGATTGGAAGTGTGTTGAGACGCGGTTTTCTTTGAAAACGAGGGTCAATTCGAGAGATTAAATGTTGGGAAGACTTTGAGGGAGGGAGATGATGGAGATGGGTTGGATTCGGATTTGTCAAAAGGAGGTGGCTACAAGTTTGGTGGGTGAAAATGTCAAAGATAAACCGGCACGGATACACAACAAGCGATGTGTCTCCTTCTTTTATGTATATACAAAGCTAGAGCTAGACAGACCCATAAGACTGTCGTTCAATTAGAAAGGCAAACTTGACTTTCCCCTCCTCATCGAGAAGCACAGGTTTTCCATCTGACAAGACCATGGCTGCTATGTATAAGTGGACCCCCATCAATGGAAGAGTTCTCGATGATCGTTACTGTATTAAGAAGCGTTTAAACGGGTGTTCGAAGAGTTTTTTTAACTAACGACACACACCCGTTAATGAAGAGACATGGTGAGATGCGATCGGATGTTTGGACCAATTAGACCCGTACACTATTGATGAATTTCTTCGAATGGCTAATGTAATCTCGACATTGTCCTTTTTCTTGCTACCATTACGGCCCCCACGATTTCACTGTTCTTACGAGAGTGAGATGGCTCTTCTTATGTACCGACAGTGATAATGTCATTCGTTCCCCGCAGAAACAAGTACAAAAGCCAAACGAAACAAAAACAAAAGAGAGAAAAGCGAAAGAGAGAGAAGGCAATATAAGGTTGGTGCATGTCTGAATCTGAACAACTATGAGTTGATAGCGATAGCCTCGTCCCAACGGCTGACTAATTCAAACTCTGTAGCGATATCTTTGTCCGTATGCTTTCTTTTTTCTTTGTCGTTGTTTGTTCGTGGGGGTGTGCGTTAGGCAGGCGCTATGTGCACCCCTTGTCCTGCGAGAAGTCTTCATTGAGTTTCGATGGGTCGAGTTTTCCAATAACCGTCGATATTGAGCTAGATCGATGGAGCCTTTGTAAGAATTTCCTAATGTGGACTTCATTAATTGAAATTAACTGAATTAATTTAATTTAATAAAGGTGAGATATATGAATTCTTAATAAGTCTAATATGGGGCTGACTGGTGTGGGCCGAGTACGGCCCGGCCTGTAATGAAAGGGCCCGTGGTCGAAGACTCTATAAATAGCGCTCAAGTCCCTCCCATAACCTGATGATGCACAATTTGACTCACATATGGATTCAGAGAGAACTTTCTTCTCGTGAGTGACAATCTCATTAGGCCAGTGTTCTAACGAAGGGATAAGGGAGAAGCACTTGAGTTCGTGTTCGGAAACCGTCGCAAATTCTGTGCCAAGTTCGATGGATTTCAACCAGGTACGCGAATCGTTCATTACTCTCATTTAACGTGTTTCGATTTCTGATTATGAAGATCTTGGGAGTGCCATTTTCGTGGCCATCATTTAGTATCAGAGCAATCCATATATTAGAATCGAAACATGCAGATTAAGATCATTTTCGTTACGTTCGAAAGGGTTTTTACTCATTTTCGAAATTTTTTGTCGGATAAATGTAAAATTTTATTGCATATTCGGAATCTACTGGTTGAGACGAGAAGATTGATGGGCGGCACGTTACCGGACAAGGCCGGACGCGCCCTCACGCGCCGACACGTGCCGTAGGCGCGGCGGCGCGTGATGGCCACGTGCAGCCTTGCCGAACCGGCGCGTCGCTACGCCAAAAACCGCTGTTGACGTCATCTATGATGTCATCGAGGCGCGGATTTGGACCTGACCCGGATCCTGACCCGACCTGATGACTTGACCCGATCCGACCCGTATCATGACCCGACCCGGTGACTTGACCTGACCCTACCCGGAAGTTGACCCAATCGGTTGGACCGGTCTGTTGACCGTTGACCAGTCAACTAGTCGGACCGGCTGTGTTGACCGGTTTGACCGGTTTGACACACGCGCACACGCCGAACCTTTCGGCGGTGCGTGAGGGCGCGTCCAATATCCGTTTTGAACGATCTTAGTACCGACACGCTCGTATTGAAATTCTCTACAATGTGGTATATTTATTTTATATTTTTGAAGCTTTTAATAATATGAAAATACGTATAGAACCCTATATACACGTATTTTTAGAATATTTTTACGTATTTTCTTGTAATTCTCTATGGTTTCGAAAATACATATGGTAGCTCACATAAATATCATCACATAAGGATTGTGTAGAGTTACATTCATTGTCTATCAATGAATGTAACAGTATAATTAGCATGATATGTAATTTCAAAGACATACGCCCCTGTCTTTACGTCTGGCATTACATATATATAGTGAATGTGATACATAAAATTCATATCCCTGGTATGAGAGATTTTCAAGGATTCAGTTGGGTAGTGACCACCAAAGTGGCACACTTGACTGGGTTTGAGAAATATCGGTCTCATATTGTGGTGGGATGTCTCATGTTCTATTACGTGATTATACTCCCAAAGGAGGTGATCTTGTATTGGTTCATGAGGGGTACATGTATAGCATATGCTTGAGAAATGACTGATCTTAGTGGTTCATACACCCAAAGGTGGTGATTTCATGAAAGATTAGTACATGTTCTCATGGCCGCTATCATGTAGAGAGTATACAACTGCATGTCATATTTTCTGCCCAAAGGTGATTATGTGATGATGTATGTAACTCTCTGGATAAGTATTCACATGATGCTAATTGTATTGTTTGTTTGTTTGTTTTTCCAGTCACCTTTTCTGTAAACGGCAATTCCATTTCCATTGAGGTCATTACTGGGTTAAACTTTAAGAAATGGAAAGAGGATTTTCTATTTGGAATGGAGCTGGCAGATGTTCATATTATTCTTACAAAGGATAAGCCGGCAAATATTACGGCCACCAGTACTGAAACTAAGAAAACGGACTATACTACCTGGGAAAAGAGCAATCGGATTTGCTTATTGACAATGAAGAAATCCATTCAAGAACACTTGAAAAGTGGTTTGCCAGCTGACTGTACTGCTAAGGAAATGATGGCAGCTTTAGAGGCTAGAAACCGCATTTCATCTAATGCTGAGGTTGGTACACTTATTCAAAAACTCTTCAATATGAAATATGATGGTACTGCTGGAGTTAGAGATTATGTCCTTAGGATGGTAGACCTAAAGACGAAGCTTCAAGCTTTTAATGTTTCCATTCTTGATGTTTGCATTGTGCATCAAGCCCTAAACACCCTTTCACCTGATTTTGGGATTATAAAGACAAATTACAATTCCCAAGATAAAACTTGGTCAGTTAATGACTTGATAGCAAGGGTGGTGGCGGCAGAGAAAGAGAAACTTAAGAAGGAAAAATGGCATCTAGCCTTATATGTTTCTGGTTCCCACAAAAGGAAGGAAAATAAGTCCAGAAATCGTACTCATAAAGGAACTCATGACACTACCGGTCAATCTGACAATATGGGTAAAAAAAAAAACATCTTTCAAAAGGAATGGTGACCACTGTTTTTTTTGTAAGAAGAAAGGTCACATAAAGAAGGACTGTGGAAAATTTAAAACTTGGTTATCCAAACGTGAGCCTACAGGTAATGATTCTTTGGCACTTGTTTGTAAATCCAACCTATCAGAAACACCATCCAATTCTTGGTGGCTCGATAGCGGTGCAACTAATCATGTTGCGTTTACCATACATGAATTCATAAACCAGAGGAAGCCAAATCAGGATGAGTCAAAACTCACTGTGAGAAACAATGAGAAAGCCGATGTTGTGTTTGTGGGAGATGTTATCCTGATTCTAGACTCTGGTTTTAGACTAATATTGAAAGACACTTTTTATGTACCTTCCTTTAGGCGAAACTTAGTTTCCATATCGTGTTTGGACATGTATGGTTACTCTTTTGAAATCAAGAACAATGTTATTTCTTTGTTTCTTAATTCAAATAAGGTTGGGTACTGTTATATGTCCAACGGATTGTACAGATTGTGTTTGTCTCCTAATGACATATACGTCGCTTATACGGCTGAAAATGTTGTTTCCAAGATATTACTACCTAAAGAACAGTCTTATACATTGTGGCATAAACGACTTGGTCATATCTCTAAGAATAGAATAGAAAGGTTGATAAAGACTAACATCTTACCTACTCTTAAAAATGTTGATAAGGAAGAAAACTGCAGTCCGAAGTTCTGACCTGTTAGAGGTCATTCACACTGACATAAGTGGACCCCATACGACAACTTTGTGTAGAAATTTTTATTTTATCATATTTATTGATGACTATTCTCTATATGGATATCTGTACTTGATTAAAGAAAAGTCTGAGTCTCTTGACAAGTTCAAGATTTTTCGAACTGAAGTCGAGAAACAATTGGGAAAGGCCATAAAAGTTATTAGATCTGACCGAGGTGGAGAGTATTATGGCAAACATGGCGATGCCGGACAGCTTAAGGGGCAATTTGCCAAATATTTAGAGGATTCTGGGATAGTGGCTCAGTTTACTATGCCTGGGAGTCCTGAGCAAAATGGTGTAGCCGAAAGGCGCAATCGCACCCTTATGGAAATGGTGAGGAGTATGATTAATAGGACAAATTTACCTGGTTTTCTATGGGGTGAAGCTTTGAAAACAGCTTTGTACATTCTGAATCGTGTACTTACTAAAACTGTTCCATTGACTCCTTTTGAGTTATGGACTGGACGTAAGCTTAACTTAAACCATCTTAAGGTTTGGGGATGTCCTGCAGAAGTGAAGTTGTATAATCCAACATTAAGTAAGTTAGACTCTAGAACCACTCGGTGTTACTTTGTATCTTACTCGAAACACTTGAAGAGATATAGATTTTATAATCCCAATGGAGGCACAAGAATTGTGGAATCGCAAACAACAAAGTCTGTGGAGTTTGATGTGGTCAAAGAAAGTAGCTGCTCACAGACTATTGAGGATAATAGTACGGTGGGTAATGTTGTATCTTTATCTCCTCCCATACAGATAATTGTGGAGACTCTCACACCACAGACCAAACCTATTAAGGCTCGGGATCTTGTTATAGAAACAGCTCCTAATGAAATTCCTCAAGGCTCTCAGGTGCAGGATGTGGTTGTTGCTGTTCTAGTAAGGAGATCCATTAGGGAAAAACGATCAGCTATACCACCGGACTATTTAGTCTATATAGGAGAGCTAGACTATGATATCGACTCTGTGGCTGATCTAGTGACTTATACGAAAACTATTTCTTGTCCTCAGTCAGAACTGTAGTTGGATGCAATGAGAGATGAAATACAGTCTATGAAGCATAATGGTGTTTGGGAACATGTTGAATTACCTGCAAATCATAGACCCATTGGCTGCAAATGGGTATATAAGACTAAAATGGACTCCAAAGGAAAGATTGAGAAGTTTAAAGTCAGACTGATAACCAAGGGTTTCACTCAGAAAGAAGGAGTAGACTATGAATCAACTTTTTCTCCAGTTTCTTCAAAAGATTCTTTCAGAGTAATCATGGCATTGGTAGCTCATTTCGTTATGGAGTTACACCAGATGGATGTTAAAACTGCTTTTCTCAATGGAGACCTTAATGAAAAAGTCTATATGATGTAACCCGAAGGTTTTGCGGCAGATGATTCAGGTACGCTTGTATGTAGATTGAAAAAGTCTATTTATGATCTCGAGCAAGCTTCTAGACAATGGTATTTGAAGTTTCATAGTATTGTCACTTCATTTGGTTTTATTGATAACAAAGTAGATCAGTGTATATACTGCAAGGTCAGTGGGAGGAAATTCATTTTTCTTATACTCTATGTGGATGATATCCTGCTTGCTAACAGTGACATTGGTTTACTGCATGACACAAATAAGATATTGTCAAAGAACTTTGATATGAAGGACCTTGGTTAGGCGTCTTTTGTCCTTGGCATTGAGATTCATAGGAATCGTTCTCGCCGACAGTTGGGTTTATCTCAGAGGGCATATGTTGATCGTATCTTAGAAAGATTCAACATGCAGCAATGTAAGCCAGGAATTGCTCCTGTCAATAAGGGTAATAAGTTGAGTCTGTCGTAATATCCTCATTCAGATTTTGAGAAAGCGCAAATGAAGAATGTACCTTATGTTAGTGCACTTGGGAGTATCATGTATGCTCAAGTATGTACTAGACCAGATATTGCTTTTGCAACATGACTTCTAGGCAGATATCAGTCAAATTCAAGATACGATCATTGGGTTGCTGCTAAGAAGGTTTTGAGGTACTTAAAGAGGACAAAAGACTATATACTGATTTACAAACATGTTCAGGACCTACAGCTGGTTGGGTATTCGAATTCAGACTTTGCTGGCTGTCAGGATGAAAAGAAGTCGACAACAGGTTACATCTTTAAGTTGGCAGGAGGTGCAGTATCATGGAAAAGTGAGAAACAGAAATCAATGACATCTTCTACCATGCAAGCGGAGTTTGTAGCATGCTTTTCGGCTACTGCTCAGGCAATTTGGCTCTGGAACTTCATTAAAGAGTTGACCGTATTTGATTTTGTAGATAGGCCCATACAGTTGGATTATGACAATAACTCTACAATGTTGTTTGTTAACAACAATAGAGGTCTCAAGGGGTCTAAGCATATGGAGGTCAAGTACCTAACTATAAAGGAAAAGGTTCAGACTAGTGACATTGCTGTAGAGCATATTTCAACAGATGATATGATTGCAGATCCGCTAACTAAAGGCTTTTACCCCTGTGTATTTGATCGATATGTCATGAACATGGGCTTAGGAGTATCATGGGATATTGTTAATTAGTGGGAGCTATTTTAGTTTTATGTTGCTCTTATGAAGTTTGTATATAATTTTATTACATTTTGTAATATTTGAATATGTATCAACTCTTTGCATTCAATGAAGTATTTGTGAATATAGATTTATCGAGTTGAGTAGACATAATAGATGAAAATCTCGAGGCATTGTGTAAACCTTGAATACAGGCTATGGGGGCATTCTTGGTATTAGCCTTAACGATATGTCTTGTTATACATAAAGTACAGTTAACTATCAAAGTAAGACATATGCAGGTTCGTTGGAATCATGAAGGATATTCTCTAGTGACGCACTAGGTTTTATGACACTTAAGGAGAAAGAATTTAGACTAACAAAATGGATAACACATGAAGTATCACTCATTATGAGGTATTATCCATTTAACACACTACAATATTGAATTCATATCAGTAAAGTTGAAAACACTTGTGACCATGAAAGACTCTGCGTGAGTACATGCAGTTGCCGCCATGATTCGTTGTTCGAGACTTTATGGGATTGGATTGACTATTAAGAATAATCTCTAGACCAATATAAGGGTGCGCACACAGTTCTGTTTCAATTAATATTGCCCAAGTGGGAGAATGTAAGAATTTTTTAATGTGGGCTTCATTAATTGAAATTAATTGAATTAATTTGGTCTAATAAAGGTGAGATATATGGATTCTTAATAAGTTTAATATAGGGCTGGCTAATGTGGGCCGAGTATTGCCCGGCCCGTAATAAGAGGGCCCGTGGTCGAAGACTCTATAAGTAGCGCTCAAGTCCCTCCCATAACCTGATGATGCACAATTTGACTCACATACGGATTCAGAGAGAACTTTCTTCTCGTGAGTGGCAATCTCATTAGGCCAGTGTTCTAACGAAGGGATATGGGAGAAGCACTTGAGTTTATGTTCGGAAACCGTTGCAAATTCCGTGTCAAGTTTGATGGATTCCAAACCAGGTACGCGAATCGCTCATTTCTTTCATTTAACGTGTTTCGATTTCTAATTATGGAGATCATTGGAGTGCCATTTTCGTGGCCATCAGCCTTCACTAGTCAGGACCTCCTCCCATTTCTTCGCAAATCATGGGGTCAATAAAAAATCTCGCTCCGTTGAGATGTCATCCGAGGCAGGATTTTTTGGTAAAAAATTGAACCTACTTTTCTAAGTTCATGTATATGTTTCACTTTGGTCCCTGTATTTGGAGTTTCATTGACCGAGAGAATGATCCATGCCACGGCAACTTGCAGTCACAACACTATGCAAATTGGTTTCCAGTAGATCTGTCTGCCAGTAAAATTTGGTAACAAGTTGATGCGCCCTCGCGATTCGACTTGAGCTCAAGGCACACGCTATTCGAAGGTGGATCCGGGCTGATACTATTGCAACTCGACGTGACTGACCACGTTTATTCAGCTTGTTGAATTGTCATAAACGATACATAAAAGGAGAATTTTTGCGTTTAAGAATTGTAAGTAGGTTCTCAGGTTTCAAAAAGCCCAGGGGAAGCGCCCTGTTCATATTCCCATAGACATTAGCAGAGGAATTCGAAGTGCTCGATTTCAGCGACGCCAGAAGTAGTTATATGTGCATTTAGACAGTGTCACTTTTTAATAGAAAAACTACGTATGAAATGCTTGATCTAATGACTCGTCTTACATAGTGCGGAGGATTACATGGCTCACATGTACTGAATGGTTGTTACTGAGTTGGCATGTAATGAATGGCAGCTATATTTATCTGTCGGCAGGTTTCAGTTTGCTCAACACTGCAAGAACTTAACTTGGTATATTTGTAAGTCCGAAGAGCAGCTTCCAACTCTGCTTCTCTCCTAAAAACAATCTACACTTTTGGGAGTGAAATTAACTACAGGCTGATTGTGTATATTGGACAATTGCTCCGGTCCTTGAGGATATATCTAATGAAAGGATGTCTAATATGCCATTGCACGTCTTAACTGCATAGATATGGTTGGTTACTGTGACTAATAGCTAGTTGCTGTAGGGAAGAGTCTAAATGACTATCCTAAAGTAGTCCATCTCAAAAACTTATTCAGAAGACTCTGCTGCTGCTACCTCCTCCTCTGAAAGCTCAAATGCGTCAATCTCTGCAAAATAAGATTGCTGCTGCTCGATAAAATCTTGCAGGGAATTATTTGGCTTATCTTGTTGACGCAGCCTTGGATGCTGCTTCTGCAATAAATGGTGGTACAGATGATAGCTCAGCGGAATTACCAGAACGCTGAATCTCATAAACATGGAGATATGTAAGGCAGTAAATCGGAGGAAAAGGAACCGAACTTTTGGGAAAAGAAAATGCAGTACAGAAGGATGCGAAGAAAACCATTCAATAAAAGCATGCAAAGTAAGTGCATGTGCTATCGGTTGACCACAATGAATCCGTTTTATATTCCTCAAACTTGCAGCTTAAGCTACAGCAACAGTGCATGCACAGGTCTTCCAAATAAACCTTTCAGTTTGGCTTATTTTCCTTTTCAATTAGACCTTCTGAATGGAGTCCTACAGTTAAACTACTCAACCTCCAAATCAGAGCAGGACATCTTCTGGATGCCAATTCAACAAGCACAAGTGGGAGGTTACTTGACAAGTGAGGACATTTGCTAGAGCAAAACACGACTAAAAAAAAACGGCGAAATTGTTGCAGACACATTCATACCTACCCTATCACTATGCGTAACATCTGACTTGGAGATACCATCACCATCTCTAATTTTGTCAAACTTTTTCCTGCGTACAAAGTGAGAAAAAATAATAACATTATGGGGAAAGCAGATCAGAAAAAGCACGTCACCAATAAAGTCATACTTGAACTCAAAGCACCTCACTGATTGACCACCTCAAGATAAAATTTCTGTCAGATGGGTAAATGGCAAAACTACTAATGCATGCAATGCGCTAAACTACAACTAGCTGTACTTGTGAGGGCACCCAAAATAACTTGAGGATAAAGAACCATGTCAAGAATCTACATACATAATGCCACCCTATGGACTGAACCCCAGAGATCAGAAGAGCAGAGAAAGTCTAGCAATTTCATCAATGTCACGACATGGAAGTCCTCAGAAAGCATATTCAGAAGACAGAGATTGCTCCTGTAGTAAAATAGTCCAATCTCCTCCAATAGCGAGCCAGCAGTCCTTTTACTTTGTTCTTACGGTACTTCATCTATGAAAACCTTATTTTCTAAACACTTAACAGCACAAGGAATTATCATCCCAGTTATTCGGATCGGATCAATCAAGTAAATAACACACCCTACCAAACCAGAGACACCCACAATATTTTGCAACGCGATTCGATTAACCTCCCAACTCAATGCACAGAGAACGGGAACAGCATTCCAGAAAGCATGCACATCACAAATCTAAGACTAGAGGATCTACCCAATACTTTCAATCCGTTCAACCGAAGAGCTGCTCGGGGGCAACTGAAGCGCCTCCTTCACTCCACACTTCCTTTTAGCTTCCGTCTGCCTTCGACGGTAAACATTACAAGGCTCGCCTACCTCTATATCACCATATCCTGGTAAAATAACAAAAAAGGTTGTTGAAGAACCAGCAATTACGAGAGAGAAAGTTCATTCAGGCAGGAATTTGGAAATTGACTCACAATGGGAACGACCAAAGATATTGCTGGATAAAAGACGCAGTAACATTATAAAATTAAAGCAGAACGGAACAACAAGCACCGGCGCACGACAGCATCATCGCAGCGATAGCGCAGCAGCATTTCGCAATCGGAGAGCGCGACTCGTCTGTCTATTCCAAGCAAAAACGAAACCGTCCAAACCAACCGATAGCAAACGATACCGGCGGAAAAGGAAGATTGAACAGCCTAAATCACTAAGCGAAAATCGAATCGAACCACGTGAACCTCGGAAGAGAGCAGAGAAACTACCGACGGCGGAGGAAGATCCCGATCGCGGCCGGGAAAGCGCGAGAGCCAGAGCGGCCGAGCCGGAGCCAGGGTTCCGAGCGCCGCCGCCGCGGCCAGCGCGGGGGCGCCGCGGGGAGCCGGAGGACGCGAGCTCCCGCCGAGGCTTGGCGAGCGAAGAGCGGGACGGCGGAGGAGGAGGAGACTCGCGGAGAGCGTTGGTGCGATCGGACAGGGGCTTCCTCCTCCTTCCGGCGATGGCCTTGCCGCCTCGGCTCATCCGCCTCCCCACCTGAACTTCCATTGTTGCGGCTTGCTCGCCGCGTAGAGATAGAGAGAGAGAGGAAGGGAGTGGGGGAGGAGCGCGAAGCGCGCGCGGGAGAAGACGGCTGCTGCCTTTTTCTTGCGCGGCGAAATCCCGTCCCCCGGTGCTGACGTCACCGTGACCCGTCGGGTCATGGGCTTTGTCTTCTTTCGGGTCGAGGCTTGTGGGCTTGTTGACCAGGTCGTGGCCCATCGTGAGTAATGTTTACTCTTCAACATCTGTTTTTTTAATCTTAAACTAAACTTTTTGGTAGGTAAATAAACTAATAAGAAAACCCAAAGATGATATAAACCTTTTTATCTTCGAAATTGTGTTATGAGGCATGAATAGTAGCGAGTCCGAAGTTTTATCCTTTGGCCAAAATAAGTCAAAAGTACAAGAACTAGCTTTTCGATCCTATCCGAGCTTCTATTTTTTGGAATTCTGTAGCTCCGTAAACATGAGAGATAAATTTACTCGTGGGTATTTTGGAAGTACTTTATTTGCATTCATTGAAATCAATTTGCCAAACGCCGATCTCATTTTGGAAAAGAAAATGGTAAGTTTTTTAATACTTGACATGAAATGATTGACTTGGATGGATGAGAAAGTTTCATTTATGAAGAGAACTTCTCATGAAAATGGACTTTTCGGGACATCTTAAGCTTATTTCCAATCTCCTTAGCAGGAAAAAGAATAATAGAAGTGTCAAAAGTTGTGTACAACACTCACTTTAGTACCAAAAATTTTCGCTGGCTTACTTAAGTGCCAAATTAGAAAAAAAACAATCACTTAAGTATCTCCGGCGAGAAATTCCGGCCAAAAAAATAAGTCATTTTTGTAGTTAAAAATTTAATATGACTTTGAATTTTTTTTTTAAAAAAAATCAGTCAACATGAACTTTCTTGGCTGCTGTCCAACGAAGGAGAAGAGAAAATATTGGCATTTTTTTTCTTCATCTCTCTCCTCCTTTGCGCTCTCTCTCTCTAAGCTCATCTCTGCAAGAATGGCGTCGACCCCACTCCCTCACCTGCATGCCTCCGGTCACTCTTGCTTGAAAAACCCATTTGGTCATCCCCTCTCTCCGAGTTTGACCTCCGTCCATCGTTGCCACCAGCAGAGCGAGCGACGCCGACGGTCGTCCGTGGACAAGAGTTGGCGTCACTCGCGAACCACCCGTATTGTCTCCGGTGAGCTTGGCTGAGAGACCCTGTTTTCACGTCTTCAATTTTTGCTTTTTAAGAGCTCGCCTGTCTGTCTTGAATCTCCGTTCACCCCACTCCCGAAGCTTCAGGCGTGCGTCCCGTACCTCATCAACGTGGCCGGGCGAAGCATCGTCGTCTCGAGAAGATTCCAAAAAAGTTCGTGGAACAGAATTGGTTTTGGGGATTTGACGGAGTAGGAATCGTTTTTTAGGGTATATACACATGCGTCACAAGAACTTAGAAGGAGGGTGGGGGGGCACGGTCTCCACAAACACATTTTTTCATGTGAAAAGGGAAGCAAAAGATCTCAATGTTATCAAGCTCCCGAATCGTCATCCACTCTCAATCGCTGGAATTGCTGTGAACTGTCCTGCTTTACTCTTTGTTCTGTGATTCGAGTACTTAAAGAACTCGGATCCTGCTCGACCCACCATTGCTTGCTCTGATTCTCGGCTTCTTCTTAATTGAGGATCTTCCCTGTCAATCTGACCTTCGTTCACCTCTACCAATAATCGATTCCAGAAGAGTGCGATGTGCTCTCTGTTTTACTCTGCGTCGCGGTCACAAGTTATGAAATAATGAAATCGCTCCCGAGATCTATTGGTAGTACCATAGGCGTGCTGGATTTGAGTGAGCTGATGTGGTCGATTTCAGATGTTTCCTGATGATTGTTTGGGTCTAGATCTAAGTTCGAGTTCTAAAAGGGCCAATACCTTCTCCTCGGACTATATGTTCACCACACGTTTGATAATATGCCCAAGTCAGCCTATGTCCATACTATGCTGATTTTCATTTGTTCTAAAGTGCCGTTAGGCAGGATTTACATCATTACAAACCCCTTGTTGCTTGTTGAGCACTATTTTCATCGTTGAATTAAGTCTACGCATAAAATTTTTCTCCTCGAGTCCAAGAAGACTGGCCTTCTTCTTCACTTTGTTGAAATGAATTTTAGTTACTGCTGAAACTCTTGCCTTCCATTTGTGAGATTGAGTTGTTAATTTTGAGGGTAAGTCGTAATAGGGTGTGATTTTAGTTCAATGGCCGGTTTGGGTCTCAAATTGGAGTTCTTTTTAAATTTGGCAATTTAGGGTTCTTATTTAAGGGAAAACTATTATATGACGTTGTTTATAGCTTTAGATGCTGACTAGATCCGCCGGCGAGCCACGTCGGCTTAAGAAATTAATAAAAAATGATCACATCGGATTTCCGGCCAAATATATCAGAGTTGGCACTAAAATGATCTTTTTTTTTTTTAAAATTGGCACTTAAGTGTTCCAAAAGAAATTTTGAGTACTAAAGTGAGCGCTGTACATAATTTTTGACACTTCTAGTGTCCTTCTCCCTCCTTCGCATGTAAGAATCAAGTTAGCTCCATTTGGGTTTGCTCTTCGTGGCAGCTTCTGATCAAATTATCCGGAGGCTTCATCCATCAGGCATTTCTGCAGTTGGTAGCGCATGGAATTCTCTTAGACATGGTGTCATTTGGTCTAAAGTAATAATCCTAGCATACCAACGCCACTCCATTATTTTCCTGGTTGGCTGCGCCGAGTAGGCTTGCGACTGAGGATAGAATCTTGGAGCGGCATGTGCAGGTTTTCTCCATCGTGTTGCTTAATGTAATAATGATGTAGAAGACAGAGATCGCTTGTTTTTCGGCTGTCCTGGTTTCGATTAAAGTCTGGACCGCTGTTTTGGAATCGCATCTCATTCGTCGAAATCCTGGTGCCTGGAATAATGAGGTGACTAGGGCTCTACAAATCGTCCTAGAATGCCTTTACACATACCATTTGGATTGCTAGGAATCAATGTTTACATGACTCCACCTCATCTGTCGATGTTCATCTTGATTGTGCGGAGGATTAAGAGCGTTGTCGGGGGAAGGGATCCTGGTTCCATGGATACTAGGAGGCGTATGTGGTCGGACAGTGACAGAACATCTTGTTCTGGACGGGACCTCTTTGAGTTGAGTAACAGGAGCTGCTTCCCTGATTCTTCCCTGATAGTTGGAGGCGCATCGCCAACACGACATACCTTAGCTTGACGAATCCACCGAGTCTGACTCTCGTGCGCTCGACTTTTTCTTCACGGCCACTAACCATCCAACACACACGAGGAATATTCACACCGTCTCTTCCGAGAAGCTTTTCATTATGGTCCACGCATCATCACATACAAAACGATTCTCTTCTGTAGGGCATATCGCTGCGTCCCGCACACGCTAGTCCAGTTTGAGATTCCCATCAGTAGGAGAGGAGGGTCCCCTAAAACGGTGTGGTTACGGACAGACTGGCCTGTCTAAACTGCTCTTGGGTTGGTTGATTATAAAATTAGAATTCATCCAATAAAAAAACTGGACGTGCTTTGCAATATTGAATTGCACATATTCGCTGGAAATGAGGTTGGAAAGTCCCTTTCTATATTCCTACCTTTCTAATTCTTCTCATAACGAACTCATATCCATAAGGCCTTGTTTAGGACACACTCAAAAAGACATGAGACCAACCATCTCATCTTACCATATATTTTTCCGAAGCATCTCGGCTTTGGCACTCTTGTCCTCCACCAAGAATTATATCAGCACATTTGAAGCTTTTCGTGAACCTAAGCGAGTCGAAAAATACTATAGAGGGTCGAATGAAAATAACTGATTCTCTTTGAATTTCTGTTTCTATCAGAAGATAATATGAAGGGTTTGTTGGAAAAGTGAGAGAATGATTAACCCATTAGAGTACTAGTTTCGCCAAAATTATGTGAGAGAATGAGGAAGAAACCCTCGAGGGCAGGATGGGCAATTCCCGTTGGCCACGAAAAATATGCCGGCCTGCCATCATTGGCAAGCAGCATAAGCTTCGTAAAGGCAATGGCATATATGAGGATCTGGGAAGAGAAGGAGAAGATGTGAGCTCCAATCAAACAGTGAACGGGAACCCTATTCTCTCTGATAATCTCTCTGCCTATGCCTGGTTTTTGGGTTGAACCTCTGATAAGTTTTGAATTCTGATCAAACTGTTGAAGACAAAAGAGGCAGAAGGAGATGGATTGCTCCATATGCAGTTCATACCCGGTGATCATAAGGCCGCCGAGGAACACAATCTGCGGAAGCTGCTTGGAAGGGATCAAGACTGCGTTTAGCATGATGAGCTCTTTCGAAGGTGGTGATGATCATGAAGCAGAGACCCCCAGATTAGAGAGCAACCCCAATCCCAAGTCTCTGGTCTCTCCCACCACCAAGAGCAAGGCAAGTTTCTCTTCTTTTGTTTCTGTTTTATTTTTTCCATTTGATTATGCATCTTCACATGCATGTTAATGATTTTCCATTGAAAGAAGCAATGCAACGTAGGCAAGCTCTGGTATTTTGCTTCCATCTCCTTCTGCTTTGTTTCTACGACTTCAAATTATGCAGGATATAACTTGGCCCTCTTGTCTTGATCCCATTGCTTCAGCAGTGATTAACTGATTAAACTAAATTTAAAAGCTGTAATTGTGGATGGAAAAACTCAGTTATTTTCCTGTCAGGATACATAGACATAATAATCACCCTCGGGCTTAAAGTCTCTCTGTCTTTCCGCTAGTCTAAATTAGGTTCTAATGGGTAGCATATTGTCTGGCTTCTAGTTCATTTCATTTGGAGCTTATTGCAAAATTGAAGCTTTACTTCATTCGAGGTCACTAGACTCTCTGGCAAAAATGAAAAAAGATGTGGTTTAATTATGACTCCCCACGCACGCAACGGTTGTACTCCTTTTGGCTGTAAATAGACGTGGCACGGACTAATCCATGGAGGCAGTTTTTTTTTCGGAATTGAAAATTGAGCTCTCTTGACCCTGCAAACCCTATGGGACTTACTTTATACTAAAGTATCTTTCATGGTTTCAAATGTTACTAAGTTATATCTTAATGAATAAAACGTCTTTTTGAACCAAAACAAAGATTAACAAATACCCTTTCAATCACATATCACAATTCAGCGGAAAAAAGGGTCAATTCGGTTTGGACTTAGTTCCAAATGCACATGCCCTATAGTCAGGCCTAGTGCCTGTCCTAATGGATTTGCCTAATATTTTGTTTGAGCCTTCTTGGAGCTGCCGAACTAGGTAGGCATGGAATTTATTAAAAGCCCGACCGTTCAAAATTAAATAAATCTAAGCTATAAAAAAATGAAAATGATACATGTGGGTTTGGAAGATACTCATCAAGTTGAGATTTTGATGCCCTTCCATCGATAATAACATGTGTCTTAAGAAAGTACGATTTAGTATTCTGTTTCTGAAACTCTAATTTGATTATCCGAATCAACAGGGACTAGCAGATCTTATTGAATGGATGAAACGCACAAAGCAGGTGGAGGATGAACTCTCCCAGAAGATCTCTTTCTTGGCCGGCTCTCTCGTTTCTGCTTTCCAAGAACAAATTCACACTGACCTCAAGATTATGCCTTCCAATGGCCCTCCAATTTCTGCTCATAGAGCCATCTTGGTAGAGTCTCTCGCTCTTTCTCTCAAAGAATCAAATATGTGTGAATTTGTTCTGCAATTTTCAAAGATGTGGTCTAAGTTCTCAACTGTAATTCTTGCCAAACTTTAGGGGTTGGGGTCCTCTTGTCATTTCCAAATTGACTTTTCTGTCTATATGTTAGGTTAAATCATGTATGTGTTCCCTATGCTTGACAAAAGTATTGTTCCACTCATAGGCAGCAAGATCACAAATCTTCAAGAACATGCTGGACTCGGACTCATGCAAGTCCTCACCGAGCGACATCGTGACCATCACCGAGCTGACCCACGAAGAGCTTGAATCACTCCTGGAATTCCTCTACAGAGGGAGCCTTGTGCCCGAAAAAATGGACAAGCACATCTACTCATTGATGCTTGCGAGCCACAAGTACGAAATCTCGTACTTGCACAAGTCTTGCGAACGGCACATGCTTGAGAATCTGAACGTTTCCAACGCACTCGACGTACTGGAGATCTTGGATATTTGCTCCCACCAGAAGTTGAAGGACGTTGTGTTGAGTTTCGTTGTCAAGAACATCGATGACATAGCTTTCTCGGCTAAGTACGAGGCCTTTTGCTCCAAGAACCCGCATTTGAGTGTACAGATCACGAGGGCTTCTTTGATTGATGCAAGGGATAGGAGGAGAACTTGAAATCATCGTTGAATCAAATGTAGTTGGATGGAGTTGTATTGTCCATATTCTAATCTTTCTGTGATTTTGTACTGCGATCTATTCGCATATACAGTGAATTGCGCATGTAGTACAGGAAGAGCGCGCCATGTAGGCATAAAGGAGTGTGCTAATGAAAAGACCTTCGAAAAAATCAAGTCAAACTAATAAATCAAATCAAGAGACGTCTGTGCAACGAAATTAGGAAACCGAGGACTAACTGACAACGAATCTTCTTGTTTCTTTCTATTCATACAAGTTTGGGGGCGACAAGTCAAGCCTGTTTGTGTCACAGAAAGATGAGATATTTATTATATAACAATCTTGATTTGTCCAACAATCCATCACCATTCCCCATCACCATTGAAGAGTAGAAGCACCATTTCTTTTGCTCTGATGTGTCCTTGGATCCCAGAAATAATTGGAACAGAAACCTCTGTTGCTCTGTGCGATTGTGTGCCTCTGACACGGAGAGAGAGAGAGAGAGAGAGAGAGAGAGAGAGAGAGTGGTGTCACCGGGAGGTGGTTCCATTTTCAGCTGTGATCACCTCGGATAGCATCATAGTGGGCATGACCACACAGTTGCGAAAATCAAGCGATCAAATAATAAAATTGATAGAACAAGAAAATAAATTAGACGTCAAATTTATGTGGTTCGGTTGTAGTGATCTACATCCATTGGAAGAGCAACACAGAATTCCACTATAGATCAAACAATACAACGGATATTACAATCACACTCGAATCACTCAAATACTCTCCGTGTTTCTCAAGTCCTAATTACACTCAATAGCTCATGTAGTGTTTAGCCCCGTATTTCCTCACGAAATAATCTCTCAATTTCAAGAAGGAATTACACACAAATCTTACCACAAGATTTACGCTTGCTTCTTGGATGTAATTCTCGAACAAGAATCCACGGAAACACCCACTGCCAAGAACTCACAGACGCGGCACTTCCTTCTTCATGCACAATAAACAATGCTTCTTGTTCACTTGCATGGCACGCCAAGCACTCGCATTAAGGTGCTTCATCCGACCAAAAGACCAAAAACTATATATATAAAACGAATCTTCAAAAAAAGATTGCTAATCTTAAAACTCACATAGAAAATTCAATATGCTCAACTATTCATAATGCTTTCTGGTCGAGAAAATGTCACATAGTTGATCTACCTTATGAACTAGAATTTTCTGAGAAAAACATTCCTACTAAGGCCAAACCAACCCAAATGAATCATGAAGTCTTAAATTTCTGCCAAAAAGAGATACAAGAACTTCTTGAGAAAAATCTCATGAGGAAAAGTTAGTCACCTTGGAGATGTTCAGCCTTTTATGTTAACAAAAATGCTAAATTAGAATGATGAGTACCAAAACTAGTTATAAATTATAAAGCTTTAAATACAGCTTTAAAATGGATAAGATATCCGATCCCCAATAAAAAAGATTTATTAAATAGATTACATAATGCTAAACTATTTTCCAAATTTGATATAAAATCTGGATTTTAGCAAATTCAAATTAATGAAAAGGATAGATACAAAACATCATTCACTGTCCCTTTTGGGCAATATGAATGGAACGTTGTGCCCTTTGGTTTAAAAAATGCCCATTCTGAATTTCAAAGAAAAATGAACGACATTTTTAATTCTTATTCTAATTATATCATAGTTTATATAGATGATGCTTTAATATTCTTCACAAGCATAGAACAACATTTTAAGCACATCAATCATTTTATTAATGTTGTGAAAAAGAATGGTTTAGTAGATTCACCTACTAAAATAGCTCTTTTTAAAACAAAGGTCAGGTTCCTAGGACATTATATCCATTTAGGAACTATCATACCTATTGAAAGGTCAATAGTATTTTCAGACAAGTTTCCCGATGAAATCAGAGACAAAACCCAGTTACAAAGATTTCTTGGAAGTTTAAATCATATTATAGACTTCTTCCCCCATATCAGTATAATTTGTAAACCTCTTCACTAAAGGCTTAAAAAAGATCCTCCACCTTTGACCCAAATTCATACTGACATTGGAAAAAAAATCAAATACAGTATTAAAGAAATTCCTTACTTACATATTGCTAATCCTTATGCTTCCAAAATCGTAGAGACTGATCCTTCAAAAATTGGATACGAAAGAATTCTCAAACAATTGAAAGACAACAAAAAACAAGTTGTTCAGTTTGTCTCCAAATATTGGAATGATTGTCAAAATAATTACTCCACCATTAAGAAAGAAATTCTTGCTATTGTTTTATCTATATCCAAATTTCAAGGAGATCTTTTGAACCAAAAGTTTTTATCAAGAATTGATTGTAAATTTACCAAAGATGTTTTCCAAAAGGATGTCCAGAATATTGCTTCTAAACAAAATTTTGCCAGATGGCAAGCTATTTTATTTGTTTTTCATTTTGAATGAATTCATAATGATGCTTCAAATCCTTTATCAGATTTTCTTATAAGAGAACTTTTACAGGGAAAATGCCTCCTCCCAACAAACCTACCCATTGAGACAAAGGCAAAGAAATTGCCGAAACCTCAAAGAAAAAACTAAGTGACCTAATCAATGTTAGGACTTGACTCCAAGTTGTCTAACCTTCCAAACCATCTTTGAATACTACAACTTCTAACCAGGTTAAAGAAGAACTTGTCTCCCCATCCACTCCCTTCGATATTTCTAAAATATCCCATGAAGAAGCCCTAAAACTTCTTCAAGTAGCCTTCAATAATCAACCAATAGCCATAGTGAAGATTGATTCTTCTTCCAACCAAAAGATCGCAGGAAAAAGAATTTATAGTGAGGTGGTTATTCAGCCAACCAAAGCAACCCCTCCAAAATCAAAATTTTTTGCCAAAACAATATTTCAAAATACATGTAATGTTGAAAATGGGTTTTACCATGAACACCCAAACATATTTGCAAAAAATATGTTTTCTGACAAATTTAACTATACTCCGCATGACCCTTACAAAACAGTGGAGTTTTATGAAAAAATATTGATAGTAACCAAATCTGTCACTTTCAGACATTTTTCTGATAAAATTTACATAAATTACTCCACAATAAGAATCCATAGGGTCATACACCCTCCTCAATGGAAACCAGACTCTATAACTTTGACAAAATTTGATACCAAGATAACCGAACCCTTACCATACAAATTCTCTTATTTTTATTTTGATTACCAACAAGCTTGGTGGAATACCTTTTGGAGAAAGAATGCAATAACTCTCATACTTGGCTATTCTTCTTTGAAAATTTTGACATTCAACAAGTCCCATTCTGGTTCATTAGATGGTGGGACCATTTTGGACCCATTGACGAAATACTTCACCCCAAAGTTCAACCCAGTTACGAAATATTTGCTAGCTAGTTCACATCCCTTCAATATGAGACAAAACTTCATAAATTGATGCTCCTTTTCTATTATTTCGGATTATCATGGATATTGGGCTGGAATTTTGATTATAGAAAAGCCATAGAAACAGGCATTTGCATCTTAATCAGAAAATTCAAGGTTAAGTGGTGGGACGGTTTCAAATTTTTTGATAGAGTCACTAAGCAAGCAGTCAGAGGATGGTTGAACAAAAGAATTGCTCAGAGTCTGAGCCAAATTATTTGCTCAAATGATATCACTCAATTCCTTCGTGATAAAGGAATTGTTCTGTCCAAACCACTATCTGTTAGGTCAAACCATCAATTAGCAGATACTTTGAAACAAGCCCTTTCTCATTTAAGTGAATCAAGCTCAACTCACTCCCATCACAGCAAAAATTCAAATGAAGATGACTGCTATGGCATATCCAGCATACCAGGTATCCCATAGGGAGATGTGAATGATGAAGACGAAAAGGAAGAAAACCCTCCAAAATTTTTCTCCAGATTTTCCAAAGATGCAAAGTCTATCTACTTTCATAATTAGATATCGGAATCTCTACCAAATTTTGAATTGTCAAAAAGGAGCCGAGAGATGTTCCAACTTTTCATCATTGTGTTTGTCATAATCACTGTAATACTATACACTTTTGACATTTTAACTTTTACTGTTCACTATAGTAAATGACCCGTGAACCTTTCTACATTCACCAAAGGGGTCTTTAAAAGGAGCCCCTTTCATCATAGCAGAGCATCGTCCACTCTACCACTCCACTTTCATATGCTCTAGAATCCCTTCTTCACTTCTGAGGGAGAACTAGAAAAGCTTCAGATTTCCACATCCTATATCCTGGTCTTGCTTGTCCCTGATCCCTTGCTAGAATCCCATTTAGTAAGTTAAATATCTACTTTTATCCCTGTAATATCTTTATAATCCAAATCTCACTCGTTATATGATGTTACAAAGATTTTCATTTTATTTCATATTGCACTTATATTTTCAATTTCTTTTCATACTGCAACTTTCAATTCAATGTAATTAATTTCTGAAATTTCAATACAAGCTCATACCACCTATATGGTTGGTTTTCTTTAATTAGCTTAATCTTTAATTGATTGCAATTTATATTACAGTAATTTAAATATCGCATACCCCACAATCGGTAGGTCTCACTGCCTTTGGTTGGTTTTCTTCTTACCGTTTACCCTCTTTTATATTAATGCTCACTCTTTTATTTAGTTTCATTTTATTCGTAACCATAGATCCCTTTTATTTAGATATCAAAACTATTAGTAATTTGTTTGATTTTATTCATAATTTAATACAAACCATAGAACTTTGTCAAACCTCTTGTTCTTATTCATATTCATCCACTTTCTTCAAAAGAAGACGTACAGAATAAGAATACTTCTAATCTATCCTTTTCTCTTATTTATAATCCCCAGATCCTATAACACTTATGGCATCGGAATCATGAGGCAGATACAGATACTCTTTCTAATTTCATTCAACAGTTAAGACGATTTCCTTCGTGGAGATTTTTTTGTGGATCTTTGAGTTTGATATTGTCCTGATAGTAAAACCTGGTGAGGTAGTGAGACCGTTGGTTAGCATCATATGAAATATATCTGAAAGAAGAAAGTAGTCTTTTGCATAATGAACTTATTTAGAAGATCAATGTCTTATTCTAGTTCCATAGCACAATTATCCTCATATCAAGGACCAATAAATAGAGAAGAAATTAGTATAGAAGATTTTAATAAGTCTATTGAAAACTGGATCATTCCAAAGGTAAAATTTAATCAAATTTATGAACATTCTAATTTTAAAATTTTTGAGAAAAATGATTATGTAAAATCAAAGCCCCAAATCCTAATATATTACCAAAGAAATCATCAATGGTTGAATTCAACACGTAAAAAAAAGTCCAGGTAAGATACGGTCAATCATTATCCAACTTGGGCTTTTCCTTTCTTTGACCTGTTACTTCAATATGAATAAGGAAAGTAATCTTTTTCTTTCTTTCATTCTTGGTCGACTTCACTACGAATATTGATTTCCTTAGATTACCAACAAAGTCCAAGTCAGACTTTCCTTTTGTAGTGGACAAAGACTCCAACTCACGTTTGGAAAGCTAATTTCCGAAACTTGGCCTTGGATTCTTTTTTTTTTATTTCTAAAATTTAGATTTTCACTTTGAGCTCAAACTCGAGACATAATTTTAACAATCTCTACCTTGGCTCGACGTTTAAGCCAAGTCACAATCTTTTTGTTGGAACTTTGCTACTCTCCGACAGCTTCATTGGGCTCAACCGTCACAGACGTCTTTCAAGTCCAAGTCTCGCTTGAACTTCGCCATAACCGTGGACCTTTTTAGAACAACAATTCTACATGCACATTTAACTGCTTCATAGGGATTTTCCGATATAACATCTTCAACTGCAGATAAAGCAAAACCATCACTGCATCCATATATATCAGGAGATCGAATACACACATTGTCAAGTTACAGCAACAGTTAACTCCAAAGGCTTCACCTCGCTATAAGCACCATCTGTTTCAATTACTTTGTTAGTACTCACTACCTCAGGAGTTTCTAGTTACAACTCTACCTCAAGCTGAACACTGTTCAGATCCGTATAAACATTGCTATAATCACTCCTAGCCAGAAGTACCGGAAACTCGTCAAATGTAACTTCTCTACTGATAATATGTGAATTTAATTCCAGGCACCACAGCTTATAGCCCCACTCACCTTATGCATAACCTAGGAATATGCGCTTTATTGCCCTTCTATCGAGCTCACCATCACTAACTCAAAAATAACATGGGCAACCAAATATTCTAAAAATAAAATAATCAGCAACGTTACCTTACCACACTTCTTCGGGAGTTCGATATCCAATCGCAATCGATGGGGATCTATTCTTCAGGTAGCTCGTCGTACTAAGCACATTTGCTAGGAATCTCCTAGTCATACCAGCATTAAAGATCATTTTATGGGTCGTTTCTCTAGTAATGTTCTACTCATTAACTCTACAACCTATTGTGATTCAATGGCACTAGTGCGGTGTCTCACTATACCTTTCTTCATGCAGAATTCGTTTAACAGTTTCGAGCAAAACTCCATACTATTGTCAGTCCATACCTGTTATATCGTTTTACCGGTCTCCTTTTCGATCAAAACTCTCAACTGTCTAATCTTGACAACAATATCAAACTTGTACCTAAGCACAAACACTCAAGTTTTCCTATAGTAATCATCAACAACTATTAGCATAAATCTGACACTCTTCCTCGAAGGAAATCACGACAACCTATGAGCATCCAAGTGAATTAATTCTGCAATATCCTTGATTTCTCTGACAATCGCACTAAACTGCACTTTCCACCGTTGATCTAAGTCACAACACCTACATACATTCAGTTCATCAGCAACATAACCACATAGCAAATTTCTTTCTCTTAGAACCTTCAGGCTTTTCTCTCTAATGTGCCTCAAATGCATATACCACAATTCAAACTCTCTAACCGATGCATTGGACGTTTTCGCAGTGAATTTCGTCATTGTCTTACCTTGAAGTTCATATAGGCCACTATGCTTAATTCCTTTCATTATCGCCAAGGCATCTCAAACAACTTTAAGAACTCCACATTATGAAGAATACCGACACCCAACTAAATCCAAGACACTCAAGGAAATCAAATTTTTCTTCAATTCTGGAACACACCTCACTCCAGTCAATGTCCACACAATACCATCATGCATTCTGATTTTAATGTCATCAACACCAATAATATCGCACTCAGCGTTGTTCCTCAACTGTACTTTACTACTATTCGTGCACTGATAAGTAGTAAACCAGTTCCTGTTTGGTGTAGTATGAAAAGAACAACCAAAATCCATAATCCATCCATCAAACGACGAATAATCAGTGACATGCAAGACAAAATCAACACTATCCGAATTACTGTTTGCTATAGTTGCAACATCATCTGCTGACTCAACTCTAATTCTCTTGCCCTTCTCATTCTTCAGCTTAAGGTAATCCCTTCTAAGATACCCCATTTTGCAACAATTCCAACAAACAATACCACCATTCCTAGACCGACTATGTCTATTTGAGTTTATTCTATTTCTGCTAACATGTGTACCGGTTCTTTCTCTATTTTCACCTATTAAAGCAATATATACATGTTCACCAGATTCTCTTTTACGAATGTCTTCACTCAGAATTAAAAGCTCGAACACCATCAAACATCAAATTTGTTGACCTAGAGAAATTACTAACAGCAGTAACAGTAGTATTCCAATTATCAAGCAATGAGGATAATAGAATCAAAGCACATACCTCATCTTCAAAGTCAATCTCAACCGAACTCAATTGACTAACGATCACATTGAATTCATTAATATAATTAGCAACTAACGCACCTTCGCTTACCTTCAAATTAAACAGACGTTGCATCAAATAGACATTGTTGATCGCAAAAGGCTTCTCGTACATGTTCGATAGGGCTTTCATCAAACCCGTAGTGGTCTTCTCATTCAGGATGTTAAACACGATATTACGAGCCAATGTCAGTCGAATAACACCTAAAGCTCGTCTATCCGGCAATTCCCAGTCAACTTGCTTCTTCGTCTCTAGCTTCTCCCCAGACAGGGGCAACTGCAATTTCATATGATATAAATGATCCTCAATTTGCATCTTCCAGAAACCAAAGTCCTTCCCATCAAATTTGTCGATTTCCACTTTTCCTTCTTTAATCACCATCGATTCAATTCAACTCAGCCAAACCTAGTTCTGACACCAATTGTTGCGGAAGCCAATTGATCAAATAATAGAATTGACAGAACAAGAAAATAAATCAGACATCATATTTACGTGGTTCGATTGTAGTTATTTACGTCCACTGGGAGAGTAGTACGGAATTTCACTATAAATCAAGTGATATAACGGAAATTACAACCACACTTGAGTCACTCAAATACTCTTAGTATTTCTCAAGCCCTAATTATACCTAATAGTGGTTTAGCCCCACAATTCTTCACGAAATAATCTCTCAATATCATGAAAGAATTACACACAAATCTTACCACAAGATTTATGCTTGACCACTAATTCTTCTTGAATGTAATTCCCGAACAAGAATCCACATAAACACCCGCTGCCAAGCAATCATGAACGCGGCACTTCCTTCTTCATGCACAATAAACAGTGCTTCTTGTTCACTTGCATGGCACACAAAGCACTTGCATTAGGGCCCTTCATCCAACCAAAAGACCACGAACTCTATATATATATTATCAAAGAAACAATCAATGGACGAATTCAACTCGCAAAAGAAAGTCTAGGTAAGATACGGTCAATCATTATCCAACTTGGGCTTTTCCTTTGTTTGACCCGTGACTTCAATATGAATTAGGAAAGTAATATTTTTCTTTCTTTCATTCTTGGCCGACTTCACTACGGATATTGACTTCCCTAGATTACCAATAAAGTCCAAGTTGGACTTTCCTTTTGTAGTGGGCGAAGACTCCAACTCATATTTGGAAAGCTAATTTCCAAAACTTGGCCTTGTATTCTTTTTTTTTATTTCTAAAATTTAGATTTTCACTTTGGGCTCAAACTCGAGACATAATTTTAACAATTGTGAGTTGTGTCAGAGAAATCCCGCATCATATAATTGATGTGGTGTTGAACAGTTAATATATCATAGTTGGCTCATAACTCATTAGCTTAAGCTTTCTGAGTGAAGATGAATCCAACTAGATATGTTGACGGGTTCGGACTTGAGCTTTCTCTTGGCGATCTCTCCAGGTGAAGGTATCGGGCTTCTGCTGTGTACTCCTAACAAATGGTATCAGAGCAAATGGTTGATTGGTGGGCCTTCAATTTGTTCTGATATTTGGTGAATATCTCAATAAAAAAATCTCATGATTGACGCTTGTTTCAGGTGGAAATTGCCATCACGGTTGGTTTGGCGAGAAGTGACTGTGGACAATTGGTCTGGTGACACGAGACAGAGACCATGGGTGATGCAATCCCAAGTTAAAAGTTGATGATGGTTGTTGTGCATAGTTAGCAGTTGATGATAATTGTTGTGCATAGTTAGTAGTTGATGATGGTTATTGTGCATAGTTGCTAGTGCATTGCAATGACTTAGAGATTCAAGTTGAAATAAGCTGATGTAGAAGAATACCTAAATTAAGGGAAGCTGATGTAGAAGAATACCTAAATTAAGGGGGAGCAAACCTAACACTAAGTTCACATGTAAGGGAGAGAATGTTGAGATACATGTGTAAGTTGTGTTAGAGTCCCACATCGAATAATTTATATTGTATTGAGCAATTAATATATCATAGTTAGCTCATAACTCATTGGATTAAGTTTTTTAAGTGAATGTGGGTTCAACTGGATATGTTGACGGGCTCGGAATTGAGCTTCCTCTTGGCAATCTCCCCAAGTGAAGGTATCCAGCTTATGCTGCGTATTCTCAACACACACTATTCAAAGTGGCCAACTTGAGAGGGATGAGCTACCATGTTTTCCTCATCTATGCTTATGCTATTGCTTCTCTTCTTCTCCTCCCTGCTCCTTTTTTCTCTCTCAAGTATGTTTCTCTCTCTCTCTCTCTCTCTCTCTCTCTCTCTCTCTGTACATGTCTACATACGAGAAGATCATGATGATTCTTGGTGAAGACTTGGCTGATTTTGTTGTGTGCCTTTGCAGATCAAGAGTGTAACGACCCGGTACGACGAGGGCGGGGAGTGGTTGCCGAGGTCCGAGAACCTGGACAAGGAGTGGCTTCCAGCATGCTTCTAGAATGGCAAGGGGGGCATGTCTCTTGTCCCACATCGCCTAGGGAGAGAGCCTTGAGCTTGCCTATAAAGACTTGAGAAATCTTAACTTGCAAGAGGCCTTTTCTAGGAGTAGTATGGGCTGCCTTCGGAGGAACAAAACCGTAATGACTTAGTGTCCAAAGCGGATAATATCTTGCTAGTGGGACCCGGATCGTTACAAAGAGTGCTTCCTCCTCTCAGCTTGGCCATACTTGCCAAAATTGGCCTTCTTGGGCTCATTGGGTATGCACAATTCCATAACCTTACTCAAGCCTAATCATAGTGCAAATCTTTTTTCTTTTATCTTTTAATAAGTCAAAATCGTGCAGTTGCGGGTGGGCCGCGATTAGAGTAGAAAATATCTTTCTGGCAGTAGACTTGGGCGGTCCTTACAATGTTATTGCCTGGAATATTGGGCATCAGATATGTCTCCAATTGGACATCACCCGTATGTGTGCTGTTACTTCCACTAGATTAGTGTGAATTTGTTCTTAAAATTGTAGACAGAACCAAGAAGAGGGTGGAGCCCGATTTTTGAAATTGTTTGGATTGGTTGTACTGCTTCTCTTTCGTCTCTTATTATTCTTTTGTTCTGGTTTTTCCCTGTTCTCTTTTTAATGGGAGAGCAGGGGCTTTTCACAGATTTTGGGCTATGCTGGGATTAGCATGAGTTCTCCAACTCTAGGTTCAGCCTTCAGCAACCTCACTCCTGCTCTCACTTTCATACTTGCCTTCCTTTTCAGGTCCAAAAAAGTTCCTTTTCCCATCCTAGTATTTTTCCTTGTGAATTGACCATGTTCTGGTTCTTCGTCATGATTCTCCCGATTTTGTGATCTCATGACTGTTTATTTTGTCTTTCCACAAGTTTATGTTGTTGATTGGCTCTATATCTTGCAAATCCTGATTACACCTTGTCAACGATTGATGTTGGACAACTAGGCAATGTGGCAAGAGTCACTGGTTGTTTGTTAATGCTGTTCTGATGTAATTTACGTAGTAATGCTGACTTGTTGGACAAAATGTTAATAGTTCTGTATAACAGCTCAATTGCCTAAAGGCTAAAGCTAGGGCTTGTTTAACCGAGTTCACGTCTTTCCATCCAATTTTTGTTTGTTTTTCTTGTCTAGAAAGGATGGAGAAGGTGTCACTGAGCAAAAGAAGCAGTCAGGCTAAGATCATTGGGACTGTAATGTTGATTTCTGGTGCATCGGTCATCACTCTATATAAAGGCCTTCCGATCCTTCTCAATTCGAAACCTTCTCTCTTGCTTTATCCACTTGAGCACTCATCAAACTTAAACTGGGTCGTTGGGGGGATTCTCCTCACTTCTGAATATATTTTGGTCACTTTGTGGTACATTCTTCTGGCATACTATACCTATTTTCATTTTGTTTTGCGAGTGCTACATTTAGAACTTGACTTGAAAATGATGGGAGAACCAACACATGATCCTGCAGAAACAAATAATGAAGGAGTATCCGGCAGAAATGACCGTAATCTTCTTTTACAATGTGGTCGTGAGCTTCCTGACCGCCGTTGTCTGTTTAGTAATGGAACACGATATGAATGCTTGGAGAGTGCAGGGTATAGGACTGACCTCTGTAATATGCTCGGTGAGGAAACAATCAAACAATCACATTTGATTAATAGAAGTCGGGTGCAATGCTTACTTTCCCTCCTCTTCGCTTTGCTTTTAGGGCCTTTTTGGACAATGCTTAAACAACATCGTTCACACATGGGCAATCCGGTTGAAAGGCCCTTTCTATGTCGTGATGTTCAAGCCATTGTCGATTCCTGTGGCTGTTGCCATGGTTATCTTCTTTCTTGGCAACACACTTTATCTCAGAAGGTAAGATAAATCACGAATACATTGAGGGCTATACTATGCTGAATGATAAGAAATTGATTAAACGTCCATCACACTTCATCCATCTGATGATCAATCAACGTGGCTTAGATGTGCTGCACAGATAATTTGCAAAACCAATCACCATAAGATAACATGCACTTTCCGCAGAACTCATGACAGACAAAAATTACCGCCCCCAGTCTTTCCATTTGCTATGCGTATAATGAGCATTATTGGTTTTCATCGAAGCACTAAGTTCTGTACTGTATGAAAAGATAAGCTAATTACATTCTCGGACTATGTACTACTTGAATGACATTTGCTTTTGTCTGCTGCAAATCCGCAGTCTTCTAGGAGCGACCATACTGTCCATCGGGTTCTAGATTGTAAAGTGGGGGAAGGGGAAAGATGAAATGGTTGAGGAGTCTGCAGAGATTCGATTGGAATCACCATCCTTTCAAAAAGTCCCTCTACTTCGAGAATGTTAAGACAAATGAATAGTAGAACAAATATCCAAGGATGGATTGAAGATAGGTGCTGCTTGGAAACTTTGAGAAAGTTTTTTCCTCAACCTCGATAAGCCTGCACAAATAGGTGTCAGTGCCATATCGATCATTGATCTGAGTCCAAAGGAATCAAATTGTGAATGCCCACCGATGCCAAAAACCGGATTGCTTGTTCAAACCATCAAGAGGTGTGGATGAAGGGCTTCACTCCAAGCACAAAACCAAGCTATGACATGCAACAATATTAAGTTTCTTGCTTCCAATATAGTCCATTGTTATCTGTACAAAGTCTCTAGTCAGTAGTTACAGAAATATGTGGCATTTTATTTGAACGAATGCTGCTATGAATGTATATCAAGGTGAAAAAAGGATGATGATGATAAACGTTATTTTTTTCTAACAATGGTATGAACTAAGTGCACGCACACCTGGTTTTGGCCCCAAGTTTTTCTGACCCTATGCACATGTAGTCTCTACGAAGGTGGTCTCACTTTATTGTTACAGGAATTTGACAGCCATAGTGACCAGATGGTACAATTTCGTCAAACTTTGCCAAAGTAAGCCAGTTGAATCATTCTTTAGTCACCCTAATCGAGAAACCTTCTTGTGCTTTGACAATTGGCACCCTCAGGGTGTTCTAGCCGAGATTTATTTGAGTAGTCGGATGTATGATGCTGCTACAAGTAAGAATGCTAAGATGGCTGAGGTAATTAGAGGAAATGAGTGGTGCTGGCCCCCTGCTAGATCAGATCAATTAGTGTGCATTCAGCGTGCATTGTGCGGTTCATTTGCTGCTGCTAAAGAAGATAATGCGATCTTCGCTGGTTCTATATCCGGAAGGTTTGCCTCTGTTGATCCCTGGAACCTGGTTAGGGGCAAAAAACAGAGGATTTCATGGAGCCAAATGTGCCAAAATTTGCTTTTATCAAATGGCTGTCTGTTCATACCAGATTGCAAACCTGGTTTGAGTCCAAAGGAATCAAATCATGATTGCCTGTCGACAAAACCGTGTTGCTAGTTCAAACCATGGTTTCGACCACGGAGAGGTGTTGATGAGAGGCGTTACTCCAAGCACAATTACGAGCCATGACACGCACAATAAAAACTCTTTTGCTTCCAATGGAGTCCAGATTAATGTTCGAGTCTCTAATTAGTAGTTATAGAGAAGTATTGCTTTTCATCTGAATGATTTCTGCCATACATGTGCTTCAAGGTGAAAATATATGAGGGATTAACGTTATGTTTCCGACATCGACATGAACTAAATTCACATGCACCCAATTTAGGTCAGAAGTAATCCGATCCTATGATTGTAAAGTTTCTATGAAGATGGCCTCACGGAATTGCAATGACTTTTTGGCAGCTACAGCTACCAAAACCCCCCAATTTCTTTCGTGCTATGCTAAGCTAAGCCAGTAAAATTATTCTTTAATCTCAATCAACCAAGCGTATGGACAAGTCTCTAGCCGGCAGCCACAGATATATGTTTCGTTTATTTGAATGAATACTGCTATGGATGTATCTCAAGGTGAAAAAAGATGATGTTAAGCGTTCCTTTTTCCGACAATGGCATGAACTGAGTGCACATACACCCGGTTTAAACAATAGTATTTCTGATCCTATGCAAATATAGTCACTATAAGGGTGGTCTCACATTGTTGTTATAAGAAGTCAGCAACTATAGCGACCAAACTGTACGATTTCGTCGTTCTTTGCTAAAGTTAAGCCCGTGTGGTTTGACAATGGGCACCCTCGGGGTATCCTAGCTGAGGTTGATTCGGATAGACTAATGTAGGATGCTGCTATAAGTAAGAATGCTAAGCTGGCTGAGGTTATTGGAGGAAATGAGTGGTGTTGGCCCCCTGCAAGATCAGACCAATTAGTGGGCATGGAGGACGCATTGTGTGGTTCATTTGCTACACATGCTGATAAAGAAGATAAGATGATCTTAACTGGTTCTGGATCTTGGGAAGTTTTGCCTCTGTTGATGCCTGGAACCTGGTTAGGGAAAGAAAACAGAGGATTTCATGGCACAAAATGGTGTGGTTTCACCCGAATGTGCCAAAATTTGCTCTTATCACATGGCTGGCTGTTCATAACAGATTGCAAATACTGGATAGAGTAAAAAAATGGCAGCAAATCAATGATCAATGCTTGTTATGGGGAATAGCTCAAGAGACTAGACTGCATCTATTTTGTGAATTTTGTTTTGCTAAACAAGTTTGGGGAGAGTTGCCGATTGCTGAACTTAAGTGGACTTTAGAGAGTTATTGGTGGCTGGAGCTCGGAGTTTGATTGGGTTTTGCAACAGTTAAAAGGTAAGGCATTTGTGAAGACACTTTTGATTGCGGAACGGAATGGATCGATTTGCTTCATTTGGAAAGAGAGGAATGACGTCCTTCGTAAGGGAGTAATTCCATGTGTTGCTTCAGTAATTAGAAGTATGTTTGCGGTTCGAGTTAGGATGCAGATGCTGGTACATGGAGGAGGCCTCTGTTCGAATCAGATAGACTCCTTTGCGAGCAGCGGAGGGTTTCTGCTGTATAGTACCGGAATCAAGCTATTGGTTTTGCTTATTAGCTCCAGGGATATCTCTTTCTAAGCTTTATTTGATGAACTCTTCTGCTAGTTGATACTCTAGGTTTGAGTAATGTTCTTACAGGGGAGTGATGATAGTCCTCCTCAATTTCTAATACTGAGGGGCCTGTACTGGAGTGTTGAGTAATAAACCATCGCTCGTGGAGTTCCTCAATAAATGGAGCCTTGAAAAATGGACAAGCACATCTGCTAGATGTCGCCCGCGAGCCCCGAGTACGATCTCCCATATTTGCTTGAATCTTGCGAACGACGCATGCTCAAGAATCTGAACGTTTCCGGTGCAGTCAACGTCCTGGAGATCTCGGATGTTTGCTCCAACCAGATGTTGAAGGGCGTTGTGCTGAGCTTGTTGTCAGGAACATCGATGACATAGCTTTCCCGGCTAAGTATGAAGCCTTCTGCTCCAAGAACCTGCATTTTGAGTGTACAGATAACAAGGGCGTCTTTGATCAATGCAAGGAATAGGAGGAGAACCGGAGCTCATTGTTGAATCATTGTAGTTGGATGGAATTGAATTTCAATCTTTCTTCGGTTTTTTACAGAGATTTATTTGCACATATAAGAGCACGCCGTATTAAATGCCGCATAACCTAACGGAATGTGTTAACGATGAAAAGGCTTTCAAAAATCAAGTAAGTTAAACTAATCAATTATATGAAGAAAAGTTTGTGCAACGAATTTAGGAAACAGCACAAATTAAAGGACTAAGTGACAATTTCCTATTTCTTTCCGGGGTTAATACCACCAAAAACTATCAACTAATACATCCGTGCCATGTCAAATGTACCGATTTGTGATTTTTTATAATATAAAAATTAATTATGAATAAATTTGACACGATGTATCTACCGGCTTGCGGGCTTTAGTGGCATTAGCCCATCTTTCTGGTCAAATATGGTTGGTGGCGTTAGTCAACGACCTGTGGCAGTCACGGCAAGTAACACAGACAATCTTCATTTGTCCGACAGTCCATCACCCAATAACTTGGGAATCTAGGACTGAAACCTCTGTTGCGCTGTGTGTTTGGTTGCCTGTCAGTGTGGTCTGACAGAGAGAGAGAGAGAGAGAGACAGAGAGAGATGGGTGGGAGAGAGTGGTGTCAGAGGGAGTTGGTTCCATTTTCAGTTGTGATCACCGTGGACAGCATCGCGGTGGGCGCGACCACGCTGTTCAAGGCGGCCAACTCGAGAGGGATGAGCTCCCACGTTTTCCTCGTCTATGGTTACGCCATTGCTTCTCTTCTTCTCCTCCCGGCTCCTTTCTTCTCTCTTAAGTATGTACGCCTCTCTCTCTCTCTCTCTCTCTCTCTCTCTCTCTGCTATATGTATGTACGAAGTGCAAAAACAAGAAGAAGTTCATGAATTATGGTGAGACGTGGTTGATTCAGTTGTGTGCCTTTGCAGATCAAGAGTGCTTCCTCCTCTCAGCTTGGCCATATTTGCGAAAATTGGCCTTCTTGGGCTCGTTGGGTATTCACAATTCAATAACTTTACTCATGCCAAATCTTAGTGCGCAGTTTCTTTCTTTTTACCTTTGAATGAATTACTGTGTGTTTCGACATCCTGTCGCCGCGGGTGAGCCACGATTAGGGCGGACAATATCTTTTTGGCAGTAGGACCCGATGGGTCACTTACAATGTTATTGCCTGGAATATTGGACATCGGATATGTCTACGACTGCACATCGCCCGTGTCTATGCTGTTACTTCGACTAGATTAGTGCGAATTTGTTCTTGAATTTTGTCGAGAGAAATGAGAAAAGGTGTTTGGATTGGTTGTGCTGCTAGCCTGCTTCACTGTCGTCTCTTATTATTCTTATGTTCTGGTTTTTTTCTTGTTCTCTTTTTAATGGGAGAGCAGGGGTTTTTCACAGATTTTGGGCTATGCTGGGATTAGCCTGAGTTCTCCGACTCTGGGTTCAGCCATCAGCAACCTCACTCCAGCTCTCACTTTCATACTTGCCATCCTTTTCAGGTCCAAAAAGATTGCTGTATTTCAATAGTAATTGTCTGTGGTTCCTTGAATGACATTTTTCCGATTCTAGTACATTTCTTCGTAAATAGATTGTTGTTCTGGTTCTTTGTCATGATTCTCCTGATTTCGTGATCTTTTCGACTTTGCTTATTTTGTCCTTCCACAAGCATATGCTGTTAATTGGCTCCATATTTGGCAAATCCAGATTAAACCTTGTTAACATTCGATGTTGGACGATTAAGGCATGTGGCAAGAGTCACTGGTTGTTTGTTAATGCTGTTCTTATGTAAGTTACGCCGTAATGCTGACTTGTTGGACAAAGTGTTAGTAGTTCTGTAAGACAGCTTAGTTGCCTGAAGGCTAAAGCTAGAGCTTGTGTAACAGAGTACACGTCTTTCCATTCAATCTTTGCTTGTTTTTATTGTATAAAAAGGATGGAGGAGGTGTCATTGAACAAAAGAAGCAGTCAGGCCAAGATCATCGGGACCATACTGTCAATTACTGGCGCATCTGTCATCACTCTCTATAGAGGTCCCCCAGTTATCTTCACTCCAAAACCTTCTCTCTCACCTTATCCACCTGTGCACGCGTCGAACTCGAACTGGATCGTTGGGGGAATTCTCCTCACTGCTGATTATATTTTGATCACTTTGTGGTACATTCTTCTGGTATGCTATACATGCTTTCAATTTGTTTTGCGAGTGCTAGAGTTAGAACTTAACTTGGAATTGATCGGAGATTGAACACTTGATCCTGCAGAAACAGATAATGAAGGTGTATCCGGCAGAACTGACCGTAATCTTCTTTTACGCTGTGGTCGTGACCTTTATGACCACCATTGTCTGCTTAGTGACGGAACATGATATGAGTGCTTGGAGAGTGCGAGGTATAGGACTGGCCTCGGTAATATGCTCGGTGAGGAAACAATCGAACAAACTTTATAACATTTGATTAATGAAAACTGTGTGCAATGCTGACTTTCCCTCCTCTTTGCTTTGCTTGTAGGGCATCGTTGAACGATGCTTATCCAGCGTCGTTCACACATGGGCAATCCGGTTGAAAGGGCCTTTCTATGTCGCGATGTTCAAGCCGTTGTCAATTCCCATAGCTGTTGCCATGGGTGTCTTCTTTCTTGGAGACACACTTCATCTGGGAAGGTAAGATATAGCACGAAAACATCCGAGTGCTACATTATCTTGAATGCCAAAAAAATGATTAAACCTCCATCGCGCTGAAATTAGGATCTATTCCTGATTTCATCCACGTGATGATCAATCAATGGACGTGCTGCATATATATAATTTGGAAAACCAATCACCATAACATAACACGCACTTTCCACATAACTCTTGACAGACAAAAATTTGTCCTTGCTTTTTTTTTGGTAAAAAAAATTTGTCGTTGTTGATTAGGTAGAAAATTTCAAATATGTATCAATACCCCGGCAGTCAATCTGTATTCAATGTGTATAAAGTGTATAATTTGTTTTCATCGACGCACTATGCTTTCTATTGTATGCAAAGATAAGCTAATCAAGTTCTTGCACTATGTATGCCTTGCATGCATCGGCTTTTGTCTGCTATGAATTCGCAGTCTTATAGGGGCGGTCATACTGTCCATTGGGTTCTATATTGTAATGTGGGGGAGGGCTAAAGAGGAAATGGTTGAGGAGTCTCTAGAGAGTCGGTTGGAATCACCGTCCATTCAAAAAGTCCCTCTACTGCGATGACCGTTGATACAAATGAAGTGTAGAACAAATTTTTTGAGATGGATAGAAGATTGGTGCTGCTTGGAAGCTTTGTGAAAAGGATTCCTCGCCCTCAGTAAGCCTGCACAAATAAGTGTCCATGTTGTACTTATCATTGATCTAAGTCCAAGTATCAAAACATGATTGCCCGTCGATCCCAAAAAGCCAGATTGCTTGTTCAAACCATTGAGAGGTGTGGATGGAGAGCGTCGCTCCAAGCAGAAAACCGAGCTGTGGCTTGCAAGAATAATAAGTCTCTTGCTTCCAAGATTATCCATCTTGATGTGCAAGTCTCTAGTCAGCAGTTACAGAGATATGTTGCTTTGAATTTGAATCAATGCTGCCTAAAATGTATTTCAAGATGAAAAAAGATGAACTAAGCGCACGTACACCCGGTTGCCAAAAGTGTTTACGATCTTATGCACGTGTAGTCTCTATAAAGGCGGTCTGACATGATTGTTATATTAATTTAGCAGCTACAGAGGCCAAACTGTACGATATTCGTCGTGCTTTGCCATAGTTGAGCCAGTGATTCTTTAGCCTCACTCGTCGAGAACTTCTTGTGGATTGCTGAGGTTTATTAGAGTAGACTGATGTATGATGCTGCGACAAGTAAGAACGATACTGGCTGAGGGGTTATTAGAGGAAATGAGTGCTGCTGGCCCCCTGCAAGATCAGACCAATTAGTGGGCATTCAGGGTGCATTGGCCGGTTCATTTGGTGCTTGTGCGGATAAAGAAGATATGGTGATCCTCACTGGTTCTAAATCTAGAAGTTTTGCCTCTGCTGATGCCTGAAACTAGAGAAAGAAATCAAAGGATTTCATGGCATAGAAAGGTGGGGAGAAGCACATATGAAGTGCCAGAAGTTTGGCACGGCACTCACTTTTTTTTGAAAAACCATCTTTTCGATGGCAATTCCAATCTATTTGGCCGGAAATCCAACGTAACCTTATTTTATTAATTTCTTAAATTGACATGGCTCGCCGGAAATCTGTTTGGTGATTTTGAGGATTTAATCTAGTAAGATTGTAGAAAACCCAAGAGAAGCACAATGCCTCTTCTTTCGGATGATACAATTAAAATCGAAATCAGAAGAACTATCCAAATACACGGCATGCTCTATGATAAAGCAGATGAATTTTGTTCACTTTTATGATAAAACCTACCACTACTCTAGAAATTCTATGTATTTTGGTGCAAAAACAAAGGAGCTTTGACCGATTGACGTGTGGTTCTCTCTTGGGATGGCGCATGTCCAACTAAAAAAACAAATAAAAAGAAACATGTCCCCAAAACCAAGGTATTCATTTTTTTTGCTCACAAAAGTATCCATTTCTTTACCATTCTTTGTTTATTTTTCCTCCGTTCAAACCATTTTTTCCCTTTAGACATTAAGAAAGAATTAATTAACAAGATATATAATGATAAATGCAAAATGATAGGATGACACGTGAAAGCTTCTTTTAGCATTGACCAATTATAAATTTTTCTCGAGAAGAATTTTATTAATCCATTCTGTTGACTAAGGGCATGTTTAGTAACATTTCTGTTTTTCTATTTTTCTGTTTTTTTTGTTCTCCGGAATAGAAAAAGAATAAAAATCTGTTTGGTAACATCAATTAATTTTTTTTGTTCCCTGGAACAGAAAAGTGGTCAGGAAATAAATTTGGAACAGAAATAAAAAATTAAAACAATCTACTTTTATGTTTCTACAACAAAAAAAGAAACAATAGAGAAACAAGATCAGCCCTCCCTCTTTCATAAGATATTCTTATATTAAACCCTAAATCCTAAATCCTAAACCCCCAAACCCTAAACCTTAACTTTCAAACCCTAAACCCCAAAATCTTAGACCTTAATACCAAAACCCTAAAATCCATAACACTAAAATAAAAACCTTAAAACCCCAAAACCCAAACCCTAAACCTTCTAAACCCCAAATCCTAAAATCCCAAACCCCGAAACACTAAACCCTAAACCCCAAAAATCCAAACCCGAAACCCTAAAATCGTAATTCCAAACCCTAAATCCTAAAATGCTAAACCGCAAAATCTTGAACCCTAAACCATAAGTCCCAAACTCTAAAATGTAAACCCTAAGCCTTATACCTTAAATCCCAAACCTCAAACCCCAATACCCAAAACTCGAATCCCTAAAACCCTAAACCACTAAACCTCAAACCCTTAAACCCGAAACTCGAAACACTAAACCTAAAACCCCAAATCCAAAACTCTAAAACATGAACACTAAAATCCAAAACCTAAACCCCAAACCCTAAATCTCAAAACCGAAATCCTAAAACCCTAACCCCTAACCCCGAATCCTAAAATCCTACACCCAAAATTGCAATTTCCTCTACTACCAACAATTATTTGATTTGTCTATAAGGAGTAATTTTCTTTATGATTGTATTAAAGTCATCTAATTCTGTATTATAGTATATTATTATTTTATTTATAGTCTAATTTTATCCAAATATGAATTGTTGAGTCTCATAAACTACAATTTCCTCGACTACCACCCGATATTTACTTTGACTATAAGAAGTAATTTTCTTTATAATTATATTAAGGTCATCTAATTCTATATCATAATATATTCTTATTCTATTTCTAGTCCAATTTTATCCAAACATAAATTGTTAAGTCTTCACCGATAATTTTATAATTAAATGAAAAAATTGAGAATAGAAATTTTTAGTGTCCTACCAAACGCATCTTTATTCATTTTCTACTCTAGGAATAAAAATTTTATGTCGTTACTAAATGCGTTTTTTTATTCATAAACTCGTCTAGGGAATAGAAATAAAGAAAACTATTTCTGAACATAAATTGTTTCTGGGAATGGAAAACATTAATAAACAGACCCTTATGTGTTTTATTCTTGATTTACTTTGGAACTCTTTTATTTTTGTGGGTGAAAGTAGTTGACATCTTCAAAATCTGATCGTCTTACTTTATTATAGGCAAAAGAAATCATCTTTCGCAAAAAAAAAAAAATAACAAAGTAGATATCTCGATTTTAAGAAATTACGAAAAAATTCTGATAGTTTTAAGAGGCCTCAAAAGTTCATGCATGCATGCATACATACATCCATACATACATACATAAATTTTGGTTTTAGAAGCAATCAAAACTAAACAGAAGATCCTTACCAAAAAAAAAAACTAAACAGAAGTCAATGCCTAAATATATAAAAATAAAAAATTGAAAAAGAAAATAAATTATGAATAGTCTACAACATTATTTGAATTAGGGAAAATGACTTAAATGGTCCGAGAACTTTGGTCTACTTTACAATGTCGTTCTTGGATTTTTAATTTACTTAATGTAATCCTCGAACTATTATTAAATGTTCAATCTAGTCCATAGACTATATGAATATGTTTAATTTTGTCATACTATTAATTCCAGTTAATGAAATCTGTTTATGTGACTTACAATCAGTTAAATTTGAATGGTGGAACAAAAAAAAATGCACATGGATTATACACATACAATATTTGTCCAAAATCAAGATATAATAATTCACGTTATCAAGTAACGAAGGGCATGGCAACGCTTTAATTTTATTTTTCATTTTCTAAATTAATTGGATAAAAAGATGGACATGTCAACCCGTCATTATAAACATCCAACTCAACATATAATAATTTGTGTCATCAAATAACGTCTAATTTGTCATTTGAGTAAAATGAAAAACTACATAAAACATTTATTAACAGTTTCACAGATCACATTGAACAAATTAAAAATCTAGGTACGACAATTATTACTAAACACATTGGGTCAAAGTTTATGGACCGTTTTCGTTATTTTCCCTTTGGATTATTGCTTGACAATTATTATTGAGGCAATTCGGGCTTAAAATATGCAAAATGGCATTAATACTTAGAGCGGATAGAAATTGCATTTAAAAGACGTCTCTTTTCTCATAGTTTAGTTAAAACGATTTTATTATTCTGCTGACACTTTAAAGAGATTTGTGTTCCTAGAATGCAAGCGGGCAAACAGTGATATAGGATACATCCACATTTGGTTATTCCAAAAAGTAGCATGAAATTAACTAAATATATAAAAAAGAAATATGATCTAACATGAAAGAAAACACGAAAAAATTAACAATTCATACTACATTTTGATCTTTTCTTGGTGTTACACTAAATCTTCTCGACCGCTACTAAAATTACAAGTCTAAATAATTATCCTTTTTCCAATAATTTTATTTCCGGAATATATCAATCACTTGCTTAAAGTTTATAACTATTTATTTATTCACAAAAAAAAGTCAATAAAAGAATCTGTACGACCCACGGGCTTCCTGTCAAGTCAAAAAAGCTTTTGTCCCGGTATACTCCATAATGACAGGCAACATGAGCGTTTGTCCCACTTTTTTAAAAAATAATTTTTTTGTGATTCCCTGGGCTTAAATAATGAACAAAATAACAACCTGATCGTACCTAATTAACGCATGCCACGCTAGATATATTATTCAGAAAAAAGGACTGCACTACTAATGCACGAGTCCTTCGCGTTACTCAGCAAGTTGAGATTTTGATTCCCTTCCATCTACTGTTGAAAACATAATTTGATACCATTGGAGATTCTGATTATGGACACCGATCTTTATTAGAGACTAACTGATTTAGTCAATCTATGATTGATTAGATAAATACGAAACTGTAATCTCTTGTTTATCATTTTCTATTCTTCTTTGTCATCTGTACACTATAAGTAGACCATGTGCATGTATACAAACCAATTAATTCAACATTTGACCAAAAAAACAAAATTAATACGATACATCAGAAATTCCTCCAATTCCAATTCCTTTAATTTCTGTCATGGTATCAGAGTCATGTTTCCTGGCCTAGCTTCAGCAATTCTGAATTGCCTCCAATCTTATTTCTGTTTTCGTTGTTTTATCTCCAACCTCGCAAAACAAAACAACCGCCCGATAGGAATTCCTCGGGATACGATGATGAGAAACCAAGATACAAACGAGGAGACTCCCCGGTCACCTCAAGATCAAACAACATCGGATCAAGTCGATCCGATTGGAAGATGAGCGAGCAATCCTTTGTCGAGTGGGACGGTACCCAACATTCAGCCGGATTGGGTCCCATTCTAGTGGGCCACTAGTTCAGTGGTACCCAGTCCAAGGCCAATGGGCTCCTGGGACAGGACAAACTGGGCCAAACTCATTCTTCCCATGAGGCCAACCCGAATGACGGATCGGGTCATGGATTTGGATCTATCCCATCGGGTCAAGGGGATGAATCCCTACCAGGTACCTACCTTACGCTTTTCCAATCGGCGGCGTATTCACTTCATCGGCAGATGGGTCGGGACTGCGACTTATTAGGTTACAACTTACCAGATCGGAGAACTACAAACGCATGGGCTCGGGACCTTGGGCGAGCACTTGTGACAAAAGACAAGGACGGCTTCCTTGACGGAGCCGTCCCTTTCCCCTCCGACAAGCGACTTTAGATGCATTGGCGGAAGTGCAACCAACTGGTTTGCAATTGTTCGTCCCCCGACGTCGTGGCTAGCCTTCCACCAACTAAGGACACAAAGCAAATATGGGAGAGCATCCGCGAAATGTATGGACGACTTGATTGACCTAGACTATTCACAATTACCCAAGCCAAATTTCAGTTTGTGATGAGAATTTATTTTCCCATGTTCACAATATTGCACAATCCTCCGTATCTGTGCGGCTTCCAAATGGGAATATCATCTATGTTACTAAAATTGGCACTGTTCGACTCGGTCCCAATTTGATCCTTAAAAATGTTCTTTATATTCTTGACTTTGAATTCAATCTCCTTTCCATCTCAACTGACTTTGAATTCAATCTCCTTTCCGTCTCAAAAGTCTGCGAGGACAATTCTTGTCATGCCATATTCAGTTCAGAAAATTGTTTATTTTATGACTATTCGACTAGGAAACTAATGGGCTTGGGTAGTGTTGTGCAAGGATTTTATTTTTGGATGGATTCTCCAAGAGATTTAGATTTATTAAATAAAAGTATTTCTTGTAATGCAATCACTCATAATAAAAATCTCCCTTTTCATCAACACTTGGGTCGTAGTGCATGTTTTCCTGGTCCAAAATGTCTAATATGTCCTTTGGCTAAATAATCTCGAGCATCTTTTTTGACTGGTACATCTCGAGCAAACAGTGTTTTTTCCTTACTTCATATGGACATTTGGAGTCCTTATCATACCCTTCATCGTGATAGATCTCGTTTCTTCATCATAATTGTTGATGATTATATTCGTGCTACTTGGGTATTCCTTGTGCAATCTAAGAGTCAAACCTTTTCTCATATGTCGAAGTTCATCTCTCTGGTCAGAAATCAATTCGATATATCTGTCCAACAAATTCATACAGATAATGGACGTGAATTGTTCACTTTTGAATGCATATCATTCCTCTCTGCCCATGGAATACTTCATGAAAGCTCTTGCACTTACACTCCACAACAAAATGGAGTTATTGAATGCAAGCATAGACATCTCTTAGAAGTAGCTCGAGGATTAAAGTACCAAGCTTCAATTCCTAAGACTCTTTTGGAAGATTATCGCATGCCCACTCAAATTCTTGATGGCCGAACTCCTTTAGAAATGTTTTAGGGACAAAAATTAATCACCTCAGTGTGCTTGGCTACTTATGCTATGCAACAACTGTAGGTCCTCGGAATAAAATGGATCCACGTGCCACTCAATGTGTTTTCATGGGATATCCCCCTCTATAGAAAGGATATAGAGTTATGGAAATATCTATGGGCATTTCTTTATAAGTAGGGATGTTATATTTCATGAAGATGTATTCCTATTCCAAGAGATGGCATCCTCATCCAAATCGTCATCGTTGTCACCGGATTACCGTCAATTCTTATCAAATGAGGACTTATCTATGGCACCGCAATATGTTCTTGTTACACCAGAACCATCTATACAGGTTTTGAGGGATTCTACGAGTCAAGATAAATCACCAGTATTTGCAGATATTCATTCACCTGCATCACCTGTGATGGTCTCATCCCCACTAATACCTAAACAATTACCAATTGAGCAACCTCGATGCTCTAAACAACATGTTCATCCACCTACATGGACAAAGGACTACATATGTTCTACATTGAGATCTCCACGTACGCTATATCTTGTATCATCTTCTGTCTCCTTTAGTCAATTATCACCCGAACATATGTGTTGCATTAGTTGCATCTCAGAAGAACAAGAGCCACCTTCATATTATGAAGCAACACGTGACCCTCGGTGGCAAGACGCGATGGTATCTAAACTTATTGCCCTTATGAAAAATCACACATGGGATATTGTTCCATAACCATCACATCAGAAGACAATTGGCTGCAAGTGGGTATATAAAATTAGATTCAAAGCCAATGGCTTTGTTGAACGATGCAAGGCCCGCTTAGTAGCTAAAAGATTCACACAACAAAAACGTTTTGATTATCATGAAACATTTTCTCCTGTTGCCAAGGAATAAACCATTCGTTCATTTTTTTCAAGTGCCGCTATTCATAATTGGCAATTATATCATATGGATGTACACAAAACATGTCTACATGGGGATCTTCAGGAAGAAATTTATATGGAACTTCCATAGGGTTTATATAGACAATGAGGAGTCTTGAGTGTGTCGTTTTCGTAAATCCCTATAGTTTGAAACAAGCTTCTAGACAATGGTATACCAAAATTCACCGATGCACTAACACGTGCAAGTTTTCAACATTCCAAATATGAATATGCTCTATTTACATGGACTGAAGTTAATTTATCAATTTATTTACTGATATATGTTGATGACGTACTTATCATGAGAAATAATGACTCATATTGCAAAGTTCAAAATGCCCCTGCTTGCACAAGTCTTGCACATGGCACATGCTCAAGAATCTGAACATTCCCGACGCGTTCGATGTCCTGGAGATCTCGGATGTTTGCTCTGAACCAGAAGTTGAGGGGCGTTGTGTTGAGTTCCATTTTCAAGAACATCTATGACATGGTTTTCTCGGCTAAGTATGAAGCCTTCTGCTCCAAGAACCCGCGTTTTGAGCGTCCAGATAACGAGGGCGTCTTTGATTTATGCAAGGGATAGTAGGAAAAGTGGAGATTATTGTTGAATCAATTTAGTTGGATGGAATTATATGGTCCATATTTTAATCTTTCTTCGATTTTTGTACTGTAATTTATCCGCACATACAGTGAATTGTGCATGTAGCACGGGAAGAGCGTGCTGTGTTAACTGCCACATAGCACAACTGAGTGTGCTAATGATGAAGAGATCTTTCAAAAATCAAGTTAGTTAAGCTACTCAATTAAATCAAGAAATTGGAGGACTAATTGACAGTTAATCTTCTGGTTTCTTTCTATTCGCGCATGGTTGGGGGAGCCAGAATTTCCACTACCGTAAAGGGCAGGCATTATTCAACGAGATATGTTTAAAAAACACTCTTGCTCCGACCATCCATCGTCATTCCCTATCTGCACCCCTTAAAATATAGGCGCACGTCATGCTGCTCCGACGAAACATTGGAATTCCAGATGACTTGGAACTGAAACCTGTGTGTTTTGTGCGTTTGGGTGTCTCTGTGTCTGCCAGTGTGGTTAGAGAGAGAGAGAGAGAGAGAGAGAGAGAGAGAGAGATGGGATGGAGAGACTGTTGTCACGGGGAGGTGGTTCCATTTTCAGCTGTGTTCACTGTGGGCAGCATCACAGTGGGCATGAACACAATGTTCAAAGCGGCCAACTCGAGAGGGATGAGCTACCATGTGTTCCTCGTCTATTCTTATGCCATCGCTGCTCTTCTTCTTCTTCCTGCTCCTGTCTTCTCTCTCAAGTACGCTCCTCTCTCTCTCTGTCTCTCTCTGTCTCTCTCTCTCTCTCTCTCTCTCTCTCTCTCTCTCTCTAGCTCTCTGCAAACTGGGAAAAACAAAGGAAGGTTCGTGGTGAGATATTCACTTTGGCTGAATTTGTTGTATGCCTTTGCAGATCAAGAACGCTTCCTCCTCTCAGCTTGGCCATAGCTGCCAAACTTGGCCTTCTTGGGCTCGTAGGGTATGCACAGTTTGAATAACTTTACACTCACGCTAATATGAATAACTGACTACCTGTTTTGAGACGTGCCGCCATGCGTGTCTGCCACTGGCGTCAGCCCCACTAGGGGATACTGGCCATCCGACATGTCTCTGATCCCACATTGCCCATGTTTTGGGCAGTTGCACGGGCAGATGGAGAAGGGTCGCAATTCTTGTAATTGTTTAGGGTTGTCGTTTTGCTTCTTTGTTGTATTTTTATTCTTATATAATGGTTTCTTTGTTTTCTAAATTATTGGGAGAGCAGGGGTTTGTCACAGATTTTGGGCTATGCTGGGATTAGCATGAGTTGTCCAAGTCTGGGTTCAGCCATCAGCAACCTCACTCCGGCTCTCACTTTCATATGTGCCTTCCTTTTCAGGTCCCAAACAACTTGTGTATTTATGTACTTGTTGTGTGTGGTTCCTTGAAATGCATTTTTCGTTGTAAATGATAATTGTTCTGATACTCTGTTGTGATTCTCCTGATTTGGTGATCTCATCACTTCGTTCGTTTGGCCCTTCCACAAGCTTATGCTGTTAACTGGTTCCCATATTTTGCATACCCTGATTAAATCAAGTTAATAAATAGATTTTGGACAATTGGGGCACGTGGCTCAGAGTCACTGATTGTTTGTTAATGCTGTTCTCATGTAAATTACTTGGTAATGATGACATTGTGGGACAAAGTATTAATATTGCTGCAATCCCTCCAATTTACTTGTTTTCTTGTCAAAATAAGGATGGAGAAGGTGTCAATAAACAGAAGAAGCAGTCAGGCCAAGATCATCGGGACCGTACTGTCAATTTTCGGGGCATCTGTCATTACTCTCTATAAAGGTCCCCCTATGTTCACTCCGAAACCTTCTCCCCCGCTTTATCCACTTGTGCACGCATCGAACTCGAACTGGGTTGTTGGGGGGATTCTCCTCACTGGTGAATATATTTTGGTCACTTTGTGGATTATTTTCCTGGTATACGATACTTATTTTCATTTTGTTTTGTGGGTGCTATAGTTAGAACTTGACTTGAAAATGATCGGAGATTCGGCACGTGATCCTGCAGACGCAGATAATGAAGGATCATCCAGCAGAACTGACCATCCTCTTCTTTTACAATGTAATCGTGAGCTTCATGAACGCCATTTTCTGTATAGTAATGGAACATGATATGAGTGCCTAGAGAGTGCAGGGTATAGGACTGGCCTCGGTTATATGCTCGGTGAGGAAACCATTGAACAAACATCACATCTAATTAATAATAGTCGCGTGCAATGCTTACTTCTTTCTCTTTGCTTTGCTTTTAGGGCCTTTTTGAACGATGCTTAAACAACATCATTGGCATGTGGGCAATCCGGTTGAAAGGCCCTTTCTACGTCACGATGTTCCAGCCGTTGTCGATTCCCGTGGCTGTCACGATGGGTGTCTTATTTCTTGGCGACACACTTCATGTTGGAAGGTAAGATAAGTCGCAAAAACATCGAGTGCAACATTATGTTGAGTGCTAAAAAAATAGTACATGTCCATCGTGCTGAAATTATGATCTATTCCTAATTTCATTCTTTATGAAAGTCAATCAATGTGGCTTAAGACGTGCTGCACATAAATAATTTGGAAAACCAATTACCGAAACATAACATGCAGTTTCCGCAAAACTCTTGACAGACAAAAATCCCCACAATCGATCCATTCTTCATGTGTATATAGTGTATAATTGGTTTTGACCGACGAACAAAGCTCTGTATTCTTTGAAAAAGAAAGGTATTACATTCTTGTACTATGTATGCCTCGAATGACATTTGCTTTTTTCTACTGTGAATTCGCAGCCTTATAGGAGCGACCATACTGTCCATTGGGTTCTATATTGTAATGTGGGGGAAGGCCAAAGAGGAAATGGTTGATGAGTCTGTAGAGAGTCAGATGGAATCACCGTCGTTTCAAAAAGTTCCTCTACTGCGATGACCGTCAAGACAAATGAAGTCGGAACAATTTCTGCAGGTGGATTGCAAGATAGGTGCTGCTTGGAAACTTTGTGAAAAGGATTCCTCACCCTCAGTAAGGCTGCACAAATAGGTCTGGCTATCGTACTTATATAGATTTGAGTCCAAAGAGGTCATATCATGACCCGTTGATCCCAAAATTCGGATTGCTTGATCAAACCATTGAGACGTGTGGATGAAGGGCGTCAATCCAAGTACACAACCGAGCAGTGATGTGCAAGAATAATAAGTCTCTTGCTTCCGGTATAATCCATTTTGATTTGTACAAGTCTGTAGTCAGTAGTTACAGTATCCGTTTTTTTTTTTTGGAATAAATGCTGCTCTAAATGTATTTCAAGGTGAAAAAAGATGACGATAACAAACGTCTCTCTGACAATGGTATGAACAAAGTGTACATACACCCAGTTTCAGCCAAAAAATTTTCCATTCCTATGCATATATAGTTTCTGTGAAGGTGGTCTCACAATACGTTATATGAATTTGGCAGCTATAGTGACCTAACTTTACGCTTTCGTCATACATTGCCAAAGTTAAGCCAGTCAAATCATTCTCTCACTCATCGGAAAACTTGTTGTGGTTGGACAAACAGCAACCTCAACGTATTCCTAGTTGAGGCTTATTGAGTAGACTGATGTATGATCTTGCTGTAAGCAAGAATGCTATGCTGGCCGAGGTTATTACGGGAAATGAGTGGTGTTGGGGCCCTACAAGATCAGACCCATTAATGGGCATTCAGGGTGCATTGTGTGGTTCATATGCTGCTTGTGTTGATAGACAAAATAAAGGTGATCACCGGTTCTCAATCTGGAAGTTTTGGCTGTGTTGATGACAGGAAGCTAATTAGGGAAAGAAAACAGAGGACTTCATGGCATGGAATGGTACCCAAATGTGCCAAATTTTTCTTTTATCACAGCTGGCTGTTCATTACAGATTGCAGCACTGGATAGAAGTAACAAAATGGCAGCAAATCAATGACCAGTGCTTGTTAAGTGGATCAGCTCAAGAGACTAGACAGCATCTCCGTTGTGAATACTCTTTTTCCAAACAAGGTTGGGGGAGTTGCTGAACTCACGTAGAATGCAGGCACTCAAAGAATTTAATGCGATCCATCCTCTTTTGTTTATTCCAAAAATTAGAATGAAATTAACCAAAGAAGAAAAAAGGAATCTAATTCCATCTACTATGAAGAAAACATGAAAGAAAGTAGATTCATATTACTGTTCGTTTGTTTCACGGAAAGCAAACGATGTGGAAAACATTTTTTTTATAAATGATTGCTTATATCACTTACAAAAATAAATGAACAAAAAATATTTTCACGGTTCACGAAAATGTTTAGACATAAATTATTGTCGATAATGAAAATATTTCTCATTGGCTAATTATTTCAAGTAATATAAGCGATCATTTTTAGAAAAATATTTTTTAAATCATTCATTTTTCGTGAAATAAACGGAGCCAACATTTTGATCTTTTCTTTATTTTATACTAAATCTTCTCAACCCCAACTAAAATTACAAGTCTTAAATAATTATACCTTCTTCCAATGATTGAATTTGGGAAACTTTTTAAGCACTTTGCTTCAAGTTTAAATTATTCATTCCCAAAAACCGTCAAATGCAAGGATCTGGTCGACGCACGGGCTTGTGGACTAGTTATGAATTATTACAAAGGTTCCCCATTTCTTGTTCACTGGTGAAACAGAAACTAAAGAAGGGCGGGGCACTCTTCTAGTGCCCTCAAAAACAGTCGAGAGCTTTTGTCTGATACCCCATGACGTGATGGAAGCAGCACAAGCTTTTTTTTTGGTAAGGTAAGATGTATTTATACTTTATAACGCACCAATTACAACTAAGGGAAGACGTACTCAAAAACCTCGTACCTGAGGGAACAAGGGAGGTGTTCCAACGCGTACATGGTGTACGGCTAACCAAGGCTAGAAAGCCACAAAAGCAGACTTAACAAGCCAAACACGTCGGCCACGAGAACCTATACACCAGCTAAGTGGAATTAAGAATCAAAAACTGAGGTAGAGATGCCCAGTTGGCTTGGATTCTCCGGTTGTGGGGACTATCTTGGATCGGTTTAAAGAATAAACCTCTATCTCTCGTCACTTTAATTAGGTGGTTGCGGATTGCTGGCAAAAAGAAAGCCTTGTTCCTAAAAAGGATGTCATTTCGTTCCGTCCATATAATATGGCATACAGTACTTAGGGAGAAAAGAGCAATGCGTTGATGGAAGCTATGGCCACCAATGACCCGAATGGCTCATCGGAGGTTGTCATGCCATGATCCATTACGCCAGGAAAGATTACACTTGGAAGCCCAAAAATTGGCAAGAGTGCCAGTGATGTTATAACCGAATAAGAGATGATCGATGGAATCCGGTCTACGGCGGCAGAAGACACAAGCCCCTTCCACAATTCTATTGTGCCTCAATAGACACACCTGCATAGGAAGCCTATTGAGAGTGATGAGCCATAACAGAAACCTGTACCTGGGGGCAATGAACGGATCCCAGATGAATGAGTTCCAGTTAACTTTCTGGCCCTTGATCCTTATGGATTCCCATGCCTTGGATGGGGAGAACTTGCCCGAGGGGCAACCTATCCAAGTGAGGTAGTCGCTAGCTCCCAGTTCTATAGAAAAAGTAAGCGGCCAGGAGCGAAATGAGTCTAGGACCGAGGATTGGGGCCATTCGGATGAGAAAAACTCACTCACCGAAGAATTCCTCGAAATACCGGAGTAGTAGATATCTCTATCCGCAAAAAATTTGCAAAGATGACCCTTAGCATGCCAATGGTCAAACCAAAATGAGGTGTTTACTCCGTTGCCGATGCGCCAGAAGAGTTGAAGGTGGAATTCATGGCAGAGGTCTAATATTTTTTTCCAAGCCCAAGAGCACACCGTTGGCTTGGGTGCTTTCCAGAAGTTCTTGTTCTTCAAGAAAATGGAGTGTATCCATTTGCACCAAAGTGATTCTTTATCTGTGAAGAGAATCCATATGTGCTTGAGTAAAGCCGCCCGATTGCAGTCAAGGAGTTTGCGGATACCCAATCCCCCCTCATCCTTAGGAAGGTAGACTTCATTCTAAGGCACTTTTGCCCCCCTAACACCTAAATCCGGGCCTTTCCATAGGAATTGCCTAAGTATCAATTCAATGCTGGAAAGCACAAATCGAGGCAAGGGGAATACAGAGGCCCAATAGACATGGGTAGCATGAAGAACAAATTTAATAAGCTGGAGCCTACCCGCAAATGAGAGGAACTGATGCGACCAAGAACGAGTACAAGCAGTAATAGAATTTACGAGGGAAATGCAATCTGTCTTTCTCAATCTAGACGCAATGATAGGGACGCCAAGGTATCTAAATGGAAGTATACCTTCGTTGAAGCCAAACAAGAGTCGGATTTGCATTCGTACTTCTTCAGAACCGCCGGAGAAAAAAAGATCACTTTTGTTGGCATTTGGGTTAAGCCCTGACCAGGATGAAAATAATTAAAGGCCTTCCTTCATTAGGGTTGTTGACGCAAGATTTGCCTCCACAAAAATGAGCACATCATCGGCAATGAATAAGTGAGTAAGGCGGGTAGGCTTGCAACGCTAGTAGAACTTGAAGGCCGGGTGTCTAGCCTTGGAGTTGAGGATCCTAGAAAAAACTTCCATTACCAAAGTGAAAAGATATGGGGATAGAGGATCACCTTGACGGATGCCCCTTCCACTTGAAAAGTAACCATGAAGTTATCCATTGATGGCAATTGAAAACTTAGGGGAAGTAACACGCTCCATAACAAGCTTAATGAACGTCCGTGGAAAGGAAAAGGAAAGCAATACCTTTTCCAAAAACATCCAGTCCACCATGTCATAAGCTTTCTGGAAGTTTACTTTGATGGCACACTTGGGTAAATATGGGTTATGGTGAAACCCGGCAAAGAGCTCCTGAGCAAGCAAAATATTATCTCCAATCCTTCGTCCCTTAACAAAGGCATTCTAGGACAGACCAATGATGGAGGGCAGAACATATGCAATCCTATTTGCCAGGATTTTGGCGATGCATTTGTAAATTGTGTTGCAACAGATAATAGGTCGGAAATCACTTATAGTCGAAGCATTAGGTACCTTCGGGATAAGAGTAAGTATGGTGTTGTTGGTCTCCTTCAGTAAAGAGCCAGAACAGAAGAAATCCTTTATGGCCAGGAGGATTGAGGGTCCAACAACATCCCAAGACGCAATGAAAAAATCCACATTGAACCCGTCCAGACCCGGGGCCTTACTTTTGGCAAGGGAGAACATGGACTTACGGATTTCACTATCTGTGACCTCCCGAGATAAAAAGGAGGATTTGTTCCTCATTGAGGATCCGCTCTGTCATGGGACGAATGTCATCCATGGTAGGGCTTAAAGTGTCAGAACTAGCCGAATATAAGGTCTCATAATAGGAGACAATGTGGTTGTGAACCGCAGCTGGGTCAGAGAGCACGATACCAACACCATCCATAATCGAAAGGATACGGTTTTGGAGGTGACGTTTTTTGACAAAGTGATGGAAATACTTAGTGTTCCTGTCACCATCATTGAGGTACCTGATTCTGGACTTTTGTTTATAAAACGATCCTTCTTAAAGATCAAGGGTCGAGAAGTGCTGGAGCTGCTCTTTCTCCAAGTTTGCCAAATCAGCATTAAGAGGATCTACAAATAGAGCATCTTGTGTAGATAAAAGATCTGACCTGGCCTGAGCTATATGATTCGAGATATCCGAGAAAGAATCTCGATTAAGCTGTTTGAGCTGACCTTTGAGGCACTTTAGTTTCTGGCAAATACTGAACATGGGGGTGCCAACACTAGGAGAGCCCCAAACCCGTGAGATAATGGAAGGAAAGGCCAGGTGAGACATCCAACAATTGAAAATTTTGAACGGTTTCCTAACCGAGCTTGCAGGAACGATTCTAATGAACATAGGTGTATGATCAGAAATTCCTAGGGCCAGGAAGGTAGCTTCCGAGAAGGAGAAAGAGTTGGTCCATTGATCATTAATCAACACACGGTCTATCTTTCTTTGTTTACGAGAGGGATCGGAGGAAGTCGTCCATGTGAATCTATATCCAACATAACGGAGGTCATAAAGACCAGCACTATTTAGGCAAGAATCAAGCTCATCAAAAGCGGGGATCCACACATTTGCACTTCCCAACCTATCCGAATTATCCCGAATAGCGTTAAAATCACCGGCAACCATCCAAGCATCCCTCTCAAAAAGAGAACTAGAATTGATGAGATCTACCCATAAAGAACGACGGGAAGCAAAGGTGTGTTTAGCATAAATAAGCGAAAAGATACAGTTCTTGTTCACCGCCCGGATGCCAACACGAACGTGGATGACTTGAGCCGATTTGGATAGAAATAAAAGATCAATAACCTGGGGGTTCCACCCAATCCATATATGACCACGAGGGGAATGACTGTAGTTATTCGTCCAAGTCCATCCTGGTAATAATCCAGAAGATATTCCATCAAAAAGAGCAGGCTTAACTTTTGTCTTCAAAATTCCAAGACAAGAAATATTATGAGATCTAACAAAATGTCGAATCTCAGCCTGTTTGAGGGGATGTACTAGTCCCCTAATATTCCATACGCCAAAAAACATAAGAGAGGTAGAGGAGCGTTACCTCTTTCTGGAGCCACCCTGCTTCCTGGGACTCATATTGGCCTTGGGTGCGCAGGGCTTACTAACTAGCGTTGAGGCTACTATAGCTGGAGTTGGTGAGTTGGGTAATAGATTAATCTCCTCAGGAGGGGGGAGGATGGCTTTCTTAGGCTGACCAGGAGAGGGGGAGTCTGAATTGCTGGATACATCACTTGCCAAGTCTTCGTTAGACTCTCCAGATTCAGAAGAGGCAGGAGAAGCACTGTGCGAGGATGTAGCATGTCCTGAAGAAATTTGATTGTCCACCAAGCATTGGCTAGGCATAGGATGCAGTAACAGGTGTGGCGAAGCAGGGGGGAGCCTTGTTTCTGGAACTCCCAGCCGTATGCCTCTTCTTGACCAGCTTCCAAGGCTTTTCCAGCAAGGGGGAGGGAGGGACGGAAGCAGAAGGCTGGGACAAGGCCATATCTCCCGCAGGAGGAGGATCATCCCCTGTTTCAGCCACTAGCACAGGGGCCTTACCAACAGCAGCAAGCAATTCTATAACAGAAGCACATTTGTGACCAAAAGTGCCACATTTAGTACAGGAAATTGGTAACCACTCGTAATCAATCTTTACTGACCAAGTTTTATCGTTTAGCAGAAGGTCCACGGATTCTAGCAAAGTTTGTGCTGCCTTGATCTCAATGCAGACTCTTGCATAGGATATCATACGCATCTTTTTTGTTTGCATGTCAACATGCAGGGGTTTGCCAGCTACGGCGCTTATGCCCGGCGCTGACCATAGAGCGACAAGAATGTCCCTCAACTTGACCCATACCGGGAGGGATTCGTGCTGGTTTTTCCTAAACTGAAGTGCCGGGTGCCATTGCTGTAGAATCATGGAAATCCTTAAAATGGTGATCGGACCCCCATCCAATATCTTCCTGCCAAAAGGTTTCATTCGGAATATGGAAATAGAAAAAACCGTCATTGTTAGCAAGAACATCCACTACCTAATGACCCCAGACGTTTTTTATGGCTATCTCAGTTAATTTGAATGGTAGCTTCTTACCAACGAAGTATCCGACAAGACACTCCTTCCATTTCGGGTTGGAGTTTTGGAGAATGTCTTCCGATATTCTCACACATGGTTTTTCAGTAATCATAGAGAGGGGATATAAGAGAGGGAATATCCCTTCTCAGCTGATTTAGCTATGGCCACCCAGGAGCGTTGAGCTGTTGGCTGGACTGACTCTGGGAGTGGGGCTTTCGCTAGGGCTTTACCCCTACTTGGGCTCCTTCTAGGCTGAGAAGGGTCTGCTCGGTGCAATCTGGAGGCCGAGTTCCCCCAAAGCAGCACGAGCTTTTGTCCCTCGTTTCTTCAACTTTGTGAGTAATGAACAGAAACAACACTGGGAATGTACTTGGTTACCCGCGTGCGACACCAGATATTATTCAGAAAAGAACTTGCTAGACTAGAACACAAGTCCTTGTTTCTATCGGTATTTTCTGAAAGTTGATGAGAGCATTTGTCCCTTGAAAAGAACAGGCCGCACCAACAGCGGCTAGTCCGGCAACTTGAGCACTGCCTCTCTGATGAAGAGACCTTAGAAAAGTAGAAACATCAGACGTAGATATAACTAATACTGAAGCATCTCGTTTTGTTTCCTGGTTTTCTGTGCAAGCTTGCGTCCGTGCATGAGAGAGAGAGAGAGAGAGAGAGAGAGAGAGAGGGAGATGACAAGGAGGAGGTGTGACTGGTACATGGAGGTGCTTCCATTCATAGCAATGGTGGGGACAGACAGCATATGTGTGGGGGTGTACACACTGTTCAAAGCAGCCACCTTGAGAAGGTTGAGCCATCATGTCTTCCTTGTTTGTGCTAACGTTCTCTACTCTTGTTCTTCTTCCTGCTCCCTTCATGTCCTACAGGTATCTGTCTCTCTCTCTCTTTCTACCATGTCATATGGGTACAAATCTAATCTTTGTGAGGAGCTAGCATCAGCTGAGTTTTGCTCTTGGTTTCTCTGTCCAGATCAAGAGCACTTCCTCCTCTCAGCTTGGCCATACTAGCCAAAATTGGTCTTCTTGGCCTCATTGGGTAATCGTCTGTACAAGTTTGAACATTGATCTTGTGCCGAGTTTGCAAAGGAAAGACGACACAAAGCCAAGAAATGGGTGTCCCATTTTTTTTTAGCCCTTTTTGAATTGGCTGCTTTGCTTCTTTGCCTTTTCAGTTGTAAATTTTTTTTGTGTGCTTTCTTTTTTGGGGAAGAGCAGGGGTTCATCACAGATTATGGGCTATACTGGGATTAGTTTCAGCTTTCCAACTCTTGGTTCAGCCCTCAGCAACCTCACTCCGGCTCTCACTTTCATACTTGTCATCCTTTTTAGGTTCTTCTTCCTCTCTGTAGGGATTGTGTAATGCCTGATTGATTGTGATTAAGATTTGGCTTATCAATTCAGGATAATAGTCAATTACAATTATCTAAGATAGACTAGCAGATTAGCAATAGAGCTCTTCATAATTGGCATTTTTTCCAACTGCTTGCAACTTTTCTTGTAAATGATAACATGTCTGGTATATGTCATCATTATGCCTAAAGCCGTAATTTGTCTACTAACTTACTCTGTTTCCTCAGTTAAACATGATATGTATTTGTTTCGTTTCCTTAACGTGAAGGATGGAGAAAGTATCACCGAAGAGAAGCAGCAATCTCGCCAAGATCATTGGGACCGTTCTGTCGATATCTGGTGCATTTGTTGTTACTCTCTATAAAGGTCCTCCGATTATAACCACTGCTCTGAAATGGCCTCTCTCATTTGATCTGCCTCTGAGCGCATCGAACTCAAACTGGGTCCTGGGAGAGATTTTTCTCACGGCTGAAAACATTCTTATTCCATTGCACTACATCGTTCCGGTACCCGCCATGCTACTATACAACTTTAATTTTTCTGAGTGCAGGAGACATAACTTAGGATAATCCGAATGAGTGTCAAAACATGAACGTGCAGGCACAGATAATGGAGGACTATCCACCTGAACTGAGCGTGACCTTCTTTCATAATGTGTTTGCGTGCTTCTTAACTGCAATCGTTGCTTTTGTTGCAGAACATGACACTAATGCTTGGAGAGTAAACGATATAGGACTCGCTTCTGTGATATGCTCGGTAAGAGAATGGCCATACATAAACCAGTCCCATGTTAACTTGATCAAGAGTATTCATTTTAATTTTTATGGTGTGTAGGATGTTTTTACAACTCTTGGCCTTGTGCATCATAGGGACTTTTCATGCACTGCCTGCGCAACTGTCTTCACACCTGGGCGATCCGCATGAAAGGTCCCCTCTATGTTGTGATGTTCAAGCCGGTGTCGATTGTCATCACCGTCGTTATGGGCTTCACCTTTCTTGGCGACGCACTTCATCTCGGGAGGTATTAGATGCAGTTGGAAAAATTTACTCTCCAAGCTTGTGTTAATGTTCCATTTTCCCACCAATCAATCCTTTTATGTGCATTATCATTCATCATCAACGCGCTTAGCTCTGTGTTATGCGAAATGGTAAAGCTAATCCTGATTTTATTTTCATTTCATTGTGCTACCAATGCTTTCGATGCCAATACTTTCTTCTGTGTGCCGCGAATTCATAGTCTCAGCGGAGCTTATAACGTCCATCGGATTCTATACCGTAATGTGGGGGAAGGCGAAAGTGGAGACAAATGAAGAGCCCCAAGGGAGCGCCGCGCAATCGCCAGCCTCTCAGAAAGTTCCTCTACTGCCAAAACATCAAAGCCATTGAAGCAGTTTGCCTGTACTACTCGGTCTCCATTTGAGTTTTACTTGTACAAGCAGGAATCTGTGTGTGAATGGTTCACAAGGCTTGCTCACTTGCCCTTGACTATTTATGTCTCCATGTGGTGCAATTCGATTGATCATAAAAAGACAACAAAAAGCCAAGTTGGCTTTTTTCATTTTTGTTTTTGGGATACGTAATATTTCATGGAAAATCTTTGAGTAATTTCAAAAATCCTTACAATTCCAAAATAGCTTAAGACTATAAGTGGATTTGGTTTAGCTTTTCGAGGGTTTTTCGGCTTTCAAAGCCCCTTGGGGAAATGCTAGGGTGTTGGGCAAGCCTTCCCAACACTACAAAAAAACATGTAATTTGCGACGAACTTTTTCCGTCGCAAACGACGGTTTTCTATTTCTGTCGCAAATTAGCGACGGAAAAAAACCGTCGCAAAATTTGCGACGGATAAAACAATTTGCGACGGAAAATAATTCTGTCGCAAAATTTGCGACGAAAATATATAACCATCGCAAAATCCGTCGGACATTTGCGACGGAAAAAAGTTCGTCGCAAATTTTCGACGGAAAGTAAATCCGTCGCAAATTTGCGACAAAATCGAACATCCGTCGCAAATTTGTAGTTTATTAACCCGTGGTATTTCAACCCTATATGTCTCTCTCACTCTCTCTCGCTTTTCGCCCTCCTTTGTAGGTCTGAAATCAGCAAAATCCACACACGCACATATTAATTTCGGTGAAGTTTTTGTATCGATAAGTATCATAGCTAACTTCGTGACTATTAGTCGTTGGATTGTAATTTCTTTTTTTTAAATATATTTATATTTATTTTTTTTTCGTATTTGCATCACTGGTTTAACGACCAGCGACACCTTGCGGGCCCTTACATGAGGCTGAACGGCCACACTATTTTGCAATGAATATATGAAAATTCCGTCGCAAATTTGCGACGGAATGTGGGATCCGTCGCAAATTTGCGACGGTTAATTTCCGTTTCTATCGCACATTAAAAATTATTAAAAAATAATTCTTGATTGATAATTTTTTTTTTGTATGTGTCTAATTGAAGGTCTCGTAATCCAAGTGGACATTACAATTCTCATCAAATTAACCACTTTGTCCTATCAATACTTCAGTCAAATATTTGGGTAAGTGTTCTTTACATAGTAATTTTTTCTATTTTTGTAATTTCATATTAATTGTTGCGTGAATAAAAAAAATTATAATTTCCAAAAGTTTATGGTTTTAATTAAGAACAATAGATATGATATTTTAAATATTTTACCTGAATTTTTTATTTTAATACAAACACAATGCAAAGAGAAAGAGTTTGGATGTATAATAAGAACTTACTTGGACATCGAGGATTGACAGATGAGTTTGTTCTGGATTGGAACTATTTTTAGACTTTGCCAGTAGTAAATATGAGTTCATGGATGGAAATAAGTTAAGGTGTCCATGTAAAAAGTGCGGTAATGGTAAATTTCTTGTGTATGATCAAGTTAGAAGACACCTTACTAGATTTGGATTTATTCCGAACTATTATAATTGGACTTCCCATGGTGAACCATTTATATCTGATGAAGGATATGAAAGAAGTGACCAATTTTCAATTAGGAAAGAATGTGGTTATTATGAGCAATTGAACTCATACGAGGGGATGGTTATTGATGCAGCTAGTAATAATTTTGTCACAGAATCAAATCAGGCAAGTACTAGTTTTACTCCTACACGTGAACAAGTGGGTACTAGTCATGCTTCACAATTCAAAGATATAGGAGTAACGGGTTTTGTTGAGAATGTCTATAATGAAACTTTTCAATCTAATCAATTCTGGGATGTGTTGAAAGCAGCAGATGAACCTTTATGGACAGGTTGTAAGAACCACACTAAATTATTGGTGACAGCTCGACTATTAAATATCAAGGCAAAACATAATGTGTCTGCGAATTGTTTCAACTCTTTTGTTGAAGTAATGCGGGAATCATTGCCTCGTGATAACATCATGCTAAGTAATTTTTATGATATGAAAAAGCTAGTGGATAACTTAGAGCTTCCGGTTATAAGGATTGATGTATGTAGTAAGGGTTGTATGATATATTGGAGAGATGATGAAAATGCAGAATCTTGCAAATTCTGTAGCCAAACTAGGTACAAGATTAACAGGAGGCCGGGTCGTAATCAGAAGCGTAGACCATGCAAACAAATGTTTTATCTGCCTTTAATCTTCAGATTGCAAAGGCTTTATGCATATAAAGCCACTGCTGAACACATGACTTAGTATGTAAATCATGAAATAGAATAGGGTCTAATGTGTCATCCTTCAGATGTGGAGGCATGGCAACATTTTGATAGAACATACCCTAAGTTTGCGATGGAGCCTTGGAACATCAGGTTAGGTCTCTGTACCGATGGATTTGCTCCATTTGGGAAAACAGGAAAAAGTTATTCATGCTGACCAGTTGTCTTAACGCCGTACAATCTTCTACCTGATATGTGCATGAAGACACCTTATATGTTTCTGACATTGATCATGACAGGGCCGCAAAATCCGAAAAAGTTGATAGATGTTTATATGCAACCATTGATTGAGGAGTTACAATGGCTATGAGTTGAAGGTGTTCCTACGTATGACGTTTCTACCGATCAAACATTTGTAATGAAGGCTGCCTTTCTTTGGACGATAAATGACTTTCCAGCTTACGGAATGTTATCTGGATGGAGTACAGTTGGGATCTTAGGATGTCCAATATGTTTGGAGAGGTCAAAGTCATTTAGATTAAAATATGGAAAGAAGCCCAGCTATTTCGACTGTCACAGACAATTTTTACCGCCAAGTCATCCTTTCAGAAGGAATAAGAAAGAGTTCATCAAGAATAGGACTGAAAGAACGCGTCCACCATTGAGGTTGACCGGCGATCAAATTTGGGAGCGTGTGTAGAACTTTCCAACTGTTGTTGAGAACCCGCACGGCACGACTTTTGGATACGGAAGTACACATAAGTGGACAAAACGCAGTATATTTTGGGATCTACCATATTGGAAGACCCATCTTATTCATCATAATCTTGACGTCATGCACATAGAAAAGAATGTTTTCAACAATGTCATAAATACTGTGATAGATGTCGCCGGAAAAACAAAAGACAACTTGAACGCAAGAAAAAATATGAGAGATATTTACGATCGGCCAATACTAGCTGTGGATGCAAGCAGCAGGGGACCAAAACCGAAAGCAGTTTATACATTGGATAAGGAGCAGAGGCAAGTTGTTTGTCAATGGTTGAAATCTGTACGGTTTCCTGATGGATATGCTTCGAATCTCGGGAGATGTGTTGATTTGAATGAATACAAGTTCACAGGTTTGAAGAGTCATGATTGTCACATCCTGATGGAAAGACTAATTCCAATAGTTTTGAAGGAAGTTCTGCCGAACTTTGTATGGGGCGCCATTACAGAGTTAAGCAATTTCCTCCATGATATTTGCTCGACAGTGTTAAAAGCATCGCATATGGAAAAACTAGAGAGAGATATTCCAATTATTCTTTGCAACTTAGAAATGATATTTCCTCCAGCGTTTTTTGATTCGATGGAGCATCTCTTAGTTCACTTGCCTTATGAGGCCAAAGTTGCAGGTCCCGTCCAATTTCGATGGATGTATTCATTTAAGAGGTAATGTTTTTTTTAAAATACAGTTCAAATTAGTTTATATTTCAACTAGATTCTTATATCATTTGAAGAAAAAATGAAGAATAAGGCACGTGTTAAAGCTTCAATTTGTAATGCATATATTGTGGAAGAAGTGACAACATTTGTATCATACTATTTTGAGCCGCACATTCAGTGTAAGAGGCGGAGAGCAGGCAGAAATTATGAGGGCTCCATTGATCCCAATTGTACAGCATTCTCTATTTTCAATTATCTAGGTCGGCCAAGCGGCGCATGTCAATTTCGTTACTTATCAGGCAAAGAATTTTATGCAGCCCATACTTATATTTTACTGAACTGCCCAAAAGTCGAGTCATACTTAAAGTAAGTGTAAATTTGCAAATATATATTTTGTGTGTCAAATATTTGGTAATATTTATATGGTTTTTAATATTATGATTTTCCAAATTGAAATGTTTGGACTACAACCAAATGAATTTGACCGTTTGTGCGATGAACAATTTGCAGCATGGTTCAAGACATATGTAAGTTGCCTATAGATCAAAATCAAGTTATTAAAATTATATACATCATTTAGTAAAATATTTATGGTAGACTTTGAATGTACAACCTTAGGTTCACAATAATTATGATGAAATTGGAGGGCAAGGATTGTTATATCATCTGTCATGGGGTCCACAGTTAAAAGTTCGAAATTGGCCAGCATATTTCATAAATGGATATAATTTTCATACTCAAGAATATGGAATGGGAAAATCCACAATGAATAGTGGTGTGTCTATTCGGTCATCCAATGGTGGCAGTTCAGAAGATGATTTTTATGGCTTGTTGGATGAAATCATAGAGATTGAGTACCCTGGACCATTAATGATGCGGGTTATGTTATTTAAGTGCACGCGGTTCAATCCCGTCAAAGAAATGAAGATGCACACGAAGTTCAATTGGATTGAAATAAATCACAAGAAAAGGTATATGAAGTATGAACCATTTGTCTTGGCACAACAAGCAATTCAAGTATGTTATGCATCATATTCTAATTTGAAACGTGACAAAACTGATTGATGGGTTGTATGTAAAATCAAAGCACGGAGAAAAATCAAGGAATATTGGAAGGATAGAGCCTACCAACAAGAGCAAGTGTGTAACATAGTTGAAATTGAGGAATATAACATACCAACTTTACGAGATCCGTGTGGAGCAATGATAGATGTTGATCCAACTGAAATTTGCAAATTAAATGTACAAGAATGTTCAGAATCTGATTTTAAGACAGATGACGAAGACGAGGACGAAGACGAAGATGAAGATTAAAATTTTTGTCACAAAATACTACATATGTGTAATTACTAATGCTACAAGTACTATTTTGGTTGTTATCATTATTATTCTTGTTATTATTGTTATTGTGCTTTTTTATTATTGTTATTGTCGATTATTCTTTTTATTTTAATTGATCGTCCAAAATTTTGTCCCCAAATGCCGACAAATCAAATATTATTAACGTGCCCTAACATTTTCGATATTCTAATTTTCATTGCAAAATTTGAGATGGGAAATTTTACCGTTCAAAATTTGCGACGGATAATTTAATCCGTCGCAAATTTTGCGATGGACAAGATCATTTCCGTCACAAATTTGCGACAGATAGGTAGGATTCGTCGCAAATTTGCAACGGACATATAGAATCCGTCGCAAATTTTTTGTCGAAATTCTTTTCCATCAAAAATTTTTTTGTCTGTCCAAATTTTACGACGGACAAGTTGAGTCCGTCACAAATTTTGCGAGCGAAATTTTACCGTTCGAAATTTGCGACGGATAGGGACAATCCGTCGAAAATTTGCAACGGATTCAACTAATCTGTCGCAAATTTGCGATGGATATATAGAACCCGTCGCAAATTTTTTTTCGAAAATTTTTTGTTGGTCCAAAATTTGCGACGGACAAGTTGAGTCCATCGCAAATTTTGCGAGAGAATTTTACCGTTCGAAATTTGCGACGACTGCCGAATTTCCGTCACAAATTTGCGACGGACATCCTACGGCCGTCGCAAATTTGCGACGGCCCAAACGCATCCGTCGCAAATCTGTGACGGATCGAACGCGTCTATCGCAAATTTGTGACGGCCTGAGGATGTCCATCGCAAATTTGCGACGGATGCGTTCGGTTCGTCGCAAATTTGCAACGACTTAGGATGTCCGTCCCAAATTTGCGACGGAAGCGGTCGGGCTGTCGCAAATTTGTGACTGCCATAGGATGTCCGTCACAAATTTGCGACGGACGCGTTCGGTCCGTCGCAAATTTGCGAATTATTTGTTGCCACCGACGCGCACAGCCCTGATCTCTCACACCGCCGATCTCCGTCGTTGCCATCGCAGCCGTCATGCCATCGCCGCCCAGCACGCCCGCCGTTCGTCGCCGGTTGCCCCCGCAGACCCCCGGCTCGTCGCCGGTCGCCAGCCAGCCGCCCCGCAGCCCCCCCGGCCCATCGCCCGCCCCCCCCCCTCCGCTGGTCGCCCCATCGCCGTCCCAACCATCGCCGTCGCCTCCTTCCCTCTCGGCCGCCTCGCAGATCCCTCCCCCGCCCAACGCCAGTCGCCCAGCAAGCCCCCCCGGCCGTCGCCCGCCCCCCCTGTCCGCCTTGCCGCCCTCACCCTCGCCTTCGCCGGCTCGCCTGATCGCCCTCGCCGCCCCCGCCCTCGTCGCCGCCGACCAGCAGATGCCACCGCCGACTAGCAGACTTCGCCTGGTCGCCTTCGCCGGCAGGCCAACCGCCGCCGATGCCGTCGCCACCGTCGCCGCCGCCGGCACCGCCGGCCCGTCGCCGGCCAGCCGCCCGCCTCCCACTTGGGGGCCGACGCCCTCGCCCTCGCCCAACGCCGTCGCCGCCACCCGACGCCATCGTGGCAGAGCTCCCCCGTCGTTCGCCCAGTTGTAGCCGAGCACCTGACCAACTAGTCACCATTTGGGTCCACGCTCGCGTCAGGACCGCCACTGTTCAATTGGCCGATTTTTTTTGTCCTTGAATCAAATAAGCAACTCCATAAACCCTAGTTAATATAATTAGGTAATTAATCGGATTTGTTTAGGGATTATTTATGATCACTTTTCGTTGGCTAGGTTACGGTCGATTTTAGGATTGCATGTAGATTTTATCGATGGTCGATTGGTTAATTTGTCTATTATGTGGATGATTAAGCGTTGAATGACGATAGAGTGATTGATTAAGCATTTTCACGGAAAATGTTTCAAAATTGAACAATTCTATAACAAATCATTAAAAATTACGGAATATTAAAACAATGATATATGTTGGTAAGAAATATGAAATTTGACAGTAAAAGTTTTTTAAAATTTTTAACAAATTAAAATTTCATAATATCAGAAAAAGGCAAAAATTAATAGTGACCACCCATTTTGAGTAAAATTTAGATTTTTTAACGTTTCGGGAAAAAATTTATTTAAAAATGAAAAATTTTTATAACTTTATAAAATGGCTTAAAATAATAGTGGTCACCCATTGGGAGGGAAATTTTTTTTAATTTGGGTGAAAAAAAATTAAAAAAATATAAAATATCAAAACTGCATAGAATTGCCTAGAAAACATATGGCCATCAACTTGCATTGAAATTTAAATTTTTTTAGAAGGTTTAAAAAAAATTAGAATTTAAAAATTTTCAAAACTTCACGAAATGGCTTATAACACCTATGGCCACCTACTTTTAGTTATATTTAATTTTTTTAACGTGCCCTAAAATTATTAAAATAAAGAATGAAAAAAAATTTAGAAATTTTACCTAATAGCTTAGGCTACCTGTGGCCACCCAATTTTAGTATTTACCAATATTTTTATTTCACATAAAAAATTTTATATTAAAAAATAATAATTTAAAAATTCTTAAAATTTTTAAATTTCAAAACTTTACAGAATGTGTTAGAACATCGATGGCCACCAACTTTTAGTAAAATTTTTTTTTTAGATCCCAAAAAAAATTTAACAATAATAACAATTTTTCCCTTATAAAACTTTACATAATGATTTGAAATACTTGTGGCCACCCACTTCCAGTGAAATTTAAATTTTTTGTACTGGTCAAAAAAATTTTAATCAAAATGAATACGATTCATATAGTGATGTTTGATACCTGTGGCCACCCATATCGTGCTCATAAATTGATATTTCATATCAAAATGAATGAGATTTATAGTATATTTGTTAGTAGGAAATTGCACATCATAAACACTCGACAGTGAGTCATTTCAAGGAAACATTTTCTCAGTCTTTCCATCAAAATGGTAAGTTTCGTCATGTACATCACTATATGTCAGTAATACGTGTCAATAGTTCTTTACATATTCGCATAACCTTCCTACTTGTCAGTATAAACGTAGAAGTCCCATGCCTAGAAGACAAGCCTCTTCCTCGTCCCCGTCCCCGTCCCTTTCCTCTTCCCCTGTCATTTCATCTAACCCTTAACCACAATATGGTCCGTCACAATATGGACATGTTGGCCCTTCATCCAACACTCAACAACATGTTACAGGACTTGGCCACATGCGAACTGAATGTCCTCCAGTTCAATCTCCTTTAGCTCCGTCTCCTTCCGTTTCATCCCATTATTCGGCGGAACAATCGAATATTGACGGAAGTAGAGGTCAAGAAGATAACCGATTCTTCATATGCCTATTTGGAGATTCCTAAGTACTTTATTTTTATTTTAGTATATGTAATCTTTACGGCTTTAGATATTGATGTCAACTGAATTGTCAATGTTGCACAATATCCGTATGATTGCAGATTCACGGATGCTATGTCTGTTGTGAGGGAATTGAACAAAATAGTAAGAAACTTTTGAATGAAAGAGTATACTACTTATAGAAATGTTCCACAAGAAGTGAAAGAAATGTGGTAGAATGAATTCAAGGTAAGTTTTACATATTTTATTTTCTCACCAATTAAGTTTGGTGTAGTATATTAATGGTCAAGAATGATGTAAAGGGACTGGAATAACTCTATAGTTTTCGATACTTAAAGGACCAGATATTTTCCCCGACATGAACTTTACGAAATCTATCTATATTTGTCTGGTGCATGGTTATGGATATGTGATCATCATAATAACTTTTAATTTGTGTTTTTAATCATTGCAACGGAAGTACAAGTGGGAGGAAGCGGAAGACAATGAAGTGAAAAGAATTTTTGATAAGAAAATCGGTGATTTTATGCGAAATGTCATGAATAGAGCGAAGATCAAGCAAGTGAAGCCGTCTTTCTTTACAACTGACAATTGTGCGGCAATTAACAGATTTTGGGCATTTGAAAAGAGTCGGCAACTCTGTGAGCAGAATAAGAAAAATCGATCTTCTAGTTCTAGTGAGGAGTTAGCCACATATACTGAGGGCTCTATCAATATTGTGGAGCATCTCAAACAACTGGTAAGTCTGTTAAATGAGTTGTAAGTTAATTTAATTCAATTACTCATGTTTACATTTTGTAGGCATAAGAATTGGGGACGAAACCGACATTTGCAGCTACATTTGAACGCACATTTCAAAAAAAAGATAAAACATGGACTGGCGATCGAACAAAAGTTGTTAAGGTATGTAAGGTTATACTTTGGCTTATATGTAAACTATAATGAAAACCGTGAATGCTTTTAATATTTATGGTAGTGATTTTATTTTCATCTACATTATTAATGTAGGAAAAATATGATGAACTTATAATGAGCAGTGCTAGTGGTAGCGATGATTGTCCTGAGTCCGGGCCATTAGTTGATAATATGACATTATGGATGGAGGCAACGGGTGAGGTGAAAAAAGGGAAAATATTTGGGATGGGATCGTTGTCAAGGATGTACATGCCGAATAGTCCTGCAAGTTCATCATCCATTGCGACTAGTCGAAGGAGGTCACGACAAGACGAGCAATTGACCCAAGAAGTGCATCGTCTGAATAATTTACTTGTTCAGAAGGACGAACAAATAAATAACTCGGAGCAATAAATGAGACTCGTTATGCAACACCTTAACCTCAACCGCTATGACAATCCTTCTGTACCTCCAGCTAATCCAATAGGTCATGGGCACAACGATGACCAACACATTAATGTCAAAAATGCTGATGATGATGATTTTCTCCAGATTTTCTAGTTAAAATTCTCAAAATCGGGAGTAAGTTTGCTTCATAACCTTAGTTTTTCATAATTTCACTCATATTCATATGTAAGAACATTTATGTTCGTCCTGAAACGTATTTTTGTTAACTCTCTTGTTATTTTACATATAGTTCAACATCCATGTATAAACGCTTCTTTTATAATCTGGACTAATTTATGTATAAACATTTCCTCAGGTTTCGACAAAAGTGACTGCTTTTGATGTCATGCCAAGGTACCAAAGCCGCGTCTTCTTGTGTATGGTTTTTCTGCGTCTTCTATGGTTGTCACGTCTCTTAGTTCATATTTAGAATGTATTGTAAGATTGGATATCAAAAAAACATCATGTCAGACTCTGTAACTTTCCTTCAGTTATTTGTTTCAATTATATGTCATTGTGGCTGGTTTGTCAGAATCTATGGTTTGTTCGTTTTTCTGTTTCAATTATATGTCATTGTCTCCTTTGTTTGATGTGGACAAGAATTTATGGCCGAAATGATGTAAAAATAGCGACGAATATTTTACGCTGAATTTTGCGATCATTACAGTTCGTTGTTAATTTGCGACGTTTAAATTTTGCGGTCAATTTTGCGACGAAATTTGTAACGAATTTTTCGACGAAATTTGCGACGGATAGTATTCATGGCTAATTTCCGACTAATTTTGCGACGAAATTTACGACGGATTATATTCGTGGCTAATTTACGATTAATTTTGCGACAAATTTTGCGACGAACATTTGCGACGAATTTTGCGACGGATAGAGTTCGTCACAAATTTGCGACGAATTTTACGACGGATAGAGTTTGTCACAAATTTGTGATGAATTTTGCGACTAATTTTGCGACGGACATAGTTCGTCAGAAATTTGCGACGGAATATTTGCGATGAATTTTGCGACAGATTGTATTCATGGCTAATTTACGACGAATTTTGCGACGAATGTGTTGCGACTAATTTTGCGACGAATTTGTTTTCGTCGCAAATTTGCGACGAACTTTTAAATTTTCCGTCGCAAAATTTTGCGACGACCTAGTAGCGACGGAATTTTTTCCGTCGCAAAATTTCTTCGCAAATTCGATTTGCGACGGATTTTTCCAAATTTTCCGTCGCAAATTTCGTTGCTAATCCGGTGTTTTTTTGTAGTGCAAGAGGCTTTTCGGCCAAATGTTGGTCTTGGGAAAACTAAACTAGCATTGGACTTTTAATATTTAGCTAATCGCTAAAATTAGTTTTTTTTCCAAAACTACCATCACAAATTCTATAATTTTCTTGTTTTGCCCATCGTTGTTTCTGTTCATCTTCTTTGCGTGAGGGTAGCCGACAAGGGCCAACAAGGCTAGATCAGGCCGGCGAAGGGAAAGCGAGGTTGTGCAACCTAGTCGACAATCGCTTGGGTAGCGTGACCCTTGCTGGGGTTTGCACAACCTCGGGCAATAGTTGCCAATGCAAGATCTGGCTCACCGGCGACCTAAGCCTACTCCAGCAAAATGATGTGATTTTTTTAATAAAAAAAAAGAAGGAAAAATTAAACCCAAAAGCCCATTGCAAAAAAAAAAAGAAATTTGCCAAATACTACTTAGGCCAAAGTAATTTTGCAATGAATTTTTTTACCAAACGTAATTTGCATTTCCCCAAAAGGCATTAAGCCAAAGGCATTTGTATTTCCCCATACCCATTTGCAAAGCCAAACCAAACGCAGCCTTACATGGATTGATTCATCGAGATGGAATTTCAGGTCGATTATTTGCCTCGAAATTAACCAAGGGAGATATTAATCTAGTTCCACCCGATTTTTTTCTCATTATTGCGATGAACCCCTCGAATTGGTTCCCCTCCATAAAATTATTTTAGCGAAAATTATAGATGCACATGGCTTTTATCTCCGTGGACAAAAGTGGAAAATTGGTTCATGGGCCGGGCCTTAAGGGTGCAGAAAGATGGGCCTCCTCAGAGTTTGAGAGAGCCTTGACGGCCCAACAAAAACTCCCGCGGGCCTCGTCCTCGCTTCCGTTCCTTCCTCAGTTAATTTTAATTTTAATTCGTATCTTTTCGGGTGGATCGGAAAAACCCTAATCTGGGCCCTATATAAGTTCAGCTCAGCAGCTCTGCGGCCGAGTCTCTCGCTCCCGGAGAGCGAAAACCTCCGTTGTTGCGCAGCACAGGAAGAGAGAGAGAGAGAGAGAGATGGGGAAGGTGTCGAAGGGGTCGAGGAAGGGGAAGAAGGCGTGGAGGGCGAACATCAGCACGGAGGACATCCACGACTTCTTCGAGAAGTCCACCAAGGACGCCCTCTCCGGTGGATCCCTAGCCGCCGTCCCCAGCGAGTCCCTCTTCTTCGTCGACACGTCCACAGGTATCGCCGCAACCTCTCTCTCTCTCTCTCTCTCTTTCGGTGCTGGTTTTGAGCATGTTCCTGTGCTGTGTACGTGCATGCTTTCCTGTCGTTTCTTTTTTTTGCATGCCTCCGATGCTTTGCCGGCGGTGCTTTGTTGGGTGCTTGCCTCCCTCGGGGGTGGTGTGAACTCGGCTTTGATTTCTTGTTCGTCAGCATGAAGAGTCCCTCGGTAGTGGTATTGGATCAATTGCTTCCGCATATGCATTTCGTTTATTTGATTTGAAGCTGCGATTTAACTGCGCCGCGCCCTTGTGTGGATGAAACGGTTATTTAGTGATGATTCGTGCATCTCTGGGAGATTAAGCTTAGACCTTTCACGGGTCGGCGATGGTTGTAATCTTATTTTTGGAAAAAAAAAAAAGGTGAAATGCAGGTGACCTTGCGACTTATCTCGAGTAGTGTAAATAAGCCGATTGATAGCATAATCTCGCTTGGGCTCTGTGCATAATAAGCCGATGCTCTGGATATTTTGTTTAATGAAGGAAGCATGGTAATGTGCACAGAGAATGAATCTCTGGGACCGCATGTCTGCTCTCCCTGATGCCTTTGAATGGCTCTGATTTGAGGGCCTGGTTACGACCTACATCTAGAAAACATAATGATTTTATTAAAAAAAAATCATTTCTTGCTACTTAATCATTGGTCTAATTTAATCTTGTCATTTTTTTAACATATAGTAGAATCATATTGAGTAGAAACCTTGGTAGAAATTTATCTCTCACGTTCCTTTATAGTGAAGCGTGGTTTGTGCTCGCATTGTGTCACAGCCGTATGCTCCTGCTGAACTCACAGTGACTTCTTATAATCAATTGGGTAGATATATCCACAGGAAACTGAAAAGTTAAACAATGTTTTTTAACTGTGTTATCTGTGTACAATAAGCCGATGCTCTGGATAAATTTCATGAAGGAAGCATGGTAATGTGCACAGAGAATGAATCTTCGGGTCCACATGTCTGCTCTCCCTGATGCCTCTGAGGCTCTGATTTGAGGGCCTGGTTACGACCTACATCTAGAAAACATATGATTTATTAAAAAAATCATTTCTTGCAACTTACTCATTGGTCTAATTCATCTTGTCATTTTTTTTACATGTAGTAGAATCATATTGAGTAGAAACCTTGGTAGAAATTTGTCTCTTGCATTCCTTTATAGCAAGTGTGGTTTGTGCTTGCATCGTGTCACAGCCATTTGCTCCTGCTGAACTAACCGTGACTTCTCATAATCAATTGGTTAGGTATATACTTAGGAAACTGAAAAGTTGAACGATGTTTTATAGCTGTGTTATCTGTGTACAATAAGCCGATGCTCTGGATATTTTTCATGAAGGAAGCATGGTAATGTGCACAGAGAATGAATCTTTGGGTCCGCATGTCTGCTCTCTCTGATGCCTTTAGCTCTGATTTGAGGGCCTGGTTGTGACCCACATTCAGATTATCGTTTGGATAATGTAATTGGATGGAAGAGTGATTAAAGTCTTCATCTTGAAAAAAGTTACTAAAAGTGGTACTTTGTCATGTTGTTTAGATCTTTCGGTAAAGCGGAAAATTGAGAAGCAAAGGGAAAAAGTACTTCGGACTGACAGTGTGCTGCAAAAGAACCCGTTTGTCCAAGCAGTCCCCTTTTCTGTCAGTAAGAAATCCAGAAAGAAAAGAAAAGAAGTTGTGAACAATGCTGGTCAAGGTGATAACAAGGTGAGCTGATTGTTGGAGGTGTTTCGTTAACGGTGAATGAGGGCTGACCCTTCTTCTTAATTTTACTTTTAACAGGATGCTTCTGTCTCAGCTTCTGGTATGGTTGACTTATGGGCAGGTATGGTGCTCTCTACTTCTAATTATGGTCTTTCCAAGTGGTTTTTCATCTGAGATACATGTGATGTAATGTTTGTTCAATGGTTTTGCAGGCGACCTTGATGGTAAGCTCAAGAAGGTAATAACTGATTCTCTTTTGTATCTGTTTCTCTTTACTGCTCCTAAAACCCTAAGTAGCAATTTCTTGGAAGTTTTCAGCTTTTTATCCAATCCTGATTGGATTACTTCTGATGTTTACGCCATTTTAACAGAAAGCCAAGCCTTCGGTTATTCCAGCGGTAGAAGTCGAGCCTCCTGGCTGTTCATTCAATCCATCCTTTGAGAGCCACCAGGTATTTTTTTTTTTTCTTGAGATACTTACGCTTCCCTCCCTTGTGTTGCATTGAGCCAATGAATTTGATGTGTGTAGCATCAGCTCTTATTTGGTATGTTACTTTGATCTAGGATTCTCTGGCCTGTGCTGTTGCAGACGAGATGCAGAAAGTTTATAACAATGAGTTGGGTCCTGAACCAGTTCCATTAACCGTGCACGGTGAAGTTATTGCTGAGGAAGATGTAAGTTCATTATTTTTTAGATCTGATTATTTCTCTACTTCAATATGTCATGGTATACCTCGGTGGAACTCTATTAACTCATTTTAATGCCCCCAGATGTATTTCCTGGAGGCCGATGATGGGGGTGATGATGATTCGAGCTTGGAAAATCTGGATGTCGATGAGAATGAAGCAACCGAGAATAGGTGATTTTCTTTTCACAATTTATAACTTCAGTTGTCGACATCAGAATGATTCTATAACGAAATAGCAGTAGGAAATTTCGAGTGAAGCGCGTGCATCTCTTGACGTGCGTTCTCCAGTTATTTTTTTTTGTTCATGCTGTGGTAATGGCTGTTCCTGTTAGATTAGCATTAGCCAGAAAAATTTCATCTTTAGTTGCATGGTGTGTGGGGTATGAATTGTTCTTAGTTGATATTGTGCAATTGCAGGTCATCCAAAGCGAAGCCCGTGACTCGCGTTGAACTGAATCGGAGAGCAAGACGCAAGGACTTGCTGAAGAAGGAAGCAGAAACAAAGAAGATAGAGCAACTGTCCAAGGAAATTGACAGGTAGGATAGTATTGCTTTTCTAGTACTCTACACGTGAACCCCAGCAAATTTATGTCTTAGCAAAGCTTACTAACTTTGGCAGCTTTCTTTTGCACAGCTTACCAGATATTATTCAAGAAATTGCGAAAGAGGATGAGGAGAAGCAAAGACGGCATCTCCGACGAGTTGTTGCTCAACAAGAAAGACTAAAGTTGCGTCCTCCACGCCTGGGAAAGCACAAGTATGTGCATGATTTTTTATGCTGATATTATCTTATGTGTTTGCTTGAAGCTCCTGATGATTGTTCTCTTTTTCTTTCTCCTTTCAAATCAGCAATCTTGGTAGAAATGTTCTAAGAAATGTGTGCTGTGTCAGTAGTTTGTGAAACTTATGTTAATTTGAAGATATGCAATCCAAGTTTGTTTGACTGTTTTGATAAATATATTGACTTCTCTTCTTGATCTAGTCATGGAAATTCAAGTTTCATCTGTTTCAATTGGTATCAGTTTTTATATTTCTTCTCAAATTATGTAATCAGTTCCTGTTTCTTGGTATCAGATGTGCTAACTTTAAACTTTCTCTACAGATTTCAACCAGCACCTATGCAAGTACTGTTATCTGAAGAAATCACCGGTTCCCTCCGCCAGCTGAAAGTAGGAGAGTTTTTTGCCCCTTTTTGACCTTATAGTGTTTTAAGTTTTTCAATGACATAGATATGAATATGGATAGCTAATTTTTCCTCATTCTGGTTGTATTGAAGGGTTGTAGCACTCTAGCAAAGGATCGATTTAAAAGCCTCGAGAAAAGGGGACTGGTTGTTCCAACATCCAGAAAGAGAAGGTTGGTTATTCTTTCTGAGTGGACTGAACTTTCTCTGTTTATTGTCAACTGTTGGTGAAGTTCATTTACAATTCTGAGTTATTGGGGGGTTTGCATGGTTCTTTCTTTGAGTTAATAGAGAGCAGGGTGTGCATGGTTTAATTCATTTACGGTTCTTTTTTGTTTTTAATGTATGCTGTCAAGGAAAGATGCCTTGTAGTATTTTTTCCATATTGTGGTATACTGTTTATGCATTAACAGTACAAGGCAGTGAAGTCGCCATGATCCAAGGCCACAGCGTTTGATTTAGTTTACTGTTAATTTGATTGTATTTTTTTTTTATATATATTTGTCTTTAGCTTGTGTAAAGAGGGAGGAAGTGCAAGGTTTTCGCAAGGTTTTCCTTGGTACTGATAAACTATTGATTCATTACTCCTGAAGTGATCATTGATTGTAAATTGCGGATGTATTTCCTTTGGCAGAAGGTGAGCATTGAGCCGATCTCCAGCAAGCAGGAGAAGCTTCAGCTTCTGTCTTGGGACTTCAATTTTTCTGGTCTTACGGAGTTGGTGGTGGACCAAACCTGAGGACAAAGAGTGTGTCAACCTCACCGGTGTTAACCTTCTCTTTTTGGGGTACAAAAAGATGTTTTAAGTTTCTAATTTGTTTAGATCAATCTGTATATTGTATAGTAATATGTTTAATATGAATCAATCATTATGCATCTTAATAACAAAATTCCCATCAATGCTCCATTTGTGATCCACTGCGAAGCACGATGCCTTCGAGAATATGATTGCAGTGGTTGAGCAATCCGTTTGTCCATTGTCTTGGAGACTACGTTGGATGTAGGGGTGTCTACGGTTTGTGTTGGGTCAGGTTTTCTTTGATATCCTACCTGGCCCGAACATGATTGCTTTATGTTTATTGAGACCCGAACCATTTTGTCCTCGAACCGAAAACACGGTTCAAGTTTCAGGCTGGGGCGGGTTTCAGTTTGTTCCTTTTTGTGTTTTTCTTTGTTCCTCCCTCAATTTTTAGAATAGCCAGGCGCTCACATCGGAGGTCGGAAAGAGTATATTGGCAAATTGTATTGTCGAAAGGTTCAAGGACTAAATTTATCAAATTAAGAAGTTTATAACCGAATAGTATTTGTATGAAAGGTTCCTGACTTTTTGGGTAATTTCTCTAACCGCTAAATCTAATGTATGATGTCATGTCTTCAGAAAATACTCCAGATTCTGGAGCTTCAAATTTGGGGTATTAAGTTTATTCCTCCTTTCACCTTTTGTCTTCCGTTTTTTCCGCCACTATAATTACAAAAAAGGACGACGAGTCTATTGGTTTCGAAGATCAACATGTCGAATCCATCTTGATAATATGACATTCGATTTTTCTACATGTTCGAGTCAATGTGAATAGTGACACCTTAGTGATCAATCACGTAAGGGATGAAAGTCATTTCATTAAAGATTCCAAAGGCCAATGAGTGACTTGTCTAATGTCTTATTAATCCCACTTGTGGCTTCATGTTCCCCCTAGCTAGAGCTGCTCGAATACCATGGAAATCTTTCCACAACCCCCAAACCTTTCACTCTCCCCTTATCAACAACTTGCTCAACGACTCTTTTATGCACAACCTTCAATTTGGGTGCCGATTGAAATCTAAACCCTAAACTCTAAAATCTCAAACCTTTCACTTTCCCCTATTCAACACCTATTCAACAACTTGCTTGACGCTTTTGAGTAGAACCTTCAATTCGGGCGTTGATATCGAAATTACCAATAAAGAACATAAGAAATGGAAAAATAGAAAAATTGGTGGGGGGACAGTCTCAAGGAAAATTGAGTCGAAATCAAAACGGTCTATAATTGCCAGCCTAGCGCATTCCGCTGTATCTGGGGTAGGGACACCCCAACCCCATTACAGGACAAAGGAAACCCAAATTTTTTTTCTCACATCATGGGGAAAAAAGTGGGACCCTTTGACGATCTTGATGTTTTTGGCTCTTGAAGACCTTCCGATCTTTGGGATGTCGGGACTGGTACAATAATGAAATATTCCTGTCCTCATGGTCCCACGAGCTGCTACATCATGGGCGCACCATTCTAAGCACTTTCACCTCTTTTTCTTCGACTTCTTTTCGTGTTATTTATCTTTCCGAGCTCAATGAGAAAGTCCATAGCCCGAGGTTTACTTGTTAAAGTGGCCCGGTGTTTTTGATAAATCAAATTCAAGGATGGATCTAGACCCTCGCCTCGATTCATACCCACTTGCGTAATTAATAAACCGCAATCATATTTTATCGTGTCAGAGCAACTCTCGATCGGATTAGAATCACTTTTTTGTTCTTTCCCGACATTGCTCAACGGGAAACACTGGCATCTGAGTATTTTGTCGATTGGTAGGAAATGGTGCAGAGCAGATCTAACTGATCGTGTCGTGTCAATCTGAATAACCTTTTAACTATAGTCATAGCAACACAAGTCGCCAATTGGATCATCTAGTGGATTGATTTTAATATTATATAATATTATTCCAGAGGAAAATTGAATTAACATCGAAGACCGGAAGACCAGCTAATGTCTTTGAAGGCACACCTCGTATACCATGACGCCAAGAGCGGCTGTCGAAGTCCAAGAAAGCTGGCTTGACTACTACTTCATCACGAGTCTTGACCTCCATCCTCGTAAGAAGAACAAGTAAAAAGGAGAGTAAACCCAGGACCCACAAAATAAGAAAGGATTGGAAGACCTCACACGTGCCTTTTCCAAAACAGTTGACACCCTTCTAGTCAAGCCTACCCAATATTTTCGACGTCGAAGAGATCGGGGACAAGCAAATATAACTTCGGATCTACTGAGTTCGAGTCCAAGTTCTCAACTCGATTACATTATTAAACAATTAGCTTCATAATTCGGTTTTGTTATCGTTATGTTATATGGACGAGTTCTTTTTTATGGAGTTAAATCGATGTGACTTTATCAAATAATACGGCGATTGTCTCCTAATAATTTCGTCCCTCTAGATTAGAATAATGCTAAGCGCATGCTATAAGGCCAGTTTACAAGTCCATTAGACTAGACTGATGCTAAGAGGTTTCTATCAAATATTGAACATAAATCAATTTCTTAATGGTCAAAGAGTCACTTTGTTTTCATACTAATTTTGCCAACTGGTTTTACTCTGCGGGGCATTTTCTTCCCTATTTAAACTCCTGCTAACTCCAACCCCACACCAAAGCTCGCCATTTCCCTAGTCTCTCAACTCAAGCTCAACATACTCTGTCTCTCTTCTTTTCACAAGACCACCACGCACACTCTCTCTCTCTCTCTCTCTCTCTCTCTCTCTCTCTCTCTCTCTAGGGTTCACATAGTCTAGAACTGGCTAACACTCCACCGCCAGCTCTGGAGGAGCGTGAGCCCGCAAACCGGACGGTGGTCCGCACCCTGTACGAGGCCCTTCGACTCCACGACCGTGACGCCGTCCACCGCATCCTCGCCCCCGACCTTGAGTGGTGGTTCCATGGCCCCCCTTCCCACCAGTTCTTGATGCGCCTCCTCACCGGCGCCTCCCCCTGCGCCGCCGCCGCTGCCACGTCGGACGACGCCTTCCTCTTCGTCCCCGACTCCATCACCCCCTTTGGCCCCACCGTGCTGGCCGAGGGCTTTGACCCCGTCCGTTCCATCTTCTGGGTCCACGCGTGGACGGTCTCCGCCGATGGGATAGTCACCCAGGTGAGGGAGTACTTCAACACCTCGCTCACCGTCACGCACTTCGGCGACTCCCCGTGGTCGGATCCTTCGACGGCCGAGATCGCCCCGCTGCACTGCCAGTCCCTGTGGGAGAGCAGCGTGTCGAGCCGGGTGGGGAAGTCCGTGCCAGGTCTGGTTCTCGCCATATAACCAATCTCGCCGGCCGGATATCCGGTGCCACCGTTACTACAGTAGTGGAATAAAGGTTGCACCGCGCAGCAGTTGGCAACTGGCTCCTGCTGAATGGGCTGAAGTCTTTTACCTAGGACTACGAGGATGTGAGTCCTAAGGGTCCTGTCCTGACTTTTTGTCGTTTCGGTTTGTGTCGTTTAGGGTATGTGAAACAGTGGAAAGATGGGTCGACCCAGTTGGAATCGGTCCCATCCTGCTGATGTGCATGTAATAATGTGGGGCTGCTCTTGCTCCTCTGCAATAATAAGAGTGTGTTCCTGTGCGTTTGATTGTCCGATGAATGTCTCTTCGGCTCATGCAGACTATTCAATCTCTCACATGTTCGGGCAGGAGTGACCCTCTTCATTTCAATAATTCATGCTCATCTAAAAAGAAACATGCCCATATCTAACTTCTTTGAAAACATGGCATGTATGTAACACCAATTTTATAAAGCAAAACTCGTTTTGAATGATTAAACGTTAGTAATCTCGAGCGCAACACATAAATCGGGGAGTTAGGGAGCGAAAGGAATCGAATACTATATATCTATAAAACTCTGAAATCATGTGCATGTACGACCGTTGTCTTTAAAGGTCTAACGTTTGGTAATTTTGAATTTCGAATGAGTTGTATTGTCCGCGGCTATCTTTGTGTTCACGTTAGTTTTTCGTAGTCGTTTTATTGGCCTTCATTCGTGCTGCGACATCATAGGAAAGATCAACTCTTGACCTTATCTGATATCTCAAAAAAGTGGTTGAGATGACCTATGTAATGTATCCTCATAAAAACACATTTAACATGGACAAAATTACATCAATTATATATTGAGAAAAATTATCAAAAAAGTCCGAAATTTATTACAGTTATATCAATTCAATCATAAACATTTCAATTATATCAATTAAGGCTTGAACATTGTCATGTTTTATTAATTACATTCAATCAATTTTAGCAAGAAATTACCGACGTGCATGCCGGTAGTGCCATGTAGGACGGTTGGCGCTGACATTGATAATTTTTTATAATTTAAAAACATGAAATTTTAAATAAAATTTTTGCTTCTTTCTTTTTTTTTTTTCCTTTTACCTTCGCCGGTCACCATGGCCGGCAACCGACCAAAGGCAAGGATCAGCCTCACCGAATCTGGCAAGGGCCAACCATGAGCCTCGCTTGGTGAGGGTGAGTCTCACCTGAGGTTGAGAAGGCTCGAGGTCTTCTCACACTAGATCCAGCGAGGGCAACCCTTGCTAACCCTCATCTCTTGTCAGTTGCCAGTCATGGTAACTAGTAGAGGAAGATGGAAAAATTTTAAAAAATAAAAGAAAAGAAAAAATAAATTAAGTATTATTTAAAAAATTACTAAAATTGTCCACGTCAATGCTGTCCGTGCCACATAAGATGGCCCATGCCATGTAAGATGGTCAGTATTCACGTTAGCAATATCTAGCCAAAATTGGCTAGATGGATTCAATTGGCAAAACGTAAAACGATTTAGGACTCAGTTGGCACAATTGAAATATTTATGATAGAATTGGCACAAATGTAATAGATTTAAAACTTTTTAAGATAATTTTCCCTTATACATTGGGATAAGAGCATTGAAGTCATCCAATGTAATTGTCTTGCGAATTTCCAATGTCATTGTCTAACTTGTACATCGAACTCGAGAAAACAAAACAATGCTTGTGCTTTGGAATGACACCTACTTACGGGAAGAACATGGGGACCATGGAGAATCATGCTCATCTTACCAAAATGAATTTTCTATTTATAAAAGACGAGAAAATCGTCGTCATATGTGGAATGGTAAGATCCATAAGTGAGTCCAAAATGAAAGCAATCAATTTCTTTAAGAACTTGGATGGCTCCCGCAACCTTAGAGAAAATTATCCAAAAAAATCTTAAAATTATTACACTTTTACTAATTAAATTCTAAATATTTTAATTACACCAATTAAGTCCTAAACCTTTTCACATTTTTTTCAATTGAGTCCATCCGGTAAATTTTAACCGGAAATTACTGACGTGGACGGCAGCCATCCTATGTGGCATAAGGATGCCAGAATCCAACTAAAAAACCGAACCAAGATACGAATCGAACCGAATTGAACCGAAAATTTCGTGCATTTCGATTCGGTTTCAATTTCAATTCAGATAATCAAAATTAACCAATTTTTTTTTTCAATTCAGTTTATTTCGGTTTGGTTCGGTTCGGATCGAACCGAACTGAAATAGACACTTCAGTTTTTACCCGAAAATCCTTTGGCTTTTAGCTTCAGGGCTATCCCGCCCTCGCTGCATCTGCCTCTGCTCGTTAGCAGAGTCTCTGAATTCGACATCGCGCTGCCTCTGCTGAAGCTAAGAGTTAAAAAAAGGCAATCACAGGTCCTGGCGATCGATACCTGCCGGAGAAAGCCAAGCAGATCAAGACCACCGGCGGGGAAGCTCAACCTTTCAACAACAACCCCCCACCCCACAAAAGGAAAAAAAATATAAAAAAAAAAAAAAGAGAGAGGGTGGGGTGGGGGGCCAACGAGAACGCACCGGATCGCTGGCGAAGAGGTCCAGGGAAACCAGGAAGCCGAAAGTGACGAGCGTCTGGTTCAAGTACCAAGCGCAGTGCTCCAAGTTTCCGGCATCGGCGAACGCGTACTCCCTGCACCGAGAGCCCCCAAAAAAGAACAAAAGGAGGTGACCAAAAAGAAAGAAAAAAAAACAAACCCATCAACGCTCGCGACGCGCGGCGGCGAAAAGACGCAGCAGGGGTGGTGGAGGGGAGGGAGGGAGGGGGGGAGGTACCCGGCGGAGAAGGCGGAGTGGGGCGACGGCTGCCGAGAGAAACGCACAGAGAGGGAGAGACAGAAAGAGACAGAGGGAGAGAGAGGAAGGAAAGTGGGGATTAGAGAGAGAAAGAAGAGGGAAAGTGGAAATGGAGGAGATGGCGGGTCGGCTTACTCTGAGATCGAACTATGTGTCAGTGGCCGCCATTGCCGGAGGCGAGAGCACCTCCGACGGAGAGGAGAAGAGAGAGAGAGTCTCTTTCAGAATAGATCTGCGAAGGAAGAAGCATGTTTGAAAAAAAAAAACTGAGCCATGAATAAAAAGCCAAAAAAGAAGAAGAAGAAGAAGAAGAAACCGAAAATCAATTCAAGCCAAATTGGTTGGTTTTTTGGTTCGGTTCCAATTCAGTTCGAGCAATTTTCAGTTCGATTCAAGGGGATGTCCTTAATGATTCTGTTCTGTTCGATTTTTCAAGAAAGCCAAACCAAATTGAACCGTTTACGGCTAGGATTGACATTAACAGTTTTTTATAATATTTTAATACTTTTCCGTATTTTTATGAATTTTTTTTTTCTTTTGAGAACTTTGGCGGTTCCGGCAACCTTATAAAGAAATCACACAAGGACTTTTGATTGATCGCAAGAATTATTTATAGAGTTTTTCTAGATGATGGAGGAATGAAATTATGACTAGCCAAGGTCTATATATGAAATGACGATTAATTTTATGAATATAGAGACCATGGAGAGTCATTCTCATCTCACTATGGTAAAATTTTCCAATTATAAAAGACGAGAAAATAGCTGCCACATGGGGAATGATAAGAAGATACATACGCGAGTCGAAAATGAAATCAATTAAATTTTCTTTTTTTGAGAAGTTGGACCGCCGCCGGATCGAACCTTATGAGAAATCACACAGGGAGTTTTGATTGGTCTGAAAAATCATTTATAAAGATGTTTTTAGATGATGGAGTTATGAACATGCGAGTAGCTAAGATCTATCCACGGAATCGCTATGCATTTCTTGGATTCTAGTCACACAGATCTCGTTGTCTCGCTCGCTTTGGCACATCTGTTTTTTCTCTCACGAACCATTGGTAAAATAGAAATTTCAAGATAAGAACGACACTTGCATGAGGAAAATTACCATGTAAGTCTAATATGCTGGTGCCAATTTGAGCATCAATCTTTCAATTGTGCCAACCTACTTTTAAATCTTTTGACGATTTGCCATTAACACAGGGGTCTAGTCAATGGCGGCCATCTCATGTGACTTGGCCGGCACTGACGTGGACAATTTTGTAAAAATTTTTGTTTTTTTTAAAAAAATTTTCCTTTTTTCCTTTTGCCGTTTTTTTCTTTCCTTTTCGTCAAGGGTAAGGCAACAATCACCCTCACCCAATTTCGAGAGGGCAGATTTGGCGAGGGCTACTTCACCCATGGCTAGTGAAGGCCTAGGTGTGGTAGCCTTAGCCCAGATTGGGCAAGGGTTGCGAGTGGCAGGTGAGGGCCATGACCCTTGTCACCAACCGTTGAGAGCTTGCAAGCCCTCATCGGCCACAATAAAGAAAAAAAGAAAAAGAGAAAAAAATATAAAGAAATTCACAATTTTTTTTAAAAGATTACTAAAATTATCCATATCGGTTCAACAGTGTCACGTAAGACAGCTAACATCCACGTCAGCTATTCTGACCAAAATTAGCTGGATAGATTATATTGGCAAATTGTCAAAATGTTTATGAATTAATTGATCAAATCAAAATGTTTAGAACTGAATTGACATAAGTATAATAGGTTTAAGACTTTTTTGGGGTAATATTCTCCACTTACATGCATAGCGCGAGTGAAATTGGAGATTGAAACAGCGTGAGTGAAAGATCTCCTGTTATAGGAAGAAAGCGCATTATTGGTGAGCACAAGTGGATATCAAAGATGGATCCATTCTATCATCCCTGTAGAAAGAAGAAGAAAAGAAAAGAGTAAGAAAAGCTCATGGTCTCTGACACTGGCTAGTTGAAGCCTTGAATGCGTATTAAGTGATTCCCTCGACGTGTCCAACATCAACATGAAGTCTCGCGAAGATGGACATCCCAGTTTCTGCAGGATTCTTCGAACCCTTTGTTCTGTGGAAAACAAAAACACTGCAGAGATTGATTCTTTGAACCCTAGTTGTGGATATGGAGACCGAGAAGAACGACACTTACGTTGTTCACAAAAAGACAAGATAAAACATGTCCTTTGTAGATCAGAATTCTCAGAAAAATTCGTATCTAAGTAGATACAAGAAGTATCAGAACATGAATTATAGAAGCATTCTTCTGGAATAGATAGAGGGGAAGTGCACTCATTGATGATTGAGGGAGCAATCAGCATAATAAGAGCACGGCTGGCGCACGTACACATGCACAGAGAAAGGTACACGTGATACATGCATGTTAAATGAAATATGTGCGTGATGCGTGTGCATTCTTGAGTTTTGTAGGGTCATCGAGGTACTGTATATATTGTTTTCATGTCGAGGGCAAATGTAATTATTGGGAAATTTGCCCAAAAATTCATAAACTGATTATTTAGATGTTAATTTAGTCCTAAACTTTTTAAATTTTGCTAATTGAGTCATAAACTTTTGTGTGAAATTCTAATATAATCCTTTCCGGCAAATTTTCGTCGGAAATCATTGACATGGAGATTCAGTCATCACCAACCATCAACGACTGCCACATTAGCGATTTCTAGCAAAAATCAACTGAAATGACTACATTGGAATTTCAATTAGAAAGTTTAAAACTCAATTAACAAAATTTGAAAAGTTTAAGATTAAATGTAATCATTAATTTACTTATCATTACTCTTATGAGATAATCATCTTATGTTGTCGAGTCTACCAATTCAGTCAAAAAAAAATATTGGCATTTGCCACACTGTCCAACAGTGATGTTTGTAAAATCCCAGTAGTATGATTAAACCATAGTAATAAAGCTGAATTTTTGTTAATTACGAGACACTTGAACAATAATCTATCAAGTGATGTTCACAAACGCGTAACGCCATCTACCTCTGCAGGAGTGATTATCTCTAGTGGTGCGTAAAAGAATCGGGAACCACTCGGGATCGAATGGAACCAGATCGGAACCGGTGGTTTCTAAGGGAATCGGCCCGGTTTCCGATTTTAATTTTTGAGAACCGATGGGTACCAGTCCAGTTCCAGGTGTGAAACAGCCTGCCTACCCATCAAACTGGACCGGTAATATAATAATAAATATAATTTATTTATTTTATTTAAAAAAAGATAGATCACAAATCTCAAAACTAAATTTAACTCGTTTGATGCTTACAATCTCACATTAAGCCGATAAACACTTCTTTTCACTTTCACCTCACGCTTATTGTCACTTTCACTCTTCTTGATCAATGCTCATACCACCGTCTCTGACTTTCCATCGTCGTCTCCGTCTCCGTCTCCATCTTTCTGTCTCCGTCCTTGGCTAGCAGGATCGGTTCCATGGATCCACCCGAAAATTGGATTGGACCGGTGATCCAATTTCTGGGTGAATCCATGAAATCAACGGGTGATTTTCAGTTTCAATTTTTTTAAACCGATTTTTAATGAACGATTCCCAGTTTTACGGTGAAAATCGCTCGGCCGGAGCATGCTCAACTCTAATTATCTCCATGATAAAGCGTTTATCAGATTCGTTAAAATCTGTGAGAGGTTGCTGTCAGCTCGTCTGATCAGCCATAAGAACCGACAAGCAAAGCATGCGTCGCGCATCACTGTGGTAGTCAAGCCGTCTTGTCACTCTCCCTCTCGTTACAAGTTTTTTTTAGTTTCAAGTTGTCACGTCGTCGGTGTTCATCTGAAACTTAAGGCAGGGTTCGGTCATCTCGTTAGAGATAAGCGGGGTTATGCTTAATGACGTTAGGAAGGCGATGGGAAGGCGTATTTGTTTGATGGTTGTTCCCAGAAAATGAGCTCTTCTTGTGTGGCATCATTTGCAGTGGAGAAATTACAACCAATACCCAAGGACAGCAATGCTTTTTATAGGGCGAGCGCTCTTCGGACAATTCGTTACAATTACTTAGCAAACGGGCACGGCCGTTGCCCGCGCATGCAAGAAATCAACATTTGAAAAGATTAAGCAAAAATCGGTTTGTTAATGGAATGTTCGAATTATTCAATAATGGAAAGAGTTTATTGATAAATATGACTGGATTACTCCAATTCCATAGATATCTTGAAAAGGCTCCTAAAAAAGGATTTTTTTTTTTTAAAAAATTTCAATCCATGCTGTCAGTGAAAGAAAAAGAGTTGCTCCAGACACCATTCGACTGTACAAGGAGAGTGGAATGAGTTGGTTAACATAATAGGAAAATGACAGGAAATGATTTTTAAATTTTGACTTAATGTGTAATGTCATTCATAAATTTTAATTTATTTAACATGATCCATGAATTTTAGCTCAATATACAATGTCGTATTTAAACTTTTGATTTATTCAGTGTAGTCTCTAAACTTTTTGTACATATTCAATATAATTCCTAAATTATATGAAAATGTTCAATATTGCTCCTGATCTTGAATTAACAGAAGGAAAATATTGAATATTTTAATATCATTGAGGGACTAGATCGAACATGTATAAAAAATTCATGAATCACAATACACATTGATTAAAGTTCAATAATCACACTAAACAAATTAAAATTTTGATTACAATGTATATTGAACTAAAGTTCAAAGACTATTTGTGTCATTATCTCTAACATAATCAAATTTCAATGGATTCTTCTCATCATCATCGGTGGACTAAAGCAAATTCTCCCCCATGCGTCTGCTAACTCACATCACAGGAATCCGTTCTCACCCGAGAACCCAAAATTCAAGATTCGATCAAGGTCTTGTGTGGGCTTCGCTAAGCCCAAAAGGGTATGAGCTCCGTTCTTTTGACCTGTCAGATTTGCCGGGCCAGCAGTGCAAGCAAACTAGCTCTTGCACATACGATAGCAAAGATGCGATTCGAGCAAAGCCCCAAGTGGGAGATAAATCTTCCTTGCTCTATTGTGTTGTACCCTCCAGCAGATACAGCTTTCGGGATTAGAAAAAAGAATGGATTTTTGAGGAAATCGCAGACTATTTTCTCAGTGTAGTTACCAAGTATACCTCACCAAAGCAAGGAAGACCGAAATCTCCTAATGGAGTCACCCCCCGTCTATCTAGTTGGATACACCTGGTGGGCTAACGGGACTGTGGTCCTTATCTTAACGTGTCAATGTTCGCACGTTCAGCCTCCTAATTGATTGTATATTTATCAAGCTCAATACCCGACTCTATCTATTTTCGGCTATGTTTGGTGGTCGGAATAAAATTTAGGATATAATGTATTTTATCCCATCCCTTGTTTGGTGCTTGTCCAAGACAGGATAAAGTCAAATATATAAGGGATATAACCTGGATAAAATTATCTCACGGGAGAGATGAGATAAGAGTGGATAGGATTTATAATGTCCATAATATAAAAGTTATTTTTCTTGAATAACAAACTTGTTAAATTAATAAAATTAAAATAATATTTGAATATAAATAATATTTAAATTTTAATATAAAAATTTCAAAATAACAAAAACATAAAAATAATTTCGTTTTTATTTATTCTTATTTTTATTTATATATTCAATTTTCTTCCTATCTTTTGATATAAATTTCATATATATATACACATTTAATATTTATATTTATTATATATTTTGGGCATATTTGTATAGTTTACTATTTAATAAAATGATATTAGAGAATGATGGAAGGGAAAGAAATAAAAAAGAAAATACTTAAAAAAGAGAGGGAAAAATAATATAAATAAATAAATAAAAATGAAATAGGTAAGAGTGTGGTGAGAGATTTTTATCATGTCCGTCTGTGCAATTTGTAAGTTCATTTACACTGATATAACGTTCATAGCAAATAATGTACATGGTAATACGTGAAAACATCCGGTTTTATTACGGTGATTTAACAAACAATATATAAGATATGAAATATATAGTGAATCCCTTTGATTATTTCATATTCTATCCTATCCAATTTTACCCCGATTAGAATTTCATATCTTATCCTATCTTATCCTATCCTGACTAGAAATCTAGACGATCAAACGTAATCTTTGTATTTTTATGCCGACGCCCGCTACTTAGGATCGAATTCTTGCACGAACGATGGCAAAATGAGATTCCAGCAAAAACCCCAAGCGGGAGATTTATTTTTGCACGCTCTGCTGTGCCGTACCCTCCAGCGGATACCGCGTTTCCTTTCCCAATCTCTGGAAAATCAAGTAAAACGGGATTAGAAAAGAGAAGGGATTTTTGAGGAAACCGCGGAGACCATTTTCTAATCTTTTCCTTCCCATTTTGCTTCTATGGTGAAATCAATCCCTTCGGCGGCGCTGCTCCAGGACTTCGCGAGGGTCGTCTCGTCGTCGGACAAACTCCGCCTGCCGAAACAAGCGCGACCCATTTCAAGAATCCGGGTTTCGACCCCGGAGACGTCGAGACCCGGCGGCGGTGGGGTCCGAGCCGACGACCCGAGGAGGATGGAAGGCCACGCGAAGAGCTTGCGGCTGGAGGGGAGCAGCCGGGTGCCGCTGGGGCAGGTGGTGTCCGATTGCGCCAGGAGGTGGTTTCAAGACACGCTGAAAGAGGCCAAGGCTGGGGATGGTGCTATGCAGGTCTTGGTTGGCCAGATGTACAACTCCGGCTATGGTGTGCCCAGAGACCCCCAGAAGGTCCTTCTGGATTCTCTGTTCTCGTTTCGTATGACTCGTTGGTGCTCTTTAATGGTGTAGTAGATACCAGATAGATTGCAATTGTCTGCGTTGCAGAATTTGAGCTCTCATTTGTATGCAGCTGTTGTCTGGACATGTCATTTTAGGTTCTTGAATTCAATGGGCACTTCTTTGATCGAGTGCGTGCTTCAGTATGCAGTTCGCGAGTTTTGCCTTTTCCTGTCAAAGGTTATGCCTTTATGAGAGAATGTACGCTGTGTACATTTGTGCCTGACTGTGTCTGTGGGGGTTGGTGATTACCTTGAGGTCCTACGATAGTTTGAGACCGATTATTAATTAGCGGGGAGCAACCATTGCTAATGTAGACTTGAGCGGTCCTCGTGTTGGTCAATCTTGATACATATCGTCTTGTTAACATCTCACGAAGTTATTTGAAATTGTGTTTGGCCTTTTGATTTTATCAACAAGGGTCGTGCTTGGATTAATAAAGCATCAAAGGCTCGATCTTTGGTTTGGAGAGTAAGCGATAAGCAACCAGGTACTGATACTTTGGCTCACTAGCTCCTACCTTTTTATCTGCATATACACATGGCTGGGGCTCGATCGCTACTGTTGTTTTTGAATGATTTTGTTAGGTTACAACACAAGTGACTCTGATTCCGGTGAGATGGAAGGCGACAAAAACTAGATTCAGGGTGGGTAACACTAATCTTTTCTTGTGTCATTTGCCTATTGATTCACAATCATGTGCAATTTTGATTCCTATTCATTGCTGAGTTCCATGGGTACTGTTGAAGTAGCATTGAACCTTTCACGTGCTGTCAGTGTGAATGAGACAAGACAAGCTTCTTTTTATCATCAAATACGTTTTCATAAGCTTTTAGTTCGTTTTTTCCTTACGCTGTCCTGAGAATAAGACACATTACACATAGTGTTCCTTTTCATGCTTTTGCACATCCTTCTGGTCAACTCCGAAATTACTAAACTAGGGCATATTATTGCATTTCAACTGAATGATTCAAACCGAAATGACTTAATGCATGCCCTCAAGTGACAACTGAAGTACTTATTTGAGAACAAGGCTAACACAATTTCAGGGTATTTCATATCTCATAAGCGTTTACTAAAGACATCTAACTTAGTCCTATGATACTCCTCTGTATGTTGTCTTTTTGACCTCCTCAGACCAAGTATGCAAAGGACACAGGGACCGTTTGGTTGGGAAGTCATGGTAGTTGTACAAGTCAAACAGACCATATCTCTTTTCCTATGAAATTCTGCTGCTTCTTGTTTCCAAGCTGAAAAGGTCTCTTATCCTCTCAGCTAAGGCTTACAGACAAAATTGAAACAGAAAATTGAATCACTAGTTATCCAGAGCATTTCTGTTTTGGATGCAGTTTTGGATGTAATGCCTCCTCTTTTTTCTCTTCTTAGTTGCATGGTGCAAGCATCAGTCCATTTCATGGAAAATCAAATTCCTTTCTACCGGTATGTATCGCATGGTTTTATCATGTCACTGAAGCATATGTGTCGTGTTCGGCAGAAAGAAACTTTAACATCACGTTTGAAACTGCTGCTTTTTTTTTTGTACTTCTCTTGTATTGTTTCCCTAATGACCATTGCATGATCTTTTTGTTGCATCTCTGTTTCTTCATTTCTTTTTTGCCACCATATGCTGCGTCTTGTTTGGTTGGCTTTGCCACATTTTCCTATTTTCTGGTTTCTTACTCTTGAGCAAAGCAAACAAAGCAAGACTGTCACTCTTTTTACTTAGCAGGCAGACTTGGACTTTCTCTCCTTCCCACTACTTAGACCTGTTTATTGATCTCAAAGGTCCTTTGACTCTTCACATCTGTTTGCATGCAGCCTATGAAGTGCGTCTGCTTTCTGTGGATACAAGCATCTGCTCATGCTGCATTGGCTATGTGATCATTCCGTTGCTGTTTAACAAGGGCCGGCCAATTGAATAGAATCAATTGCACAATGATTTGTGCTTCCTCTTTAACGTGGTGTACCAATGTAGCCGAGGAAGTACATTTGCTGAGAGAATGCTATCCTCCATCTTCAGTGTCAATGCAAAGAGCAATGTTTTGAAGGATATTTTTTTTTTTTGAAGCAAAACTAAGACTTCATTGAACATAGTTAAACATGAAATATCCAAAAAAAGCACGAATGTTCACTGAACAACACTGGATAGATTACCACCCAAATCAGTATGTTCTTAAAGTCATTTGACAAGGAGGCACATGAAACAACAAAATTGTCTTCTAAAATCCTTGCCCAAGTCTGCCAAAGCGTCAGCAGAGCAGTCAGCCTCCCTGAACATGTGCTCCACCTTGATTCGTTGGACCTCCCTGCCAAATTCATGCATCAAAGATGCTTCGCTTTTATGAGAACATTGGTTAGATTAGTTATTAAAACATTCACTTCATTTGATGAATTTGAATTGGGCAATGCTACTTAGATAGAATATCGCATTCATGAAATTGGCGAGTATGATTTAAATTTAATTATGTGGATAATTTACCAGCACCTTTCTTATGGTTCATTCAAGACGCAAAACAGTCTCTCTGGAAAATTAGGGATGAGACTCTATGCATCAGGCACTCAGTGCAATGCAGGGAACCTTATGCATTGGTATGCCCTTTTTATTGAAGATGGCACATGGGAAAACATAAACCAGAAGCACTAGGACTCTTTTATTTAAACATGAGCCAGTCTTTGTCTAGCATATGAAGGACCCCCAAAAGTATAGATAGATTGATTACCTAAGCAATTTATCTACGCGAATTTCGGTTCAAAAGAAGCAGAACTCTCCCCTTTCTAGTGAATCTCAGGATACACCTATTTTGATCATTCATCAGGTTTTCTTTTACTTGTGGTTTTGTTGATCATTGTTTATCTTTCCTTGCTATGATTTACTTTCTCTTGTATGTTGTTATCTTAGTAGCATTTCGCTTCGGATATCCTAGACTGGCACCTTGTAGGCTTTCGGTATGTAATGGTGTCCTTTTTCTTAAGCATTGACATCGAATCCCAGTGATCTTCTATGGATTCATTTTCACCTTTATCAATGTTTACTCATACTTAGCTACACCTTCGTAACCTCATGGAACAAACAAAACTTCATATATTATATCTTTCATTGATCTCAGATGATCGATGTGGTTAGGCCGTTCTAGGATTTGCACTAGCCTTGAACTTAGCATATATTTACAACAGATGATAAAACATATTCTTCTCTCTAAGAATCGAAAAAGCTTTGAATAGATTATAGTCCCTGTACTTCAACACTTGGCCAACTGCATTTCCCCGGAATGAAGGGTTGAATCAGATTTAGGTAAACATCATCTCCCCTCTCGTCTATTCTTCCTCCATTCCCATGGCTCCTCAGGGTTTGACGAAGCCCACAAGCCTACCCGCTTTGCCCGTGCATTCTTCTCCCACTGCTCATGCAACAATCAAGATACAGAATTCATATCACACAGAATCGGGTACAGCAATGCGAAGAATCAGTAGGCTACCTTTGCAAATTCTGCACGTTGGTCATAGTCTGTGTAATGCCATGCCATCCCTCTCTTGAGCATCAACTCCTGTGGTTGGAGATGGAGAAGAATGAGGAATTGTAGAGGAAAAAGTGGAACTGAGAATGGAGTGGGAATACAAAGCAGCTCAACAAACATGCAGGTATGTAACCACTAGAAGCCTTTGTTGATATTGTAAATTTGCGTTGCTATTCCTGCTCAATGGGCGGGCTTTGGCTCATGCAGCCAAACCTCCCCCAAAGCATTAAGCTATGGTTCAGTTTCAGCTGTCTGCCAAAGTCCAACCATGAACGACATTTCAGTTTAGAAAACAAAAGAAAAGAGATCGATTGAGCATAAAGCCAGTTTGATTTGTCCAAGCATGTTTGTTATTTAACTCGTCGTTTTCCCCGCCTTGGCCTGGTTAAGTTCCTGACTGATTACTCATAGGCTGTTGAATATACTTGTCAAAAAAGTCGGGGCTAGAGAGAAGTCAGGTTTACCTGTACAAAGATGCCGTTGCAGTATATATCTCCTACGGACCGGCCATATCGATCTTCTCCATACACAAGAATTCTCAAACACTTCCCTTCAACAATCTTTGCAAGCTCCTCCTTAGCCTCTCTGCCATATGGCATTGAACTCTCTGGAGCATCTATCCCCCTGTTTCATAAGGCAATAGTACTTGGAAGAGTAAAGAGAAAAATTTGCCAATTAGAATGCATCAAATGCCTAGTTTTACCTGAGCCGAATTCGGTACTTCCGAGCAAGGACTTCCTCATTCTGAACTTTTATTACCCTGCCGATAGCAGCTATGATCAACCAGTGAATTACTCGTGCAGGGATGGAAGAAATGTAACAGACGATGAGCGTGACTAGTCATATGCGATCAGGATAACACACCGATATCCTGCGTCCACAATACTTTTGTGCAGTGCATCTGCACGAGTGTAGTCCCTCCGATCACGGGCTTCTGATCTTTCGAGGGCTGCGATGTGGACTTCTTGTGGGACCAAGCACGATTCTCTCGGATCAGAAGTCCTAACATACACAGTGATGGTGTCCCCATCTGCCACAGCTCTTGCATCCACCTGTTAAAAGTTTACTGAAGTTATTCAGAAGATTGTATGACAGCTGTTTTCGATGTGAACTTCACTCTGAATCTAGGGATCATTTGTTCGTGGATTGTACAGTTAAGGAACTTTGGGCTAATGTTTGTAGAAGATGTGCTGTGGTTACATCTGTCCAGATTTGGGGTAGTGAGTTCAAATCTGAATTCTCAAAACTTGAAGGGTAAAGTCCCATCAAAATATTCGAGGTAGTTTGGTGTGCCACGATTTATCATACTTAGGCTTCCAGGAATAGGACGATACATGTAGCTGGTTTTGTTCTTCGTATCAGTGATATCTGGTCTAGAATACAAAATTATGTGCTGTATAGATTTAATGATGTTAAGCTAGCAAATTCCGTATTGCCTCAACAATTGTAGGTCTGTGGGACCCTGGAAGGAAGTTGTTAAAGTAGTTGTGCTTGGAGCTGATGATACTGATGTTACACTTGTAGCTGCAGGTGTTATGTTGTATCATCTCTGCTGCTCTTTTAAGTTTATCAATGAAATGCTTGCTCACATAGCAGAAAAATAAGATATTCAGAAGATGCCACAGGCAAATACATAGAAAGAGATTACGGAGTGTTTGAGTTAGTTTTGGGTTCATAACTGGAAGTGTGTGAAAGTCAAACTTCACTCCTTGAGGCAATCCCACTGGGACTTCAGCTGCCGTCTCAGCCAGGGTGTGCGGAAGAGGTAGGCCATAGAATGCCAATAAACCCTACCGCATCAGATAAAGTACAACAGCCAACAATTAGAAAGAGAAAAAGAAAAATCATCTCCTTCATCCCCCTGAGGATAATGGGGGTGAAAAGCTAATGAAAAGCTCAAGATTTTCACTTATTTTTGGTTGATTTACCTCAACATCAGCCTTGTGGTGTTTCTTCAGGGTCTGGACAACAAGCCTTGATGCCTCTTCAGGTGTTCTTGGAGGTGGATTTGATTCTCTCCATGCCACTAGCAGCTTTTTATACCTTCATTTTCATTAAACAATTGCAGCAACAAGAGTTTAAAATCTGAACTTTAAGATTATGAAATCAAGCTAATTCCTCAGGACAGCGCAGATTCACATTTCAGGAAAGGTTTTTTTTTTTTTTGGACATTTCAAGAAAGTTAAGTACTGTGAATGTAAAGTGAATCAATTTACCAATTAGCTTGAGCTTTCCTTGAAGAAGCCACATGGTTGCTTAGCCCATCAGGAACCTTCAAACGCTCAACCGTATAAAGAGAAAAAAAGAGAAAAAGAAGCAAAGAGAAAAGTTCCACAAATCTCATCTCACTCCTATTTCAGCCCCGAAATGACGGCGACCCGTCACCGTTATCAGGGAAAAGAACTTGCCTTGGAGGTGATTTCGAAGTTGAGCAGATCTTGGGCGAGAGCCGAGACGCCAACGGTCGCGGCGGAGACGCCGTGGGGACCGAGGGAGCCGGAGTCCCCGGCGGCGGACGGCTTACAGCAATTGCCGTATAGGAATCCGAGGACGTTTCCCATTCCTGGGCTTCAAAGCTCTGATGGTTTGAAGCCTGGCCGGCGGAAGAAGAAAGCTTAGGGAGACAGAGAGTGAGAGAGAGATGGATTTTGCAGAAAATAAGGAAGGCCAAGGAGGGGTTGGATTTGGTGGCAGGACTGTTGATTGATGACGTTGACTTTTCTCTTTTTCGGGGGACCGACAAATACATACGAGCTTGTATGTATTAAGGAGCATGAACGGGAAAGAGAGAGAAGAGGCCAACGGGAAGATGGTGGACACGTGTCTCGTTCCTATTTGTGGGAAGCATGCGGTCTACCAACTTGGTCCGCCTACATCATTATGTCAGAAGATGCTCTTTTTGGTGATTATTTCGGGTTGAGTGTAAGTCAATCATGACTTCCTTAATTTTGTGCTTTTTCTGCCTTTGATGATGGAGTGCAGTTCTCCTCGGACGGGACCTCACGTGATCATGTTTTGGGAGTGCAGTTCTCATATAAAGACACAAACTTTCGATCACGTTTCCATTTCTAAATATTTTTTTTGATCGTAATAAAGTATCGACTTTGGCTGAAATTGTAATCCTAGCTCAAATTTATTGTCCCATAAAAAACATAAATTTTAGCTCGCTAAGGCTAAAACTGTTTTCTTTTAGTAAAAAAGTATCAACTTTCCGTCGGTACTCAAATCTGACATTCGTTAAGCTTTTACTTGATAATGTTCTTGTAGATCTGACGTGTCCTTCTAGTTACACTCGCCATCATTGAACGAAAATTTGATAAGGGCCAAATTTGGGTATCGACTGAAAGTTTATGCTTTTTTATGAGAAAAAAAGTTTGGGTCAATATTAAGACCTTGAGTTAAAGTTGAAGTGTTTTCTTTTATGAGGCAAAAAAAGTTTTGACCAAAATTGAAACTCAAACTAGAGTTGATAGTTTTTTATGATACAAATTTTTCGAACTAGAGTTGATACTTTTTTTTCATACACAAAAAATTGGATCCAAGCTAAAATTAATGCTTTTTAAGGAAATTAGGTCCATGTTTTATATGATTTGAGGACCGACCCACTCCTTTCTTCACGGTTGGAGTGGAGATCGATTCTCGAAATGAGCTTGCCACCCATTTATGTCTTAATTAAGTCTCGGCTTCATGCAAATTTACTTTGGACTTAATCTATCGTGAGTAAATTTGGTCCATTGTTGACAAATATCTCACATGTGATCTTCGCGACATTGTAGAGCGCACTTTGAAAATGTTACAAAGTGTCCCTAGTGAACTTTTTTTTTGTCAAATCACTAGTGAATTTATTAAGCATCATTAAATATACTTTGAAGATATAAAATTAAAATATTTAAGATGATTAGCCTTCACAAAAGTTCGAAAAGGTTTTGGCTCACCTTTGCATAGTGCGGTGAGTAGAGTCCAATGGGCCGATGCATGATGTCGGGCCTGGTTAGAGTGCTGGGCCCATTAGAATTCTACCCAATGTCACTATTGCGTGGGATTCCATCTTCGTTAAGTACTCGTAACTTTATTGTCGGTCACTTTTTCTAAGGATCATAATTATCCTGAAGTGCTCGTGATTAATTGATTTAGGGGTGACCGAATAAGACAATTCAACAGCCCACACCTTCTTTTGTTAATTAGATTAGAGAGTCGTATTCATTTATTTTTATGGCAACAGATCGTACAAAGATCTCAACGAGCAAATTTATTATTGAATTAAGTTATAGGAATTGTCGGCTAAAGAGGACCCAATCGCTCTTTGTCGTCAGTCTATTTCGTCTCCGAGACCCACCCGGTGCTATGACCATTAAGCTTATTAGGGTACTAAGCCCATTTGAGTTACCGAGAAATGATCTAGTAGCTATGATTAACGGAGATCCGAGTTTATATGACAAGTTTTCTATGTCCTGTTTGGGCACCGATATTTGTATCGAAGTTTGGAGCAGTGCATGCCATTGCCAATGTGATTCATCTACCCCACATGCCATTCGGATCCCACGAGGAACCAATAGAAAAAAGAAGGTAAGACCTTTGTAAAAATCAGAATTAGTCATCCTTCCACATGACACCAAGTTTTCTTTCACTTGCAGTTTTGTTGATCATATATTGTTTATCTTTCCCTAGCCACGATTTACTCTCTCTTGCATGTTTTTTCTTAGTATAGTTACTGTTCACGAAATCCTAGACTGGCTCCTCGCACGCTTTCAATATGTAATGGTGTCCTTTTTGACGCATTGAGTGACTATATATCTTGTGATTTTCTAAGGATTCATTTTTATTAGGATTAGGCGTACAAACACAACGAAATAGAGAGTAAAATCAAAAAAGAGAAATCAAATTACAAGATTCATCCTAATTCACCCTTAAACAGGGGTTACAACTAGCAAATGATTCCACTATATATAGGCGGCATAAGAAAAACCTAGAGGTCGAAAAAGCCTTAGATCACTTAGATACCGCATGAAAACCATTATGGTTCTGTCCAAAACTGGTTTTTTGTTTTCACAATCAGTTTTGGACCAAAAACCCGTTTGGTAACGCAATTTCATTTTTCTATTTCTGGGACAAGTTTTTATTCCAAAACCGATTCTGAACCAAAAATCAGAAAAAGAAAGTAGGTTTTCTATTTCTAGACCAAAAATGAGAATAATTTTTTAGAGAACTTTTTCTTCAAAACACATGTTCATATGGAAGTCACGATCTTTGAGATGAGAAAAAAAAACAAAAAATCAAAAATTTCAAAACTTAACAGAATGATTTAGAATATGTGGTTATCCACTTTGAGTGAAATTTAAATTTTTTTAGGTGCCGAAAAAAAATAAAAAATAAAAAATTTCACAAAATGGCTTAAAATACCTATGGTCACCTACTTTGAACAAAATTTAATTTTTTTTAGATGCAAAAAAATAAAAGATAAACTAAAATTTAAAAATTTCACAGAATATCTTAAAATACCTGTGACCACCCAATTTGAGCGAAATTTTATTTTTTTAGATGCCAAAAGAAATAAAAAAAAAATCAAAAAATCAAAAATTTCAAAACTTCACAAAATGCCTTAGAATACCTGTGGCCATCTATTTTGAGCGAAATTTAAATTTTTTTATGTTTCAAAAAAAATAAAAAAATAAAAAATTTCAAAACTTCACAGAATGACTTTATATCCTTGTGATTTTCTAAGGATTCATTTTTATTAGGATTAGGAGTACAAACACAACGAAATAGAGAGTAAAATCAAAAAAGAGAAATCAAATTACAAGATTCATCCTAATTCACCCTTAAACAGGGGTTACAACTAGCAAATGATTCCACTATATATAGGCGGCACAAGAAAAACCTAGAGGTCGAAAAAGCCTTAGATCACTTAGGTACCGCATGAAAACCATTATGGTTCTGTTCAAAACTGGTTTTTTGTTTTCACAATCAGTTTTGGACCAAAAACCCGTTTGGTAACGCAATTTCATTTTTCTATTTCTGGGACAAGTTTTTATTCCAAAACCGATTCTGAACCAAAAATCAGAAAAAGAAAGTAGGTTTTCTATTTCTAGACCAAAAATGAGAGTCATTTTTTAGAGAACTCTTTCTTCAAAACACATGTTCATATGAAAGTTATGATCTTTGAGGTAAGAAAAAAAAGCAAAAAATCAAAAATTTCAAAACTTAACAGAATGATTTAGAATATGTGGCTACCCACTTTGAGTGAAATTTAAATTTTTTTAGGTGCCGAAAAAAAATAAAAAATAAAAAAATTTCACAAAATGGCTTAGAATACCTATGGTCACCTACTTTGAACAAAATTTAATTTTTTTAGATGCCAAAAAAATAAAAAATAAACTAAAATTTAAAAATTTTACAGAATGTCTTAGAATACCTGTGACCACCCAATTTGAGCGAAATTTTATTTTTTTGGATGCCGAAAGAAATAAAAAAAAATCAAAAAATCAAAAATTTCAAAACTTCACAAAATGGCTTAGAATACTTGTGGCCATCCATTTTGAGCGAAATTTAAATTTTTTTAGGTTCCGAAAAATATAAAAAATAAAAAATTTCAAAACTTCATAGAATGGCTTAGAATACCTGTGGCCACCCACTTTGAGCAAAATTTAATTTTTTTTATATGCCAAAAAAAATAAAAATAAGCAAAAAAGTAAAAATTTCAAAACTTCACAGAATGTCTTAAAATACCTGTAGTCACCCACTTTGAGTGAAATTTTATTTTTTTAGATGCCGAAAAAAATAAAAAAATAAAAAAAATTTCAAAACTTCACAAAATGGCTTAGAATACCTATGGCCATCCACTTTGAGCAAAATTTAAATTTTTTTAGGTATAAGAAAAAATAAAAAGATAAAAAATTTCAAAACTTCACAGAATAGCTTAGAATATCTGTGACCACCCACTTTGAGCGAGATTTAATTTTTTTTAGATGCCAAAAAAAATAAAAATAAGCAAAAAAGTAAAAATTTCAAAATTTCAGTGAATGGCTTAAAATACCTATGGCCACCCACCTTGAGAGAAATTTTATTTTTTTAGGTGCTTAAAAAAGTAAAAAAAACAAAAAATAAAAAATTTCAAAACTTCACAGAATGGCTTGGAATATATGTGGCAATCCACTTTGAGCGAAATTTAAATTTTTTTAGGTGCCGAAAAAAATAAAAAAATAAAAAACTTCACATAATTGCTTAGAATACCTGTGGTCACCCATTTTGAGTGAAATTTAATTTTTTTTAGATGTCGAAAAAAAATAAAAATAAGCAAAAAAGAAAAATTTTCAAAACTTCACAGAATGACTTAAAATACCTGTGGCCACCCACTTTGAGTGAAATTTTGTTTTTTTTAGGTGCAAAAAAAAATAAAAAATTTCAAAACTTCATAGAGTGACTTATAATATATGTGGCCATCCACTTTGAGTGAAATTTAATTTTCTTTAGGAGCCAAAAAAAATCAAAAATACCATTTGGGCACCTAAAAAAATTAAATTTTGCTCAAAGTGGGTGGTTAGAGGTATTCTAAGTCAGTCTGTGAAGTTTTGAAATTTTTGATTTTTTTATATTTTTTTCACCTAAAAAAATTTAAATTTCACTCCAAGTGGATGTCCACATGTATTCTAAGTCATTTTGTGAAGTTTTGAAATTTTTGATTTTTTATGTTTTTTTTGCACCTAAAAAAATGTAAATTTCGTTCAAAGTAGATGGTCACATGTATTTTAAGTCATTCTGTGAAGTTTTCAAATTTTTGATTTTTTATGTTTTTTTTGCATCTAAAAAAATTTAAATTTCACTCAAAATGGATGGTCACATGTATTCTAAGTCATTCTGTGAAGTTTTGAAATTTTTGATTTTTTGCTTTTTTTTCACCTCCAAAAATTAAAATTTCACTCAAAGTGGGTGGCCACAGGTATTCTAAGCCATTTTGTGAAGTTTTGAAATTTTTGAGTTTTTGAATTTTTTTGGGCACCTAAAAAAATTTAAAATTCACTCAAAGTGGGTGGTTACATATATTCTAAACTATTCTATGAAGTTTTGAAATTTTTAATTTTTTGATTTTTTTTGGGCACCTAAAAAAAATTAAATTTCACTAAAAGTGGGTGGCCACAGGTATTCTAAGCAATTCTGTAAAGTTTTGAAATTTTTGATTTCTTGATCTTTTTTGAAAAAATTCAACAAATTTCCTATTTTCCCGAAATCTGAATTTTTTTTTATTTTCTTGACATTTTGATGATTTTTTCTGGAATTTTTCAATTTTTTGGGATTTTCTGAATTTTTAAAAGATTTTTATGAATTTTTCAGAATTTTTTATTATTTTTATTCCATTTCTGAAAAAATATATTTCTGTTCCTGGAAATAGAATTTTTTGTTGTTTATCAAACGGGTTTTTATTTCAAGAAATAAAAATTTTGTGCTATTATCAAACAGGTTTCTGTTCTAGAAATAGAAATTTTTTGTCGTTATCAAACAGGTTTTTTTTCTCATAAACTCATTCATGAACTAGAAATAGAAAAATCTATTTCTAATTCAGAAACTCATTCCGGAACAGAATGGTTATCATTCGCTACTTTAGTAACTATTCATGGGTCAAAGTTCAAATTACTAATAAAATAGGAACCCAAACTATAAAAGCCTTTGAAAATCCTATGGACACTGCTCCCGGACCCGTGGGAGCGGTGGGGCCTGCCCCCACATGGTGAATATTTCTTTGTACGGAGTCTTAGGATACACCTATTTGGAACATTAACCAGATTTTCTTTTTCTTGCAGTTTTGTTTATCATTGTTTATCTTTCCCTCGCCATGTTTTACTTTCTCTTGCATGTTTTTTCTTAGTAGAAATTCCCTTTATGAGATCCCCGACTGGCACCATGCACGCTTTCGGTATATGTAATGGTGTGCCTTTTCTTATGCATCCAGTGACTTTGAATCCCTGTGATTTTCTAACAGTTCATTCATTTTCGCCCTTGTCAATGTTTACTCATAGCTACACCATCATTACCTTGGAACAAGCAGAAGTTCATACATAAGATCTTTCACTGATCTCAGACGATCGATTTGGTTAGGCTGTTCTAGCTTTTGCACTAGAGTTGAACTTAGCCTATATACAACAGATGATAAAGCATACTCCCTCTCTATATGAATTGGAAAGCTTCGACTAGATTGTAGCACTGTAACTTCAACACTTGGCCAGCCGCATTTTCCCGGAATGGCAAAAGGTTGAATAATCAGATTTAGGTAAACGTCATCTCCCCTCTCGTCTATTCCTCCTCCATTTCCATGGTTCCTCAGGGTTTGATGAAGCCCACAAGCCTACGCGGTCTGCCCGTGCATTCCTCTCCCACTGCTCATGCAACATTCAAGATACGGAATTCGTATCACATATAGCAAGGTGCAGAAATGGGAAGAATCAGAAGGCTACCTCAGCAAACTCTGCCCGTTGGTCGTAGGCTGTGTAATGCCATGCCATCCCTCTCTTGAGCATCAACTCCTGTGCTTGGAGATGGAGAAGAAAGAGGAATTGTATAGGAAAAAGTGGAACTGAGAGTGGAGTGCGAAGACGAACTCAACAAACATGCAGATATGTAACCACTAGAAGCCATTATTAGTATGGTAAATTTGCATTGTTATTCCTGCTCAATGGGTGGGCTGTGGCTCGTACAGCCTGACCTCCCCCGGAGCATTAAGCTATGGTACAGGTTCAGCCATCTGCCAAAGTCCAACCATGTAGCGACATTTCAGTTTAGAAAGCAAAAATAAAGAGATCGATTCAGTGTTAAGCCAGTTTTATCCATTAGTCTTTATTCAAGCATGTGTGGTCATTTTACTCGTCTTTCTTTCCCACCTTGGCCTGGTTAAAGTTCCTGACTGCTTATTCGTATGCCGTTGATAACACTCGTCAAAATGTTGACGCTAGGGAGAAGGTGGGTTTACCTGCACAAAGATACCGTTGCAGTGTGTATCTCCTACCAACCGGCCATATTGATCTTCTCCATACACAATAACTCTCAAACACTTTCCTTGAACAATCTTTGCGAGCTCCTCCTTAGCCTCATTGCCATATGGCATCTGACCCTCTGGAGCATCTATACCCCTGTTTCACATGGCAATAGTTCTTGGAAGATTAAAGAGAAAAGTTTGCCAATTAGAATGCGTCAAATGCCTAGTTTTACCTAAGCCGAATTCGGTACTTCCGAGCAAGGACTTCGTCATTCTGAACAGCTATTACCCTGCAAAGAGACAACTATCATCAACCAGTGAATTACTCATGCAGGGATAGAAGAAATGTGAAAGACAATAGTTGTGACTGTTCATAAGCCATCAGGATAACACACCGATATCCTGCATCCACAATACTTTTGTGCAGTGCATCTGCACGAGTGTAGTCCCTCTGAGCACGAGCTTCTGATCTTTCCACGGCTGCGATCTGGACTTGTTGTGGGACCAAGCATGATTCTCTTGGATCGGAAGTGCTAACGTACACGGTGATGCCGTCCCCATCTGTCACACATCTTGCATCCACCTGGTAAAAGTTTACCGAAGATATTCAGAAGATTGTATGACAGCTGAATTTGTTGTGAAACTTCACTCTGAGTCGGGATAGCGATCATTTCTTTATGGATCGTATGAAAGCTAAGGAACTATGGGCTGCTGCTTATAGGAGACGTGGCCTTATTAGATCTATCCAGAGTTGGGATAGCGAGTTGGAAAAGGATATCTTGTCTAGAATACAAAATGATGTGTTGTATAGATTCAATGATGCCTCAACAATTGGAGGTCTGTGGGACACTGGAAGGAACTTGTGTTATAGTTGTTGTGCTTGTAGCTGATGATACTGATGTTACACTTATAGCTGCTGGTGCTATGTTGTAGCAGCTCTCTTAACTTTTTCAATAGAATGCTTGCTCACATAGCAGAAAACAGAAGATATCCAGTAGATGCTACAGACAAATACATAAAGATAATGAAATTTTGAGGAAGTTTTGGGTTCATAACTGGAAGTGTGTGAAACTCAAACGTTACTCCTTGGGCAGGAGCCGAGACGCCGGCGGTCACGGCGGCGACGCCGCGAGGGGCAAGAGAGTCGGAACCGTACAGGAATCTGAGGGCGTTTCCCATTCCTGGGCTTCAAGCTCGGAGATAGAGAGAGAGAGACATGAATTTTGCAGAGACTAATGAAGCCCAAAGGATGTGTTGGATTTGGTGGAAAAACTGTTGATTGATGACGTTGACTTTTCTCCTTTTTTTTGTGGGACACAGAAATTACTTGTAAGCTTATATTAAGGAGATAAGGGCGATAACGGGAAAGAGAACAGAGACCAATGGGTACCCCAAAAGGTGCCATGTCAGCAAAATAATAGTCCATTTAGTGATGGACACGTGTGTGGGGCCCACTTTCTCTCTCCCCTTCCTGACCCTCACTGGACTCCCCCTTCACTTTCTCTCTGCCGCTTCCTCTGCAATTCCTCATCTTCTCAATGGAAACCAAAAGCGGACGACGACGGTGTGCCTCTTAACAGCTCGTCCAAATCGGCATCACCAACGTCTTCTCCATCCCCGGCACCGGAGCGCGAGCCCGAGGCTCGCAGCCGCCATGGCCACGGAGCTCGACCTCAAGTAACCATGGTCGCGAGCTCGTGGTCAAGCGACCATGGCGGTTTGGAGGGGGAAGCTCTTGAGCTTGATTTTGCAGAAGCAGGGGGAGGACGATGGGTGGAGGTGGAGCGGGCGGGCTTGGCGGCGACGTGGATTTTCAGTGCGAGGTTCCCGACCATGAGGCACACGAAGGGACAAGTATCCATCGGCGGTGAGCCCGTTGCCGGAGACTCCGAGGGTCCTCTTCGCCCGTTGCCGACAATGGCGGTGGCTAGGGCTCGAGGTTAGACAAGGGAAAAGGGGTGAAGCGGAGGAGAGAGAGAAGGGGCAAGAGAGATCGAGACAACAGAGGTGGGCTGGAAATTTGGCTGACACAGGTGGGCCCGGCGACACGTGTTCATCACTGAATGGACTATTATTTTGCTGACATGGCACCTTGAGGTACTCAATATTTTCTCGGAAAATTTGGCTGACACAGGTGGGCCCGATGACACGTGTCCATCACTGAATGGACTATTATTTTGCTGAGATGGCACCACATGAGGTACCCAATATTTTCTCCATGTATGGGAAGAAAGTGGACACGTGTCTCGTTCTTATTTGTTGACAGCGAGGAATTAACCAACTTGGTCCCAGCTACATTATGTTAGAAGATGCACTTTTGATGATTTTTTCAGGTTGAGTGTAAGACGATCATGAATTCCTTCATTTTTTGCTTTTCCCCCTTTGATGATGGAGTGAAATTGAAGGAGACCTCATGTGATCATTTTTGGGAGTGCAATTCTCTTTCAAAGGCACAAACTTTAATTCGAATTTCCATTTTGAACTAAATATTTTTTTTCCATAAAAATATATTAGTTTTGGTTTGAGTTTCAATCCTGACCCAAGCCTTTTTTTTTTTTTCGATCTCATAAAAGAACACAAAATTTAGCTCGGATCTTAATTATGGCCCTAACTCTTTTTGTTTCATTAACTAGCTCCCGCTTTCAGCTGGTACCCAAATTCGGCACCTGTCAAGCTTCCGTACAATGATGTCGTAAAAGATTTAACGTGTCATTCCACACAGGCTTGGCATCATTGGACAAAAAGTTGACAGAGGTAAGATTTGGGTATTAACTGAAGTTTGTACATTTTTATGAGATAAAAAAAAATTTGGGCCAAAATTGGACCTGAGCTAAAGTTAGTATTTGTTTTATGAGACAATAAAATTTAGGCCAAAATTGAAATTCGAACTAAAGTTGATGCATTTTTGTGAGATGAAAAGAATTGGGCAAGAATTTGGATCCAAGCTAAAATTGACGAAAAGAATTAGGTCTATGTTTGTGTAATTTGAGGACCAACCCACTTCTTTTCTTCATGGCTGGAGTGGACATCGATTCTCAAAATGATCTTGCCACCCATTTGGGTCTTAATCAAGTTTTGGCCTTGTTAATGCGTGCAAATTTATTTCAGGTTTAATCTGTCGTCAGTAAATTGGTGCCGTGTCGACAGACATCTCACATGCGATCTTAGAGCACATTTTCGAAGCAGAAAATGTTAAAAGTGTCCCTAGTGAACTTATTAAGCACTCAACAAAAAAACTTATTAAGCATAATTAAATATACTTTGAAAATATAAAGTTATACGACATTGTGTGCATGATTCTGACATTTAGGATGTGTTTTTTTCATAGAATATATAAATTATCTAAAAAATATTTTCCAAAAAATGATATCTTGTATTACTCATAAAAATGAATAAACGGAAAATTTTTCCATCGTTCACGAAATAATTTAGAAATAAATTGTTGTCGATAAGGAGAATATTTTCAATGACTAATTATTTCAAATGATCATTTTTAAGAAAATATTTTTCAAATCATTCATTTTGGATTTCGTTTGTTTTTAAAAGATTTTAGGCTCGCCATTACATGATTTAATGAGTAGAGTCTCATGGGCCGAGGCGTGATGTTAGGCCTTGGTTAGAGTGTGGGCCCATTAGAATTCTACTCATATCACTATAGTGTGTGGGATTCCATTTTCCTTAAGTACTTATTTTCAATCACTTTTTGAAGGATCATATTTAACTTGAAATGCTCGTGATTAATTATTGATTGAGGGATAATCCTTAAGACAATTCAATAGCTAGTACCTTCTTTGGTTAATCAGATTAGAAATCCCATTGAGCCGTATTCCATTTTTTAATGGCAATGGACCGTACAAATATTCCAATGAGCAAGTTTGCTGTCAAATTAGGTTACGGGTATTGTCAACTAGTGAGGGCCTAACCGCTCTTTGTCGTTGGTTCTATAACCATTAAGGCTGCGTTTGGTCGTTTAGATTTCATATCTTGTCCACTGTTTAGTGGACTACCGATTTAAAGTCGGATAGGATAATTTTTATTTTTTGCTATTCACGGGTCCAGAGGAGTAGATGAAGGAAAAAAAGTCGAGAAATTTTTTTGGTGAAAATGCACAAGGTGTGGAGATGAAGATGACGGCGAGTGGAGCGTAGAGTTTCTGGAAAAATATGCATTAGAAATCCTATTCAGGTATATTCTACCTCCCCTCGGATTTTTTTATCCGGTTTATATTTGACCTTATCCTATCCTGGATCACCACCAAATACAAGATAGGATAAAACATATACTATCATGACTTTTATCCAGTCTACCAAACGCAGCCTAAGCTTTTTGATGTGCGAAGCCCGTTCAAGTCATCGAGAAATGATCTAATAGCTGTGATCAATGGAGCTCCGAGTTTATGTGACAATTTTTCTATCTTTTTTGGGCACCAAAATTTGTATCAAAGTTTGGAGCAGTGCATGCGATTGCCGTTGTAAGGTAAAATGATATAAATAATCCTTGAACTTTGACCAAATGTGCAATGTGGCCCCTAAACTTTTGATACATGTTCAAACTAGTCCATGAATTATATGAAAATGTTTAATATTGTTCTACAGGGACCACATTGAACAAATTTAAAGAACATAGACCACATTGTACATTAGGTCAAAGTTCAAAGACTATTTATGTCATTATTCCCAATGTAATTCATCTACCCCAAATGCCGTTCGGATTCCATGAGAAACCAAAAGGAAAAAATAAGGCAAGGTCTCTGTAAAAAGCAGAAATAGTCATCCTTCCACATGACACCAGGCTTTCTTTCACTTGCAGTCTTGTTGATCATTGTTTATCTTTCCCGAGCCGCGATTTATCCTCTCTCGCATGTTTTCTCCTAGTATAGTTACCTTCACGAAATCCTAGACTGGCGCACCTTGCACGCTTTTGATATGTAATGGAATCCTTTTTGATGCATTGAGTGACTTTGGATCCCTGTGATTTTCTGAGGATTTATTTTCGGCATTATCAATGTTTAACCGTAGCTACACCTTCCACAACCGAATGGAACAAACAGAGCTTCGTACATTAGATCCTTCATTGGTCCTATATGATGATTTGGCTAAGGCTGTTCGAGCTTTTGCATTAGATTAGCATACACACAACAGATGATAAAGCATATTCTTCTCTATATCAGTCGGAAAGCTGCGAGTAGATCGTAGTCCCTGTACATCAACACTTGGCCAGCTGCATTTTCCCATAATGCCAAAAGGCTGAATCAGAAGTGAGTGAAGTCATCTCCCCTGTTGACGCCTAAATTTTGGCAACACAGTTAGTCATTTGTTAGATAAAAATTAGGGATTGATCCCAGTCCCTAGAAAAAAAAAATTAGTTAAATTGCACATAGATTAAGAGCATGTTTAGGCTCATATAGTTGCATTTGTATTAAATCAGCGAATGAACTTAAGTGAATGATTTTGAGCTTAGTTAATTGGACTCAGCCCAAAAGATGGAATGTTTGTCCAAGCTCATTGAATATATATATAGCCGAAATTTGTATTATAGAGCAAATTGGAATAATTGAATCATCAAATTATTAAATAATATACTTGGAAGATCATTCATATTATTATATGAATATTCAGCTAGAGGAAATAATCAGAAAATTACCTAAGTTGAGTATCAAAATTAAGAAATAATATATCTTGACTCTTGCAAAATAACCCTGGCTAACTCTTATAAATAGATGTGTTAAAGTTTACAATGGGGGGCCACAAAATTGAAGATACATGGTCATAGAGAGAGAGAGAGAAAGGGAATAGAGTTGTTTTCCCGTGGCGTCCCATCCTCATCTAATGCCAAACAAGCACTGGCTTTAGTCCGAATACTCTCTGTTGATCTCAGCTAGTCTTGCTATATATTTCAGTGTTTTGTTTTTGACGTCCCATCACATAGACAGCCACACATGTTGAAAGACACGGCCACAAAGAGGCAGAGGGAGCATGTTCAGCAGCATAGACGGTCACAGAAAAAGGGTGCCACAAGGAAAGGACGTTGAAAGAGATAGAGAAGTGCTGTTGATTTCTCTAAGACAGCATTACACGAGGTAGTCCTCACGGAAAAAATCAGGGAGCTCTTGTCCATCAAAGCACTTGCACAGAAGTCCATTGGCCAAGTGGACGCACAAAACACAGACAAGGAGACACTTGGCCGTGAAGAGGACTTTTGGAGGCACACATTGAAAAGCCTCAGTGGAGAGATTCAATCCACTCACGCCACACATCTTCCCGGGCATATCCCATTCTTCACCACCGCCGGTACCGAGCCGAGTCCATTCGGTCCGCCATTGTTGCCGTGATCCGCAAACCCATCGAGTTCAAATTTGGAAGTTATCTGCGAAATTAGGTAAAATTCTCATCCAATACTCTTAAAATATTTGATTTTCTAATTTTTCGGTGTTTGAATATTTCATAATATCTTTGGTGGATTGTTAGATATCTTAGGGATAATGTATGCAGTATCCGCAATATTTAAAATACACTAAGTTAGGAAATTTTCCTAATTTAGCAATATACCTGGATGATTATTTGATATTGACCCTAAGGTAAGGTATGATACAAGGTGGTACGGAAATCGTTATCTTATTCATAATCACTTGAATACGATAACATATTTTATTCCCTTTCCAAATTTAAATGGTTGGCTTTTCATCAGTATCCACAATCTTGTGGATATGATCGCTAGCCAGAGTCGTTTTCCTAATTTGAAGATGATAAAACAAATATTGCGGATCGCATAGATTAATTTCAATCGTGGTGATTATCTATTTGTTTGATTTTATTTCCTTTAAAAGAAAATCCCAAAAAGATTAGTTAGGATTTGAATTATTTTTTTTATTATTATGCATGCTTAGGATGTGTTTATATAACTTGCTTTGAATAGAATAGGATAGCCTAGATTTGTTAGAAAGATAGGATAATTTTCCAATGTAAATTAGGATTTAAAGTAATTTATTTTCTAGTTTAATTTAGACATTATCTTAATCTTGATAGTTAATTTAAGGTAATTTCTAATTTCGAATTTTCATTAAAAAAATATGAAAAAGAAGTCATTTTTGAATAAGTTAAACTGTCTTTCTAGAGTAGATCGCGTGTTTAATTTAGGTAAATTTTAATTCCGAATTTTATTGAAAAAACCGAAAATACCTCATTTGCTCGTCAATAGAATTAGATTCATTTAATCGCATGTCATATAGTTTTCATGCTAGGTTTAATTAATCGCATGTCATACTTTGAACGTCATGGTACGTAGGTTAATTTTCATTTAATCAAGAGAAAACCCACATAAAAATATATCAAGTGAAGTGCTTGTTCTCCTAAACTAGTAATTTATTTATTGCTTTTTAGGTGTTAAATTGGTAAATTGCACACCCGCATGGTTATCTCACATGTTAGCGACTAGGTAACAAAATGAATTCAGACTACTTGCTTAAACATTTTTTTTAAAAGAAAAAGGTACCAAAAGGGTGTTCGATTAAATATGGCATAACCAAGTTTCCGAACTCAAAATCTATACAACATATCTCCCTATGTTTTATTTGAATTTCTAATCGACTCACCACAAATAGATTAGTGGCGACTCCAGCATAAAAACATTTGGATATTGAGAACTTAAACCCTACGTCGCGAATTGGTAAAATTTGGGAGGGCTCGAATTTAGCTTAGACTTAATAATCGCTAAATGGTAGAGCTAATTTAGCTTAGATTATACATTCGCAATTTGGTAGAGCTAAGTTGGCTTGCATTATATATTCGCGAATTGGTAGAGCTAAGTTGGCTTAGATTATATATTCCGCTAAGTTGGCTTAGATTATATATTCCGCTAAGTTGGCTTGTATTATATATTTGTGAATTGGTAGAGCTTGGAAGGGCGCTTAGACTTAATAATCCATTCCCCTCTCGTTTATTCTTCCTCCATTCCCATGGCTTCTGAGGGTTTGGTGAAGCCCACAATCCTACGCGCTTTGCCCGTGCATTCTTCTCCCACTGCTCATGCAACATTCAAGACAGATTTCAGATCACATGTAGCCGGGTACAGCAATACGAAGAATCACTAGGCTACCTTTGCAAGCTCTGCACTTTTGTCGTAGGCTGTGTAATGCCACGCCATCCCTTTCTTGAGCATTAACTCCTGTGGTTGGAGATGGAAATGAATCGAGGAATTGCACAGGAAAAAGTGGAACTGACAATAGAGTGCGATTACAGAAGCGGCTCAACAAACATGCTGGTATGTAATCACTAGAAGCCATTGTTGAAATGGCAAATTTGCGTTTGCTATTCCTGCTCAATGGGCAGGCTTTGGCTCGTCAAGCCTGACCTCCCCCAAAGCATTAAGCTATGGTTCAGTTCAGCTGTCTGCCCAAGTCCAACCATGAAATAAAGTTTTTTTTTTTGTAAAGACCATGAAATAAAGTTTCCGTTTAGAAAACAAAAGAAAAGAGATTGATTGAGCGTAAAGCCAGTTTGATTCATTAGTCTTTGTTCAAGCATGTTCGGTCATTTAGCTCGTCTTACTCGCCTTGTTCTGATTAAAATTCCTGACTGATGACTCGTAGGCCATTGAATATACTTGTCAAAAAGTTGAGGCTAGGGAGAAGTCGGGTTTACCTGTACAAAGATGCCGTTGCAGTATATATCTACTACGCTCCGGTCATATCGATCTTCTCCATACACAAGAGCTCTCAAACACTTTCCTTCAACAATCTTTGTAAGCTCGTCCTTAGCCTCTTTGCCGTATGGCATCTCACCCTCTGGAGCATCTATCCCCCTGTTTCATAAGGCAATTGTTCTCGGAAGAATAAACAGGGAAATTTGCCAATTGGAATGCATCAAATGCCTAGTTTTACCTGAGCCGAATTCGGTACTTCCGAGCAAGGACTTCCTCATTCTGAACATTTATTACCCTGCAGATAGACAACTATGATCAACCAGTGAATTACTCGTGCAGGGATAAAAGAAGTGTGACAGACGATGAGCGTGACGGTTCATTAGGATAACACACCGATACCCTGCGTCCACAATACTTTTGTGCAGTGCATTTGCAAGAGTGAAGTCCCTCTGAGCACGGGCTTCTGATCTTTCCACGGCTGCGATCTGGACTTGTTGTGGGACCAAGCATGATTCTCTCGGATCGGAAGTGCTAACGTACACGGTGATGCCGTCCCCATCTGTCACACATCTTGCATCCACCTGGTAAAAGTTTACTGAAGATATTCAGAAGATTGTATGACAGCTGTATTTGTTGTGAACTTCACTCTGAGTCTAGAGATCATTTCTTCATGGGCTGATGCTTATAGGAGATGTGGTGTTGTTAGATCTGTCCAGAGTTGGGATAGTGAGTTGGAATTAGAAATCTTGTCTAGAAGACAAAATGACGTGTTGTATATATTCAGTGATGTTAAGCTCGCAAATTTTGTGTTGCCTCGATACTTAGAGGTCTGTAGGAACTGGAACTTGTTATAGTTGTTGTGCTTGCAGCTGATGATACTGATGTTACACTTGTAGCTGCCGGTGCTATGTTGTAGCAGCTCTTTTAAACTAATCAATGATTTGCTTGCTTACATAGCAAAAAAATTGAAGATATTCAGAAGATGCCACAGACAAATACACAGAAAGAGATTATGGAGTGTTGAGAAAGTTTTGGGTTCATAACTGGAAGTGTGTGAAACTCAAACTTCACTCCTTGAGGCAATGCCACTGGGACTTCACCTGCCGTCTCAACCAGGTCGTGCGGAAGAGGTAGACCATAGAATGCCAATAAACCCTACCACGTCAGACAAAGTACAACAGCCCAAAATTAGAAAAAGTGAAAACAAGCAGCTCCTTAATTCCCTTGAGGATAATGGGAGTGAAAAGCTAATGAAAAAATCCAAGATTTTGACTGTTTTTTGGTTGATTTACCTCAACATCAGCCTTGTGGTGTTGCACATGGTTGCTTAGCCCCTCAGGAACCTTCAGACACTCAACAGTATAAGAAGAAGTAAACAAAGAACAGGAGAAAAAAGTTGCACACATATTCATCCTACTCCAATCTCAACCCCGAAATGAGAGTATGACTCGGTCACCAGTATCAGGGAAAAGAGCTTGCCTTGGAGGTGATTTCGAAGTTGAGCAGGTCTTGGGCAAGAACCGAGACGCCGACGGTCGCGGCAGAGACGCCATGAGGGCCAAGGGAGTCGGAGTCGCCGAAGACGGACGGCTCCCAGCAAAGGTCGTTCAGGAATCTGATGTCCTTGCCCAAAAGATTCATCTCCGGCAGCTTGAAGAGCGACGACGATGGAGAAGGAAGAAGAAAGAAAGAAGCTGGGAGAGAGGAGAGAGATGAACTTTGGCAGAGGATGACAAAGGAGCCGTTGATTGCTGCGCTTCCTTTGGGGGGATCCATAGGCAGTTGGCAGTTCCGAGCTTAAATAGAGAATAATTACGTGATTAGTTTCTGAACTTTAATCTAATATATAACATTATCATTAAATTTTTAATTTATTTAATATAATTATTAAATTTTAGCTTAATATTTAATGTGATCCCTGCAATTTTAGTACATATTCAATATAATCCTGAATTATGTGAAAATATTTAATATATATTGAATATTTTCACATAAATCGATAACTAAATTGAACATATATAAAAAATTCAGGAAATATATTGAACAAATTAAAAGTTTATGAATCATATTGCACATTTAGTTAAAATTCAGAAATTACATTATATATTGAGTCAAAGTTAAAAAACTATTAATGTTATTTTTCTGCCTGAATTACTAGCATCAAAGGGAAAGAATGTCTCTCGTTATTCGATGGTAGCGTGAAACTTTTACCAAAGTTTGGTCCAGCTTGACTACGGCGAAGATGCTATTCGATGTTCATCTTTATCTTATCAGGTTGACACAATCATGCCTTCCTCAATTTTCCCTATTTTTTTTAATCCCATTAATGTTGGAGTGAGATTGAATGAGACATCACATGAACATGTTCCCGCGATTGGAGGACTCGACCCGACTCGACTCATTTTTCTTTTCTCCATGGTTGGAGATGGGACATCGATTTTCAATACGATCTTCCTACCCTTTGGTGTCTTAATTGCGCTTCGGCCTTGTTAATATGTGCAAATTCACTTCGGGTTTGATCTAGTGTTAGTGAATTTGATCCGGTGGACGTCTCCCACGTGATCTTTGCGCCCAATGTGGCAGGCGTTTTTTATAAATGGAAAATGTTAAAAAAAAATCCCTTAGTGAACTTGTTAAGGGTCATTAAATATCTCTGGAAAGTATGCAATTATTTATTAACAATAATTAGCCTTCTTGAACTGTGTATTTCTTTCAATTTTTAGAACATTTGAAATGTGTTTTGCCTTTTCTTTTTCTTTTTTTGGTTAGCTTAATCAGTACCTCAATTACACTTATTAACATTATGCACATAATTGCAATATTTAGTCAACACTTTGTCATTTCCCTCCTGAAAAGTCCGAAAAGGTTTTGGTAACGGTGAGCATTGTGCATGTTGGGCCGACCAGCACCTAACCTAAGGACTAACCTACACAATGTTGGTCCCTCATTTTTGGGACTAGGGACTAACCTTGTTGAGCCTAGAACCAAGATTCCAAGGTCAACCCGAGACCAATCAATTCTTTTTTTGTTTCATTTTTTGTATTCTTTAAAATGATAAATGCACTCTTTGAAATTGCATATATTAAGCAACTAAACTGCAAAGACCAGTACAAATCAAACAAAAATCTAAGATAAGGCAACAACAAAAATCTCCACTTGCCAAAAGGAACAAATCATAAAACATGAACACGTGAAATAAAATTAAACAATAAAAAGTTCAAAATACATAACATAAATCATGAATTATGTAACTTCACATCTTATTCGTTCTTAAAAGATTGCTTCAATTTTAAACACACGAAAACAAAACAAACAACAGAAATAGTTAATACTGAACAATAGCTATTTGGATTTATCAAGTTCACATAAATATTTAAATACTAACATATAATTAGTAATTGCGAAATCAATATATCATCATCATCAAAGTCCGCAAAATATAACCTCATTTTCCGGTACAAAAATCCAACCAACATTTTCACTTAGGACACTTAAAGATACGTGCAACAACCAAAACCACGTTTACTAGGCAAATGAATGACTGAGAGAGCAAAGTCAGAACATGATTTAACACATGCAAATATTAAAGGAAAAAAATTCATTATTTGCTTCAAGGAGAAGCACACAAGCAGCATATCATCAGACGACTATTCGAGGTTCAAAAAACATAAAAAGCAAGATTTCTCGTGAGCATCATCACCAAATGGACTTTACTCCGTAGATCAGGATGAATTATCATGACCAAGAAAGAAACTTTTGTGACGAGCTTTAAAACTCTCGGATTAAGCACAAATCAGGAAGTGAAAGGGGGATATGTACACTTGAAATCTTAAAAATTATCACGAAAGTTCAATTAAGTACTAAAATTTGTAAAAAATGCAATCAAGTTTTAAATTTTGTTAAATTGATTCAAATAAGTCATAAAATTAACAATATACCCCTGAGGTCACCTCTCTGCTACATCGCACCTCACGGGAATACGGTTGATACGATTCTCCTCATCTGACACGTGTCGGTATGATTACTCTTAACCAGGTCGGGAGAGAGCGGACCAGTAGCTTCTCGAAACGTGTCCGCACCGCTGTTTTCCACTGTGCACGCATCAACTTCTTCCCGAGTGTACGGACGATGCGTCAAGCCTCGCCCTGAGCAAACCTGCGAGGGCTGGTTTCCTCGCACGTTTCGAGAAAGCAGACCAGTAACGTCTCGAAACGTGTCCGCACAGCTGCTTCCCCTTTTTTGTTCTTTTCTTTCTCCCTTTTCGCGTTCGCTTTTGAAAATTCTTTTTCCACGTCCCCTCCCTAAGAATCATCGTCAGACGACAACATGCCAACTTTCAATAAGATTAGCTTGGCCACATGCAGCTTCTTTCTCTTTGCTTCTTTTATATCTTTTGCGAAAGTGGAGGCGAGCTCAGCGGTAAAAGCTGTTCGATTCTTAAAGCACTTCATTGCTTTGGGCTAAAGAGGAACATTCTTACTAATGTCCGATCATTGTTATGTATTTACTTTAAAATCAGTGTCCAACGACACTTATTGAACAAATTACCGACACTCATGAACGAGACGCAAATTTTTGAACAACTTATAAGCACGTATATATCATTTAATTTTGAATTAAAAATGAAAACTTTTATATCAGCTCAGAGAGCAAATCTAAGTCTATGCGAACGTGTATTTCTACTTCATAGACGTATTAGTAAAGATAAAATGGTATGTCCCATTGTTGGTTGAGGAAGCAATCGACATGCTCTACATTCTGCACTAGCATTCCGCACATGACAGCCAGCAAAAGAAAGGGATGGGATGATTAGAGAAAGTTATAGTTTAGATCCAACCCAAATGAATCGAATGAATCTCGATCCTCAATATCATGGAATCCATGTGAGACCCATTTCACCCAAGACACGTGCTTTGTCGGTTCTTCTATGATAGATTGCTCCATATGAAACTTTCACATTAAGTAGATATGCCAAACGGGTGGGTCAAGTCAGGATTGTGTTGGGTCATAAATAATTCGACTTAAATTGACTCATTTAACCTATTTATTGCCCATTTATCGCAAAGCAAATTTTTTGACTCATACCCGATCCGACCGATACTCAACCTATACCACATCCGACCAATTTAACTAAATCTAAGAAAACTTGTTTGTTATGATTTTTTTAAAAAAATTGTATTGTTAAAACATTTTTATGCAATACAAATCTAATTGACAATTTATATATATTTTAAATTGAGGTTCCGTTAGTTTCGCAGGAAATGCGATATTTCTGGAAAATATATTCTAGGAAGTCATTTGATTTTTCAATATTTGATTGAAATCTGAAAATGAACTGAAATATAATTTTCGTCGTTTGGCATGAAAAATCTAATTTGATTTTCCTCTGTGCACTTATTTTAATAATTTTTATTTTTTATAAATCGTGTTTTAATTATTTTTATTTTCTTTTCTTTTTTCCTTTTTTTCTTTTCTTTTTTTCTTTTTTCTTCTTCCTTCGTCAGTGGCTAGCCACGACGAGATTGAGGCTTGCTATAGGTCGGCAAGGCCGAGGCCTCACCATATCGGCGAGCTCGGCCCTTGCCTGTGGCCGACTGCTGGCCATCACCGTGGCTAGCAACCGGTAGAGGAAGAAGAAAAAAGAAAAAAAAAAAAAGAAAAAGATATTAAAAACTTAAAAATTTAGAAAATTAAAAAATAAAATAAAATAAAAAATGACATGTTTATGATTTACTTAAGATTGTTATGTAACCCATTTACGACTCATTTAATACACATTTAATACCCATTCAGTTAACAAGCAACATATTTATGATCCATTTAAGTTTATTATTAAAACTAAAACCAACTCATTTCTGACCCACAATCATTAAATATGAGTTAATATATGGATTATTGACCCATTTTGCCACCTCTAATGTTAAGTATTAGAGATAATTAGATACTCATATAAAATATAGCTTTTATAATTCTGTATTCGTATGAGTAAAATTTTTATAATTCGATATATCTGCGATGGAATCTCTATCCGTATGAATAACATTTTTTAATAATTCAGTATATTTGGGATGGAATTGAAGTGTAGTATGGACACTAAATTTGGCCAAAAAAGGCACCATAAAAGGTTGTAGTAAACCATATGAGCTTCCAAATTACAATTCTAGCCCCTAACAATAAAAAAATCTCTGCTATTTATTATATAAAAAAAAACAAGTGGCAGCTCTTTTTGGAAAGGCCTCCCTAGGGACTTCAACTATTGTGTCCTTTGTGAAAGAATTCACTCGAGCATAGGTGAATATCAATGTGAAAATTCATCACTCAATTTTAGCAAATGTCTAGATTTAATCAGTTCATAAATTTGCAGGGTATTCCATGAGCTTTCCAGTAGTTAGGTCTCCACGCCCATGCATCTGTATTATCAAAAAGAAAGCTTTCACATTTTTCTAAAAATCAAAATATACATTCTTCCAAAACTATCATTGCATGAAAAATTGAAACAACCCACTAGAATCTCTTCATCAACAAATCACTCGATTCACACATCATTAATGACTGGTTATTATATATCGGGAAAAAATCACCAAAAATCATAACCTAAACTATACCACTTGTGACACATTTACCCTGAACTTTTTTTTGTGACACCAAAAATCCTAAACTATGCTATTTGTAACACATTTACCCAATTGTACTTTAGTTCATGGGCATTTTCGTCTTTTTTGTTTTTTCTTTTTTTTTTTTCCTTTCCAGCAAGGGCTGCTCACGCTGGCGTCAGGCTGCCCTCGCCTGAGTTGGGCGAGGGCCGCCCTCGCTTGCCCAGGCGAGACGACCCTCGCCCGACGCCGGCGAGGGTCGCCCTCGCCCGACTCAGGCGAGGGCGACCCTCGTTGGACGCCGGTGAGGGCAGCCCTCGCCGGAAAGGAAAAAAAAAGAAAAAGCAAAAAAGACTAAAATGCCAATGCATTAAAGTATAATGGAGTAAATGTGTCACAAATAATATAGTTTTGGGTTTTTGGTGTCACAAAAAAAAGTTCAGGGTAAATGTGTCACAGGTAGTATAGTTTGGAGTTTTTTCCCTTATATATCAAAAATCCGATTCCTCCCTTCACATGTAACTCGCATGTTGCATTGCCACTAGTCACTCGTAATTTAATTGAAGATACGATCATTCTCTTTTTTTCCATTAAACTGTGGCTATCTTTTGGAAGCACTTGGCTAATTTTAATATTTTCTCTCTCGTATGTGGCAATGATGTGACTAAAACGATATCGTTTTGCCCCAAATTTGATTTTTAATACTAATTTTAATTAAATTAAATTTGAAAAATAAACTAAATTAAAAAAAATAAAAAAGAGGAGGACAGGCAGGGAGGGAGGGCTTCCCCTCCCTACTGCCATCGCTGCCCCACCATCGTCGGGAGGGGCCGGCGAGGGTAGGGGGATGGCAGGTGTCGCCGAGACCCGGCCAAGGGCCGGCGACCCAACCTGTTCTCCTCCTCTTTTTTTTTTTTTAAAATTTAATTTAAATAAAATTAGTATTAAAAATTAATTTTGGACCAAAACAACGTCGTTTTAGCCACGTCATCGCTACACGGGAGTAAGAAAATATTTAAATAAGCCACATGTGACATTTTGAAATTCGACCATTTTCGGGATATATAAAATGATTATTTCATCGATGTACTATTAGTTAAATCTCGCTTTGAATTGATCACTCATAAGATGACTAACTATTAGGGAAAGACTATTGAGGAATTAAGTGTGCATAACTTGAGAACTCAACCATAGATTGACAATTCAACCATAAGGATTGATGAGGGACAATTATGAGCCCTTATAAATCGATCAAAGAATGGCTATAGAATGATTCACCAATAGTATATAATCGGAGTGCGGGTGATTCCACTTAACCATTGTATGGATTGCAAATAACCCTAAACTAATTCCTAATGATCGTGTATTTCGAAACTAGTGATTGACCGTCGTAATTACATGACAACCGAGGTCACTCATGACTTGAGAAAGCTTAAACGTGGATTGATACTGAATCAACCACGGGTCGATTACACGTAACTCCTAAAGGCTGCCCGTTAGTTTCAGATGCACTAAATTTGCAATTGATCGATTCTGATTGTAAATTAGAATACGAATTTAGGCGTTGAACTTTCAAGAATTTCAAGACTAAACTATTGGAGGTCGCCTCATTAAAGCCACCTATTTAATGGTTCACTTGGAATTCTTGAATTAAGTAAAATTCAGACCTGATTTTGGAAAAGACCTTTGATGATGGAGTGAAATTGAAGGAGACCTCGTGATCATTTTTGGGAGTGCAATTCTTTTTCAATGGTACAAACTTTAATTCGAATTTCCATTTTGACCTAAATATTTTTTTTAAAAAAATATCAGTTTTGGTTCGAGTTTCAATTCTGCCCAAGCCTTTTTTTTTTTTTTCGGTCTCGTAAAAGAACACAAAATTTAGCTCGGGTCTTAATTCTGGCCCTAACTCTTTTTGTCTCATTAAATAGGTCCCGCTTTCAGCCGGTACCCAAATTCGGCACCCGTCAAGCTTCCGTCCAACGACGTGGTAAAAGATCATTCCACGTATATTTGGCTAAAACTTGACATGGCTAAATTTGGGTGTTGACTGAAAGTTTGTACTTTTTCACGAGGAAAAAAAAAATTGAGTCAAAATTGGACCATTGCTAAAGTTGATGTTTTTCTACGAGACAATAAAATTTTGGGCCAAAATTCAAACTCGAACTAATGTTGATGCTTCTTTTACGAGACAAAAAGAACATGGCAAGAATTTGGATCCAAGTTAAAATTGATGTTTTTAAAGGGAATTAGGTCAACCGACCCACTTCTATTTCTCATGGCCGGAGTGGACATCGATTCACAAAATGATGTTGCCACTCATTTGTGTCTTAATCAAATCTTGTCCTAGTTAATACATGCAAATTTACTTCGGGCTTAATCTATCATGAGTAAATTTGGTCCCGTGTCAACGGACATCTCACATGCGATCTCTGCAGCAACGGAAAGCGCATTTTCGAAGCGGAAAATGTTAAAAGTGTCCCTAGTGACTTATTAAGCATTCGAAAAAAAAAAACTTATTAAGCATCATTAAATATACTTTGAAAATATAAAGTTATATGATATTATGCACATGATCCTGACATTCAGGGTGTATTTGTTTCGCAGAAAATTAATTATCCATAAAAGCAATTTTCAAAAAATAATTACTTGTACAGAATATAAAATTAAATAAACAAAAAATATTTCCATTGTTCACGAAAATATTTAGAAATAAATTATTATCGACAACTAAAATATTTTCACTAACTAATTGTTTCAAGCAATCATTTTTAGAAAAAAAAATTCAAACCATTCATTTTGAGCTTCGTTTGTTTTTAAAAGGTTTTAGGCTCGCCTTTACATGATTTGGTGAGTAGAGTCTCATGGGCCAAGGCTTAATGTTGGGCCTTGGTTGGAGTGTAGGCCCATTTAGATTCTACTCATATCGCTATCGTTTGTGGGATTCTATTTTCGTCAAGTACTTTATTTTCAATCACTGTTGCTAAGGATCATATTTTACCTGAAATGCTCGAGATAAATTGATTGAGGGATAACCCGTAAGACAATCCAACAGCTAGTACCTTCTTTGGTTAATCAGATTAGAAATCCCATTGAGCTGTTTTCCATTTTTTGATGGCAATGGACCGTACAATGATTCCAATGAGCAAGTTTGCTGTCGAATTAGGTTGCGGGTATTGTTAGCTAGTGAGGGGCTGACCGCTCTTTGTTGTTGGTCTATTTGGTCTGAGAGACCTCTGGTGCTACGACCATTAAGCTTTTCGATGTGCTATGCCTGTTCAAGTCATCGAGAAATGATCTAATAGCTGTGATCAATGGAGCTCCGAATTTATGTGACAATTTCTCTGTGTACTGTTCGGGCACCGATATTTATATCAAAGTTTGGAGCAGCGCATGCCATTGCCAATCAAATTAATCTACCCCAGATGCCATTCGGATCCCATTTAAAAACTAAAAGAAAAAAGAAGGCAGTATCTCTGTAAAAGGCAGAATTAGTCATCCTTCCACATGACACCGGGCTTTCTTTCACTTGCAGTCTTGTTGATCATTGTTCATCTTTCCCTAGCCACGATTTACTCTCTTTTGCATGTTTTCTCTGAATATAGTTCCCCTTCACGAAATCCTAGACCGGCACCTTGCATGCTTTCGATATGTAACGGCGTCCTTTTTGACGCATTGAGTGACTTTGCATCCCTGCGATTTTGTAAGGATTCATTTTCTGCATTGTCAATGTTTAATCATAGCTACACCTTACACGACGCCATTGAACAAACAGAGCTTCGTACATTAGATCCTTCACTGATCTTTACATGGTGATTTGGCTAAGGCTGTTCGAGCTTTTGCACTAGATTAGCATACACACAGCAGATGATAAAGCACATTCTTCTCTATATCAGTCGGAAAGCTACGAGTAGATTGCAGGCCAGGTACATCACCACTTGGCCAGCTGCATTTCCCCACAATGCCAAAGGCTGGGTGAATTCATCTCCCCTCTCGTTTATTCTTCCTCCATTCCCATGGCTCCTCAGGATTTGGTGAAGCCCACAAACCTACGCACCTTGCCCGTGCATTCTTCTCCCACTGCTCATGCAACATTCAAGACAGATTTCATATAACAGATGACCGGGTACAGCAGTACGAAGAATCAGTGGGCTACCTTTGCAAGCTCTGCACGTTTGTCGTAGGCTGTGTAATGCCACGCCATCCCTTTCTTGAGCATCAACTCCCGTGGTTGGAGATGGAAATGAATTGAGGAATTATACAGGAAAAATTGGAACTGACAATAGAGTGCAATTACAGAAGCGGCTCAACAAGCATGCTGGTATGTAATCTCTAGAAGCCAGTGTTGATATGGCAAATTTGCATTTGCTATTCCTGCTAATTGGGCGGGCTTTTGCTCGTCCAGCCTGACCTCCCCCAAAGCATTAAGCTATGGTTCGGTTCAGCTGTCCGCCCAAGTCCAACCATGAAATCAAGTTTCAGTTTAGAAAACAAAAGAGGAGATTGATTGAGCGTAAAGCCAGTTCGATTCATTAGTCTTTGTCCAAATATGTTCAGTCATTAAACTGTCTTTCTCGCCTTGGCCTGATTAAATTTCCTGACTGATGACTCGTAGGCCGTTGAATATACTTGTCAAAAAGTCGAGGCTAGGGATAACTCGGGTTTACCTGTACAAAGTTGCCGTTGCAGTATATATCTCCTACGCTCCGGCCGTATCGATCTTCTCCATACACAAGAACTCTCAAACACCTTCCTTCAACGATCTTTGCAAGCTCGTCCTTAGCCTCTTTGCCGTATGGCATCTCACCCTCTGGAGCATCTATCCCCCTGTTTTATAAGGCAATTGTTCTTGGAAGAATAAACGGAGAAATTTGCCAATTGGAATGCGTCAAATGCCTAGTTTTACCTGAGCCGAATTCGGTACTTCCGAGAAAGGACTTCCTCATTCTGAACATTTATTACCCTGCAGATAGACAACTATGATCAACCAGTGAATTACTGGCGCATGGATAAAAGAAGTGTGCCAGACGGTGAGCGTGACGTTTCCTAAGCCATCAGGATAACACACCGATATCCTGCGTCCACAATACTTTTGTGCAGTGCATCTGCAAGAGTGAAGTCCCTCTTAGCACGGGCTTCTGATCTTTCCACGGCTGCGATCTGGACTTGTTGTGGGACCAAGCATGATTCTCTCGGATCGGAAGTGCTAACGTACACGGTGATGCCGTCCCCATCTGTCACACATCTTGCATCCACCTGGTAAAAGTTTACTGAAGATATTCAGAAGATTGTACGACAGCTGTATATGTTGTGAACTGCACTCTGGCTGATGCTTATAGGAGATGTGGTGTTGTTAGATTTGTCCAGAGTTGGGATAGTGAGTTGGAATTGGAAATCTTGTCTAGAAGACAAAATGACGTGCTGTATAGATTCAGTGATGTTTAAGCTAGCAAATTTTGTGTTGACTCAATACTGGGAGGTCTGTAGGAACTGGAACTTGTTATAGTTGCTGCACTTGCAGCTGATGATACTGATGTTACACTTGCAGCTTCTGGTGCCATATAGTAGCAGCTCTGCAGCTTTTTTAAGTTAATCAATGAAATGCTTGCTCACATAGCAAAAAAATTGAAGATATTCAGAAGATGCTACAGAGCAAATATACAGAAAGACCATTATGGAGTGTTGAGGAAGTTTTGGGTTCATAACTGGAAGTGTGTGAAACTCAAACTTCACTCCTTGAGGCAATGCTGCTGGAACTTCGGCTGTGGTCTCAACCAAGGTGGGAGCAAGAGGTAGGCCATAGAATGCCAATAAACCCTACCGCATCAGATGAAGTACAACAGCCAAAAATTAGGATAAGGGGAGCGAAAAGCTAATGAAAAACCCAAGATTTTCACTTATTTTTGTTTGATTTACCTCAACATCAGCCTTGTGGTGTTTCTTCAGGGTCTGGACAACAAGCCTTGATGCTTCTTCAGGTGTTTTTGGAGGTGGATTTGATTCTCTCCATGCCACTGATAGCATTCTATACCTTCATTTTAATTAAATAGTTGCAGCAACAAAAACAAAAACTTTGAACTTTAAGATTATGATATCAAGCTAATTTCTTCAGGACAGAGCACAATCCCGGTTCAAGAAAGTGAAGAGTAATGTAAGTGTAAAGCAAAACAATTTACCAACTAGCTTGAGCTTTCCTGGAAGAAACTACATGGCTGCTTAGCCCCTCAGGAACCTACAGGCACTCAACAGTCTAAGAAGAAAAGAGCAAAGAACAGGAGAAAAAAGTTGCACACATTTTCCATCCTACTCCAATTTCAACCCCGAGATGAGAGTGACCAGGTCACCAATATCAGGGAAAAGAGCTTGCCTTGGAGGTGATGTCGAAGCTGAGCAGGTCTTGGGCGAGAGCTGAGACACCGACAGTCACGGCGGAAACGCCAATAGGGCCGAGGGAGTCGGAGTCGCCGAAGACGGCCGGCTGCCAGCAATGGGAGTACAGGTATCTGAGGGCCTTGCCCAAAAGATCCATCTCCGGGTGCTTGAAGCGTGACGACAGATGGAGAAGGAAGAAGGAAAGGAAGAAGCTGCGCGAGAAGAGAGAGATGAATTCTTGCAGAGGATGATGACAAATCCCAAGTAGGAGTTGCATTTGGTGGAAGGACCGTTGATTGGTGGCGCGTTGACGCTGACGTTGACGTTGACTTCGCGCTTCCTCTGGGAGGGGGGTCAAAAGGTCGTTTGGCAGCGGCGACTTAAAATTACGAGCATAGAAGGGAAAGAGAGGACACGTGTGTCGTTGTTATTGGCTGGTAGCGTGAAATTTTTAACATAGTTTGGTCCAGCTTGGCTACGGCGAAGATGCTCTTCAGGTTGAGGGTAACGCAATCATGCCTTCCTCAATTTTGCCCCTTTTTTTTAAATCCCATTAATGGTGGGGCAAGATTGAACGAGAGGTCACATGAACATGTTCCTATAATTGGAGGGCTTGACCCGACCGAACCCGACTCCTTTTTGTTTCTCTATGGTTTGAGGTGGAACATCGATTTTTCAATTCGATCCTACTCATTAGAGTGTCTTAATTGCGCTTTGACCTTGTTAATATGTGCAAATTCACTTCGGGTTTAATCTATTGTTATTGAATTTGGTCTGGTGGACGTCTCACATGTGATCTTTGTGCCCGATGCGGCGGGTGTTTTTTATAAAGGGAAAGTGTTTAAAAAAAATTCCCATAGTGAACTTGTTAAGTGTCATTAAATATTTTTGGCAAATATGCAATCATTTATTAACACTAATTAGCCTTCTTGAACTATGTATTTCTTTCAATTTTTAGAACATATTTAAATGTGTTATGTCTTTCCTTTGTTCCTTTTTTTTGGTTAGCTTAATCAGTACCTCAATGACTATTATTGACATTATGCACATAATTGCGATATTTAGTCAATGCTTTGTCATTTCCCCCCCGGAAAAGTTCGAAAAGGTTTCAATAAGGGTAAGCATGGTTCGGATTGGGCTCGTGCAGCACTTAACCCAATGACCAACTAGCAAAATATTAGTCTCTAGTTTTTTGGATTGGGAACCGACTCTATTGAGCCTAGGACTGATGACCGGATTGACCTTGTGGGTCCGATTTGGTTTCAAGGTCAACCCAGGACCAATTAATTATTCTTTTGTTTCATTTGTTGTATTCCTCAAAAGGACAAACATACTCTTTGAAGTTATACTTATCAAGCTATCAAATTGTGAACACCATTACATATTAAACAAAAATCTAAGATAAGGCAATCACAGAAATTTTCACTTGCTAAAAGCAACAGACCATAAAAGACGAATACGTAAAATAAAATTAAAAAATAAAAAGTTCAAAATACGAACATAAACCATGGATTATACACTTCATATATTGTTCATTCTTAAAAGATTGCTTCAAATTTTGAACATCCGAAACAAAATAAACAACAAATATAGCTAAAACTTAAATATTTAAGTGCTAGCATGTAATTAATAATTGCGAAATCGGTATATCATCATCATCAAAGTATGCAAAATGGAACCTCATTTTCCAGTACAAAAATTCAAACAACATTTATCACTTAGGACAATTAAGAAATGTGCAACAACTGAAACTACATTTATCTAGTCAAATGAATGACTAACGGAGTAAAGTCAAGAAATGATTTAACACATACAAATATTAAAGGAAAAAATTTCACTATCTGCTTTAAGGATAGCACACAAGCGGCATATCATCATATGGCTATTTGAGGTTCAAAAAACATAAATAGCAACATTTCTTGTGAGCATTATCATCAAATGGACTTTACTCCGTAGATTAGGAAACATTATCATCACCAAGAAAGAGATTTTTCTGACGAGCTTAAAGTTATCATATCAATCACAAACGAGGAAGCGAAAGGGGAAAAATAAATACCTAGCACATACCGAAAAATCGCACGAGCTTGAAGCTCTCTAATAAAGTACAAACCAGGAAGCAAAAGTGGAAAAATAAATACCCAGCATAAACGGAGAACTCGCATGAGCTTGAAGCTCTCAAATCAAGCACAAATCGAGAATTTACCGGTTGAGCTGGGTTCATGGGGTGAGGGAAAAGAGGTGAGCAAGCTACGTTCGTGAGGTGGACCAAGAGAGGCGAGCGATGTTACCAACTGAGCTGCATTCGTGAGGCAAGTGAAGAGATGCTACATGGTTTTTATTTTAAACGGCCCAAATATTCTACTATTTTCATCATTCATTCTTTGCACCCATCCCATTGAAGGGCAATCTCATCCTTAACGAAACCCCTATAAACTCCTCCGTTATCTTTATTTTTACCCAAGCCCTAAGAAAGAAGAGCACAAAGATGACATCCGTAATGGAAAACTCACGCCTTTAAATCTTACAAATTCTTCCATACAGAGTCACCACTTTCGTCATCACTATAAATTAGCAGCCTAGGAGAGGAGGGGCCTAGGACTTGGACTATATATACACACACAGGATTAGTCAGGCTTGGACTAATCCTAAAGCCCCAGGACTAGGGACCAACCCGCATGGTATCGGTTCTAAGGATTGGGCTGGGTTGGGCCGGTCTAGAAACAATGCTCACCCCTTGGTTTTGGGCTCCCTTGAGACCACTAGGTGCTGCTACGATCAATAAGCTCATTGGTTACTCTGCTCCTTCAAGTCGTCATTCTGACAGATTCATCCTGTTGAGGCAAGTGTCTTCTAACCATCGATCCACAATGTTCGGGCACCGACGTTTGTAGCGGAGTTTGGACCAGTGCATGTCCTTGCCATTAATATAATTCATCTACCCACATGCCTTGCGGACCCCATGAAAAGAAAACAAAATACAATAAGAAGGAAGGCAAGATCTCTCTATAAGAAGCAGAAATGAGCCATCCTTCCGCATAACACCAGGCCATATATTATTATATAGCTTGCTTTGCTAGCCAGCTAGCTTTCCATGGCCGAAAGTCACCTTCTTCGTGAACTTGAAATCCTCCAATGTGGTGCCGCACCTGATGTTCAATGGTGGACTGATGCTGCTCGAATCCATTGGAAAGGCTTTTGGCTCCGGCCGGAGTTCGTTAAAGCTTCTGTGGCCATAGGAAAAGAGTTTAGACCTGTTGCATCGGATGTAATCCTAGCTTCCTTCCCAAAAACCGGCACGACATGGCTCAAAGCTCTCACTATCGCTATCCTGGGCGAGAAATTCCTATCCGAAGATGCCGATCCGTTGTTGTTTCACAACCCTCATGAGCTCGTCCCTTTTCTTGAAGTAGAAACCTTCGGAGAGAATCCAAATCCGTCTCGGAATTACCTTCACGATCTTTGTCCTTCCTCGCCAAGAGTCTTTAGCACTCATCTTCCTTGTTCAATCTTGCCCGATCAAATCAACAGCTCGGGCTGTCGAACGATATACATCTGTCGCCATCCTGCCGGCACTTTTGTCTCGCTTTGGCACTACCATGAGAAGAGATTCGGAAGGACAACCACCATGGAAACGGCCCTTAATGAGTTCTGTGAAGGGAGGGTCCCTTCTGGTCCATACTTTGACCACGTGCTGGAGTATTAGAACGAGAGGGAGAGAAGCAATAATCTCTTGTTCCTGACGTACGAGGAGCTCAAGAGAGATCCACACGGGCATGTGAAAAAGGTGGCCGAGTTCTTGAATTGCCCACTAAGCTGCGACGAGGCTGAGCGAGTCGTAGAAAAGTGTAGCTTTGAGCGGCTGAGTAAGATGCCGGTTAATAAGGATGATAAGGGAAGAGCTCATTGGAGTGGCACAAAGTTCGGATCGTTCTTTCGTAGAGGAGAAATTGGAGATTGGAAGAACCATCTGACTCCGGAAATGGTGGAACGGCTTCATAAGATTGCAAGCGAGAAATGGGTTGGATCTGGTTTAGAGTCGAGGTTACTTGCCGAATAACCCGTGTTAAAATAATTAAATATTAAATCATGTAATCATCAAATAGATTAAATATTTTTTAGAAGAATTGACAGTAGTCCCACAAAATGTTACAATCCGAATTGACGTCCAACGATCAACTTGATGATGGGGAAATAAAGAAAATCATGTTCTCTTTTCTTTGTATCGACTATGGTACGTGTATGCATTTACATCATAAAATTTGCCTACGTCTCTTCTCTTGATGTTAGTTCATCCTCATCGTTACCACTGAAAAAGACTGCAGCAAACCATAGCATGTACTAGTAGGGATAGGGATGGAGACATACGATGACGCGGACGCAAATAGCTTAATATCAAGATCTTTCCACGTTGGCCGAGAGACAATCCAAAGGCGCCTTAGGCTCGGTTCATTTCGTAAAAAATATTATGATTCTGACAAATATTATTTTAGGAAGTTATTTTCTTGAAAAATGATATAATTTTTCGATATTCGGCTGAAATCTCAAAAAGTTTTGGAAAAATTTTCCGTTGTTCGGCTTGCACTACTTTTAATAATTTCTTCATTTTTTTAAAAATATTTTTAATTTGCTTTTTTTTCCTTCTTCTTCTTCTTCCTCAATGGGTCTCCGGCCATGGCGGCAGATGGCGACCGGCCAGGTCGAGCCTCACCGACCTGTGGCGAGGTTCCGACTTGCCTGATCTGGCGCGATCGAGCTCGCCCAAGGCCACTCAGGCGAGCTTGGGCTTCACCATATCCGGCGAGCTGGGCAAGGCTCGAGCCTCACCTGAGGTTGCCAGACACTAGCGAGGCTTTGGTGACCTCGGCAGAGGCTCGAGCCTCACCCGATCGGCCTTGGGCAAGCTCGGTTGTGCCGGATCTGGCAAGGCCCAAGCTCGCCCTACTAGCCTTGGGCAAGCTCGACCGTGTCGGATCAGGTGAGTTGGAGCCTCGCCACAGGCCGGAGAGGCTCGACCGGCTGAGGAAGTAGAAGAAAAAGGAAAAAAAATGAAAAAAGATAAAGAAAAAAATGAATGGTGAATGAAGTAGAAGGGAAAATGTTTTCCTCTTCTAAAAAACGAGGAAGTCATTTTCCTCAAAAGTAAAGGTGTTTTGTGTATGGGAGGAAAATTGTTTTTCATGAGAAGTTAGTTTTCGTTAAACGAACATCGAAAAATTTGAAAAAATATTTTTCGAAAGTTATTTTTCATGAAACGATTGGAGGCTTGACGTGTACCTCAGATCTAGAGCGAACAAGTTAGCCGTAATTTCAGCAGAAGCACGCAACCGATATCTTGGGATTCTCCAATATATAAAACGGTCAAACGAAAGAAAAACCTCCGCTATCCTTGCTTGCCCTGGTCAAGAACGGCTCCGTAAGGACACACCCACAAAACAAATTCGTCCTTTGCTACTACCTTCATTGGTTTGGCTCTCCGCACAATGTCTGCTTCCGTTTCTGCTCTTGTCTCATCTTCCGGAAACCTCAAAATAGGAATCGTTGGCTTCGGCACGTTCGCGCAGTTCCTGGCGAAGGCCATGATCAAACAAGGCCACTCCCTAAGAGCGACTTCGAGGACCGATTATTCTCAGCTATGTGCTGACTTGGGCATCGCATTTTTCAGGTATATATGCTCTTGTTTGATATCGATTTTGGCGATACACACACATAAGCGAATACATGCGCGTGCGAGTTATCAGTTTTCTGCAGATATGCAAATGCTTAATGAATGGGTGACCTACTGCAGTGATGTGGCTGCATTTCTTGGAGCAGATAATGATGTGATAATGATATGCACGTCGATCTTATCTTTCTCCCAAGTTCTGAAGTCGATGCCGTTCCATTCACTGAAGCAGCCAGCACTATTCGTTGATGTACTGTCTGTCAAGGAGCATGCAAGAGACACTCTCTTACAAGTAGAAGAGCTACCCTACACATTGGACATACCTACTCATACATTACAAATTCCTGTGTAAAAACACCAAATACCCGTATATATCACTGTACTCAATTATAAGACTGCAATCTGTAGGTACTTCCAGAAGATTCAGATGTGCTGTGCACTCACCCGATGTTTGGGCCAGAGAGTGGTAAACATGGGTGGAGAGATCTTAACTTCATGTATGACAAAGTTCGAGTGAGGGAGGAGAAAACATGCTCAAGCTTCCTCAAGATTTTCGAAATCGAGGTACCCTCTAAAGGCATATCCTCAGCTAGCCTCGTACTTCAGCACGAATAAGAAGATTTCAAACATTTCATCATTACCTTCACAATCTAACTATGAAATACACTTGCAGTGAGATAGATCAATAGAGAACTAAGTTTATGCTCTGCTCTGTGTCCTTCATTCTGCCCAACCAGCATATTCGAGGTCAAAAGCCAAGATTGCTAACCGAACCTTCAATTTTTCTTAATTTTATTTTCTGCTTTTCAAGTAGAACAGATAAGACAAGGTTACTCGCCACAAGTTAAGAAGAACAATTAGTATTGACTAAATTCACTGGTCTGCATAAAAGAACTACGTAATCTTTGAAGACCTCATAGTCCATTTAAAATAGTCCTAGATAGATATTTAGTGAAAGGGTCATCAATGTCTAGAACCTGATACAAATTGGTCATAGAGTCATTTATGCAGATCCCCAGCCAGCCTTTCTCTGGGTAAACTGACAATCTATTCAAATCGAAAGTAAGTAGTGTTCTTGATAGTTGATACAAACTAAGCAGCGTAATACACTCCATCTCATGCTCAACCCTTGCCAATTGCCATCTAACGATATTTCGGCAGACCAACATGAGGGCATATCTTCCAATTACAAAATGAATATCTATTCTTTGTGAATGTGTCAGGGATGTAGGATGCTTGAAATGTCTTGCACAAAGCATGATGAGCTGGCAGCGAAGAGTCAATTCATCACCCACACAATTGGCAGGTATTTTCAATTCCCAACAACCTAATCATCTTACAATTCATTCCCAACCCCTAACTAACTGATGATCTTACAAGAAGCACTGATGTTTTCGTACTCGGTTAGAATCTTGTCAGAAATGGACATCGAATCGACACCAATAGATACAAAGGGTTTCGAAGCTCTTGTTCAACTGGTAACGTCAACTAGCAAATTCTCCATTTTCATAGTATTGTTGTTGTCTCTGTTTCTTTGTTTCTTTTCGAATGGACCTATCATAAATGTATCATGCGTAAGGAAGTAAAAGATATCCAAAATGAGAGCAGCAGTGCGTGAAAAGTGAAGTTTGGATTTTTGTAATTCCAAGTCTCCTTTTTCCTCTATCAGCTCCGGCAACAAAAAAACCATTGTCTTTTGATACGACATGCTGACAGTTTTCATAACCGCAGAGGAAGAACACAGAGAGCGATAGTTTTGATCTGTTCAGTGGGTTGTACGTCCAAAACAGATTTGCGAAGCAAGAGGTATGGAGCTGATGCATTTCACTCGGAAATGATACATCTCAAGTTTCAGTCTGATCCTACGTTTTTGAAGCAGGAATTTACATTTTACCTCCGATCATTAATGAAATTTGTTTTCATAACGCAGCTAAAGAACCTAGCGTTTGCCTTTGAGAAGTTGAAACACAAGCTGCCGAAGAGGAATGTTGAGGAACAGGAAGCAAACCAGTAGTGCTAGTATGATGAGGAACAGCTGCTAATAAATTTCTTTTTCACAACAAATTTACTGCTTATGGGAACAGTTTCTTAGCCGTAGAAACTGCAAACAAAGTGCCAGTCGATTCACTCCAGAGAGATATTATACTGAGCGACATGTTGTCAGATTTCTATTTCTGGAGAAATACAAGTTCTACACTGTTTTCAGTACCATACATTCTAGGCCCGGTGTCAAAACCGTGTTATGTTTACAGGTGCTGTCTTGCATTATCCTCATATGAACTCGTGAATATTTGAAAGAATAAGACTTGGCAATTTACAGTTGGTCAATAGAAGAAAATATCAACTATCATTGTAAATGAATGAGCATTTCTCTGCCACCAGCTCGCAAAAAATAAAGTTCAGAAGGCTGCAACAGCATAGCGTCAAGTTATCACCTCACTGGTTCTTGATTTCGTCACCGCCAGCCTCTTCTGTTATGTTGCACTGCAGCGTAGCTGGGTTAGCTGAATCAGGTGTCTGATAAGAAGGCTCTGTACTCTTCCTACTCTGCAGGCCCGTAAAACGAGCAAGATCGACCCATTGCTGCAGTATTCAAACAAAAAACCACGCGTCAACATGGTCCATAATAATAAAACCATCCAACAGCATTATCATATTGGTGGTGGCGGTGGCTAAAAAGCAAAGGTAAGAGGGAAAACATATGAAAGATAAAAGATGCAATAGTCATGATCGCAGTAAACTGAAAGAACCCAGTTTCATGACAGAAAAACAGAGATCATCTACATCTATGACACCACTCCTAGGAGTTCCAATAGAGCACAAATCGCTGGGCTTGTTGCATATAATAACAAGCTTTTGTATGTTTGTGGTTGCCCACTTTATACCCAGAGAAATAACTACAGCGAAATCTCCTAGTTACATGGTTTGCAGCGAATACATTGATAAGATGTGCTTTTGCACTGAACTAATACTTGGGATATCTGTGGGAAAAAAGTATCACGACCCTAACCTGAGTTCCCCAGTAAGAGTTGATAGTCCGTGCTATAAAGGAGAGCATATTCACAAGCAAAGTTTGGGAAGAAAATTCCTCTGATATCCGATGCTCCACAATCCCAGCAATAATCTGCATTAAATGGGTCTTTAATGTAAAAATCAAAAGAATATGAAGAGAAGCTTACATTGAACAGGACATAGTACATCACTTTTATTTCACAAATCAAAGGTGCCTGGCACTTGTTGCCATTTTAGTTGCTTCAAGCTAGATTACCTCTTAGTATTGGGAAATGCAGCAAAGCCAAACAATGACAGATCTTGAGGACATTTGAAGCATGCAAATTAAACTATCGGTTTTGGTTGTAACCTCTCACTTTAGCCTGTCAGGAGCATAACACGCTCCCTGTACTTTACATCACATAAACATTGATAGCCTAATTAAATAAAATGATAGAAATCAGTGGATGCCCACTAAATTAGTTAATAAAAGTTTTATTTCCCTCCTCACATTTAAGCTCTTGATATTGGATATTCAATTGACATTTAAGTTGTTTGGTATTCGTTTTTAAATCACATAACTTGCATGTGCCAAGTACACCAGTCATATTGTCTATATATGTAAAATAATAAAAATGGATATGCATTTGGATGTGTTATTCAGGTACATTATAAGACAATCTGCATACAACTAGTTGCACAGGGTGGAGTTAATGTTCAGTCAAATAAAGACGAAATTTCTAGCTGGTGAAGCCAACTTTGAAGTGCAAGTCACAGCAGTTGCATTTTCAATTATGGTTGAATGCTAAGTGGCAGTGAAATTATTACTCCACACATCAACCATTTACTAACCAACCAAGAACAAACTATGGAAGCCTGAGCAAACTAAAGGTGTGAACCTTGTGAAGGTTGATAACCAATTAATGCTCCAAGAGCCGATTTTCCCTCCAAGCACAGTCCCAAAAAGAAATGAGTGAAAACATGCATCTCTTAGAGGAGTGGTTTAAACCTAGAGCAAGCTACCACTGACCTGATACCGGAGATTTGCTGAGGTTCCAAGAAAGCATCCATAGACAATTGCCGTTTTCAAAATTGGCGATCTCTTGTTCTGTTGTCCTGCAGCTAGAGCAGGATTAAGGTATCTCCGGAGCGCATACAAAATGTTTGAGGCTGCCACAGCACCAATACTTGAAATAATTCCCACCGTGCCAAGTTTCAAACCACCAAAAAGCACTGATGCAATCCGATGGCTCACATTCCAGTCCTTCCCAGCAAGGTCCTTTTGAAATGCATTATCTGGAATAGACCCCAAGATACCTCGCAAAGGATCCATACTAGCTGGCATATTCATTTCATCGGCATATGAAAGAAAGGAAATAGTTGGGGCAGGAAGCCACACAGTGAAGAAATCAACAACTGATCCTCTCAAAGTGTCAGTGATAACATAGTCCAGCTCTTCAAAGAAATTCTCTTTACGTCTCTCATACTGCGCTAAGAGTGTGGTGGAAATTGATATAGCTTCCTCAATAGCTAATCTATGCAAGAATTTGGGGTCCGCCAATAGTCTCTCCCTAAAACCCTGCATCAAAGTCACTTACCATAATTATCTCACCGTGGTGATGACTAGAGATAATTGTCACTATATACTATAGTGACCTTGTACAAATAAACAACAACACAATCAGACCACAATGTAAATTTATCTACTATAGAGTAAAATCGTGACAAAATCTTACATTGTGAAACTGGAGAAGCAATTTAAGAGAACAGCCTACCTGAAAGCGGTGAGTGAGCTCTGCAATTAGAGGATATTGCTCTAAATCAAAAAGGTTCTGCAAGACCTCTGGTGATACTAGACCAAGATCCAATCCTTTCTGAAGATCCTGATGGCAATATCACATCATCACCATCAGAAAGCAAGGTCTTTCATAAAGCTGAGACACTAGTGCACAAACACTTAAGAATATGAAATTGTCAAAAAATATCTAGTTAAAGCCAATTACTAAGTACCAGAGTAATCTTGAAAATGTCAGGTATAGTTAAGTACAAATCAGCTCTAGAAAAAGGATCTAAATCTAGGACTAAGCCAAAGAGAATAAGTTAACCAGTCACTATTCGGTACAGTCAATAAAAAAGTCAAGACAACGAAGTAACTGAGACTATCAATGGTGGCAAATTGGCTCAACGTTTTACATGAGGGAACCATCACCTGGGTACTTTTACAGTAATAGTAGGAATTTGCAACCCTTTAGCACAATAGTGTTAAGCCATTTCATTTTTAGTGAGAAATTATAGAAGAATTCTATTAGAATGTCGGCATTGTCAACAACATTCTTGTCCCAAATTGCCCATCCATTTTACAAGCGTGAAATCATCAATCCTTATTTAAAGAGTCCAAGAGGTCAAAGCATCCTTTTTCCCCCTTCTTTTGAAGATAAGGACAAAAACCCCATGAAGATTAAAATGATGTGCTCCTAAATAGGACAAAAAAAATAGGACATCAAAATCTTGTGCTTGAAAATGATTCCAGTGCTTTGCCCGAACATTGTACTTAACCTGAAAGCATCATGCATCTAGAAGACCCAAAAACAATACACATACGCTGATCATAAAAATTCAAAAGCTCATAGAACAAGCAAACCTGTGGTAAGGCATCTTGCTTCCTGCCCGCTGCATTCATTACTCGGGCAATTTCAGCACGGTCAAAACAATTTCTGCTGCATGGTCTAGCAGCTGAATACCACAGGAAGTCTGCAACAGGGACTTCTCCTTCTCTTCGTATGTACTGTCTTTCTGGGTCCAGTAATATAACAACTTGGTTTTTCTTTTGCATCTTCCTTGAAATTCTTGCTGGCAGTCCAGCCCCCCTTGGTCCATATGTAACGTGACTTGCCCCAGTCATTACAACCAGAACTTCATTGGATCCCACGTCTCCTATTGCTTGTAAAATTTTTTGGGACATGCTATATTCTTCAACCACTCGTGCTTGTGCAGATAGATACGAACTTGGACCAAAAGGGACTCCTTGATTTGGAAAATTCATGTCGATCGATGATCTTCGTGAGATAGAAGTAAAACCTGTAATGAAGCCTGAACCAGCAGGAGGAGCATATGTTTTACGCTCAGCCTTAGAAAGTCCGCGAATGCCTTCAGCTTGAACAGTCCTCAAGATCTATTCAAGGAAAAATCAATAAAGAAGCCTTCTATGAGTATCCAGAACCATCAAAGTAGGCCAGCACATGATAAAACTCTCATTTGAAGGATGGCAGCACCTAGTATGGTTTATAGATGACAGAGGCGGATGACAAATTAAAGAAATAGTTCTCTCTCCCAATCATTTTATCAAACCATAAAGCTGAATCCAATGAAAACAGCAAGTTGCTGCAAGCAGAGACTTCCAAAGAACACATTCACACTAAGCTACTTCAGATTTGCATAGAATTCCTAAGATTTGATTAGCAATTGTTTATGGTGGCAAAATGGAAGCATAACATAGCCTCACCTCCAGCATCTCACTGTGTGGAAATGCAGGCAAATATGTTCAAGAATCAATCGCCAGCATTAGATTTAATCTTGGAACTGAGCGCATGCAGAAAATTGTTACTTGGCTGTATGCCATGGCCAATATAGCTAGCAAGATATGGTACTACCTTTAGTGGAGTACCACAAGCAACGATGCGAATTTCATTGTCCTGGCAATAACTCAATAGAGGCTCATACTCCTGCCATCGTTGGGGCGGCCAATGCTTCATCAAAGACTTCAACTTTTCCCCATCAGTCCTATCATATGGTTATACCGTCTTCATGATCAGTAATCAAAAGATCACCTCTTGCTAAGTTTTCATGGTAAAGAATAAAACCAAAGAATGTTGAAGTATTCATCCATTGACTCATCAAATTTGAAACAAAGTACCGACCTTTTCAAAGATTAAACCAGAAAATCACTACAACTGTCAGCTTCAGTTCTGCTAAATAGAAAATAATGACAATACCATTCGCATAACTTTGATTAGCACAAACCTCTTATCAAGAAACTGATTGACCTCGTCCTGCAAATTGCTGGGGAACGCCTCCATTGCCACTGAAATCGACTTTTCGCTCTCCAAACACCGCCTCCTCAAATTCTTCACAATCTCAAGCTCCAACACCTTGTCATCGCGAGTCGGCACCTGCTCGGCCTCGCCCAAATACACAATCTGGGCATTCGACAGCTTCTCCCACACCTTGCTCTTATCCTTCCCCACGGCCATCGGCTCCCCAATCACCGTGGCATCGTATATCCTCGAATTTATCACCTCCTCCTCCTTCTCCGCCGCCGGAGCCAGCGCGGGCGGATTCTCCGCGGGCGCGGGCGTGGCCGCCTCGGGGGAGGCGCTCACCGGAGGTTCGTTGACCAGGAGCCTCTCCTCCGCCCGGGTGACGGCCGACTGGAGCAACCAGGCCCCGGCGGCCAGGAGCGGCGCGACCAGCGCGACGCGCCTCGTGGTAGCCGGAGCAGCCTCCGCCGCCGCGTCGCCGCGGTGGCCGGAGAGCTCGGGGGCGCTCCGGCGGCAGGAGACGGCGGGGGCGGGGCGGCGGAAGGGCGGCGGGGCGTATCGGGGGCGGCTGGCAGAGGGGACGTGGGGGACGGGCGGATGGGGGCTGAGGGCTCGGTGGATGTGGTGGTGGTGGACCTTCATTTTTGGTGGCAAGGGAGCGGCGGCGGCTGGTGGCGGCGGCGGCGGCGGCGGCGGGGGTACTTATATTATTAGCTGACTGTGGAAAAAATAGATAAAATTTGTTGTTTTTATATTCTATTTTCTTGTGGACATGACTCCAATTTCTTTCTTGTTTTTTTGAAAACCTGAGACGACCGTGATGTGGGAGTGTTATCTGCATTGAGGTGTCGTTTTGGGCGACTTGTTTGCATGTGGAACACAAGAATTTGTGCATTTAGATTTGAGGTGTCTTTGCCTCTTTTTCGTTTTCATTTCTTAAAGGAAAAATACAACAAAAAATTTCAAATTATGTCACTTACGATAAATTTACCATGAACTTTTTTTTGCGACACAAAAAATCCTAAACTATGTCACTTGTGATAAATTTACCCTGAACTTTTTTTTGTGACACGAAAAACCTTAAAGTATATCACCTGTGATACATTTACCCCGCAATACTGTCCATAGGCATTTTCGTCTTTTTCCTTTTCTATTTTTTTTTCCTTCTCTCTTCCCTCCGCCAGCCATGGCGGAGGGAAGCCGGCAAGAGCCCTCGTGGGCGCTAGGCGAGGGCTGCGCTTGCCAGATCTAGCGGGGACGACCCTCACCGGCATCGGGCTGCCCTCGCCGGATCTGGTGAGGGTGATCCTCGTTAATGTCGGGCGAGAGTCGCCCTCGCCCGATGCCGTTGAGGGTCGCACCTACCAGATCAGGCAAGGGCAGCCCTTGCTTGGGCGAGCAAGGGCGCCCTCGCCCGACTCCGACTCAGGCGAGGGCGACTCTCGCTTAACGCCGGCGAGAATCGCCTTTGCCAGATCCAACGAGAACAGCTCTCGCCCAGTGCCGGCAAGGGCAGCCCTCGGCGGCTTCCCTACGCCATGGCCGGTGGAGGAAAGAGAAAAGGAAAGAAAAAGAAAAAGAAAAAGAAAAAAAGACGAAAATACCCATGAATCAAAGTATTATGAGGTAAATGTGTCACAAGTGATATAATTTAAGATTTTTCGTATCATAAAAAATAGTTCAGAGTAAATTTGTCATAAGTGACATAGTTTATGATTTTTCATGTCACAAAAAAAAGTTCAGGATAAATCTATCACAAATGACATAATTTGATATTTTTTGTGGTATTTTCCTTTTGTTAAATAGAGGTTGTAATGTGTGTCGCCATCGGGAAATGAAAAGAAGCTTGATTTTTGAACAATGGTGCATCTTTGCATAAAATAGTGAAAGGCCCCGGACCTTTCCTTGAACTCTGAAATCTAGGAAAGGCAAATGTTACATCCTAAATTTTCCTTCTATTTTTTTTATGTAAACAATTATTGTGTCATGTTTAAATGAAAGTTCCACACTAAAATCAAAGTAAAACGTCATCGACTTGTCGAAGATGGGTGTTATGTGTTTTTTTTTATCTTGGGTCGGATGATGAGTCTTATGTTGTACAGCGCATCAAGTGTGCTTCGCATTTTATGATTTTGGCATTAGATTGAGCATACCTTGGATTACATAAATTTAATAAGAGTTTCATTATAATTGTAAAAGTGCCACTAAATTGATGAATATTAGGATGGTGTGATTATATAGTGAAAATGCCCAAAAATGCCTTTAGTCGCCCAAATATTAATTTATATGTACATAAGGCTCATATGCTTCCCCATAGTCATTGATATTTTTTTCTCTCGCTCTTTCACGACCCCTTATTACACAAATAAATTGCAACATCAAATAATTGATGGCATTATCCATGACAATCACTTTAACCTTTGTTAGATAATACATGAGTGTAAGAACTGTGAGAGTTAAATCTCATCTTGATCAACCACTTGTCACTAATTTGGCACGACATATTCCTTAGTTTATCACCTAGTTTATTACTTGCAAATTACATCATTTCTTTTAACATCAGCGAGTTGACATCAGCAACGGTGAAGTCAAAGCACGCTTCAATATGGAAACTCTACAGGTAAAGAGAGAGAGGAGTTTGAAAAATGCTTTAAACGTGGGGTTGGCGAGTAACTATTTCAAGGACCGATAGTAGAATGCCATGAGACCTGAACTAGGACCCAAACTTGGAAACCTGCACTTGAACAAGCCGTTTTATTGAATCCCCACCTGCAAGTAGGGGAAGAAGAGAGATAAGAGGGTTGGGCTTCAATCTCTCTGCCTTTCCGTTTTTTTTTTTTTTGTGTGGTCAAAGAAGAAACTATCTTTTGGCTGTCTTTATAGCTTCTCTACTAACATTGAGATTTCCGCTGCTATAAATGATTCTCTTGCACCTTTTCAGGGCCTGCAGCAGGTCATTATGGGCATAATCTTCATGGCCATTAAATGAGTAGGTTTCAGTTGGGAAAACGAAATAAACATTTCGGTTATAATTTTCTTAAAAGATGATTTCTTAAAAAATGAACTTGCCGGCTAGAATTAATGACTTCATTTTTTGGATTAAGGTGGAAAAAATATTGCATTCTAAACGCGATCGAAATGAAGGATTCAAATTTCATGTTTAGATCATATCAAATGAACAGCCTTAATCAGTTGGATATATCATCAAAGAGTCGTAAGAGCCCATTATATTAAACTCAACCTCTCTCATTTTGCGATTTCCTCTTTCTGAAGAAAAAAAAGAACAAATTTATGGCATGTCCTCCCACAAGTCTTATTATAAGCCATTAGGTCATTCAAGGCACATAAGTCTCTTCAATCGCCATGGTGAGTGAAGCCTCAATGCTTCTCCTACACATGAAGTCAAGGAATGCAAAACGAAACAAAAGAGTTTAAGTTCTCAAAAAGCGAAATATTGAGTAATAAATACTACAAGATAGAGTTTAAAATGCTACATCCTAATTTTTTTTCTTTTGTTTATTATGTGAGCAATTATTATGTTATAATTAAATAAAAGTTCCACACTAAAATTAAAGTAAAACACCACCATTTCCCCTTTCTGAAAAAAAATAAATAAAGTCATGGCGTGTCCTCTCATGAATCTTTATCCTAGCCACTTATAGCCCACTCAAGCCAACATATATAGCTTTAACCGCCGTGCTAATCGAAACTTTGATGTGCTTAAACTTCTCCTTCACGTCAAGTCAAGGAATGCAAGACAAAGTAAAAGAGTTTTAAGTTCTCAAAAAGTAAAATATTAAGTAATAAATACTATAACTTAGAGTTTAAATGTTGAGATAAGTGCATTGGAGGTCCTAAATTATCATGAAAGTACAATCAAGTCATAAAACTTTTAAAAAGTGTAATTAAGTTCTAAAACAAGTCGCGAAGGTGCAATTGAGTCCTAAAATTCTCAAAAAGTGCACATAAGTCCTAAAACTTGTCAAATTGATTCAATCAAGTCTTTCCATTAATTGCGCTTTTGGAAAGTCTAGAACTTGATTGCACATTCATGATAAGTTCTAAAACTCAATTGTACTTTTTGAAAATTTTGGGATTTGATTATTGTTGACACCTGATTTTTAACTCATTTTTTTTCATATTTTCAAATATATTAAAATTAGGATTAGGAACATTGGCCAAGCCTAGAAACCTATTTCTAAACCAAATTTTTTTTTTAGCATTTTCCTGCGTTTTTCTTTAATTTCTTTTAGTAAAAATGGATGAGAAAATCAAGAAAAATAGCAAATGAAATTAGAAAATTTCATAAAAATAGTCATTAGTCTTCTTTTAAATCCAATTTCATTAATGCATCATCAATTTTGTAAACTGTCAATCGGGTAGTTTTTCCCAAAATTGGGCAAAATCAAACTCGAATTGAACCAAAAAATGCAATTAAATCTTTTCTAGTTATTTTTAAGTCATAGTGTCTTCACAAAAAATGATTCTAGGACCTTGAATCACATGATGGTCAGTCCAATTGCACAATTTGTTAAATAAAACAGAAAACTCCAAAATTCAATTGAAAATTAAGTATTTTGAGCCCAAATTGGGAATAGTGTCCAATTCGAAATTGTCGAATCATGAGACTATCATTTCTAGGATTAATCTGATGTGGGTAATTCAATTTTGGTACCAATTTTGTCTAATCAGGTCATTAAGACATCAAATTGAATAAATAACCCGAATACAAAAGTTCAAAAATCTTGGACATGAGTTTATCAAAAATTGGGAAAAATTACATATTTGGGTTCAAAATGTGGTAAAGAATTCAAATTTGGGGTTTAATTTTGAAAATTGGGTCAAAATTGAGCTTAATTTGCTAATTCAGACCAACCAGGTCGACCGGATCAACCCGACCCTACCTGGGTTGGTCTTCTTCCTTACCCAACCTACCTAGAGCATTATAAACCCAGAAAAATCAGCTCGTGCCCACGACTTCACCGGCCTTAATCCCACCATAAACACGTGCGAAATACTGATTTAACAGTTGGAGGATCTCCAGCTGTCATCAGTTATTCATTATAACTGATCCGGAGGTCGGTTATAACAAGAATTTGGCGGGAAATCAAGCTACAAAAGGAGAAAAAAATTAAATGTGACAAAAAGGAAGCTGTTCGACAAAATGCCAAAGAGAAGAGAGAGAGATAGAGAGAGAAAGAGCATAAAATCTAGAGAGAGAAAAAGTTAGAGGTCTCATTCTGAGTGTTCGGCGCCGCCTTACATGGCAGAGTGCCAGCAAATCGAAGCTTGGCCATGACCTCCCTCCCTGAGTTCAACAAGGTCAATCGTGCATGAAGGCCTGAAAGTGAAATTTGGTTAGTGTGTCTAGAGGTTCCCAAGTGAAACTGAATCCTTCGACTTGAACTTCAAGTGTCAGGGAACGATTCCACGATCATCAATCGTCTCAAAGACTTCATCCAATCATCCGTAGAAACAGGTAAAGTATGATCTTCATCATATTTTTCCAGAATTCTAGAAAACGAGATTGGACTTGATATTGTTAAATCTGTGATTTATTTATTGATCTTGAGTGCATCGATGCCAAAAATGAGTTTCTGAACATATTTCTCTATGTTTGATTGCAAAATATGGATTGAATGTGCATAAAAATGTGTCGACCGCCATTGTTGGACTTCGCCAGAGCTCGGGAAATTTCGTCGGAGTGCTCTCCGTGTCCTTAGGCCATTCAAGTTAGTCCGTTCTTACCTTGTTTGATGTTCTAAAAGTCATCTTGATCGATGTAGACAGCTAGGGTGAATAAAATAGGGATTTAGAGCTTCTAATAATGCTAGGTTAGGATAATAGCATATTAGCATTTTCTGACCAGCTTTTCATTGGTCGGTGAAGGTCTGGTGATGAATCAATAGGCAGATAATGAAAGACGATAATCTAAACTTGATATGGAACCTAAAATCCAACCTTAAACGTCAATGGAAGGTTGCCAGAAAAAGGTTTGAAGTGGCGGCCTCAAAAGCTTTTAAGCTGGGTTCATGTCCACCACTTGTTTGGGGAATTGCCCCAATGAACATAGGGGTAAAACAGCGCCGTTTGGCGTTATGCTTGCCGGAGAAGGTGATCGGTGCCGACGCCGGCTGAACTAGACCGGCCCGACTCATTTTCCCGGTGGGAAAGTTCAAAAAAAAAAATAAATCAAAAAAATTCAAAAACGTCAATAAAAAATCAGAAAATTAATAAAAATAAAAAATCAGAAACTTTTTTTTTAGAAATTAGAAAATTTCCATAAAATTAGAAAATTTCATAAAAATGCAAAAATTTTTCAGAAAATCCATAAAAATTCAGAAAATACAAATAAAAAATGTGAAATTTTTTAAAAAATCTAAAAAATTCATAAAAATCAATTCTCAATTATTGAAATTCTCATAAATTCAATTTTTGAAAAAAAAATCAAAAATAAAAAATTTCAAAAATTCACAGAATAATTCAAAAACACTGTAGTCAACCTTAGAAATTGAAATTTGAATTTTTTGAAGTGTCTAAGAGACATTTTTAGAAAACCTCAAATTTAGGCGTTATAACCCCTAAAAAACCCCCTAAAAAGACACAAATCATGAAATGAATAAGCCTTTAGGGTTTCATTAGGGTTTGGATATTTTTATTGATTTTTATTTTTAGAGACAATTTAGGATTGTTTGGTTTGATTTGCCTTGATTGCGCATTTAATTCTTCATTGATTTTCCCCGCAATTAGAATGGATAGAATTAGGGGTAAATCTTGGAAACTTGCATGACACGTTAGACATCATATCGTTTTTAGGTATCGAAAGCCTCAGAAACTTGCATGGAGATCCCTAACGACCTTTCGGTACCTAAGAACGATACGATGTCTAACGTGTTATGCAAGTCTCCGAGGCTTACCCCTAATTCTATCCATTCTAATTGCGGGGAAAATCAATTAAGAATTAAACGCGCAATCAAGGCAAATTAAACCAAAAAATCCTAAATTGTCTCTAAAAATTAAAACCAATCAAAACAACCAAACCCTAATGAAGCCTTAAAGGCTTATTCATTTCATGATTTGTGTCTTTTTAGGGTTTTAGGGTTTTTTAGGGGTTATAACCCCTAAATTTGAGGTTTTCTAAAAATGTCTCTTGGACACTTCAAAAAATTCAAATTTCACTTTCTAAGGTTGGCCACAGGGTTTTTGAATTATTCTGTGAATTTTTGAAATTTTTTATTTTTGATTTTTTTTTCAAAAATTGAATTTATGAGAATTTCATTAACCGAGAATTGATTTTTATGAATTTTCGAATTTTTTTTAGATTTTTTTTAAAAATTTCTCATTTTTTATTTGTATTTTCTGAATTTTCTAAATTTTTATGGATTTTCTGAAAATTTTTGAATTTTTATGAAATTTTCTACTTTTCTGGAATTTTTCAAATTTCTAAAATTTTTTATTTTTTCTGATTTTTTTTATTTTTATTAAGTTTCTGATTTTTTATTTAATTTTTTGAAGTTTTTAGATTTATTTCACAATGCTAAACGATGCCATTTTACCCCTTTGCTCATTGGGGCAATTTCCCAAACAGGTGGTAGACATGAACCCAGCTTAAAAGCTCTTGAGGCCGCCACTTCAAACCTTTTTCCGACGACCTTCCGTTGACATTTAAGGTTGGATTTTAGGTTCCATATCAAGTTTAGATTACCATCTTTCATTATCTGCCCATTGATTCATCGCCAGACCTTCATTGACCAATGAAAAGCCGGTCGGAAAATGCTAATATGCTATTATCCTAACCTAGCATTATTAGAAGCTCTAAATCCTTATTTTATTCGTCCTAGTTGTCTACATCGATCAGGATGACTTTCATAACATCAAACAAGGTAAGAACGGACTAACTTGAGTGGCCTAAGGACATGGAGAGCCGTCCAACGAAGACCAACAATGGTGGCTGACACATTTTTATGCACATTCAATTCATATTTTGCAATCAAACAAAGATAAACATGTTCAGAAACTCATTTTTGGCATCGATGCACTCAAGATCAATAAAAAAATCACAGATTTAACAATATCAAGTCTAATCTCATTTTTTGGAATTCTGGAAAAATATGATGAAGATCATAGTTTACTTGATTCTACGGAAGATCAGATGAAGTCTTTGAGACGATTGATGACCGTGGAATCGTTCCCTCTCACTTGAACTTCAAGTCGACGAATTCGGTTTCATCTGAGAATCTCTGGACACACCAACCAAACTTCACTTTCAGGCCTTCATGCACAATTGACCTTACTGAACTCAGGGAGGGAGGTCACGGCCAAGCTCCGTTTTGCCAGCGCTCCGCCGTGTAGGGCAACGCCGAACACTTAGAAGGGGACCTCTACCTTCTTCTCTCTCTAGATTTTACTCTCTTTCTCTCTCTATCTCTCTCTCCTCTCTCTGGTATTTTGTCGAACTGCTTCCTTTTCATCACATTCAGGTTTTTTTCTCCTTTTGTAGCTTGATTTCCTGCCAAATTCTTGTTACAATCGACCTCCGGATCGGTTATGATGAATAACTTATGACAGCTAGAGATCCTCCAACTGTTAAATCAGTATTTTGCACGTGTTTGTGGTGGGATTAAGGCCGGTGAAGTCGTGGGCACGAGCTGATTTTTCTGAGTTTATAATGCTCTGGGTAGGTCGAGTAAGGAAGAAGACCGACCCGGATCGAGTCGAGTTGACCCGGTCAACCAGGTAGACCAGGGTTGGTCTGAATTCACAAATTAAGTTCAATTTTGACCCAATTTTCTCAAAATTAAACCTCAAAATTGAATTCCTTACCACAATTTGAACCAGAATATGTAATTTTCCCCAATTTTTGATAAAATCATGTCCATGATTTTCGAACTGTTGTATTCGAGTTATTAGGATTTTATTCAATTTGATGTCTTAATATAACATCCCAGATTTCGGGCCTAGGAAGCCGAGAGTTGGTAATGGGTGCATAGTGGGTAAGTCGAGTCGAGAGTCGGTATTGAAAGGGACAATATGATCGGAACGAGTGTACTGAGAGTTAGTCGTAGTCCGATCAAAAGATCGTTTACGAGTTAGCCTAGGATTCGACAATGGAATGACCCTGATTACGCAAATGATTAGAGTGTTATGACCATGGAATGGCCTTCGACGATAAGGATCATTAGTGGAACAGTCCGGGATAACTGCGAATCAGTTCGGTGTCGGCATGTGTCGGTCGCAGGTGATACTGCACGGCCATGTAATAGTCCCGGGTGACCACGAGTTAATTCCGGGGTACTGGATTTCACAAGGTTACATGACAACCGAGGGTTGATCATGAATCACTAATACTCGAACGTGGCCCGGTCACGAATCGGCTACAGATCATTGTGCCAAGTCGGGAAGGCCATGGATGAGACGTGTACCAGGTCATGTGCCGAATGGCTTAGTCGTGGCCTGGGCAAAATTGTCGGTCGCGGCAGCCAAGGCCGTGTGCCCAGTCATGGTCGGCCATTGTGCCCGTTAGCCAGGCCACAGACCGGCCATGTGCCCAGTCGTGTGCTGGCCATTGTGCCCGACCCTTGTGCCGTGAGTTGTGCCCATGAGGTCCGGTCCCGATCTTGTCCCGTGTCCAAGAAATAAGGCCATGAGTCGTGTGTCGTGCCATTCCCGGGCTAATACGCGTGTTTGGTCGTAAATTGACTCATCGCCCGAATGACCTGCCACGGTGCCCATGCGGCCGGCCGAGCACTAGGCACACTGCTCGTGTGGCCCGGCGAGCTGCTCGGCGCATTGCCCGTGCAGCCCGGCGCGGCGCTCGTTCAGCCCGGCCGTGTGCCCGTACGGTCGGCCACGTGCCCGGTCACTAGCCCGGCCCTGACCGGCCACTGTGCCCGATGGCCCGTCGGTGCGCCTGGCGTACCCGAGAGCACCCGAGAAGGCCAATTTGGGTTTATATTGGTTTAAATAATTGTGAAACTAAGTTTGGACATTTTTAGGGCCATTTCACATTAAGACCCATATCGAGGGGTATTATGAGAATAAATTTTTGTTAGAAAACCCTCGGAAAAGACTTGAGGATGAGTATGATGCAGGGTTCGTTTTAGGCATTAAGTGCGTATTTTCGCGAGGCCCGTTGGATCCAAATGGCTTGGGATGGAAATCAGCCAAGTTGAGAAAACCTTAGAAGTTTGACCTAGTCAAACCTTATCTCTATCATCATTGTCTTCATTCATTGCTTGACAAAATTGTCAACCTAGACATTATGGCCATTCATCATTTCCTTAACTTTAGTCTTGAGCCATTTATGAACCGATGACACGTGCGCCTGCATCATCGTCACCGATGACACGTGCGCCTGCATCATCGTCACCGATGACACGCGCGCTTACCACAACCCCTAGATGACACGCACCCTTACCTCATCATTCTCTTCCTCTATAAATAGAAGCTTTAGATGAGTTTTGGGCTCATTTTTCCTCTCACACAAAACCGGCCAAGCATAGAGAGAGAGAGAGAGTGCCAAGAATATAGAGAAAGAGAGAGAGAGTGCCGAGAATAGAGAGAGAGAAAGAAAGTCGACATCGTGACTGTCGCCTTTCCGCCCGTTCTACTCTTTAGTTCTTGTTCTATCAAGTGTAAGTGGGATTTTACTACCGGGAAATGACGTTGAAATACGTTATATCACGAGCCTTCCCCGTTCCCGGTTCTTGGTGTTCAAATATGGTGTTTCTCTTTGACGGTTTACCTTGTTTCATGTTTGCATGTTGTGTAACACAAATTAGAAACTTGAGGCGCAACTTGTGAGGTAAACCGTGACTTAACCATGCTTGAACTCTTTGTTTCTTTATGCATGCTATAATTGATCAGCCATGGGGCCGGTACGGTAAGATTGTTTGTGTAATAACGATTGATATGTCCTCGTCTGTTAGTAAAATTTTACTTGCTGGATCACCTCGACTCAGTCCTCGTTGTTTTCTCTTTCAAGTTCGTGAGATAGCGTCCCCTCCAACCCGCTTCGGAAACCCTGTTGAGATGCGAGCCGAGCTTTTGACAGTAATAGATGCCTGGGAGAACCGAGCTTACCGTTGAATCACGACCTATGTGATGGTCGACGAGGGCCACAGTGAACTGGTCGCTCACCCGTACGAGGCATGGTATCGCCTGGTGGACGGGGAGTGGATCGGGCCCCTTGGCAGTTTCCGCGGGCCGTTCACAGGACGGGATGGGTCGTTTCCGGGACAAGCCGGAGGTGGAGCGTGAGGACTGCCATACGGACGAGGACGAGGACGAGCGAGCGAGGACGGGAAGCTAGTAACCGTAGAAGGAGCTAAGGACCCAAGCCAAATTTTGTTGTTTTGTATGGCTTGTTTGTTTGATCATCTGAAGTGCCTTTGAAATAGGCATGTGAAAAATATCATGGAAAGTTAACTAACCCGAGTTAAGGTTTGTAAGAATAAGCACAAACTTATCATGTAAAAACAACGTGCGAAGTTTGCCTTTATTGCTTGGTTGTCTTGTTGAATTGCTTCTGCATGTTTTTATCTTATAAATTAACGGGATGTTCTAATGATGACTTTCGCTGCACGTGCTCGCTCCAGTTATGACGTTGGATAAGTATTGTTCATAATTGGTTCGGGACGTGACACTTAATGACCTGATTAGACAAAATTGGTGCTAAAATTGAATTACCCACATCAGATTAACCCTAGAAATGATAGTCTTATGGTTCGACAATTTCGAATTGGACACTATTCTCAATTTGAACTCAAAATTCTTAATTTTCAATTGAATTTTTGGGTTTTCTGATTTATTTAACAAATTGTGCAATTGGACCAACTATCATGTAATTCAAGGTCCCAGAATCATTTGTTATGAAGACATTATGACTTAAAAATGATTAGAAAAGATTTAATTACATTTTTGGTTCAATTCGAGTTTGATTTTGCCCAATTTTGGGAAAAACACATACCCGATTGAGATTTTACAAAATTGAGATACATTAATGAAATTGGATTTAAAAGAAGACTAATGACTATTTTTATGGAATTTTCTGATTCTATTTGCTATTTTTCTTGATTTTCTCATCCATTTTGACTAAAAGAAATTAAAGAAAAATGAAGGAAAATGCTAAAAAAATTATTTTTGGTTTAGAAATAGGTTTCTAGACTTGGCCAAGGTTCCTAATCCTAATTTTAAGATTTTTGAAAATATAAAAAAAAATGAGCTAAAAATCAGGTGTCAACAACTGCCCCTCTTTGAAATTGAACTCATTAGAGGTTGATCTCAAAGACAATGTGATACCTGAATTTTTAGTTGACTTAATGGAAATTTCACAATAATTGATTAGGGATCCTGTCTTGAAATTCATGATCTAATCCAAAGATTTTCTTTTTCAGAACACATTTTGAAATGTTCTTAATTATTGAGGGAGAGAAACTTACCTGTTTGTGAGCGTCTCTTTGTCGCTTATCCAAGAGTATGAATTAATGGTGGTGATGATTATGATGATTATTCTGATTTCATAGTTTAAGAACAAACCCATGAACTATGAACACCTGAGGCTCATCACCTGAGGATTTAGAAATTTGGCTAGTGGTTTTTTACCAGGACTTTAAAAATTGCATAGGAGCTTATAGCCTGTAGGACTTTGGAAATTTGCCCAGGGGCTCATCACCTGTAAGACTTTGAATTTGCCTAGGAGCTCCTCGCTTATAGGACTTGAATTTGCCTAAGAGTTTCTCACCTATAGGACTTGAATTTGCTTAGGGACTCCTCGCCTGTAGAACTTGAATTTGCCTAGGAGCTCCTCGCCTGCAGGACTTGAATTTGCCTAATGATTCCTCACCGTCGCACTGCACTTTTTTTTTTTTTTTTGAAATTTGAGGATTTGCACACTAATGAGGTATTTCCCTACAAAGATTTCTCCCAAACCATACCTCACGTGACAGTGGATGGTAATTTCCTATTTGATTTATGTTTTTTATTTTGGAGTCGCCACTAGTCATTATTGGTAGGTTGACTAAAAACCTAATCGGGGTACGGGAGAAATACCACGATTCTACGAACTAGAGATTCTGAGTACGGGGACTTGGTTATGCTAATAATCCCAAATGGAGATTTCTAATACCCTTTTGGTACCTAAGAATGATACGATGTCTAATATGTCATACAAGTTTCCGAGGCTTATCTCTAATTTTATCCATTCTAATTGTGGGGAAAATCAATCAAGAATTAAATGCACAATCAAGTCAAATCAAACCAAACAATCCTAAATTGTCTCTAAAAATAAAAAACCAATCAAAACATCCAAACCATAATGAAGTTTTAAAAGCTTGTTCATTTCATGATTTGTGTCTTTGTAGAGTTTTAGGGTTTTTTAGGGGTTATAACTCCTAAATTTGAGGTTTTCTAAAAATGCCTCTTGGACATTTCAAAAAATTCAAATTTCACTTTCTAAGATTGGTCACAGTATTTTTAAATCATATTTTTTTGGAAATTTCGAGATTTGCGCACTAAGGAGGTATTTCCGCGTAAAAGTCCCTCCTAGACCATACCTCACGTGACAGTGATGGTAATTTCCTATTTGATTTATGTTTTTGATTTTGGAGTCGCCACTAGTCATTATTGGTAAGTTGACTAGAATTGTATTTTCCTAACGAGTTTTAAAATTTGATTATAAAGTTTTAGGACTCATTGCACTTTTATGACAAGGTTTAGGACTTCCGGTGTACTATCCCTTAAATGTTATATCCTAAATTTTTCTCAATTTTTATGTGAGCAATTATTGCATTAAATGTAAACACAAGTTCCACACAAAAATCAAAGTAAAACACTATCATTTTCTCTTTCAAAAATAAAAACCGACTTGTACTCTCAAAAATCTTAATTAAAGTCAACATAGCCGCTTCAACCGCCATGTTAATCGAAAATTCAGTGCACTTAAACTTCTTCTCCACATAAAGGCAATGAATGGAAGATAGCCAAATTAAAACTAATTACTAGACACTACATCTTCTCACTTAAAATATCTTACTCGTCTCCTCTCTCTTCTGCCTTTCTTTTTCTCTAGTAACTGAGACTAGGATAAGATTTGCAAGAAGAATAGCCTAGTTTTGATGGTGTCACTCGGGCTTTATTTGCAATTCTGCCCACAGGCACCTTAAAGAGAACTATTCACGGCAGCAAAAATATCATAGTAACTAGAATACAAAGACTGTTAAAATCAATTGGACATATACAATAGCCCAAAAGTCATCAAAGCACATTCATTATATTAAGCTCAACGTACTCACATTGTTGTTTCCTCTTTCCAAAAAATAAAACAAACTAGGCTACATAGGACACTATAGCCGTAATGCTTATCGAAGCTTTGGTTCGCGTAAGCTTCTCTTCCACGTGAAGTTAAGGAATCCAAGACGAAGTAAGAGAGTTGTTTTCAAAAAGTGAAATAGTAAGTAATAAATACCACAACATAAAGTTTCAATGTTACATCCTAAATTTCTTTTCTAATTTTATATGTAAGCAGTTTTTTTTTTTTTTTGGTAAGGTGTAAGGAGTTATTTTGTTATATGAATAATTGAAACATTGCTCTATTTAGTTCAACCGGAAGCCGAGACTCGCTTTTCTGGTTCATGCTTGTGCTGAGTTTGAATGAGCCATTTCATGTTGCAACTTTGGATGCAAACCTAAGTCTGACTTATTTTTTTCCTATTTGTCACTGCCGATTGAGTGTTTGATGAAATGCCTCTTAGGCAATGTTTTTAGAACGATATCTATTCAAGCAGAGTGCAAAGGCACGTTATTGTTGTATACATGTCTTTATTTGTTTTGATGGCCATTAGATATAATTTGGTAGAGTTTTATCGTTAAACTCGATTTCGCCGGCCTCAATGACTTTTTAGTCATTAGATATGCCCAACTGATCGGGACCGTCCCGTGTAAAATCCATAAGGACCATTAAAGATCAGTTGGACATATCCAATGATCAAAAAGTCATCAGAGCCCATTATATTAAGCTTAACCTCCCTCACTTTGGCACTTTTATCTTTCCAAAAGAAAAAAAAACTAAACAAACCCATGTCATCTTACAAATCTTATTGAAGGGCATATGTTTAGCTGCCATACTTATCGAAGTTTCAATGCGCTTAAGCTTTTACTTTACATGAAGTTAAGGAATGCAAGATAGAAGTAATAGAGTTTAAGTTTTGAAAAAGCGAAATATTAAGTAATAAATATAACAACATAAAGTTTCAATGTTACATCCTAATTTTTTTTTCTATCTTTTATGTCCGGAATTATTGTGTTATATGTAAATAAAATCTCCATATTGAAAATAAAGTAAAACACCACCAATCTTAATCCTAGTCAGTTACGCCCTAACATAGGTCCCTACAGCTACCATGTTGATCGAAATTTCGGTGCACTAAAACTTTCGAGGAAAGTAAGATGAAAAAAAAGAGTTGAAGTTATCAAAAAACGAAATATTAAGTAATAAAAACCACAATATATAGTCAAAATGTTAAATCTTAATTTTTTTCTTTAATTTTTATGTGAGCAATTATTGTGTTATATCTAAATAAAAGTAAAGTAAAACAACATATTTTCCTTTTTCCGAAAAAAAAAACCCATGGTGTGTCTCACAAAAATCTTAATCATAGTTAGTTATGCCATTCGGGCCAACAATCTATATTGTTAATCAAAATTTCGGTGAGCTTAAGCTTCTCCTTCACGTAAAATCAATGAGTGCAAGATGAAGCAAGAGAATTTGAGTTCTCATAAAGTGAAATATTAAGTAATAAATATCACAACATATAATTTAAATGTTCCTTTCTAAATTTTCTTCTATTTTTCATGTGAGCAATTATTGTGTTTTATGAAAATAAAACTTCCATACTAAAATTAAAGTAAAACACCATCATTTCCTCGTTCCGAAAAATAAAAAAACAAACTATAGTTTATTTTCTCACAAATCTTAATCCTAAACACTTGAGCCGCTCGAGCCAACATAGGCCAACACGGGCCGCTTTAGCCGTAGTGTTGATCAAAATTTCGATACGTTTAAACTTTTCCTCCATGTGAATTCAAGGAATGCAAAATAGCTAAATTGATACTAACTACTACCCACTACAAATGCCTAGCTAAAATCTCACTCTTCTCTTCTCTCCTTACCTTCCTCTTTGCTCTAGTTACTCTTCCCCATTCAGAATGACGTAAGTGTTCTTGCAAATAAATTAAAAATGAAATAGAGAAGAAAAAACAAGGGAAAAAAAAAAAGAACAAAGCATGCTCTTCCAGAAGCTCAAATCGATCGGCCTCAAGCATATCCCGTGTCTTTCGTTTCTCCAACGGGGAACACGAACTCTTAAAGTATTAAGCTTATAGGACCGTGAATATTCATCCGATATGGCTATTAAAACTTTTATCTCCTCTAGCGAATGAACGATGGTCCTCCTTTTATTGAGAATTCTGAATACTTCAGCCAAATAACCTTCTTCCTCTTAGCTTTTGTGGAATCGGCAGTCATGCAAGTGTGTTTTGACCTGACGAATCAGGATAAAATTTGCAGCGGGAGTGGTAAGTGGACTATTTTATTTTATAAAGAGCAAATGACAAAGTGATTTTGTCACGCTCCGCACCCTTCGCAATGCACCACATCCCTCCTCTTGGTCGATATGAGTGCGACGTCCCAGGAACCGTCGCCGACCCATCACCCAGCACAGAGATTCATACACAAGCGGAAGCAAAACAAATAATAATAATACCCGGACGGAAAATAATATGAGAACAAGGATAACACAACAGAAATTACTGAATATAAAATATACATTTTATACATATGCAAAAACTTTTACAATATCCATTTACAAACAAAATAAATGAACCCAAATACATACAACAAAAGCGGACCACGGCCACCACACTGGTCAAAAAGGGAGAGGTGGCTAAAGAAAACTAAATCCCAAAAAGTGCCAGTCCTCGCTACATTGTAGAGGGAATCTATCCTAGAGCTCCCAGTCGGGATCTGAGCTCGACGCCTCCGACGAACTCTCGAATATCTCCTGGTCCTTGTCGGAACTGACTGTCTCGAACTCAGTCTCCATCTCTGGGTCCTCGTCAACCTCCATCAGCTCCTCGGCTTCCACATCCATCGGCTCCGGGGCCGGATCGACAATCTCGGGCTCATAATCCACTCCTCCCAGCTCCTCGTCCTCCTCTCTTAACTCTGGTCCCTCATCTATCTCCCAACTCACCTCCATCTCTGAATCGGGGTCCACTATATCACCATTAGGGCACTGCGGGTCTAACTCACTCTCCCCGTTAAACGGGATGTCCATGGAACGGAGGAGTCCATACTCCTCTCCAAAGCGATCCCTAAAGCACCACGCCACATACTCGTGGGTCTTAAAATGTGTGGTCCCTACGTCTACCAAAACTAAGGTATAGTGTCTAAGAAACATCTCCCCATTCTCTATGGGGTGAACCGACATGGTATGCTCTAAGTGCTGCGGAATCCCATGTCGCACCGGTGCATCGAGCACCTCTAGCATCGTCAGGGTCTAGGGTCTGAAAAGTTGGGTTATACAACCGTGAGACGAATCTTAGTAAGTAAAACCCACTAAATCTAAACTAGGCTAACATGCACCTCCTGACATGAACAAAACTAAATCAATCAACAACCACGGACCTAGGCCCTCGGGCCCAGATCGCACTTACCGAAGACCCAGCAAGTTAGGCAATTTACAATAATAATCAAGCACATCATCGGGCATGCACGGTCACACGTGCATCATACGCATGCTCAAGCTTATAAATGCCTGGTTCACATTCCCATCACTGAGTTTCATACATATTCATACTCGTCCATGCATTCTCATGTATGCCAATGCATCAATGTGGTACAAGTGCGCGTATTTGAATTATAAGATGGAACCGCTTGGACACGTCCCATACCATGCCAAGCAATTCCACCACATAATCTAATACTCAACAGATTTACTAATTATTGGATCTTTCCATGGCCCACTAGCCCAATAAACAACTCTTCGTGGCCAGCGTAAAAACGCTCCCGGCCCAGTGTCTCTAGCCTGCTACAAAGTGCATGAGGCGCAACACCGATCTCCTTACAAACCAAGTCTACTACAAGGTGTATGAGACTGGTCGTCTTCCGGACACACCGGGCATCGTCTTGCTACAAAGTGCATGAAGATGGAATCGACCCGAAGGCCACGACCTGAAGGCCTTAAGTGACCATACGGCACATTGCCCAAATTTTATCTGAACCCGGCGTCAAGCGCATCGGGCAATTATAGGTGATCACATGCTCATAGCAGACTCGCATTCTCGCACAATTTTCATCACATACCTCACACTCGGCACACATGTAATGCGCAGCCATGAATGCTCATGCTCGGGCAATATGTAATACTCATGAGAAATCATCATTACAATCCACTGAATTCAAACTTATCACATCATAACATGCTTGATCGCCTAATTCACATTCCACACAAAGTCGATCACACAATCACGCGATATGACAAGGTCTAATTAAACCTCATAACATGCAATTTAATCAATTTAAGCACTACAACCAACCAATCAATTACCCGGGCCATCCTAACGTCTCGATCAAGTTAATCCGACGACAAGTCAACACTTAATCCCTTGATTACTCACATGGACAATCATTACTCAACCTCGTTTTGGCCTCCAATCCTTATCTATTTCTCCTCAAACAACCGACAACATCATCCCGGCACTTTCCGATCAAACAATATTTCATAATCTACCTTAATCACACTAATTAATCACTAATGACACCTAATCCCGATCTAAAGGGCATTATCGTCCTAATTAAAGTTTAAAGAGTATTACTCACTTAAACTTGGATCTAGACGACGGGGAACGGCGGCCAACTACCGGTGAACGGCGAGTCGGCAGCGGATTCCCGAGAAACGGCGGCTCACGGACGGCGGCGGCGGTCACGGCTCACGGCCTCCAAACGGCCAACGGGAAGCGAAAAGGTCGGCAAGGGTGGCGGCTGAAGTGGTCGGTGGCTACTCTCCGGCGAGTGGAACGGCGGCGGAAACGGCGGACGGCGGCAACAGCTCGGGCGGATGGCACGGTGGTGGACGACTCAACTCCAATGACCGCGCGGCCGCGGGAAGAGAGAGAGCACGAGACGAGAGAGAGACGGTAAGAGGGTGAGGTGGCGGTGGTTCTACGGCGGCGACAGACCGGCGTGAGGGGCAGCCGGCGTTGGTGGTAGACGGTGAAGGCGTGAGGGAGTGGTCGGCGAAGATGAAGAGGGAGAGAGAGAAGAGAGAGAGATGAGTGGCTTGGTGAAGAAGCTAGAATGAGGAGAGAGAGAGAAGAGATGGGTTTAAGTAGGGATTGGTGGGGTTAGGTGACACTTGTCACAATCCAAAGACTCAAGACAACCTACCCTTAGATCTAATGGTCCACATCATTCTAAGTCCAATAATTGAAGGGTAAATGGGTCTTTACTCACTCCACTAACTCTTGTCTCCTTGCCCATAAAAATCAATAAATAATTCTCCACTAAAACCCCAAAATTCTGAACACTATTCTAGGTTTAGGGGCAAAGTCGTCATTTGTTCAATTCTGGGCCGAAATTTCATTTTTCGACCAGACTATCCCTCTATATAAATGGCCAACCCAAATTGACGTCGTCCTTGCGAAACTAGACCAATAAACCCTCGAAAATCAACCTTGAAGTCCGGATCAAATTCCATGATCAAACTAGTTAAATTTCAATTCTCGAATCTCTTACTAACGGGCGGTTGTTTAGGGACTACGCGTATCGACCTAAGATTATCTGAGTTGTGACGGCCTCAATTACCAGGAGAACGAGAAGAATTATCGCTAGTTCCGGAGATAACGATCGTTCGGTTTAAGTTCGGGACTGGTCGACCACGTGCACTTTCGGTCACACAGAATCACCTGCTATCCGATCGTACATTGTTGGCTTCGGCCGAACCGAGTCCATTATCTTCCGAAGATCGATCTACTTTGGCCCAAAATATTTCCTCGTCGTTTCTCGAAATCGGTGTCCAGTTCACGATCGGGTCCTTGGTCCACGTATCGTTATCCTAGTTAGCCATTCCCATCTGGTCAGTATCCTAGGAGTGATCAGCTCTGGGCGAGACTTACAAAAATGAAATAACAGATAAGACTCGTTTTATTGATTTCCGGAAATGGAGTCGAAATTCGGGATGTTACAAATTTTAACTTGACGGAGGTTGAGCTTAATATAATGTTTTGATGACTTTTTAACCATCTGATATGCTCAACTCATCAGAGCCGTCCATGAAGATTATGAGCCGAAGCCTACTTGTTTGTTTGATGGCCATGAATAATGTACAAATAAGAGATCTTGTTTGACCATGCAGGGAGAATCGGACAGCACCTTGCATTTTCAATCATTCGAGGAGTAATGTTTGGGCATGATCAGCATGCTAATTTGCGCTTGTTTGATGCATTACCTTGTGCGGCACATCTGCAAGGTATTTGTTCCTTTATGCAAACTAGTCCACAGTCAAAGAGAACCATTTATGGTAGCAAAAATCTTAACGTAAGTAGAATCCATAAAGACTATCAAAATCAGTTTGGGCATATCCAACGGTCAAAAATGATTAGATCCCAGTATATTAAAGTTCAACGTCCCTCAAAATATAAACCAATGCCGTATCCCCTTATAAATCTTATCCTAGGCCACATAGGCCATTGGCCACGGTGATAATCGAAGCTTTGTCGTGCTTAAATTTCTCTTTCATAAGAAGTCAAGAAATGCAACACGAAGTGAGAGAGTTTGATTTTTCAAAAAGCAAAATATTAAGTAATAAATATCACAACATAGTGTCAATGTTACATCCAATTTTTTTTTTGTAATATTTATGTGAGCAATTATTGTGCTATATGTAAATAAAAGTTCCACAATAAAATTTAACTAAAGCACCACCATTTCCATTTTTCGAAGAAAAAAAAATATGGTGTCCTCATAAATCTTAATCTTAGCCACTTAGGCCAATTTAGCCGCCTTGTTGATCAAAATTTCAATACACTTTTTTCTCCACACGAAGTCAATGAATGTAAGATGGAGTAAGAGAGTTTAAGTTCTCAAAAAACGAAATATTAAGTAATAAACACCGGAACATAGAGTTTAAATGTTACATCATAATTTTTTTTCTATTTTTTATGGATCAATTATTCAGTTTTATGTAAATAGAAGTCAAGTAAAACACTACATTTTCCTCTTTCAAAAAAAAAAAAAAAACCGGTCCTCTCTCCACTACCTCTAAATAGAAATCATACCAAGAGAAAGACACGCTCAACAATCCCGAAACTCTGTCGAATTTTTGTTCGATCTTTCATTTGTGTTTTTCGCAATATCATTCGGTTTCGGCTTCAATTTCAACTTTCGTGGTAGGTTTGCGTTTGATGATGTATCTTGTGAATATGGCTAAGTTATTCACAAAAATTTACTCATTTGAGCGTATCTTGTATGTGATTTCAGTTGCAATTGCACCCGCGTTTAATTTTCCTATGTCTAATTTCCATTCATTCACTTTTAATTTTCCCCTTTAATTTAGGCATCACGCTGAATTTCCTTGTCATTTCTCGTCCGGCACTTCCATTTCTTTACCGTTTCCCGTGCTACACTTTTGTTTCTTTTTGATTTCCGGTTCCCACACTCAACTTTCAGGCACTTTATTCTCCGCATCATTCTGGGTGCTGAGAGTGAAGGTTTGCAGCCTTAGGTCCCTGTGGTGAACATTTGTTGGACTTTCTAATACTTGCATGGAAGCTTTTAAATTGGCCTACAGCTGCAAACACAAATTTATTTGCAAACAAATACTGCTGACAGTTTTGAGGCAACTTTGGCGAATGGTTACAACGGTACCCGAAAGCGAACCCGGATCGTCATACTTCATTTGGAATCTGGCTAAAGCAGCAACCACGATCGCCGCGAGAAACATCAACAGCTAGTCTAATGTACCAAAAGGAAATTCACCATCACACATTCTCCAGGCCTAGTGATTTTTTCTGGATCTTTAGCAATTAAGACTGATTTAAAGCATATGGAGAAAAAAAAAATTACATGTCGCCAGCTACATCATTGCACTGAAATGATGCAAAGAATAATGGGACTGGAGAGGAAAGAAACTGCAATCCTTAAACCTCCTTAAAAAAGGGTGTGAAACCCAACAGCGGACAGCGCGCCGGCTCACTTGATACTATGAAATGCTGGCAGGACAGCAATGAGAGGATCTCCATAACCAACAGGTTCTGTAAAATCACAAATCCATCACGGGGAATGACATCAGGTACGCACAGGAAAGAACACCCAAAGGCATGCATCATTTCTTGGTACATCTGTGAACTCCTAAAATTAGTCCCTGGAATACTACTAACCATGATAATCACTAGTACGGTTCATTTTTCACCAGGTTCAGTTCCCATTGTTGTCAACCAACTCACCCACCCAAACACATGCAAGAAACTTCATGTTCTTGATGTCCTAGACCAAGTCAATTTCCAGCACAAATTCTATCTTCTAGATATGGCTTATTATGCTAAAGCAAGTGGAAAAAGTATTCACTGTATATATTTCTTTTGGATGTATTACTATCTCAAGTTTGTGTTCTCGAGTTTATCATATTATCCCAGCTTTTCAAAAGGCATCTAAATGACATGAAGTATATTCAGAGGATGTAATATAGGTCATACGTACTTTGACCTCAGAAAGTAGCAAAATCTACCTTTTCTGGCCCCAAAACAAGGCAACAACTATTCGGAAATAAGAACTCACCATACGTACATTTCACAAAATGCTTATACAGGGGGATCTTAACCTACTTAAATTCCAATATAACTAATGAAGTAATCAGTATCAGGATGTGCTTGCTAATCCTAGAATTGCTCACTGCTTGCAGATCAAACAGCCTTACAGAAGTACAATTGTGGCATATTAGTCGAGTAGAGAAAGGAAATTGTTGAAACCAAAGATCACAGAAATTCGTACCTCCATCATTAACTAAGAGCTTCAGAACTTCTCCAGACACATCTGACTGCTCAAAGTAAATTACAAAGAGTTAATAGGAGAAAGTATTGTGGATACCGACAACATCATTTAAATATACGTGTTTCACCAGGAGTTACCTTAACCGGAAGTTCAGTTCCAAATTGATCCAACCATCCTATCACCTGTCCTTCCTTAATTACATCACCCTGTGATAAGACACTTGTTAACTTTAAAAAATTGAGGCAAAGGTGACTGAAGACATGGGCAACAAGTGACAAAATTATCTCGGATATGCCACAGTCACTATTTGATGATTTTTGACATTTCACTGTGAGAGTAAATCTTCACAATATTGTTTGAAAAAGGGATTGGTAGCTAGCACAAGCTCAAAGTGCAAAGATTGGACCCCTAAAAGGCTACCAGTTTCCTTTCCTGAGGCAATGTCCGGAGGATACAAACTCTTCTATATTGAAGGTTAGTAACAAAATGCCAAGATCGGTAACATGGAACTTGATAAGATGCTACCATCTATGCTACCTCCTCTTCCTCTCAAGACATATTTTCGGAAAAATAGAAAAAAGCAAGATGAAGTGGCTTTAAAGGAGATAGTGGCTGAACAAGTCAAGCCATGTATGGGAGAAGTTAGAGAAAATCTTGGGAAATCAGCACCACTTTTCCAGAGTGCTTCGTAGATTTTAGTAGTGGGTTAGTCTTTTCTAGAATTTAGCAAGTTGTTGTTTTGTTCATCTTTATTTAAATGCTTCGGTTATGCACAATGGTAGACAGAGAAAAGATTATTATCTATTGTTCCCTTTCAATCCCAACTCTCTCTCTCTCTCTCTCTCTCTCTCTCTCTACTGCGGGTTGCTACCATTTTTGGTATCAGAGCCAGTCAAACCATTATGGTGAATACTCATTCTAGCTCTTCGAACCTTGACTCCCAAAACCCACCCCCCAACACACAACCAGCCTTGCTACCTACGCCTCCACACACCTCTCCGCTTACCAACCTTCCTACTGAATCCCTCTCAGCCCCACCACCAGAGGCGTCAGCCTCTACCCAACAATTTGCCTTCATTGCGGCTAGCCTCGCAACGATTGATTCCCTGGTGGCTGACGTGGCAGCGCTCAAGGAGCAATCCAGCGGTGTACCATCAACCGAATCCTTACCTAGCGCTTCCAACAAGGCCAAAGCCAAGGAAATTTCCTTCGGACAAGGGAGTATAGGAAGTCAAATTGGTCTGAGACGGAGGATGATGAGGCTGACAACCCATGGAGGCATCGCAATCAAACCCGACGGCCGTACACAAAAAATGGAATTTCCAAAATTCGAGGGAGGAGACCCTCGTGGATGGATACTCAAGGCGGAGAAATATTTCCGCTATTATGAAACGCCCGATGAATTGAAAGTTGATGTTGCGGCAATGTACCTTGAGGGTGATGCACTGGATTTGTTCGCTTGGATTAACAAAGAGCGGACATTGGTCTATTGGGAGGAACTTGTTAAAGCCCTACAAGAGAATTATGGACCGGCGGAATTTCAGAATCCTGACGAACACTTGTGCGGAATACGTCAAATTGGATTTGTATAGGAGTATCGGCAAGAATTTGCCAAATGCTCAGCTTGGGTTTCCAACTGGCCGGAGCACTACTTGTTGGGGGTGTTCCTCAATGGACTGAAGGAGGAACTCAGGGCTGATGTTTGTATTCATAAACCCCGGACTGTCTACAAAGCTATGAGCCTAGCTTTAGAGTTTGAAACCAAGCTCGGCTCAGGGCGTGGAACAAGGGAATCTAATTGGTCCAACTTAAACTGTCCTCCACCTACTACCTCTTCCTTCCCTTTCCGTCCGATGCTAGTTGCGGGTGTTCAACATGTCCCAACTACGGCGAATGTAAATTCGCGCAACACGGGGACATCAAATCTACCTTCCAACCTAACAACTTCAGCGCGACTTTCAGGTGGGGAGCGCCAAAACCGCATTGCGAAAGGCCTATGCTTCCGATGCAACGAGAAGTTTGCTCCAGGACATCGTTGCAAGCTGTCATCTTTTTCTCTCATGGAGATGAATGATGCGAAAGACGCTGCAGATGAGCAGCTGGTGGAGTGTGGCAAAGGAGAAGAACTCGAGACAGATTTTGCGGAAATCTCGTTACATGCGATTCTGGGAAAAGCCAGTGGCACAACCATGAAGCTTAAGGGTTCTTTAATGGGCTTGCCTGTCCTCATATTGGTTGATGGTGGATCGACCCATAATTTTACCACTTCATCGCTGGTAGCATCGATGAATATTCCCATTGAGAAGATAGCGCCTTTTGGTGTTTAGATTGGTAATAGGGAAGTCATACGATGTAATCAAGTTTGTCGTAAGGTACTAGTACAGCTACCGGGTTTGCAGATTACCCAGGACTTCTATCCATTCACCATTGGAGGGGCTGACTTAGTATTGGGGATCAAATGGCTTGCGTCGCTCAACACTGTGCAAGCAAATTGGAATGAGATGTTTATGATCTTTTATATAGATGGAAAGCGCTATCGGCTTCAAGGAGTTCCAGCATTATCTAAAGCCGAAGCCTCTTTTCAAGCCATTTCGAAGCTCAACGTCACCAAATCCATGGTGACACCAGGTAACCCTCCTCCACCAGTAGTAAATTCTTTATTACATGAATTTGAGGCAGTCTTCGCTGAACCCACAACACTTCACCCTTCTGATCTCACTCTCATGCCATCCCATTACTACCCTATTCCAAGCCACCCAACATTAGACCTTACTGATACCCATATCACCACAAAGCTGAGATTGAGAAGCAAATCGATGAGCTTCTCCAAGCTGGTTTCATCTGCCTCACTTCAAGCCCCTTTGCTAGCCCAGTCCTCTTAGTCCATAAAAAAGATAACACCTAGAGATTATGTGTAGACTATAGGGCTTTAAACCAAATGACCATACCCGACAAGTACCCCATTCCCAATATAGATGAGCTCTTGGATGAACTACATGGAGCCACAATTTTTTCCAAAATTGACCTCCACTCGGGCTATCATCAAATTCGTGTCCATCCCCCTGATATCCACAAAATTGCTTTCCGCACCTATTCGGGCCATTACGAGATTGTGGTTACGCCATTTGGCCTCACAAACGCCCCCTCAACTTTTCAATCAGCCATGAACGACCTTTTCCGTCCCTACCTTTGAAAATTTGTCTTAGTCTTCTTCGACGACATCCTAATATACAGCCCCACCTTGGACCAGCACCTCACCCATCTACAATTAGCCCTTGAAGTATTATAAACACATTCATTCTTGGCCAACGTGAAGAAATGTCTTTTTGGCCAACCACAACTTCGATTTTTGGGTCACGAGGTCAGCAGCCAAGGAGTTGGCATTCATCAAGACAAAGTGCAAGCTGTGTTGAATTGGCTGATAATAAAGAATGTCAAGGAGTTGCGTGGATTCTTGGGTCTCACTGGGTATTACCGCCGCTTTGTGAAGAACTATGGATTGATTGCGCGGCCTCTTACAGATTTGACTAATAAGAATGCATTTCAATGGTCCAAGCAGGCGGATTTGGCGTTCAATCAGTTGAAAACTGCACTCACCACTGTTCCTGTTCTTGGGCTGCCCAATTTTGGCCGCCCCTCCACAGTAGAGTGTGATGCTTCTTCAGAAGGAGTGGGTGTTGTCCTCTTGCAATCCGAATGCCCTATTGCATACTTTAGCAACAGTTTTCCCTTTTCTAACCGTTATAAATCTACTTATGACTGTGAGTTACTCGCTTTGGTTTTGGCTTTGCAAAAATGGAAGCACAATTTGTTGGGGCGACATTTTTTTGTGAAAACTGACCATTGCAGCCTTAAGTATCTGTTGAATCAGCACATCACCACTAACGAACAGCAGCGCCTTCTTCTGAAATTGCTCCCTTTTGGCTTCACCATATTATACAAATCTGGGAAGACGAACCAAGGGGCTGATGCATTGTCATGACAGCCACAACATGCAGATTTCATGGCTTTAGCTCTGCCTGTCAATATGGATTTCCTGACCTTGCCCAATTCTTTACACCGCGATCCATACACTAAGGGTATCATTGAAGCTCTCCAACAGGATCCGTCTTCCAAAACTGATTTTCACATTGCTGACAACAAGCTCTTCAACAAACACCGGTTGGTCATTCCAGATGATTCCTCCCTACGGTCGAAATTATTGGCCGAGTTCCATAATTCATTAGTCGGAGGGCATGGCGGTTATCTCAAGACACTCAAGTGCCTCAACTCGTGTTTTTTCTGGCCTCAAATGAAGCGAGATGTGAAGCGCTATGTTCAGAATTGCATGGTTTGTCAACAAACAAAGTACCAAACACTGACACCAGCAGGCCTTTTACAGCCACTACCTATTCCAGAAAGAGTTTGGGAAGACATTTCACTTGATTTTATCACAGGGCTTCCAAAGTCTGGTGGATACGACACCATCTTGGTCGTCATGGACAGACTCACCAAATATAGTCATTTTGTTTCATTGACCCATCCTTTTACTGCCAAAATTGTGGCTGCTCTTTTTTGTAGAGAGATCGTGAGATTGCATGGCATACCATGTTCTATATTATCCGATCGTGACCCGCTTTTCCTGAGTGCTTTTTGGCAAGAGCTATTCCAACTTAGTCAAACTAGGCTTCGAATGGGCACTTCTTACCATCCCCAATCGGACAGGCAAACGGAAGTGGTAAATTGTTGTTTAGAAGGCTACCTGCGATGTTTCGCACATGAAAGACCAGCAACTTGGAGCAAATACATCTCCTGGGCAGAATTTTCCTTCAACACGGGGTTCCATACTTCAACTGGAAACACTTCTTTCAAGGCGCTCTACGGAAGAGATCCTCCACAGCTTCACCCTTTTATTCCAGGAGAAACACACATTGCTGAACTTGAATCGCAGCTGCAGGACCGTGATGAAATGCTCAAACTTCTACGGGACAACCTTCTCAAAGCTCAATCTAGGATGAAGGCGCAGGCAGATTCCCACCGTCGAGAGCTGGTTTTTCAAGAAGGTGAAGCAGTTTTTCTCCGCATCCAGCCATTCCGCCAACATTCCTTATCAAAAAGAAAATATGAAAAACTTTCTCCACGATATTTTGGCCCTTACATAGTCCTTCGCCGAGTTGGACCAGCAGCATATGAGCTGGAGCTGCCTTCAGATTTCAAAATCCATCCTATCTTTCATGTGTCTTTGTTGCGTTCTGCCCGTGGTGACGATTCATCCAATCCACCAGCACCTTTGCCTCTTTCAAATGACTAGGAGCTCATCTTAACACCAGCAAAGGTATTGGAGCATCATTGGGTGTCACAATCCAATCCTCCAGCTCTTGAAGTTCTGGTCCAATGGGAAAATCGCCCTTTCGAAGAAGCTTCTTGGGAAGATTATGACCTTCTAGCAAGTCAATTTCCAGACTTTTGCCTTGAGGACAAGGCAAGTTTTTTTTTTTTTTTTTTTTTTGGGGGGGGTGGGGGGGTGTGGGTACTACCACCTATGCTACCTCCTCTTCCTCTCAAGACATATTCGGAAAAATAGAAAGAAGCAAGATGAAGTGGCGTTAAAGGAGATAGTGGCTAAACAAGTCAAGCCATGTATGGGAGAAGTTAGAGAAAAGCTTGGGAAATCAGCCCCACTTTCCCAGAGTGCTTCGTAGGTTTTAGTAGTGAGTTAGTCTTTCCTAGAATTTAGCAAGTTATTATTTTGTTCATCTTTATTTAAATGCTTTGGTTATGCACAGTGGTAGACAGAGAAAAGATTATTATCTATTGTTCCCTTTCAATCCCAACTCTCCTCTCCTTCTCCGACTCTCCTTCTCTCTCTCTCTCTCTCTCTACTGCGGGTTGCTACCAGATCTCATCACATGCTGCACCTGCATCTTGGTCATGCATTAATTTTTTTTTTTTTTTTAAAGGGTATTCCAAGTATTGAGGAAATTACAACAGATTTTTCAGCCCCAAACAAAAGCTAAAATTGAGAAGTACAGGATCGGAATTTAATTGCTAATCAGTCATATTAGCTTTTGGTCAAACCAACCATAAGGCATTCCATCAAGAAATGGTGAGTTTGTCCGGTTATTATTAAACTTCATAACCCAAAGAAAATAAAGCTACACTACTTTATTGCAAATAATACCTCTTTACAACTAGGAGGCTGCTTTTTCCCTTTCAATGTTCTCCCCCGTCGGAATGAACCAACCTGCAGCTAGTAGCATGAGACACATAGCAAATCCCACGTTATCATAGACAATCTCTATGATGCAGATAAAGCACCCACCGTAGGAGAAGATACCAGAACATATCCACTTGATCCTGATGCTTCCAAAGCTGCCAACTTTGCAGAATTTCCGAATGAGACATTTGTAAATGGATTTGTCTTCTCTGGCGAAGGTTTTGGTGGTGGAACAACTGCACCCGATTTCTCCATTGGTTCAGATGGGATAGGCGGTGGTGTTGTGGGTGATGGAATGGAAGTGAATGCTTTTGTGGCCCCTAAATTCCGCTTCACTTGCATTTCAAAGTCTCCAATCTAAGAAGGAGTACAAAGTTAAGTCACAGATTTACTGACCACATGTGAAAGGCTGTCCTCTGAATTAACTGATATTATTAAGATTCACAGGACTACTCCTCTGCAATTACTGTCGTCATAATTTGGGGAACACAAGGATTTTATTCTGGATTACAGTACAGATGATATCCGAAAGCAAGAATGCTTTCTTTTACTACGCTACCCAACACCCCTCGCCAAAAGCAAATAGTAATATGCATTTTTTGTCTGGTCTGTCTGATGATTTTTCCTTTATCATTTGAGATATCTGCTGTCAATTGGGCAAACTGAACATCCTCTGTTTCTATTCAACATCATTTAATCTTTTGCCTGTATGATCTCTTTTCCACTGCTTCCCCACACCCAATTTTTGACATAGGTGATTATACAAACCAGGCTCAATAACAATCCAAAACACATGCTATGAAAGCAAAATATTGCCTGCCATCAAAATAGGCACGTAGATTTTACATAAACCTTCTCTGGGAGTACCTAACAAAATGTCTGCCTGAAATGAATTATACTGCTACATCCACGTATCCCCCAGAACACAACCCACTGTCCCAGTTTCAGTATTGATGGCAACATTCACTAGCATCCTACCAAAGAATGTCAGCATTCAAGGTCATTATAACTATAGATGACACATCTTATATGTGACTAGTGCAGCAAAGTAATATTACATTTATTGTTTATCAACATACATAGCACTGCTTCGACCAAAAAAAAAAAAAAAACATACATAGTACTGCATACAACATTGTGTGTCATGAAGGTTAAGAGAACCTTCATAACGATACTTGAACTCAGCATTAAGGCAAGTGTCATACTACCATCTAGCCAAGCAACAATGAAGTGTTACCTTTAGTTTTAGTTCAGCAATCTCAGTCTCGTCACAAACCTCCAGTAGCAATTCCTGAAATAAAATTGATTAGCATGGCTCAAAGTTAAAATCAGCTACATTTGTTTCCCCTTTGTGCTTTTTTTTAAACCTTTTTTGCCCGGGGGGTAGGGGGGGTGTTATATAGTTTTCAACGATATTTAGTTTAAAAAATGCACTTCACTTGCAGTTTGTAATAAGGCTTCAAGTGCCAATCTGAATTGCAAGACACTCTTTTAATTGTCATAGCTAAGCGACTCTTAAAAAGGCATTAAAGGGACCATATGAGAAGACAAAGCAGTTGAAAATGATACGAAAAAATATAAAACCGAAATGTATGCTTCAATTAGACCCACCTCAAAACCACTAGGAAAAGTTGCCCTTGGCAAAGTAGTCTTGTTCTTTGAGTCTTGAGTGTTGCCTTCTGATGGGGAAAAAGCATCATGCCTCAATATCAATTTAGAAGGAAAGGTCATCAGATGCTAGGATAATTATGGAGGGAGTTGTTTTGCATGAAATACACAACAGGCAGCCAAGAGTTTTGGAAAATCAGAATGCCTTTCAGGTGGAGTTCCCCAGTTCAAACAGGTCAATTCAGAGACACGACAGCATGCTCGATATAAGCAGCAGAAAGAAAACTCAATACAAGTTCAGCCACATGATAAGTCCATGCTACACTTGGTCAACTCATTCGGTGCTCCAGTACAGTAAATATACTCCCTTTGGAATGCGTATTTTGCAAGAGGAGCAAAATTTTCTACTAGCAAAAAGTAGATCTCATTGTTACATTGTAAGTAAAGTTTCTTACTTAAAGTAGAAACCCATGAACTAAAAACTAGTATGGGAGGATATTACAGGAAACAGTGAGTGGAGATTTCCCTGCAGATAGTAGGGTCAGAGGGCAGGAATATCCCAACCTTGTGAATAACACAATTTTCATAGTTAACACACAGCTAATTTCATCATGCCAATAACACAAATAGGACATGCCATACCAAGGGAACAGATTCCAATGACACTGGTCAATATCCCAATCAGATAACTATAGAAGGCAAGTCGACTTGAAACAGATAAATCTAACCACTGGACTTGGCCACCCCAGTAGCTTCCGAAGTCTTCACACAGGATACAATAGCTGCACTCCTTATCCTTAAGGGAGCAATCCCATGGGCAGCAAAACCTTGGATGCACAATTTGTTTGAAGGGGGCGCATATGATTGCACGGGAATCGCTCCAGGCTTATGAGGTAGCGACTCCACGCGAGATAGAGTCCCCGCAAAATCTGCAATTCCAAATACTCAATAAAATTCGCTACCTGAATATTATCAACTCCTTCACAAATGCTCGATCCCTATTCTAACTTAATTTCATCTGCGCACAAACGCAAACACCACACAACTATCGCACGGCGAATGCCGACCTGCATAGGCGAAACGACAGCCATTCAGTAATATATATATCCACAGAATGGATCGCCAAATCAGATTCACCAACGCCACAGAAATCACAAGCTTCACGAGCATACACAAAATCGGTCACAGGTGCCGATGCTTCGAGCTCGCTCGGCAAAAGGACACCAACGACCCCGAAACAAGCTCAGCGCGATCCGAGCTGCGAGCTCCGTTTCAGCTCCGGACCGACGAAACCGAGCAAAACGGAAAACACTCCAGAGTCCGCAGCAGCAGCAACAACAACATCGACGAAACACGAGAGCTCAGAATCAATCCGGCCCGGCTGCATTCGAAACTCACGGAGGCGCAGCCCAGGAGCCGCTTCGCAAGAGGCGAAAAGGTAAAAGCGGGAACGGCGGCGGGAGATACGCACCGTGGTGGAAGGATCGCAGAGCGGCGGAGGACTCCATGGAAGGGGGAAGCACGAAGCGACGATCGAATGGAACCGGACGCGGACGCTAACGCGAGGGCGAAATCGAATGCAGCAAGCGGAAATGCCGGAGATGAGGAATTTATTGGCTTCGATTTTCTTCTTTCTTCTTTTTTTTTTTTGTTTTTTTTTTTTGAGTTTGTGTGGGGGGAGTGGGTTGGTTTGCGCAGTTGGAGACTTTTTTTTTCTTTTTATCAGAGCAGTTGGAGACTACTGAGCTGTTATTATTATCATCAGTTTCGATATGTCCGCCCTTCTCCCCTCCCCTCCCCTGCTTTCGATCCACCGTCGCTAACGTGCGCCCGGAGGTGCCACGTCACGTTCATTTTCATTCGGGAACGTAAGATTTAAGTTGTCTGAATTTTGATCCAACGAGATAATGTCATCTTTAAATTTTTAATTTGTTCAATACTATTTCCGGATTTTTAGTGCGTATTTAATCTAGTCCCCGTTACACCAAAAAATATATATAATCCCTAGACTAAATAATTCGAAAACTAAATTGAATTAAGATATATAATAATTCAATGATTAAGATTGAATATTTACCGAGAGTTCGGGATCATATTGATCACATGTCCGTTGAGCTAAATTTCAGAGATGGCATTGAACATTGGACCAAAGTTTATAAATTATTTGTGTAATTTTCCCTTTATTTTTTCAATTTATCTATGGAAAATGAGTGGGTTTGGGCTATTAGCGGGTCAGGCTCTCATTCTTTTGCCGGGTCCACAGCAATTACTTACCAACGGTCCTCTCTCTTAAAAGTCCAAGGATTCCTTTCGAAATTTTTGTACTTTCGATATTCCTTTCAGAAAAGATCATATTCCTTATTTTGATCTCGCCAAACTTATATGCTCTAGTGATTCGAAAGTATTTGTTAAATACTAAGCACTCAAAGACTACAATTAGTAAAAACACTTTTGATATAATTCCTTTTATTTACAGCAATTTCAGCCGAGGAGGAAAAAGGGCATATTGTGAGCCAATTTTCTATTATATAACGAAAAAAGCCGAAAAAGTTCTACCATAAATTATTCTCGTGCTATTACAAATTGGCTAAGCAATCGTCAGGTGTAGGGTCTCCCTAAATTCCAACCTCCTAGTCTCACTATAGCATGTCCTATGCTTATTTGGCCAATAACTTAACCAAATCCAGCCTCTTATTTCCCACTCCATTGTCTTACCCATGGCGCTTTTGCATAGCTTCCACTTCACGCCCTCGCCGTACTCGTCGCCAGCGAAAACAACTCCTCCTTGTCGAGTGAACGGCCGATATGCGCTCGAGTAACGGTCTTTGAACCAAGCCTTTGGATTGAGCAAAGCAAGTCTCGAGGGCTTAGAAGAGGAGACCTCTCTTCCATCAATTGGGTCATGGAGAAACCAATTCAAATTTGCACTGTAGCCCAGCACAGATTCCTCAAACTTCCATGGCTTTAAGCTCGTGGTCATGGTCTCTCCGGCCGAAATCTTGAGACCCAAGTAAGAGTTTGGTGGTTCGAATCCCGCTTCTATGGCTTTCTCCGAGCCGATCTCTCTTGTTGGGTTCTCCGAAGACTTGCCCACCGAAACACTGAGGATGTTGTTCTGAACAGCCGGTGTTAGTCGCAGCGATATTCTTGAAGGGAAGTGCTTTTCAGATGCTCCTACCCCTTGTTCATTCATGAGAGTTTTGGATAGAAGTCGAACGATGTCAAACCTAAAGAAAGCACATGAGCATAATTATCACTCTTCTATAGAATCAAAACTGCGTGTAAGAAATCACCACATGATCATCAAAGAGTGTTACTGAAGTAATACCTTATGTTATCCGTGTCCACGAACACATCAACCCAATTCTCTTGAATCATTAGTTTGTAATTGAACTGGATTACTCCTTCAAGCTGGTTATAGTTCAGAGAGAAAGCAAGCCGTTCATCTGTTGAGGGATTGCTCGTATTCACCACATCCATTGCGATAATCGGACAATAAAGATGAACTTTCCACGTCCCGAAAGCCGAAAGCACATAGGAGAAAAGCAGGGATGGTGTTTTGATCATGTGGTTCATAGATTGACGCTCTAGAATCCAGTTCGTGATCGCTAGGTTGACAGATTGCATCCACTGCTCCTCTAGGTTAGGTCCGATCATATGCATGAGCAGTTTCGACGCGTTTCGCGATCGACAGTTGATCAAGTGACCCGTGAGACTGTCGAGACATGAGGAGCGGAGATCCGCAGGTGCCTCGTAGATGCAAATCAAGAGCGAGAGAGTGAGGAAGGCCAGGTTGAAGATGTCGCTGAAGTAGGAATATGAATAGGGTTTCGGGATCTTCGGCGAGGACGTTGAAGAACCGTTCTTGTACGAGCCGTAGTGGAGAACATCTTTGATGAAGTTACAGAGGAGACCGAACATGGCCTCCTCATCAAGCAATCTGGGAGAGCTAGGGTTGATTCTATACAGCCTCGAGGTCCACAGAGACATGTGGACGTTGAACTCGAAAGCGATAGAGAAGGTGACGGCGGGCGAATCGGGGTTTCTGGAAATGGAGAGACTGAGGGATGGTTGGGGTTGAGAGGAAGATGAAGGAGAACACAGGCACAAGGACAGCGATTTCGTCCTCCATTGAGACAGTGGAGGAAGGCTTTGAATCCAAGCATGTACTTCTGGGAAGCTGCAAGAAGCCATTGATGGAGAAATGAACTTGTGTTTTTGCGTGGGTGAGTCTTGTGTGTCGATGATCATATGGATATATAGAGAGAGTATTGTGCTGTTTTAAGAGTTGTAAAATGTCCAGATACAGGCAATATATGCTATAATTACTCTTATTAAATTATTAAGGGATAAAAAAAAAGAGGGAACGAAGAAAATTTGTACAAATTTAATTAGCAACCTTATAAATTTGGGAGATTATGAGTGAGGACGTTTAGTTTTAGGTATGGGGTTCAACTTCCGTACTCTACAAAAAAGCAAAATAAAAATCTTAAAGTGAATTGAAAGTTAGAGTAGGATAAGATAAAAAAAAAACCTTATAAATTTGAGAGGAATCCGGATTTATTCAAAAGAAATTATGTGGTTTTATAGATTATGATTAGCACAAAACAATGAATTATTCTAACCAAATGCATCCTCTATTAAATAAGTTCTTTGGATTTCTTTTGGACTCTTTTAGCATTTTTGTCAAAGAGCATCGTATTCCCTCTTCTTTTTTCTGCCTAACTTGGGGTTCGTCTCGTGTGAAACCCCCAATAGGCTAGGCACTGTACTCTTATCCTTAGCGCCTATGACCAATTAACGAAGTCATGGACCGGATTTTGATGGGAAAAGTGTTAGAATATTCATAAACATTTTGCATTGATGCCAATTGAGTCCTAAATCTTCTTTTAATGTCAATTAAATCATAAATCTTTTGATATAATGTCAATTCAGTCATTCCGACTAATTTTGATCAAATTTTGCTAACGTGGAAGCCGAACGGCCAATATAATATGGCCAACGCTAACGTGAAAATTTTTTATTAATATTTTTCAAATTGGTAACCGACTGGAGTAAGGAGCAAGAAGAGGAAAAAAAAGAAAGAAAAAAGAAAAAAAATTAGAAAAAAAAATTCAAAAAATATTAAAATATTAATAAAAATTATCAACGTCAGCGTCAGTCGTGCCACGTCGGCTGGCCGGCGTTCACGTTAGCAAAATCAGATCAAAATTAATCGGAAGAATTGAATTAATATAAAAATAAAAAAATTTATGATTTAATTGACATTAATATAAAAAATTTAAGACTTTTATGATACTTTTCTCATTGGAAATCGATTAGATAATGGTGACACGGAGAGGATGAGAGGGATGATTTGATTGATTGCCTGCTTTATCAGCTAATGGACCGTAAACAAAACGTGGAGATTTAAGCTGCTAATTTTTATCATTATTTGATCTCTCTCGAAGAATAAATTGCTTGTCGAATTCCTTTTTCCATAGTAAGAGGAATATGAGAACTTTTGTCTTAGAAAAGGCTTGGGCTTAAGGCACTGACTGGACTTTCATGTGGCCGTCTTTAGATAAAAAAAAATTAAAAAAGACTATATTTTGGGTCAATTTGCATAATAGGTGTAGCAGTAAAATATGTTTGAATGGTTCAAAATGCAAATAATATTTGATAAAAAGTGCTTCAAAAATTGACTTTGTTCAAAGACTATTTGAAAAACTAGATTTGCAAAAAACTTTAGGTATCTATTTTAAATAAATAGATAAAATCTACTTGTGACCACCAACAACGGACAAACGCTAGCAAGCCAGATCTGATATTGTGGATTGTCATCATAGGTCACATGACCTCAAGTGACCCTTAGCGAGGGCCACCTAGGGTCGGATGACCCTAAACGATTGTGGCTTAAGGTCGCGTAATCTCAAGCCACCTCGTTGGTGTCGAATCGGGATCGTTGGTGTCACACTTATGCTCTCCAACGACATCGTGTGAGGGGAACATGGTAATGGCATTTTCGAAATTTCTAAAATTTAGCGAGTGCAAAATTGGGGAAACAATGCATTAACATTCCAAAAATGCTAAAGTCCAAAGTTGAAAAAGGATGTAAATTTGTTTGATATCATCATTTAATTTTTCTATTTCCTAAATAGGAAAAAGGTAAGAAAATAGATTTAGAACGGAAATAAGAAATAAAAAAGCCTATTTTTTTGGATCCCAAGAACAATTTTTAAAACAAGGTTATTTCCTTTTTTTTCCATCCTTCTTTTTCCCCCTCTAACAGAGACGGGGGCCAGCAAGGTCGGCGAGGCCGGCCTCACCGGCCCTTGTCTTTGGCTGGTCGTCAACCATCATCGAGGCCTTGTGATAAACTAGAGGAGGAAGAAGAAGGGAGGAAAAAGAAAATAAAAAAATTTCAAAAATTTCAAAAAATTATTAAAAATCTACATCACAAAAATATTTTAGGGTCGTACCAAACGCTTTTCTATTTTTCTCTATTATGATAATATAAATTTTGTGTAATTATCAAATGTGTTCATGTAATCAAAAACTCATCCGGGGAATTAAAATGTAAAAAACTAATTCTGAAAAAGAAATTGTTCTCAAGAACATAAATATTGCCAATCTAAAGATGTATTTGGTCATCCAAATAATAAAAGTCAGGATAGGATTTTGGCAGCTATTTAGGACAAAATAAAGAGAATTATAGCTAAAGATAAAAAAATTCTAGAGAGAAGTGGGATAGACCGGATAGAATTTCTTTTTATCCCAAAAACGCTCTTTCACGTATCAACCTCAGCATCGTCCGCAGCCTCATCCTCGTCCTCTTGCTCGTCGTTGTCAACCTGAGCCTCTAGATCGAAGAACTCCGACCTCAATCTCCTCTTCGCACGTTGCCTCTTCCTGTCGCCGTCGCTGAAATCCTTGTCCTCCTCGTCGTCTTCCTCTTCCTCCTCCGCGTTCTCATCCACAACGTGGTCTATGAAGTTCGATCTCCCCCGCGTTCTTCCGACCACCAGTTTTGCCGTGGTCTTCCTCCTCTTCTTCATCTTCCATGTCGTCTTCCAGGACTTTCTTTCCTGTTCTCATAGTCTTCCTCCGTCTCCCGCGACACGCCATGGCCAGCGAAGGATTGGATTAGATCGACAACGAGGGATGTTGGGTATTGATTGAAGCAATCCAAAGGGAAAGATTCAATCAGCATACGGGCTCTGAATGACTTAGGTGTCACTCAGTGATATTGCTGTGTGTGAGTTTAATGCTTCGATTGCAAACGTTGGGCACCGATCGAGATAGAGTCGAGTTGCACATCTGAATTTGAGATAAGTCATGTAACCTATTCGATGAAATGTCGATGAGAGTTCTCTTTTCCTCGGTGCTTCGGTTTACTTTGTTCTCTGTGACTTAGATACTAGTTTGGTTATGTAACTGAATCGTGTAACCGAAAGCCTCTGGATTTATTTTTGAGCTTGAGGTGTTCAAATAGCACATATCACAATTGTTTAGGTGTTGATGTAGAGAAATCTATTATAATTGCAAATTGTTCATATGTGGAGTTGTAGCTTTTCTTTCGCATAATAACTACTGCTCTGATTCGGGTCGGGAATCTGTTTCACATGCGATGGACATATTCGAGTATCGTTCGTATCATGCTCATGATGTACATGCAAGTACATGGTGGATTATTTCGGTTATCGCTATTAGCTTGCAAAATATTCATTTCAGGATGTGCTATTTGTTGAATTTGTACACCTGCCACATTGTAGGCTCACGGAACGTGGTTCTTACTGTTCATGGCTCAAATTTACTAGATTCATTGTTGTTCTTGCTTTACCTGTTCAAAAATATGTTAATTTCTTGGCTATGAGTGCTGTACAAGTTCAGCATATGCTGGATTCTTGGCTATGAATGTTGCGTGTTCTTAATATGCTATCTGTGACTTAAATTGGTTGGATTCATGTTCATGTTGTCTTTATATTGATATCTAGTTTTTACCAAATAATGGATATGATAAGATATAAAAATATCCAACTTTAAATCCATAATTCATCAAACGGTCGATAGGATATGATAAAATTCTTAGGCAACCAAACGCAGCCTGAGCCATTCAAAACTCATTCCTAAATGCAGTCATGGACTCGTAACAATGACATTGTAGTCCAATAGGGGTGTTAAGACCAAACACTATATCTAAACTGAAACATGAACCGACCCAAATCGGCCCAAAATTTTAAGGTATTTTTGGTTTGGGTCTCATTATGTTCGGGTACACAGTAATAAAAATGGGTATTGTGATATGTTTCGGTTCGGTTCGGGTTAGAACACAAATCGAATTGAAACATGTTGCTTTACCAAAATTAACTTGAAACCCTAAGTTTTAATTCGCGATACGCTCTCTCTTACAGAATGATTCGTCTCCTTCCACATTTAATATTTTTTTTCTTTATGGGTCTTTATCTCCTGCCTTTGCTATGGAAAATTTTTATTCACTGAATTTGGCAAGGGATTTGGTACGCTTGGATTTCACCAGTTTCGCTGAATCTAGCAAGTCTCCAACAGGGTCAACAATTCCATAGCCAGGTTACAAAGCGTGATTTGAATTTCGACCCATTTGTCGAAAATGCTGTTGTGGAGCCATATGATAAATGCAGAAGTTGCAATATGCATCTTGTACTAATGTCTTGGTTCACTGGATGCAAATTAATCCTTGTCATTGAAGTTGCGAGATGCATCCAAACATCTATAAGGAGACTTGAGTCATGAGAAATTGATGTGATTCTATGACTTCTAATGTTTTGTTTGAGACCCATCTTGACTAGATCGTGCGGCTATATCGTGTTCGGATCTTGTCTTGAGTTAGGCCAATCACACATGTTCAATATTTTGAATTGGATCGGATATTATGAAAATCTGACCCGACCCATTGGCACCTAGTGAGTCCAACATTTTAAGTGATTTTTCCGATTAAATATCATTTAAGGCTAGAAAATAATTGCAAAATGCCCACAATGAATTATTGGGAACCCCGTCGGCGTCGCCGCGTCGGTGGCGTTCGCTTACATTGAGTCGCCCATACGACGTCGCAACACAGGCCTTTTAGCTTCTCGCTATCATAAGATCTCCCTTCCTCTCTCTCTGTATCTCTGCTTGCGCGCTTCCCAGAAGATCTCCGTCCATCGCCGTCGCAACTCCTCCCCCTCCGCGCGCGGCCGTTGCCGCCGACGCCCCGCCACGCGCCGCGATGGCCTCACCCCCGACCCTCCCGATCTCCTCCCAATCCGCCGCCGCGGGGGCGGGGGCGGGGGCGGGGGCTCATCCCCAGCCGGCCATCGCCACGCACGCCCTCCGCGCGTTCGTCTCCCGCCTCTCCTCCTCCCTCCGGCAGGGCCTCTCCCAGCGCCGCCCCTGGTCCGAGCTCCTCGACCGGACCGCCATGGCCCGGCCCGACAACCTCACCGAGGCCGCCTCCCGGATCCGCAAGAACGCCTCCTACTTCAAGGTCAACTACATCGCCCTCCTCGCCGTCGTGCTCGCCCTCTCGCTTGTCACCCACCCGTTCTCCCTCCTCGTGCTGCTCTCCCTCCTCGCCGCGTGGATCTTCCTCTACCTGTTCCGATCGTCCGATCAGCCGCTGGTCGTCTACGGCCGCACGTTCTCCGACCGCGAGGTGCTGGGGATTCTCGTCCTCCTGACCATCGTCGTGGTGTTCTTGACCACCGTCGGTTCGCTGTTGATCTCCGCGTTGATGATTGGAGTCGCTATCGTGTGCGCGCACGGTGCGTTCAGGGTTCCTGAGGATCTGTTCTTGGACGATGAGCAGCCTGCAAATGCCGGATTGCTGTCGTTCCTCAGCGGTGCCGCCTCGTCCGCTGCCACAGCGGCTGCACCGGCAGTTGCCGCACGGGTGTAGAGCTGGGTTGTATAATTCGATCTATGGGGTTGGTCAGGTTAATTTGATCTCCCTATCCTTTTAGTATGGTAAAGTGATGATTCATTTGTTGTTAGGGTTTTGGACTTGTTTTGGTTTAGGTCGGTTTGATTCTTGCGTCGGAATGCGGTGTAAGATCTTGTGACTTTTCTTTGATGAAGTTAGATCTATGAATTCTTCTAAATGTGAGATCTTGATTTCTTTTCGAAAATGAATTCTTTAATCCTGATATCTTGAGTTTCTTGATCTGTTATTCTGTCTTCCAATATTTGGAATTCGATTTGTTTTTGGTGCATTTCTACTTGGACTCGGTTATTGTGCAACAGTTGGGAATTGGCTTGGATGTTGAAATTTGATCTAGATGAATCATTATTTTAGGTTGATGAGTGAAGAGAACTGTGGGAGCAAAATACTTGTGATGAGCTCTGAAGCTTTCTGTATAGTTTGATGAGTTTTGGAAGTTCCTCTAATTAGAGACTAATTTAAATTGGATATTAGGGACCAATAAGATATGAAGAGCTGCTCAATTCGACTCTTTTTATCCAGGACTGCACATGTAGTTCTTTTTGCTGTTTGAGTTTTGATAGATTTTCTGTATTCGTGGTTACAATGGAAGATTTGGATCATATTGTCCTTTCGAAGAATTACGAGGATGAAGGGAGCTGCCAACACTGCAAGATATACCTGATTAGTTTGGAAGATGTTTTGTGTACTGGAGTTTACTTCAGTGAAGGCCTAGTTAGGTCTATTAGCATATACTTGCTTATTTCTTGTTGGCCCAAAATGTTTGCAGGGTGCTAACAATAGTGATAGGGTTCTTTGTTGGTCTTCTCTCCATTAGACCTCAAGTGAATGACAAATATTGGGCACTGGAGTGCCCATGCATATATATGTTCGTTCTTGGTGATCTATCAAAATTGTAAGGAACATGTACGAAGATTAAGAATTCAGATGGCTCTGGAATTACCGGTCCTTAATGTGTCAGTCCTGCCAACTTAGTGTTAATGCAGTTCCAGCATCAATTCATTTGGCTTTTAGAATTGTTTCAAGGTAAATTATGATAATCTCAGGTTATTGACATAAATAGCACTATGGTTAGGGTGGCGTTGAGATTGAATTGGATTTAGAGGTTGAGTTGAGCTGTGGGAAGAAAGGGTTTGTTATGCTCTGCCTGGTGTTTGGGGGGGGGGGGGGGGGTGTGTTTGTTTAGTCATTCATGCTCAATTTAGGAAGCGTGTGGTTAATGATGAGCTAGGTTTATCACAAAGCATTCACTTCAAAGAATTCTCCAATAATTTTGACAGAATGAATATAGGAAGTGGGTGGAGTCATGTTTCAGCAAACATGTGTCTCAACAATATTCTAGAATTGTATTGTATATATATGAGTAATGTAACTATATCCTGCTGGCTGCCTCCATAAAGGATGTATGCTCTAATGTGCATTTGGATGTGGATTCTGCCATAATCAGTTGTACTATTGTTTAGCCAACAAGGAGTGAACATTTGGTGCTGGTTCAGTGAGTTTATGCTTCTAGTTAGTAAGACCATCTTTGTGTTATATAGTTCATTTGTTTTAGTAGATCAGGACCTGTCTGGGAAACAGAATTACTACCCTACTACCATTTTCAAGAGGCTCTCAATGTGCTTGCCAACAAAATGGAAGATCCTGCTGAAGTTCTTTATGTTTTCGGATCACAATGCTAAAGTCGTGGAGATTTAGGAGGTCTTAGATGCATATGTTTTGTTGAGCTATTTCCTGCAGAATCACATCCTTTGTTGTAATGGCTTATAGCTCATACCTATTTTAATTCTTTCAACTTTAATTGAAGCTGAAGGTTGACATGAAATGGGACTTTGTCCGGCATCATTTGTGGTTGGGTTCAGTAGGAGAGGATGTGCAGATCAATCTTGTGTTTGCTGGAGGATATTGTTAAAATTGTCGAATTTCAGGTCGTATCTGTTGCATTGAGGGGTGTGAAAATATTGTCTCTTGCAAATCATGTCTCCTCTCCTGCTTTGTGAGCATTTTGTTGTTCATGCACACTAATTCACTGAATATATCGTAGAGACTCCAAAAGCTGTTGCCTCACTGATGGCACTGGGGACATGATGATCGTTTTTGCAATTTCTTTACAAGAGACAATAGCAAATCGGTACTGAGTTCTGGATTTGCCATAGTCTTAGAACTCCAATGTACTGTTTATTCTTCTCAAGTACGACCAAATATTTTGTCGACTGTTGCGTGCTATCTGCTGGGAATATTTACTCGTACTGTATTGTCATAATTTTTATCAACTACATTAAAGAAGAATGTATGCTGCAGTTGCTTCTGACCATGGCTTTACCATGGCCCTGCACCTATCCGGGAAATTTAACCTTAAAAAAGATTCACTTGGATGGACTTCCAATTGATTTCAGTATATTGAATGAGATCTGAAGCCGGAATTAGGGAGGAGAAGCTAATAACTGCGCAAAAATTGGATTGCCAAGCCTATTAAGACAGAAGTTTACAAATTCGGTCTGAATTTTGTTTAAGAGCTGGCTCGTGTAACCAGCAGTAGCTAGCCTTTGGATTGTATTGGTGAAAGTTGTACCCAGACTCTATGGTTGTCAACAACTTTCGTGTTATATTCCTTCTGTTCTGGCTGACAAGTAGAAAATGAAACATGATTGGTTCGTTACCCTACCAAGAGTTTCCAACATCTGCATTTCACGAATACGATGTTTTGAAGAAGTTTAATTGCAACAACGATTATGACCTCCTTGTCCTGGATTCTCAATGTCTCATTCCCCTACGAACTTCTCACCCACCATAACCAACACGTGCAAGGAAAATGAAATATCTGTAACTTACAGTAATAAAAAAGCGATGAGCAGACGACTCAATATGCAAAACTTTCTCTCAAATCGTTTGTCTTTCTATTCTTGCATTTCTTTGTGACAAGAACAACCGGTTATGGAGGCTTCTGTCATCTCAAGATTCTCAGAAGTCAATGGCCAACTTTAGTGGCTCTTTCCATTGTTTCGTCTTCACCAATCTAATCTCTCTGTCATTGTCTTTTATCACAAGACTGAAACATTTTCTCACCACGTTCCAGTACCATATTTCTTGCGTTTCTGTCCTGTCCGCTTGCTATGATCATCAAATGAAGCAAAAATCGTAAGGAAGTACCTTGTCTCGACATTATTCTATTTCTGGAAGCTCCACAGAAGAAGAAATGGAAGGGAAGAATTGCAAGAAAGATAGATGAAGCCTTATTCTATCAACCAACAGCAATAATCCCCCGTAAAAAATATTACGGCGATTACTGTCACTTCTTAGAGAACATACCGTGATGCACCGGGTGTGAAAATACTTGTACCCGCCGTGCTTAAGGACTATTGAGCCACTTTCCTAATACTGAAGTTAGTTCTTTTATGTGTTACGGTGCATTTTCAGTGAATTAGGACATGTTAATCGTCAAAATGATAATTAAAAACCTTCTCTAACTTGTTGGGTCAAAGGATGTATCAGGCATTATACTTGGTCTCTTCTTCTTTTTCTTCTGGTAAGACTCTTCTATTGCTTGTCAAACCTCATAAAAAATTTCAATGGGAAATGACAAATTGTAAGAGATCTTTCCCTTGCTGCCGCACGAAGTTATGCTTTGTGGAAATTCAATCCTAAGGGTCACTAGCTTTGCTTAGTGGTGCAAGAAACTCAGCTCGCCTTCTTATAGGCTGATTGGGTGCAACAGATTGGACCGTAGGTTTGAGGTATGTGGTAACCCCTTTACATCACCATGTATTATAAATCAAAACCTAATCTGCCAACCCCCCAAACAACGCTCTTTATCCCTGCACTTTCAAAACTGTAGCCAAAGAACAAGTTAGCTTAACTTAAAGTATCAAGAAAAAGAGAAAAGAAAAGGCTTTATATAAAGAAGAGCCTGCTTTCAATACAGAATTCCCTCCGCATTCAACAGTTTGTACATGCTAAGCTGAGACATGAAAGTTCTCAAGAAGGGCCTAATGCATCTTGTCGTTCTCTTGGCTTCGATAATGGTGTCAACCACGGTTGCGAAGATCCAATACCATGATTTTGTAGTATGGCTCTGAAAGATATGCCTTCTCTTTTGATTTTTCACTGGTTATGTGGAATGTGCATAAGCATGCTTTTTAGGAACTAAATATTGGTTTCTACTATGTAACTTCGCCTAGTTACTACTAATTTTAGGTTCAAGCAACACCTGTGAAGAGGCTATGTCGGACGCGGAGTACTATCACGGTGAATGGGCAATACCCGGGGCCAACCTTAGAAGTTAATGACGGAGATACTCTTGTGATATGTGTCGTTAATAGGGCTCGTTACAATCTCACCATCCACTGGTAATTGCAAATTTGACACGCTTATAATACGCATGACGAGTGTGTTATTTTTGACGCTTGCTTTTTTTTTGACCCAAAAGAAAGGATTTTCATGCATGTATCGTCAATTGTTGTTTGAACACGATCTTCCTCGATCCTATTCTAGGCATGGAATAAGGCAAATGAGAACAGGATGGGCCGATGGACCAGAATTTATAACGCAGTGTCCCATTCGACCAGGAGGAAGTTACACCTACAGGTTCACCATTGAAGGACAAGAGGGTACGCTTTGGTGGCATGCGCACAGTTCTTGGCTTAGAGCTACCGTCTATGGTGCTTTGATCATCTATCCAAGAGAAGGATCTACTTATCCTTTCACAGAGCCAAAGCGCGAGACCCCCATTCTGCTCGGTAAGAGCTTGAACCTCTCTCTTTTCGAAAAACATTACCATGTAGAAGCAACCTCGAACAGACTCATTGATAGTATATGTACTATGAGATGTGACAATTGAGAATCACTACTATTTAGAAAAGAAAAACTATGATACGTGCCGGATTGAGTTCATGAATAAATTTCTCATTTCTGGTGATTCTGGAATAATTTATTAGCTCTAACTGTGAAGCATTTTTATTCTAACAAATTCAGTGATACATGTTTGCAAAAGGACATCAAATAAAAACACGAGAAGTTGTCATTCTGTTTTCAGAGTGATCATCTTGATGATGATGATGATTAACTTGATAAGCTAATATCTGTGTATCATGGAAAAAGGTGAATGGTGGAATGCGAATCCTATCGATGTAGTGAACATGGCAACTCAAACAGGAGGAGCTCCAAATGTATCCGATGCATTTACTATTAACGGTCAGCCTGGAGATCTTTATAGCTGCTCAATTTCAGGTTTGTTCTCATAATTGAATCCCTTCCTCATTATTTTCAAAAGTATCGCCAAATCTATGAAAGATTTTATTTGTCAATGCTTGTGCACTTGCCTTTCCCCCACTTTGCTTGTGAGCGAAATTCGGATTCAACCAAAGAAATGTGTCAAATTTTGGATTGCATGTGTATGCACTCTCTAAAGTTGCTTTTAGCTTCCAAGTATATGACCATGCATGTTGGGTCTAATTGCTATGCAGAAACCATTATAATACCAATAGATACAGGTGAGACCAACCTCCTCCGGGTCATCAATGCTGCGATGAATCAAGAGCTCTTCTTTGCCGTGGCCAAACACCAGCTCACCGTGGTTGGAGCCGATGCATCCTACTTGAAGCCCTTCACCACATCGGTGATCATGCTCGGACCAGGTCAGACCACTGACGTCCTGATCACCGGAGACCAATCCCCGGCCCAATACTACATGGCGGCGCGGCCCTACCAAAGCGCCCAAGGTGCACCGTTCGACAATACGACGACCACGGCCATTCTCGATTACATTTCCGCCCCTTGTCCATCTAGGGGCATGCCAAGTACACCTATAATGCCCACTCTCCCAGCTTTCAATGACACGGCCACGGTCATAGCCTTCACTCAAAACTTGAGAAGCCCCAACAACGTTCCGGTACCCACTGATATTGATGAGAGCCTCTTCTTCACCATCGGTCTAGGGCTCTTCAATTGCGCACCGAATTTTAGCACCAACCAATGTCAAGGTCCGAATGGAACCCGCTTCGCATCTAGCATGAACAACATGTCGTTCATTCTTCCTTCCAGCTACCCCATCCTACAGGCTTACCATCAGGGAATACCCGGGGTGTTCACAACGGATTTCCCTGCGGTCCCGCCTGTGCAGTTCAATTACACAGGTAATGTTAGCCAGTCGCTCTGGCAACCCGTTCCAGGAACCAAAGTGTATAAGTTGGAGTACGGGTCGAATGTGCAGCTCGTGTTACAAGATACTAGTATTGTGTCAGGCGAAAATCACCCAATCCACATTCATGGCTACAATTTTTATGTCATTGCCGAAGGGTTTGGAAACTTTGATTCTGCGACCGATACTGTGAAGTTTAATCTTGTCGACCCTCCCATGAGGAATACGGTTGGAGTACCTGTGAATGGGTGGGCAGTCATCAGATTCCTCGCCGATAATCCCGGTAAAAAAAAAGAAGAGACTCATATATTTATGGTAATATATGTAGCTTCTTTTGGCAAGTATTATCTACAGTGACAAGACTAACTTGGATCAAAATACATTTTTGGATGGCAAAAAACAGGTGTCTGGATAATGCATTGTCACTTGGATGTACACAACACATGGGGTCTTGCAATGGCCTTCCTGGTAGAGAACGGTTCTGGAGAATTGCAGTCTTTAGAGTCTCCGCCAGTGGATCTACCTCCATGTTAAAGAACAAAATTTCCAGAGGAACAAAATGCCCCAGTTGTGAAGCTTGCTCATAATGAGCTATAACAGGATTGATAAGTAGTTTTCCCCCCTTTTTTGGCTATTACTAATTTTTCTGAGGTTAGGAATTAAATTTTTTTCCCATAGATAGATGGTTTCATCTTCTGGTTCTTTTTAATGTATTTTTTTGCTAATTGATAAAGCAATAGGATTGAAATTGTATATGCGTTTTGCCATTGATAAGACCCCCTATTCAGACGACATTTTTCTTTTCCAAGCTGTCTCTAATTGTATCCTTGCTAAGAAGTCAAAAATGCCAATCATCATGACAATCTGGTGGAAAATGAATGGAATTCTAATAGTGATGACTTACCAGGTCAATGCACATTCCAATAAATTCTTGTTTGCTTTTCAATATTCTACTGAGAACATCAAGATTTTCCCATGGGCAAATGCGTGCGGAGATGTTTAAAAAACTAAAACATAGGTAACAATTTCTCATCATAAGAGCTGTGAAGTATATATTGCTCTACTTCAACTGTAGGAAAAGGAAGAAAATGCTTACCAGGGGTCTTGATACAAACTTGGGTGGTTGTTTCAAAGGCTGGAGAAGAAAGTACAGAACTTGAGAAATGATGTTTGCTAAGATAATCTGTGCCAGAACACCGAAAAAGTGTGGTCCAAGGGGTTCCCTCCTAACCATATGCCCGTCGTAACTAGGGTATTCTCTAACCTCAAGCAAATCTGGGTTCTGTTCTGCAATATGCCGGCCATTTTGAAGCTTCTGAGACAGGACCCTTTCTCCTGTTAATGCCGTGAAATTGGGAAGTTCTCAATCCACCATGCAAACTGTGTTCCTTGGGCCAAATCTTTTATAGTAAAGATCTCATGACAACAGTCCAACAACTACGCAGCAACGAATCGAATCGCACCTTTGTCCCTGTTGGTGAATTCCCTAATAGAGAGAGCAATCAGAAATTGCAGCAGCTAAAGGCAGAATGAATTTCCGGGAACAACTTATTAGGAGTTCATGTTTGATTTCAGTGAGTACGTTTAAATGGAGGCTTGTTGCCTTTAGTTGGTGACAGATGCTCTTCGAAAACCTGACACTGCAAATGGACGAAAACATTCTCAGCTATGGCAAGGGGCATTCACAATCAGAATGTTACACCAAATGAATTGCTAATCTAGGCTGATGTACTTTGAAGTGATCGTGATTTGTAGCAGTTATCTTAACAAAAAGCCATGTCTTATGTATTTACAGCCATCCGTAGAAAAATATTTTACTCACAATTTTGTATATGTTAATCTGTTTCTTCTTCGGTGGAATTATCTTCTATTGTTGGATTTTCCATCTCTGGAATTACCACAATTAAAATGTAGGGTTAAAATAAAACGATATATGTTGTGCAAGCCCAAAGCATTGTTGGGTTACTTCCCGAAAATCAACTTGTTTATTGCTTCGGCTTTTAAAAATATGTCTAAACTCTCTTAAATTGATACCACATTTTTAAAGTGAAAACAGTGGCAACCCAAGGGGCGGCGTTAAATAGGTAATTAGTTTTTTAAGGCATGTTAATCCGTTAAAGATTGACATGACATGACACTTTTTATAGCAATGATGCTAGTGAAAATTTCAATAAAAAGCCTTAACTGGAGGCAGTTTTTTTTTTAAATGATTCAGAATAAATCTTATTTTAAATAAGAATTCGAAATGATTAATAACATGACTTATTAAGTCAATAAAAAGCCTTAAGTGGAGGCAGTTTTTTTTTTATAAATGGTTCAGAATAGATCTTATCTTAAATAAGGATCCGAAATGATCAATGACATGACTTACTTTGACAGCCCAAGCACAAGCAATCTTATTCAAATTATTATGTTTTGACCTAGTATTAATGTGTTGGTCGGTCAATAAGTTCGGGCCCTTATTTGAGATTAAGTTGGCTATTCCAAGCTTCTATTTAAGATAAGGTCTACCTTGTGTCATCTTTTGTAAAAACGGCACTCTTTTTTTCTATGAGGTAGAAAGACGAATCTATTTATTGTAGAGGTTTCATTACTTGGGTAATGAGAGCTAAGCCAAATTGACATCGATTTGATAAATCAGGCGATTACTTCAGAGGCCGGACGTTCATTTCCAAGGCATTATGCGACAATTTCCTCTTCGGGAGATTTAGATTTTGCATCTACTTCATGAAGCATTTTGAAGTTAACCTGAAATGATATATGTCCTCTTGTTAAACAAGTCTCCTGAATCCCACAAAGTGGAGGCATTTCCTCGGACGGTTAAAGTGGGACACACGTCGCACGTATTTCGAGTGATCTGCACATTTGTCCTGTCTAGACATTAAGGTTGTGTTTGGTCGTCCAGATTTCTAAATAGGATAAGATAAGAAATCCTGAGATTTCTTCATATCATGTTCACTATTTGATGGATTACGGATTTAAAGTCGGATAGGATAATTTTTATTTCTATTTTTTGCTATTCATGGGTCTGGAGGAGTCGGTGAAGGAAAAAAAGCCGAGAAATATTTTTGGTGAAAACATACAAGGTGTAGGGATAAAGATGACGGCGAGTGAAGCGTAGGGTTTCTAAAAAAATAGGCATTAGAAATTCTATCCGGATCTATCTCTCATCCTCTCATATTTTTTTATCCAGGCTATATCCGGTCTATATCCGACTTTATTTTATCATGGACCATCACCAAACACAGGATGTGATAAAACATATTCTATTCTGGCTTTTATCCGGTCGACCAAACGCAGCCTAAGGGTGAGTAATGCTAAATTTCGTACAAGTTCCATTTAAAACTTGAAATCTACCTTACATATTTTGGAACCTGAAACTTATATTGTCATAAGTTTCAAGGTCGGTTTCAAGGTTTACCTAAGTTCCATTTGTATTATTAATTGAACAATTATAGTGAATCATCACCTTTAATAACTACCACTTGCTGCTACGATCACTGACCACGACTTATATTTAAACACATGAGTATTATGAAATATTAATAAGTTATAAAATGAAAGTTTAAATTAGTGGTTCCGGATTATATACTCATCATCTAACGTTATAGAATATCGTAGGATCATGCGAAGACATAGACAAAAAAAAAAATACAAAAATACTTGTTAAAGGTTTTTACCTATCTAAAATCTGGTAACCTACCTGTAGAAACATATTTATCAATTTTTGGAACTTAGTCATTGCCCTGCATACCTTAGAACTAGAACTTATAAATTTCTACAAGTCAGGTTCTCAGGTTCTACTTGAAACCATGCTCACCACTACGAGACACGTGAGAAAGACGCTTAAGGTTAATTTACAAGAGTTCTCAATTGAGGGCTAATGGATCCGACAATCTTCTAATTTGGAAAATCTATAAAGTAAGAGGAATCAACATGGAAATTACAGTTGGAGACGACCAAATTAAATTTCTCTTCGACAAGTGAATTACATATGCAACGTGGAATCGAGAAGCTATCGAGTGATGCTTTCTGCAGTGAACTTTTTTGTTTTTGTAAATATATATTATAAATCATAAAAGTTCTTCTTCTATTTTACTTTTTGTATTGAAATTTTTTTCATCTCGCTCCTAAATCTAAATTTGCAAGTCCACCAGCTGCTGTAATTTTCTTACGACTTGTATTTTCCCTTACTGTTGATTCCATCAGTCTGTTCGTTTGCTGTTGGTAATTTATAGCAAAAATGATATAAATAATCTATGGACTTTTGATTTGTGCAATATGATCTTTAAACTTTAGCATAATATGCAATATCATCCTTGAACTTTTAATTTATTTAATGCAATTTCTAAATTATATGTAAATATTCAATGATATCATTCCGTTAATTCAACATCAAGGATAACATTGAATATTTTTATATATTTCAGGAATTAATTTGATTATGTACAAAAAAAATCTAAGGATCACATTGAACGTCACGTTACAAATTAAGTTAAAGTTTACGAATTATATCACTATCCTTAATTTATGAAAAAATCTTATAAAAATCTGTTCTAACCCGATCGTCAACTTCACCACTGTAGAACGAAGTCAAAGTGACGTATATGCGCCATATCTTTGCCCGGAAGAAACTTCATGCGAGGATAAAAATTCCATAAATATATTCTCCCACCCTCTGCCACTGACTTGGTCTGCACAAAAAGTCAGTCTCACTTTGATTTCATCTCCTCTCATTTCATCACTCCCGCGAGACTCTTCTTCTTCACCCAACTGCTACTCGCGGCAATTACACTTTGGTCTCTCTCCCTCTCTCCCTCTCAAGCTCAAGCCAGTGTTGACGTCACATCACATTTTTACAGACCAACAAAGGTTCTACTCACAAATCTTTAGTTGTAAAACAGAAGTTTCACGCTGCAGTTTCATATTTGTTTTTTATTTTCGCTATTGTCTTTGCAATCACTTTGCTGGATGCTCTTGAAAGGTGAGAAATCCATGACTTGGTATACAGAAAATTCAGAGTGGCCTGCTTCAGTAATTAGGAGGAAGCTATGCAAGCCAGTGCCTAAATTGACTTTTACAGTTCTTCCTTTTTTGGTTTTTCATGTTTTTTATTTTTATTATATATTGTTCTGATCTAGCCTCATCTTGATAATGAAAGTTCATTTGTCAGTATGATCTGATCAATCAAGTTTAGCGTCTCGAGGTCGAAACAAAATTGATAAAGGCAGTGTCAACATATACTTTTGACATATGCCATGGATTGATTTTGTGAGAGTTCCAATTTTTCGTTCATATGGTTCTAACATGGTTCAAATCGAAAGTTTGACATTTTCTGTCCTATTTTGTCTCTCTTTCCTGAGAGATTAATCTTGTGGGACATATGTTAATCTTCGCAAGCAATTATCTTAGGCATAGCATGTTCTGCATTTAAAGAGAAGAGAAAGGTAGATTTATACCACACGGTGTATCTACCGTTATAATAGCAGAGGTTGGCCTAGGGATGATGATGTCCCAATAATTAACGCACATAAGTTGTACTCTCTCTAGTGTTTCAATGTGCTGGGCCTGATGGGGAATCTTTGGCAACACTTCTCAGGTACATGATTCTTGACCAGTGTTTCGTTGAAAGCTAATGAAAGCATTTTACTGCTGGAGAATTATGGGAAGGAGAAGGGATTTATATCAGTCCGAGCATCCATTTAATGAATACCGTAATCATTGGCTCTCAATCTCGTTTTCTTCTTTCGTTTTGACAAATCTCCTGATTCAAGATTAATAGCAGACTTGTCTGGCTTCATCCATGCATGATATATAGTTACCGTTGAAGTGCCACAATTGCGTTAACTGATTTAACCAACTTTTGATACTGCTATAATCGAAAAGGACATATATGTGATTTCATGGCAACCTGATGAGGCTGATATGATTAGTTTCCTTATAGTCCTAGACTTTCTTGTATAATGGCAATAAATTGCAAACGTTTAATTTCTAGTATCCCGTGCTTTTCCCGATGTCAGCTTTTGAGGCTTTGTGCGGGGGATCATGGCAACCTGTGGAATCAATAAGAATTAGCCATGGAAGAATGATCATATGTACGGATAAAGTCACGCCAAGCAACTTTATCTGACTGTACCTGCTTTTTGAGGCCTGGGGTGGACATATGTGTGCTTTCTCCTAGCGAAAAATCAAATGGCCTTGGGGAACTTCAAGAGCCTGTAAGTTTGCCTGCTTGTTTAATGGTGTTCTCTGTCGGAGCATTTTTGCTTGAAGCTTGTTCTTGCTGTGTTTGTACAGTGAGCTCAATGGGTTGTTTGTGCATTAGTGCTGTCTCCTTCACTCAAGCAACTCAAAAGGTTTCCTTTTCAATGTTACTATTATTTAGTACTTCTTTCCCCGAAACATAAATTGATTCATATCAGACATGATGCCATTCATCCAGATTCAGGATAGTCTAATTGTACTGCTGGTGTTTCTGCATTAGTTGATTGCACATCTGCTCGATATTGGAGGAGAAATTGCTATTTCCTATTTGCAAACAGTGACTTGTTGAATCTGCAGATAAAAACTACTCATTTTTGCCACCTTCTTCCTCATGGTTAAGCTGTTTTTTCCTGCTAATTCTGCCATTTGAATACTCATATACAAAAGGACACTCAACATGGCATCCTATTTGAGAGGATTCATATAGGTGACACCACTTAAAAGGCTTAATTTTGTTGTTGCTGTTGTTGCTGTTGCTGTTTTGTCATCAAGAACATTGGAAATAATGTTTTCCTGACTGGGTTTGGTGCTTTCATAAAAGGGTCTTATTTCAGACTGAGTCTTACTGCACAACAATGTCCAATCCATGATATAATCAAGTATATCCCCTAATTATGGTCATTCGCATTTTAAAATTTTCGATCTTGCTTAAGTTGGAAATTCAGAATATCTAGTGCAATAATTCCTTCAATAAATCTTAAGCACGGTACTTTCCTTTTTAGGGGTGGGTTGATGCACGAATAAGTTTGATTGAGAGGAAGCCTCATGAATCTAGATGCTGCAGTCAGTTCTATGTGAAATTGTACACTTCCAAATGTCCTCTTGGCTCAGAAAAAGGAGTACTTAGTCAAGAGATTACTTTAGTAGGAATAGATGACATCTCCACCCTCCAAAGACTCGATTCTAAAGATTTCAAAAGCCAGCTATATCGGTGGACGTACGCTGAGGACTGCTCTTTATTGCAGAGAAGTAAATTGCTTCTAGGAAGATTCTTAGCCGACATTTCTTGGTTACTTTCCACATCAGCCCTGAATCAGATCATTTTCAATGTAAGGTCACTGCACAATAAGATTGTCTACGAAATATTTGGTCGTGATGGAAGAGTCTCTTTCAATACTGACAATAACTTGAGAACCTTGAACTTCAAAGTCAAAAATGAAGTTATGATTCCTATCGTAGTCCAGCACGTTCCAACGAAAACCAGTGAGGCAGGTGTTGCTTTTGGAGAACATGAATCAGTGCTTGAGTTCTTCTCAGATGTTATGGACTTGAGACGCTCCAAACATAGAAACATTCAGCCAGAGCGTTTCCTTGGATGTGATGCATCCCAGTTAAACATTTCCTCTCATACTACAGGGCTATACAAGGTTTATAAATGGAACAGTATTGAAGAAGATACTCTTCCCGGTTTGCAAAGCTATACTCTAATGATGAACCTGGCAGACATACAACAACAAGTGCTGTCGAAGCTTTACAAGTCTGGGTACCATGGAGATCCTACAGCTTTTGATTACACTTGGCTCCATAGATCCTTGGCTGGTCAAAAATGCTTGCTGTGCCAGCAAATTTTTTAGCAGGGATGAGCTGATGCAGCTAGAAAAGCACAAGTTTGATATTAAAGAACCAAAAGTGAAGTTCGTCCTTAGCTTTGTGTATCGCGTTTTTCAGAAGGAGAAGGTTTTGATCTTTTGCCACAACATTGCCCCCATACATTTATTTCTTGAAATTTTCGATAACATTTTTGGGTGGCAGAAGGGAAAAAAAGTTATGGTCCTCACAGAAGATCTGGACCTTTTCAAGCAATAGAGAGTGATTAATCAGTTTCAGGAGCCCGGTCATACCTCAAGAATACTTCTTGCCTCTATGGACTGTGCTCAAGGTATCAGTCTGACCGCAGCTTCCCGGGTGATCTTACTGGATTCTGTGTGGAACCCGTCAAAAACCAGGCAGGCCATTACACGGGCCTTTCGGCCTGGTCAGCAGAAGGTGGTTTATGTGTACCAGCTTCTGCTGGTCAACACCCCGGAGGAAGAAAAGTATTGGAGGATCACGTGAAAGGAATGTGTGTCGAGCATGATTTTTAGGAAGGCATTTGTGGAGGACCCCTCTTGTTGGCAAAGAAACAAGCTTGAGGACAAGATATTGAGAGAAATGGTGGAGGAAGACAAATTGAAATCCATTCATGCGATTATGAAGAATGAGAAGGCTTCAACAAACTAATGAAAGGTGAGGTGTTGTTTGGCTGCTCAATGCACATTTCCTTGTAGCTATGCAAACTTGGACTTGCATTCGCATCCTTTTCTTTCTTTCCTTTGAGGAAAAGTGCTTTCATATGAATGGCTTGGAGAAATAAATGTGTTCACGACGTTGAAGTTGATCTGTTTCCATTTAAAACACCCAAACCAGCTACCGAGTAAGAAAGTAAACTTAACCTGACGAACATGGCAGGCTTCATGGTAGCAGAGCAAATGAATTTAGGTGTTTATGTATTCAAAGCCATCAGTTTCCTTTGGTTCGGCGTTATCTTTATTTGTCCAATATTTGAGTTTCCACCTTTCCTTTGCTTTCATCATGGCAACCGAGAGAACAGGGACATATTGCTTTTATGTAGTGACCTCCTGTTGTAGTTCTACGATAACATAATTGATTACCTTTTTCATTCACTGCTATAATTTTACCGACTGTATGTCTATACTTAATTCATCAGCCGTTCACATTTTCCTTTGGAAGCATGATGAAATTTATCTTGATTTTTTAAAGGATAATTTGAAGGTGAAAACACTCACTAACTCAAAACTCAAGAAAGAGGAGACGAATAGGCTTTTTCTTTTCTTTTTATTTCACCTTTTGCACCTTATCAGGAATGATCACAAAACTTGCCTTTGTATAGGCTTGTAACAGGACTCTTACTCTTGAATGACCCGTAAATATATCTAGCATAGAAACATGAATGGTCAAGATGCATGTATGTAGGAAATTCATGAATTTAGTTTAATTACTAACAATTTTCTGCTTGGAGTGGTTAGTGTCGTTACCATTTCCTCCCTTCTGTCATTTAGCTACTGCTGTGGTTTCCTCATACATTCTTATTGCTGCAGTGAACAAGTGGGAATAATCACAAGTAGGTGCTACTGCTGCTAGTAACCAGCATCAATCTTGTATGAATAATCCAGAAGAAGAAGAGGAGGAGGAAAAACAAAGAGAAGACAATCGACGGGTTGCTCAAGGTGTTTTGGCAAGCTCTCTGACGAGAGCTAAGCCTTTGCTTTAATAGATTGCAAAAGCATCGTGTTGTCTGCATTATTGCCGTGTTTTTTAATCTGGTATACGGAAGAACTTATTGACTGGGAAAATGACAATGTTGTACAGTGTAGGAGCAACGTAAAAAGACTTCGGCAAAAGGTGCAGAGGAGGCTTTCTAGGCCCCAGTTTGGCGTTGAATATTATTGATCAATCGTGGGACTATGGTAGCTTTTTGAATTTTCTGCGAGTAATTCAGCCTATCAAGGGTATTCTATGGTGATGAAACAGGTCTTGAACCTCGGCTCGTTAAATAGATAAACAATCTGAAAAGGAAATGTTTGCTTATGCAGCCACTCTTCCGGTAACCTTCACTGGGTGGACTTGTCCTCTTTCTGACATCAGGATTAGCAATTTGTGTCGGCATTGTGCTTTTAATTTGCGCAAATCTTTGTTAGCGCGAGACATGACGTGGTCCTCATTCTGCATATTGGATAATCGAACTCATGTTGGTTCACGTTAAAATCAACTCAGACGGACAAACGGACATGGTTGCGTCAGTGTTACATCTTCTATTCTCCTCAACACTGATCGACATGCTCAGTTATGGTTTTCCTATTGCGATGCCCTTTCTAGTTAATGGATACCCTATGCTCCTTTTTCGTATCTGGGTTAGGACACTTCGGTACTTTCTTTCCCCCTCCCTTTCCCCAGCTTTCCAAACACAGTGCTGGCGTCTATGTGAACGCAGTTGTTTCATTTTTAATAACGACAGTTCATCAAAGCTTTCATTTCCTTGGCCAGAGATTCCTATCTATCAGCTTGCATATCCGTCAAATCGCACGCTAGGAGTATTATATTTAGAATTTATTGGGACAAAGCAACACTAGGCCAAAAAAAAAAAAAAAAAGGATGAAGAATTCCTGCAGCAAGTAATTGGAGGATGTCTCTCCATCTGACCCCACAAATTTGCTCTTTTAGCTGTAGTTTTGGAGGATCTTCTTCTCCACTTTGTCACGTCAAGTTTAGGTGGGGTTTTAACAACTAGGGAGACTGCTGCGGGTGGGGCTGGGAATGAAATGTCGGTATCAAGATCATCTGAAGATTGGACCAGTAAAGCTGACCCAATCCATCAACTAAAGACCATATGCAGAGCTATAAAATGCGTTGTACCAATTAGTTCCATTCAACTTGTTGCATGATATCATTAGAAGCTGAATTTCACCCCCAAGAAGCTTCTTTAACCGAACCCTAATTCCAAGTTGACAAATTGGAAATGATTTATTCCACCATGAAGCTATCCATGGATTCTCTTTTTTCTTTGGCTTATAATTACATTCATTTCCTTCACTCTAGTGGGTTTTTTGGAATATTAGGTAAAAGGATCAACATGCCCCATTTTTATATGACATATTAACCACAGGATCTTAATGAGTTGATGATATCTTAATTGCAGAATCTATGGGTTACAATTTTTTTTTTTTTTGCTTTTCTCTAGATTTTTGGTCATATTATTTTCCCAGTTTTCTCGTCTGTTAGATCACGCATGGAAAGATTTATTGCTATCTATATGACCACCTTCGATGTATGTGTATTTCAACAGAAATTTGTGTCATCATTATCTAGTTTCTTTTTCCACGTTGAAGTAAGTGAGTTTTTTTTTTTTTTTTTTATCATGGTTAGGCCTAAAATCACACTAATAATCTCAAAAGTAGTTGAAAAGCATCTTTATGTTTTTCTAGGAGAAAATTATCAAAAAAGTTCAAAACTTATTGTACTTTTACCAATTCATTTGTAAACTTTCAATTGTGCTAAATAAGTCATAAATCTTTTCACATTGCCGAATAAGTCATAAACCTTATCATATTTTGTCAATTGAACTCACGTGGCCAATTTTGGCCAGAAGTCACTAAGATGAATATTGGCCATCATATGTGAGATGGTCGGTGCTAACGTGAATATTTTTTAATTTTTTAATATTTTTCAATTATTTATTTATTTTCTTTTTCCTTTATTTCTTTCTTCTTATTTCCTTCTTTTTTTTACTGTTTGGCGAGGGCAACGAAGCTCTTGTTGGCCACATTAAACAACAAAGCTCTTGTTGATGAATGAAAAAGAGCACAAGAGAGATAGATTTTGTGCCGTTATAAAATGAATTTCTGTTTTGAGAAAAGAAATTTTATGTCGTTATCAAATACGTATTTCTATTCAAAAACTCATTTGGGAATAGAAACAAAAATCTGGCTAGAAATTTATTTATGAAACAGAATGATTTCACGCTCTTAATACGAACCTGAGTTGTTTTTTTTTGGTAAAGATGAACTTGAGTTGTTGTTCAAAGGCTAGGGAAGAAATTACAAAACTTGAGAAATGATGTTTGGTAAGACTATATGTGCCATGAACATCGACAAAGTGTGGTCCAAAGGGTTCCTTCTTAACCATATGCCCCTCGAAACTATGCTATTTTCTTAGGGCATGAATGATAATATTTTTCTTCCCTGGCCCTATTTCTGAATGGAAATAGAAAAATCTATTTCCCTTTCCCGAACGAGTTTTTGGGCAAAAAGTAGCGTTTGATAACGATACAAAATTTTTGTTCCTGTCGACCGGTGAGCGACGGTGGGCAACCGTAGACGAGTGGTGGCAGCGGGCAAGCGGCGGCGGCAGGCGGTGGCAATGGCAAACAACCAGTAAGCGGCAGCGGGTGGCAGCCAATAACGAGTGGGTGGCGGTAGGTGGCAAGGATGAGCAATAAAAGAAAATTGTTAATTATGTTTCTGTTGCAGAACTAAAAAAGTAAAAAATTTTAATGTTTCATTTATGTTCCAAATCTATTTCAACCCAAAAATTTATCCCAGAAATATAAAAAAATGAAATTATTTATCAAATGGATTTCTATTCCAAACTTGTTCTTGAGAAAAAAACATAAAAAAAGAGGGAAACATAATGGTTATCATTCGCGCTCTTACCAAACGGAGTTTCGTGTTTGATTTCAATCGGTTACGATTAACATGTCTAATGTGTTTATAGTCATCGATACAAAATGTTTTCCTCACAATTAATGTGCTGATCAAATTCTATTGTTGGACTTACTGAGAAAAAGCAAAAACTAAAATGTGAGGTTAAAACGATACATGTTGTGAAAGCTGAAAGCATTTTTTGGGTTAATTTCTCAAAAAACATCTTGTTAATAGATCTAGGATTGCTTTTGAGGTTTGACGTTCGTTTCAGTGGCATTTTGCGACGAAACCCACTTCGAGAGATTTGAATTTTTGCGTCTACTTCATCAAGCATTTCAAAATTAATAGGTGAATAATAACATGAATGTTCTCCGAACTTTAACCTAATGTATAATATGGTCCACAAATTTTTAATCTGATTCCCGAACTTTACCCATTTAGTCCCTTAATTATATAAAAATATTCAATATTATCCTTCAATTATTTCAAATTTAGAAACAATATCAAACATTTTCATATAATCTAAGAACTAAATTAAATATGTATCAAAAGTCCAGTGACCACATTGAATACTTTAAAAGTTTAGGAATGACATTACACATTGAGTTAAAGTTCGAAGATCACATTGAACAAATTAAAAGTTGAGGGATTATATTATACACTGGACCAAAGATTATGACCATTTTCCATATCTGCCTTAAACAAGTCTTTTTAATCCCACAAAACGGAGGCATTTCCTCGAACGGTTAACGTGCGACCCACAAGCTCCGAGTGATCCGCGCGTTTGTCCTTGTCCCAGCTTTGCTTGTACGCGGACGCCTGGCCGGCCCCACGAAGACGATGCCCGGTCGCTTTTTCGTTTATTTTTCATGTCATCTAAAGCCCCGCCAAGGAAATTCCCATGTGCATCGCGCACAAACGTCGAGAAGAGAAGGAAATGCCAAGAAAAGAAACAGCGAAGCCGTTGCACGAATTGATTGGGAATTGATTGCCAAGAAAGTTCGGAGGTTGGTCCACCAACCGTGGCTCCATTCGGCATTCCTTCGCGACCAAGTTTGCGCCTCTATCACGCGTTTCCACCTCCCATCTTGTGTTGCCGTGTACGCTCTCATTTTTATCGCGAGCGCCATCTGGTCGACACCCACATCGTAGCTTGTTCTTCTCCTGGCTCTTGCTCGGGTTCTTCGAGAAAGTGTCGAGGTTCGTGATTTTTTTTGTTCGAACACTGCTGCCATTGAATCGAAGCGCGTGTTGGCAACTGTTTTGACTTAGCCTGGTACGCGATATGCTTTTGCCTTGTCTCTGTTTGCTGCTATTTTTCTGTGTCGAAGAATGCCGGAAGAGGCGCTGGTTCATTTTGCATCATGCATTTGTCGGGTGGTTTGATTATCAACATGATGCAGTTTATCTATATGTTGGTTCTGGGTCGAAACCGCTGTACATTCCGCGGTTTCGAATTTTCTAAAATCTGAGTACTTTGGTCTTTGCTTGTGGTGCTCGTTGGTTAGATTCAAGCGTGGAAGCTTCACATTTTTTACAGAGTGGCTGAATTGTGCACTCTCAAAGGCGGCATTTTTTCGGCTTTTTTCTTTGTTGTTGTTAAATTGCTAGTCTGTTTTGACATGAGGTATGCGCAAGGTGTTTTTCCTTTCATTGCGACCAAGTTTATGGAAAATGTGGAGTGATATATGGGATGGAAGCATTCTTGTGTGGTACTGTTCTTGTTAGTTAGCATGTAGCATTAATTCTAGAATATCTGTAGAGTGTCCAATAATACTAGGAAGGGTTCAAGTAACACGTATTGGCAATGCATCGAAAAGATTGATTGCAAAACCCAACCTAAGTTTAACTTCATTTTGTTGATGAACTGCTTGAAGCCACACAAGTTTGGTGTCCCCAAATTTGATTCTTTGGGCACATCTTGGTGTACTGACTTAGCTTAGAGATTAATTACTCTTAACGTTCATGGATTACTATGGAGAGAAGTGTTAGAAGCAGTCCTCCTCAAAGATATACCTGTGGAGGACTAGGTGTCAGCCTCAGCAAACAGAGTTATGAGAACCGTTTCTAGAAGTCATATGACTCTTTAGCCTTTCATGGCTTTCTCGTTGTGGCCTTCTTTATCCTCACCAAGTTCATTCATAAATTTCTATATGGAACTATAGTAGATGAGAAGTAAATCCTGCCAAGCTTAATCAGATTTTGATTTCGGTAAACAATTAATGCCTGTGCCGTTGAGATTGTTCGTTATCAAGCTAAGTTGCCAATCTTCTCAATCATTTCATCCAAAATATCTACCCAAAGGTAGTTCCGTTGCAATTTCAAACTTGAGAAGAGCTACTAAGTGATACCATCACTCTGAAAGAAGATGCATCGTGACCCAGAAGGACATTTTGTTATGCAACACCACTTTCCTCTATCAACAGTGTGAAGTTTAGCTATGAGACAGTATTATGAGCACGGACAAGATTTCCTTTAGAGCTTTACTAGTCACAATGAGATTGTTCTAACCATTAAGGATGAAAATCTGACTTCTAGCTCCAGTCATAACATTTGCTGAAAGTTTAGATTTGCTAAGGTGAACTTTTTTAGCAATCTTTACATCCTTTGATTGTTTCTATCATAAAGTCCATCATTTTATTGTTATGTAGCTGAATATTAATTGTAGTATTGTTGAGCATAGCTGCTGCTACTGTGTGTTAATAAGCAGAGTGGTATTCCTTAATTTGTTTTGTGTCTTACTGTCTACGGCAGACGGCATGGAAGTAGCAGACTCCAATGAAATTACACTTGAAACGGTGAGAGACTCCTTGATCAGAGAAGAAGATACGATCATATTCTCTCTCATTGAGAGAACTAAATACCCCATTAATGTCGGTGCTTACGATAAATCCAAAACTGCAATTTCTGGGTGCTCTGATTCATTAGTAGAGTTCATGGTTAAGGAAACAGAAGCTGCTTATGCTAAGGTAAGATGCATTGTGTTATTGTTGTCCCATCAATTGTATGTCTTTGAGTCATTAATATCGTGATTTCTCATTGAAAGTCTTTTCTTTGGCAGTTTGCCTTTTCGTTTTTTTTTTCTCCTTTAAAAAGAAAAAACCTCGTAATTGTTCCTTTTTCAGATCAATAAAAGCTGTATAATGGGCTAGTTGTGATTTCCTTTTCCCCAATTAACTTCCTTTAATGAATTTTGCTTTAGTAGTTTTTAATTAGTGAAATAGCCATTTTGGACATAGCATTTGCTTTGATTGTTAGTTCAATATGCTGAAAGAGAGATATTCCCTTTGGCTTCTATTCCGAAATCGCGGATCGGGACTTGTTGCATTGCTTGTTTTCATGTGGAAGTTTTCTATTTTGGGGACAGAGCAGTCCTTTCTGCTTAGGGATGTGGTGTTAGTAGATAACCAACTGTCCAAACAATAAAATTGATTCTATCAGCAACTGCTTATATCCTTTCTTAGTGCCATGTCCATCAAAAGAGAAATTAAAGGTCGCAAGTCTCTGGAAGCCTGTTTAAGGATCTTTAGTTCATTGTCATGTCCATTTTAAGGATCATATTTCTCCTGCAATCATTGCATAGAGAAGCACTTGTAAAATGGCGTATGTCGTATGTGATGCCTCTGCATCCTACTGTCATATGACTTCTGTAGATATGACTATTGCATGACTGCAAATGAAATGTCCACACTGGTGTCTCCTTTTCCAGTTTTCTGAACGTAAAATTGCTTGACTAGCTAGTTATGTATATCATTGTCTAGAATCTAGATGCTTGTTTTACTGAACATGGCCTTGTATGAAACAGTGCGGTCGGTATGAAAACCCAGAAGAACATCCTTTCTTCCCTGATGGCTTGCCAACCTCACTTGTACCGCCTTTCAACTATCCAAAGGCAATTCTCTTTTCTGCTCTTTGGTTTGCCCTCTCCATCAGACAACTCTGGATAAATGCATTGCTTCTCTATTGTCTTTAGATTTGTTGGACTGATCCCAATTACAGATTTTGCATCCTGCAGCTGCTTCAATTAATGTAAACAGTACTATATGGGAAATGTATTTCACTCAACTGCTTCCACTGATTACTGTCCCTGGGGATGATGGCAACTATGCCTCTACGGCTGTCAGTGATCTTGCATGTTTGCAGGTAAGAGCGCCGATGAAATTATCACAAGTGATTGGAGTACTGAACATATTATATGTAGTCTTAATAAAGGGGATTTTTTTTTCTTTTTTTGACGAGAAACATAAGTACTTGAAAGGCTGGAGATTTTAAATTCTCTTTAGGAGGTCCAGAGTTCTTGTTGGAGTAACGAAAAGGATTCTGCAGGGCATTTATGGTCTCCATCCCTCCATAAGTATTTCAAACATATGAATACTCCCAATTGGAAGTGGTTAAAGTATTGACCAACATGAAACTAAATTACATGATATTGATTGTACTACTTTTTGTAAGCCAAGGTGTTTCAATTAATTGGTGAAGTAATAACGAAACATCTTGGAAGGCATAATTATCTTATGGGTACTTAGTCTGTAGTTTGTAGATAATGGCTAAATGACTGGAACGTAAAAGGTCGATCTTTGATTGATCCAACTACGTGAAAACAAGATGCTACTACTTGTGCCAAAGAACATGATCACAGACGAAGTTGATCCACCCTAATGATATTTGGCCTTCAGTACTGCTGGGACTATGTGAACTGATGTTAACAACTGCCTTGCAGGCCCTCTCTAGAAGAATCCATTATGGAAAATTCGTGGCTGAGGTTAAATTTAAGGATGCTCCTCAAGAGTATGAGCCTGCAATTCTTTCCCAGGTATGTCAATCTTTTATGTTTAATTGTTGAGAAAAGTTAGTCTTTTCCATGTCAAAATACGTCACAGAGAAAGAAAATTACTGGGTGCCAATATTGTGACCAAATACCTAGTTCCTGTCAAGTTCGGTAATGTTTGTAGGGAACCAAACAATACGCAATTGGCCAGTTTTGGTATAGTTTGGTTTTCAGCTTTAAACAAACAGCGAACAGCCATGGAACTACAGAGTCAATAGCTTTTGGATTTACTCTAAACTGCAAATTAGTCCGCATCCTGAACTTACGTTCTCTAAGTCAGCAACAACTCAATGGATGTGGTCTCGCTCTTTCCAGGATAGAGATGCTCTGATGAAGTTGCTGACCTTTGAGAGCGTAGAGGAGATGGTGAAGAAGAGGGTCGCCAAGAAGACAAAGCTGTTTGGGCAGGAGGTGAGCCTTGATGACAATTACCATGAGAAGAAGCTAAAGATCAATCCTGTCATTGTTTCTCGCCTCTACGAAGAATGGGTGATGCCTTTAACCAAGCTAGTGGAGGTTGAGTACCTCCTACGCCGCCTAGATTAATGCATACTCTGTTCTGCAACTCTGCACTATGGATCAAGATCATACTTATCTTCCTATCTTTTGATATTAAAGAGCTGAGATCATGTGTAAGAAATCGTGGTGCAGACAGCATTTATCGTGGTTATCCCCGCGCGATCTGAGTTTTGGCATCTTCGGATTCTTTTCTATCCTGCGCATGCATAATCCAAGTTATGCAGAGTTTCTCTGACCCCTTTGTTATGTGAGAACCTGGAAGTATAACTTTAAGGTGTATGAAACTCTCTGTCTCTCATGTAAGATAAAGACAAGGTTGTCTGCACCTGAAAAATGCCTTCAAGCACAAAAATCCTGAGCTATGTTGCCATGCAGGGAGCAACAGCCCGGGTCTCCTGAGGATGTCTGGTCAACTGAGGTAGCGATAATTAGAATCCAATGACAATATTAAGACCATTATATTCTTCAGCAAAAAAAATAAAAAATAAAACCGAATAAACAAAAACCGTTATATTTTATTTCCAAAGCTTTCATCTTGGCCCAATACAGGCAAAATTGATGCGGTCAAATTAAAGAGAATGCATTTGAGCCTAATATCACATTGGACGCCAATACTGTCCCTTTTTTGTTGTGTCTAGACACATGATAGAACATGGTTCAAGTAAAATTAACAAGAGTTCTTGATCGGGGGCTAATGGATCTGAGCATCTTCTAATTTGGGAAATTTATAAAGTAAGAGGAATCAAAATGGAAATTATAGTTATAGATGACAAAAATTAATTTTCTCTCCGACAAGCGAATTACATATGCAACAACAAATCAAGAAGCCGGAGTGTAATGCTGTCCCGTGCTTATAATTTCTAAAATAATTTCTTGTGTTTTTGTCTTTTTTATCGAAAATATTTTTCATCTCGCTCCTAAATCTAAATTTGCGAGTCCAGCAGCCGCTGTACCTTTTTTCCCTACTGTTGGTTACATTAGTCTGCTCGTTTGCTGTCATGTTCATCCAGTTAAGATCTAGCATTATCTTTGCCCGAAAGATATTTCGTGTGAGGATAAAAATTCCTGTAATATATTCTCCCACCTTTTTCGGAAAAAGGAAAGAAAAAAAGTTTGACAGAGAAAAAGAAAATGACAGAAGAAACCAATACGGCCTCTGACTTGGTCTGCATAAAGTGAGTCTCCCTTTCATCTCATCTCATCTCATTTCATTTCATCACTCATACGGACCTCTCCTTGTTCACCCAACCACTACTGCTCATCAGCAATCACACTCTGGTCCCGCCTCTCTCTCTCTCTCTCTCTCTCTCTCTCTCAAGCTCAAAACAGTGTTGACATTACAGGACATTTCCCAGACCAACGAAAACTTTTACTCACAAATCTTTATCTTCTAAGAAAAGCAAAAACGCCCTCCAGTCCACTTCTCTCTGTTCCTTCATCGTTTTCATATCATCATTGATTGCCCAGTAAACGGAGGCAGCGAGCAAGAGAGAGCATTTACTTTTTCTACCGAAAACAAGAAAAAAAGCAAGACCCTTTAAAGCTTCGCTTTTTAGCAGTCAGAAAAAGAAAATAAAAGTGGTGCACCCTGCACAGAATCCAATTCTCACTGTGTGCATTGATTTCTCCGTTTCACTGTCCCTGTCTCTTTCTGACTCGCCACTCTCTCTCTCTCTCTCTCTCTCTCTCTCTCTCTTTCTCTCTGTTTCTACAATTTTTCTTTACGCTCTCTTCAGCTGCCCTGAAGACCGAACCTATCAACGCCGTTTCAAGACTCTCTCTCTCTCTCTCTCTCTCTCTGTTTATTTTGGAGGGGGTCAAACGATCGCCGGAAATCTGTCACAGTCGCCGGTTGAAGTAATTACAGCTCTCTTACTTTCCTGTGAGCTGTTCTTTCATTATCTATTTTTCATTAATTAAAGGTTGCGACTTCTGCATTGCATTTTCTTGCGGATGTCATGTGTGTTATCAAGCTCAAGCTTCTGAAAGGTACTTCGTTTTTGTGACGATCGCGAAGAAGTAATCTGCATCATTGTGATCAAGCTGTCTCCTTACTTTTGTGGGTCGAAGCCAGAATTTTTTCTCTGTTCTTTTCGTGTGAGTGGATAGCTGTTTTTACATATGTTGAGCTTTTCTGTATGACATGATTTTTGCTGTAATTTGCTTTTCCGAGTAAGTTTTTTTGTGTCTTTCTTTTGGGCCCCGATATAGATCGATGGCCATGGATAGAAGGAAAAGAACTGTCATACCATTTTTGCTTGGTTAGAAAGTTAATGCTCCTCTTTGAGGGTACAGAGCATCGTGTTCCTTATAAGAGGGAAATGAAAATGGTAAGTGAGTTCGGGCGTGAAGTTTTTCTTTAGTTGTAAAATAGAGTTTCAAGCTGCATTTTCTTTTTGTTTTTTACTTCCGTTATTTTCTCCGCAGAATATATTTTGCTGGATGCTCTGGAAAGGTGAGAAATCCATGACTTGGTATACAGAAAATTCAGAGTGGCCTGTTTGAGTAATTAGGAAGAAGCTATGCAAGCCAGTGCCTAAATTGACTTTTACAGTTATTCTTTTTTTGTTTTTCATGTTTTTTATAATTATTATGTATTGTTCTGATCTAGCCTCATCTTGATAATGAAAGTTCATTTGTCAGTATAATCTGATCAATCAAGTTTAGCGTCTTGAGGTTGAAACAAAATCGATAAAGGCAATGGCAACATATACTTTTGACATATGCCGCGGATTGATTCCGTGAGAGTTCCAATTTGTCGTTCATATGGTTCTAACATGGCTCAAATCGATAGTTTAACATTTTCTGTCCTATTTTATCTCTCTTTCCTGATAGATTAATCCTGTGGGACATATGTTAATCTTCACAAGCAATTATCTTAGGCATAGCATGTTCTCAATTTAAAGAGAAGAGAAAGGTAGATTTATACCACACGGTGTATCTACCGTTATAATGGCAGAGGTTGGCCTAGGGATGATGATGTCCCAATAATTAACGCACATAAGTTGTATTCTCTTTAGTGTTTCAATGTGCTGGGCCTGATGGGGAATCTTTGGCAACACTTCTCAGGTACATGATTCTTCACCGGTGTTTCATTGAAAGCTAAAGAAAGCATTTTACTGCTGGAGAATTATGGGAAGGAGAAGGGATTTATATCAGTCCAAGCATCCATTTAATGAATACCGTAATCATTGGCTCTCAATCTCATTTTCTTCTTTCGTTTTGACAAATCTCCTGATTCAAGATTAATAGCAGACTTGTCTGGCTTCATCCATGCATGATATATAGTTACCGTTGAAGTGCCACAATTGCGTTAACTGATTTAACCAACTTTTGATACTGCTATAATCAAAAGGGATATATATGTGATTTCGTGGCAAACCTGATGAGGCTGATATAATTAGTTTCCTTATAGTCCTAGACTTTCTTTTATAATGGCAATAAATTGCAAACGTTTAATTTCTAGTATCCCTTGCTTTTCCCAATGTCAGCTTTTGAGGCTTTGTGCGGGGGATCATGGCAACCTGTGGAATCAATAAGAATTAGCCATGGAAGAATGATCATATGCACTGTTGATGACTGGTATGCAATTGAGGAAAGTGGACCTTTCACTAATGTACGGATAAAGTCACGCCAAGCAACTTTATCTGACTGTACCTGCTTTTTGAGGCCTGGGGTGGACATATGTGTGCTTTCTCCTAGCGAAAAATCAAATGGCCTTGGGGAACTTCAAGAGCCTGTAAGTTTGCCTGCTTGTTTAATGGTGTTCTCTGTCGGAGCATTTTTGCTTGAAGCTTGTTCTTGCTGTGTTTGTACAGTGAGCTCAATGGGTTGTTTGTGCATTAGTGCTGTCTCCTTCACTCAAGCAACTCGAAAGGTTTCCTTTTCAATGTTACTATTATTTAGTACTTCTTTTCCTGAAACATAAATTGATTCATATCAGACACGATGCCATTCATCCAGATTCAGGGTAGTCTAATTGTACCGCTGGTGTTTCTGCATTAGTTGATTACACATCTGCTCGATATTGGAGGAGAAATTGTTATTTCCTATTTGCAAACAGTGACTTGTTGAATCTGAATATAAAAACTACTCATTTTGGCCGCCTCTTCCTCATGGTTAAGCTGTTTTTTTCTGCTAATTCTGCCATTTGAGTACTCATATACAAAAGGCTCGACACTCAACATAGCGTTCTATTTGAGAGGATTCATATAGGTGACACCACTTAAAAGGCTTAATTTTGTCGTTGCTGTTGTTGTTTTATCATCAAGAACATTGGAAATAATGTTTTCCTGACTGGGATTGGTGCTTTGCATTTTAAAGTTTTCGATCTTGCTTAAGTTGGAAATTCAGAATATCTAGTGCAATGATTCCTTCCATAAATCTTAAGTATTGTACTTTCTTTTTTAGGGGTGGGTTGATGCACGAATAAGTTCGATTGAGAGGAAGCCTCATGAATCTAGCTGCTGCTGTCAGTTCTATGTGAAATTGTACACTTCCAAATGTCCTCTTGGCTCAGAAAAAGGAGTACTTAGTAAAGAGATTACTTTAGTAGGAATAGATGACATCTCCATCCTCCAAAGAATTGATTCTAAACATTTTCAAAGCCAGCTATATCGGTGGACGTATGCCGAGGACTGCTCTTTATTGCAGAGAAGTAAATTGCTTCTAGGAAGATTCTTGGCTGACATTTCTTGGTTACTTGTCACATCAGCCCTGAAACATATCATTTTCAATGTAAGGTCATTGCACAATAAGATTGTCTACGAAATAATTGGTCATGATGGAAGAGTCTCTTTCAATACTGACAATAATAACTTGAGAACCTTGAACTTCAAAGTCGAAAATGAAGTTATGATTCCTATCGCAGTCCAGCACATTCCAACAAAAACAAGTGAGGCGGGTGTTGCTTTTGGAGAACATGAATCAGCGCTTGTGCCCTTCTCAGATGTTATGGACTTGAGACGCTCCAAACGTAGAAACGTTCAGCCAGAGCGTTTCCTCGGATGTGATGCATCCCATTTAAACATTTCCTTTCATACTACGGGGCTATACAAGGTTGATAAATGGAACAGTATTGATGAAGATGAAGAAATGTCTCTACCGCTCTCTGAGCTATTCGGTTTGCGTGCAAAAAGTTCAGGTGAGCATGCAGGGTTTAAGAGAAGGAAGTGGTCCCGCAAAAGGAAAATCACGAGAGATCTTGTTGTGCATGAGAAGTCATTCGAATCAAGGGAGGAAAAACAGGCTGTTGGTAAGCGAAAAGACTATCGCGCTGAATTAAGCACCGGTAGCCGAAAGGATTACCAAAATCGACTTGCTATTGTTCCTCTGGGTACTGAAAGCGATCCTATTGCCCTCAGTCATTATCATCCACGAGCCAAGATCCCAAGAAATCGTTCACGGGTGAACGATGAAGATCCATTGTATTATTCTATGCAAAGTTCATTGGTCGACCAGGGTAGGAGTTTTCCTGATCTAGAAGATATGGAATTCGAAACAAGATGGGTCGGGAGTCCTTCAGGCAAGAAAATTCAACGGAGAAAGTACCACCAAGTACAAACCAAAAGGGAGTGTCTGACTGAGGAGAGAATCTACGGCCAAAGAACCTTAAGTGCTGGCATGTACAAGGATCTCATAAAGTCTTACATGAAGAGCATTGATTCCACAGTAATAAACAATGAAGAGCCACTTTTGGTAGATCAGTGGAACAGGTTGGCCAGCAGAAACCATGTGGATCGCCGATTTGAGGTGGAAATACCCTCACCGGTAGAGGAAGTTGAAGACCCTGAATTAGAGATGTTGTGGAGGGAGATGGAGCTGTCCATGACATCATCATACCTTTTCGAGGAGAACGAGGTACGTATCTTTCAGTTGTTATCTGGCATCTCTACCATTTAATGTGGGAATGGTAGGAATAAAGGAAGCTTTATCACTTGAGAACTAAAAACTTCACAGTTTCTTTAGCATACAATGTCAGATGCACTATCAATACGTTTGAGCCTTATTAAGTAAATTTCTTTTCAGGGATTGAAAGCTGAATCATGTAATGAGTATGTGGAAAGAACAATTAATCCCTGCCACCACGAGAATATTCTGGATGAGGAAATTGGGATTTTATGCAGATTGTGTGGTGCTGTGATCTCTGAAATAAGGGATATTTCACCAGCATTTGTAAGTCATTGTCGTTTCGTTTCATGTACAGTTTCTTTATCTGCCACTCCACATTTGGCAGTGCCTTGTCCAAAATTCTTCTAAATGTATCAACTGGTGGCTGTTGCCTTCTATATGGGGCATTTAGTGAATTCTTGCACCTCAATCCGTCATTGCATGTGATGTCTACAGTTCCACTTCCTCCTGTTGTCTCTGATGCATGTTTCTCAACTATATGTACCTCTAGCTGCCATCGGCGACCTGGACAACAGACCACAAGACAAACAACGAACAGAACCCTGAACAAGATCAAGCTGAAGATGAAGGTCTAGATGTCTTCTGCAAGAATGATGCTTCGGATCCAAAAGTAGCAGAAGAAAATGAGAACGTATGGACCCTAATTCCCGAACTAAGGAAAAAATTGCACATCCATCAGAAAAAGGCTTTTGAGTTTCTGTGGCAAAATGTGGCGGGATCGCTGCTACCAGCTCAAATGGACACGACGAACAAGAAGACCGGTGGTTGTGTCATATCTCATACCCCTGGAGCTGGAAAAACTTTTCTTATAATCGCATTTCTTGTCAGCTGCTTGAAGTTGTTTCCAGGAAAACGACCATTGGTTCTTGCTCCAAAGACGACACTGTATACCTGGCATAAAGAATTTGTCAAGTGGGAAATCCCAATACCTGTCTATCTTATCCATGGTCGTCGAAGCTACAGAGTATTCAGGCAGAAAAGTATTTCATTTGCAGGAATGCCAAAACCTGGTCAAGATGTTATGCATGTTTTGGATTGCTTAGAGAAGATACAGAAGTGGCATGCTCATCCCAGCGTGCTTGTCATGGGATATACCTCCTTTTTAACTCTAATGCGAGAAGACTCGAAATTTGCGCACAGAAAACACATGGCTAAAGTATTGAGAGAAAGCCCCGGTATCCTCATTCTAGATGAGGGTCACAACCCCAGAAGTACCAAATCCAGGCTGCGGAAAGTCCTGATGAAAGTCGAGACGGACTTGAGAATATTGCTCTCTGGGACGCTCTTTCAGAATAATTTCTGTGAGTACTTCAATACTCTTTGCTTGGCAAGACCAAAGTTTATTAATGAAGTGTTGAGGGAACTGGATCCAAAGTTCAGAAAGAAAAAGAAGAAGAAGAAAGCACGAAACTTGTTGGAATCTCGAGCGAGGAAGTTCTTCATTGATAATATCGGAAACAAAATCAATTCCAGCAATGGTGAAGAAAGGATACAGGGTCTAAACATGCTGAGGAATATGACAAGTGGATTCATTGATAATTATGAAGCTGGAAATTCAGATACTCTTCCCGGTTTACAAAGCTATACTCTATTGATGAACCCAACAGACATTCAACAACATGTGCTGTTGAAGCTTCACAGGATTATGTCCAAGTACCATGGATATCCTCTTGAGCTAGAGCTTTTGATTACACTCGGCTCCATACATCCTTGGCTCGTCAAAACTGCTTGCTGTGCCAGCAAATTTTTTAACAGGGAGGAATTGATGCAGCTCGAAAAGCACAAGTTCGATATTAAGAAAGGGTCAAAAGTGAAGTTCGTCCTTAGCCTCGTGTATCGCGTTTTTCAAAAGGAGAAGGTTTTGATCTTTTGCCACAACATTGCCCCCATACATTTATTTCTTGAACTTTTCGAGAATATTTTTGGTTGGCGGAAGGGAAAAGAAGTTATGGTCCTTACCGGGGACCTAGAGCTTTTCGAGCGAGGGAGAGTGATGGATCAGTTTGAGGAGCCCGGTCATCCCTCAAGAATACTTCTTGCCTCTATAACAGCCTGTGCTGAAGGTATCAGTCTGACTGCAGCTTCCCGAGTGATCTTACTGGATTCTGAGTGGAACCCATCAAAAACCAAGCAGGCCATTGCACGGGCCTTTCGGCCCGGTCAGCAGAAGATGGTTTATGTGTACCAGCTTCTGGCGGCAAACACGCTGGAGGAAGATAAGTATCGGAGGACCACATGGAAAGAATGGGTGTCGAGCATGATTTTTAGTGAGGCGTTCGTGGAGGACCCCTCTTGTTGGCAAAGAAACAAGCTTGAGGATGAGATACTGAGAGAAATGGTGGAGGAAGACAAATCGAAATCCATTCATGCGATTATGAAGAATGAGAAGGCTTCAACAAACTAATGAAAGGTGAGGTGTTGTTTGGCTGCTCAATGCACATTTCCTTGTAGCTATGCAAACTTGGACTTGCATTTGCATCCTTTTCTTTCTTTCCTTTGAGGAAAAGTGCTTTCATATGAATGGCTTGGAGAAATAAATGTGTTCACGACGTTTAAGTTGATCTGTTTCCATTTAAAACACCCAAACTAGCTACCATGTAAGAAAGTAAACTTAACCGGACGGACATGGCAGGTTTCATGGTAGCAGAGCATATGAATTTAGGAGTTCATGTATTCAAAGCCATCAGTTCCCTTTGGTTCGGCATTATCTTTATTTGTCCAATATTTGAGTTTCCACCTTTCCTTTGCTTTCATCATGGCAACCGAGAGAAAAGGGAAATATTGCTCTTATGTAGTGACCTCCTGTTGTAGTTCTACGATAACATAATTGATTACCTTTTTTATTCACTGCTATAATGTCACCGACTATATGTCTATACTTAATTCACCAGCCGTTCACATTTTCCTTTGGACGCATGATTAATTTATCTTGATTTTTTATAGGATAATTTGAAGGTGAAAACACATTAACTCGCAACTCAAGGAAGAGAAGGAGAAGAATAGGTTTTTTCCTTTGTTTTTATTTGACCTTTTTCACCTTATCAGAAATGATCACAAAACTTGCCTTTATATAGGCTTGTAACATGACTCTTACTCTTAAATGACTTATAAATATATCTAGCATAGAAACACGAACAGTCAAGATGCATGTATGTAGGAAATTCATGAATTTGGTTTAATTACTAACAATTTTCTTCTTAGAGTGGTTAGTGTCATCACCATTTCCTCCCTTGTCATTTAGCTCTGCTTTGGTTTCCTCATACATTCTTATTGCTGCATTGAACAAGTGGGAATAATCACATATAGGTGCTGCTGCCGCTAGTAACCAGCATCAATCCTGTATGAATAATCCAGAAGAAGAAGAGGAGGAAAAACAAAGAGAAGACAATCGAGAGGTTGCTCAAGGTGTTTTGGCAAGCTCTCTGATGAGAGCTAAGCCTTTGCTTTAATAGATTGCAAAAGCATCTTGTTGTCTGCATTATTGCCGTGTTTTTTAATCTTGTATCTGGAAGAACTTATTGACTTGTACAGTGTAGGAGTAACGTAAAAAGACTTTGGCAAAAGGTGCAGAGTAGGCTTTCTTGGCCCCAGTTTGGCGTTGAATATTATTGATCAATCGCGTGACTATGGTAGCTTTTTGAATTATCTGTGAGTAATTCAGCCTATCAAGGGTATTCTATGATTACGAAACAGGTCTTGGACCTCGGCTCGTTAAATTGATCAACAAGCTGAAAAGGAAATGTTTGCTCATGCAGCCGCTCTTCCAGGTAACCTTCACTGGGTAGACTGTTCCTCTTTCTGACATCAGGATTAGCGATTTGCACCGGCATTGTGCTTTTAATTTGCGCAAATCCTTGTTAGCGTAAGACATGACGTGATCCTCATTCTGCATATTGGATAATCGAACTCATGTTTTTTTTTTTTTTTTGGTAAGGTAACTCATGTTGGTTTACGTTAAAATCAACTCAAACGGACAAAAGGACAAGGTTGCGTTGGCGTTGCATCTTCTATCCTCGACATTAATTGACATGCTAAGTTATGGTTTTCCTAATGTGATGCCCTTTCTAGTTAGCGGATATCCTATGCTTCTCTTCCCTGTCTGGGTTGGGACACTACGTTGCTTTCTTTTGAGGGGGGGTGTATCGCAAGCTGAATAAAAACAATCACGCAAAGAATATAAAAAAATTAAATGATGCACGAGTTTACCTAGGTTTACTCCTGAATAGGGCTATGTCTTGCAAAGGGATTTCACTATAATTTAGGTTTACATCCACAGCCACTTGTTACAATGATCTTTCATACGAATATAATATATATAGGATTTAAAATGGGCCTAAAGCCTAAGCCTATCCGAATCCCTTTAATCCCACAACAAACGGATCAGCAAACCCGATGTTGTTTTGGGGGCTGCTCATCGGCGAGCAGGGCCGCCGTCCGCTCACCCACCTGCTATTTGATCAGCGTGACTCCCTTGTCGGGGGCACTATCCCCAAACCTCCGCATTCCATGCGTAGGGGTTACATGTCGTCATATCATACTTCGATTTCCCTAAGCTCATGTGAGCATACTTGGTATGAGAAATAAGGGTTCCCGAAGTATTCGCCAACTCCAACATTCTCCCACTTGGTGGATACTTCGTGCAAATGAGAGTCTTTCCAACATCACTTCTCTTCAATCTAATCGCAGCAGAGCACCATTCAAACTTCCCAACCGTGACGGCTTTAATAAGGAAGTCTGAACTATTTTTTACAATGTCGATCTTTTCAAGCCGAACCACTTTCTTCTCCACCTTCTCTCGGATAAAGTGATATTGAATGTCAATGTGCTTTGTACGTGAGTGAAACGCTGGATTTTTAGCTAAATAAATAGCTCCTTGATTGTCGCATCTCACTTCCACAGCACTTTTCTCAAAACCAAGCTCTAAGCACAACAGTCGTAACCATATAGCCTCTTTTCCGACATGAGTAAGAGCCATGTACTCAGCCTCCGTAAAAGAGAGCGCCACCACGCTTTGCTTTCTACTCATCCAACTCACCGTAACACCAAATAATGTGAAAACATACCTACTAGTTGACCGTCTACTATCAATATCTCCACCCCAATTTGTATTTACATGGCTTACGATATCGAGGATGTTGCCATTCCCTATACCTTTAAAACATAAAGAAATATTCCAAGTTCCACGAAGATACCTGAAGACCTTTTTTTATTGCATTTTAATGTTTTCTACTCGGGTTGGACATATATCGGCTTAGGACTCCCACTACTTGGGCTATATCCAGACGTGTGCACACCATAGCGTACATAAGTTACCCACTGCACTTGCATACGAAACTCGAGCCATTTCTTCAGTCTCCTCATCCGTTTTAGGGCACTATTCATGCGGATAATTTGCATTCCCTGTACCAACAAAGCTTGTAGTCCGTCATGTTGAATTTCTTCAACATTTCTTTAATGTATTTCTCTTGTCCTAGTCATAGCTTCCGTTTCTCGCGGTCCCTCGTAATCTACATACCCAAAATAAAATTTGCAGGCCCCAAATCTTTCATGTAGAACTTCCTAGCCAACAAATTTTTCACGGATTTCACCATCTTCACGCTATTCCCAATTAAAAGCATATCATCCACGTAGAGCGTGAGAATGATAAACTGATCCCTCGCCCTCTTCACATAAACACAGTGATCAGAATTTGAACGCACAAAATCAAGTTGGAGCATGTACGTGTCAAACTTCTGGTACCACATCCTCGGTGACTGTTTCAGCCCGTATAGGGACTTTTTCAGTTTGCATATCAGATTCTCCTTTCCTTTTGCTTCAAAGCTTTCTGGTTGTCTCATATAAATCTCCTCCTCTAATTCCCCATGAAGGAAAGCTGTTTTTACATCTATCTGTTCCGCCTCAAGATTGTATACAACTGCTACGGACAGAACAAACCGTATTGAGGTCAATTTCGCCACTAGAGAGAAAACCTCGTCATAATCAATTCCCTCGATCTGAGAATACCCCTTGGCCACAAGCCTTGCCTTGTACTTCTCCATAGTCCCATCTGGTTTCAGCTTTCACTTGAACACCTATTTGCACCAAATTGCCTTTCTATCCTTAGACAATTTACATAAGCTCCATGTCTCATTTTGATCAAGCGACAGCATCTCATCTATCATTGTGAGCTCCCACTGATTTATGTTATCCATGGATCTCGCATCTTTTACAGAATTAGGATCATCTCCGGTGATGCTTAAGGCATGAAACGTACTCAATGCACTAAGTGAGTACCGAAGTGGTTTCTGCCTTTCTCGTGTTGATCTCCTGAGGACCGACATGCTATTGGTGTCCAAGTCTTCATCCAAATTTGCATCCTCGACTTCATTAACCAAGTCCCCTTACTCTGGATTAGAATCAGACTCTGCTAGTATATCTTGTACAGTCATCTCCACAGTTTCACCCTTGGGACTTTCTTCAAGCACTACCACTTTCTTGGGCTCATCACTTTTCTGTATGCTTGCTTGGGATTGTGTTTCACGAAAGACAACATCCCTGCTGTATATGATGATCTTTGATTTTGGATTCCATAGCTTATAGCCCTTGACCCCTTCGTTGTATCCTACGAATATGTTCTTCCCAGACTTATTGTCAAGCTTACCTCTTTTCTCCTTGGATACATGAACATATGCATCACATCCAAACACCCGAACATGTGATAAATTCGGCTTCTTCCCAAACACTGCCTCGTATGGTGTACGGTCCTGCACTAACGAGGTCGGTGACCGATTCTTCAAATAACTAGCCGTGGCTACAGCTTTTGCCCAAAATTTAGGATGTAGACTTGCCCAACTCAACATACATCTTGCCTTTTCTATGAGTGACCGATTTAATCTTTCGGCCACCCCATTCTATTGAGGCGTATATGGGATTGTTTTCTGCCTCGCGATACCATTATTTACACAAAACTGCTCGAACTTGTCCGAATAGAATTCACCTCCGTTATCCATACGAAGTATCTTGATTTTCCTGCCCAATTGGTTTTCAACCAAAGCCTCAAATTCTCAAAATTTTTCGAATACATCTGATTTACTTTTAATAAAATAAATCCAACTATATCTCCAAAAATATCTATGAACGATACATAATACCTGGATCCTCTAATAGATGGAGTCGAAGTAGGCCCGAAAACATCACTGTGAATCAGTTCCAGAATCTCTGTTGCTCTCATACCGGTGTGTTGGAAACTAACTCGGTTCTGTTTTCCATGAAGACAGTATTCACAGAACCCGAAACCGATAGAGCAATCTAGTACTCCCTTTACCATTTGACTTGAAGGTAAGGTAGACAAGCCTTTTTCACCAATATGCCCTAGCCTCTGATGCTATAACATTGACGTGTCATATCCATCTTCCTTTGCCTTTTTAGAGACGAACCCGCCACCAACAAGCATCGTTTCCTCGAGTAGCTTGTACAACGTTCCATAACGGACTCCTCGTGCAATCACAATAGAACCTCGAGTCATCTTGCACGAATTTTTATCACAGCCGAAAGTAACTCCCGAATCAGCCATTGTACCGGTTGATAACAGGTTTCTACTCATTGAGGGTATGTGCATCACGTCTGGAAGAGTCTTCACTGTGCCATTACTCATTCTCAGCTTCACCTTGTCAAGCCCGACAATCTGAACTGTAGCATCATCTCCGAGCACGACATCTCCACCATCATATTTCTCATATTCACAAAACCAGTGTCTATGAGGTGTCATGTGGTATGAAGCACCGGTGTCGACGAACCAAATATCCTTGTCTAACCGCGCCATACATGCAGAAGCCACATACATATCTCATGTCTCGTCCTCCTTCTTGCCTAAGGATGATTCAGCTTCTTTCTTAGAAACGAGCTTGTTTTTACAATCTCGCTTTTCATGGCCCCACTCTTGACAGCTCCAGCACTGTACCTCCTCTCCCTACTCTTCGATCATCTATGAGATTTGGATTTGGACCCTTTCCGATTTAGAGCCTTCTCTGCCGGCCTACCCCTAGCAATTAGTGCCTATTTACTAGAATTCCCTAACCCCTTTCTTCATGTCTCCTCTAATAACAAGGCCAAATAGACATTATCATATGACAATTCCTTGTCCTCACCACCGATTACCACAATTAGGTTATCCCATGAATCCGACAGTGAACAAAGTAGTATGATCGCCTTATCATCATCCTGGAACTTAACATCGATTGATACGAGTTAACTTATCAACGTGTTAAAGTTATACAGATGTGAAAAAAACAAATCGCCATCATGCATCCGAAGATTATATAGTTTCTTCCTTAAGAACAACTTATTTACCAGCGACTTACTTTGGTACAGTGACTCCAGTTTCTACCATAAATCCCTGGCTGTAGGTTCGTTCATCACGTTCGTCAGAATGGAATCTTCGAGACAAAGCCGGATCAAACCCTTTGCTTTCCGATCAATCTGATCCTAGTCCTCAATCTCCTTTGGATCTGGCTATTTAGAAATTACATCCATTTCCTTGCCAATCACGACACTAGCCGTCGCAACAACCGGCCTGTCCCTTATGATTGCTGACCAGAAATGTCGATCACAATGTAGATCCTCCATCTTCATCTTTCACAGGTCGAACCGCGTCCCATCGAATTTTTTTATCTCAATCCGTGACCCTCTTGACATCTCAAATAAACCCTAATTCCTCGACCTTGGCTCTAATACCAATTGATGGGGGGTGTATCGCAAACCGAATCAAAACAATTACACAGAGAATATAAGAAAATTAAATGATGTACGAGTTTACCCAGGTTCACCCCTGAATAGGGCTACGTCCTACAAATGGATTCTACTATATAAGTGATTTAGGTTTACAACCACAACCAATCGTTACAATAATCTCTCATACGAGTACAATATATATATATATATATATATATATATATATATATATAACTTAAAATGGGCCCAAAGTCCAAGCCTATCAGAATTCCTTTAATTTCATAACAAGTGGACTAACAAGCCCGATGTTGTTTCGGGGGCGCTGCCCCTGAGCCCTCGCCCGCTCACCGGCGAGTGAGGCCGCCGTCTGCTCACCCGCCTGCTGTCCGGTCAGCTTGACCCTTGTGTTGGGGGCACTGCCCCCAAACTCCCACATTCCGTACGCAGAAATCACATGTCGTTGGATTATATTTTGATTTTCTTAAACTTATGTGGGCGTACTCGATATGAGAAACAAGGGTCCCCGAAGTGTTCTCCAACTCCAACGTCTTTCTCTCACCCTGTCCCCAGCTTTCCAAACATAGTGCTGGTGCCTCTGTAAACGCAGCTGTTTCATTTTTTTTTTTAACGACAGTTCATCAAAGCTTTCGTTTCCTTGGCCAGAGACTCCTATCTATCAGCTTGCGTATCCGTCAAACCGTAGACCAGGAGTACTATATTTAGAATTTATTGGGACGAAGCAACACTAGGCCAAAAAAGAAAAGAAAAGAAAAGGATGGAAAACGCCTGCAGCAAGTAATTGGAGGATGTCTCTCCATCTGACCCCACAAATTTGCTCTTTAGCTCTAATTTTGGAGGATCTTCTTCTCCACTTTGTCACGTCAAGTTTAGGTGGGATTTTAACAACTATGGAGACTGCTGCGGGTGGGGTTGGGAATGAAATGTCAGTATCAAGATCATTTGAAGATTGGACCAGCAAAGCTTACCCATTCCATCAACTAAAGACCGTATACGGAACTATAGATTACATTGGTCCAATTAGTTCCATTTAACTTGTTGCATGATATCATTAAAAGATGAATTTGCCCCCCTTAGAAACTTCTTTAACCAAACCCTAATTCCAAGTTTTTCTTCTTCTTCTATTTTTTTGGGTCTGTAACCCTAATTCCAAGATTCGACCCCCCAAAAAAACCCTAATTCCAAGTTGACAAGTTAGAATTGATCTATTCCACCATGAATCTATTAATGGATTATCTACTTTCTTTGGCTTACTACCACATTCATTTCCTTGACTTTAGTTGGGTTTTTTTTGGAATATTAGGTAAAAGGGTCAACATGCCCATTTTTTAATGACATATTAACCACAGGATCTTGATGAGTTGATATTTTAATTACAGAATCTATGAATGACAAATTTTTTTTCCTCTAGATTTTCTGTCTGATTATTTCCCATTTTTCCCGTCTATTAGATCACGCATGAAGAGATGCATTGCTATTGCTATGGCCACCTTCGATGTATATGCATTTCAACAGAAATTTGAGTCACCATTATCTATTTTCTTTTTCCATGTTGAAGTACTTGAGTTTTTATTTATTTATTTATCATGGTTAGGCCTAAAATCACGCTGATATCCTCAAAGGTAGTTGCGAAGCATCTTCATGTTTTTCTAGGAGTATACCCTTTTACACAAATTTCTTTAAAAGGAAAATACATACATACATACATATATATATATATCAAGCGTTCTATTTTAATATGTTTCCTTACCAGGCAAGTGTTGATAAACATCTATAGCCAATAATTTATTTGGATGGACTAATTAAGAAGGAATCAATCAACATTCCAATATTATACACCTTAGAGAATTTTCAGTTTGAAAGACTAATTGATTAACTAAATGGATGTGAGAATGTAGCAACCCTAGATTAATGTATTTGTCTTTTATCTCAACTTAGAATAACTTTTCCAAAATGTCACGAATTAACTGTGGTTTATACCTGTTCATCACAAATAACGGTAATGGATTTGGCGTCAGTAATGCTCCAAAATGGAAAAAAAAAAACTCAAAACGTATATTGCTATAGTAAATAAAACTTCACACGAGTCGTCTAATCCACTATTGATCTGAGGATTTAACTATTCAGTGTTTCATTAATCATCAAATCAAGAGTGGAAAAGGTCGCCCTGGGAAAATTATGTCCATACTGGCATTGTATGCTACTATTTATTCAAATGAAAACTTGCCGTAGGATACCAAAGGATTTCTGGGGACTATTAATATTGGAATATATATATTCAATTTTTGTTTTCGTTTTAAGTATTCACGGACCACAAGTGGCTCTTTGCAACTAGCAAAGATAGGCTCCAAAGGAAGTTAAATGTCTTAATGTCGGGTCAAAATCAAGAAGAGAAATGGGTGTCTGCTTCCCATTCGGCTGAATTATGAACTTGTCGATGCTAGCTAGTATCCTTTGGTGGGGCCCAAACTACCACCACCTCTACTAATATGTTTTACCCCCGTACACATATGAACCTCAAATTACATATATGTGAAGAAGAATGTTAAATTATCACACCATTTGATTCATTTAATAATTAGAGACGCCTCTCTCTCTTCCCATCTCTCACAAATCCATTTAATAATAAGCCGCATACCGAAATTGATCAACGTTATGCTCAGTTGTTCGGCGTATGCTGATTGCCAGTAAATTTACTCGAGATAAGACGAAAGTATGGGATGTGGATCGAGAGGAAATGAAAGGGTAAAGCGGACCACGACAGATGAGCTGGACGATGGAAATGGTCATGACTTGTGAGGGGGGTTAACATGTGAAGAAGTAGGTTCCAATCAGCAAAGAACTCGTCAAGTTGTCTCACCAAACAGCAAAAAGAAGAAGAATAAGAGGCGGGCAAAAGAAACCCATCAAGTTGATCGAAGTTGGTGGGGTCTAGAAATTCGAGGGAGAGGACAAATGAGAAGGGGTTCATCCGAGACGAATCATTATGTTAAAAGCTGTGGGAGAAGTGGATTAAACGGCAAAGCCAACTACCACTTGAGAGAGATGGATAAATAGATAAAGAGAGAGATGGATAGATAGAGTAAGATCAGAGGGTGAAGTTACCAAACGGGACGTGCAAACTGAGGCTAATTAAATTAAAGACATGGGGAAAGGTTTCAGAAGAAACTAGGGCAAATTTTCTGCATTAAATTTCATTGTTGGATGCACGTTTTTGATGCTGCTACGAGATGCAGATGTTGGTGCTATGGTCCCAATGAGAAAGTACGTGCGCGTGCATGCACGCTTGCACTAAAAGTTGTTGCATGCGGCTACGATTGAATGATCCTGACCATAATAACTCAGTCGAGAAATCTAACTTTGTACCTCACAACCTCTCGACAGACCGACGAATCACGACGGCTCCATTGTCGAACAGAAAATTACAGCTTGTGAGGGGGAACATTGCTCGTTTTGTCATCTGCTGGAGACATTGGAACAACCGACGTCTCAACTTGTTACATTATTTCAGCAGGAAACACTGGCCTTATCTTAGCTTAGGGTTCCACGCACCCTTAAAGATAGTCCACTTGCCAGTATTTTCTTTTTTTTTTTAATTTGTGCTAACTTTGGACGGATCTTGAGACACCCAGAAATCAAATCAGCATCTCTTTGTTTTTTTTTTTGAAATATAAGCTATTAACTATATCAAATTGATCTCTGAGCCAGAGGAACAATCAGTCAATAATCCTGAGCACCCAATTAAAATAACCGTGACTAAAAAAATATGACATACACATATAAATAATATAGCCTTATTGGCAATTTGGTACGTATCCACCATTCCCAAGTGGCTTACCGGTTGGAGTGGGATGTGCTTTTTTTGAGCTCTCTTTTAGGATGCAATAAGCCCAAGTATATATACTATTCAGAATTTTAGACTTCAAAAATGCCGGATTGATTTTGGTTTTTCTTTTTCTTTCTCTTATCTCTTTTCGCCTTTTCTATAATCTAATCTTGAAACTTCCGTATTATGACTTTTTCTAATTTTGAAACTCCCGAAATTTTGTGATAGTCAAATGTACACACGTATATTTATTCCGTAATTCTTTTCAATAGTTCTTTTAAATCTAAAAAAATGCTTTCGATTTCGGCAAAGTAAAAAATGTATTATCTTTTGCTTTCGTTTAAATGTAAATAAACAGGCCCGATTTCGAGGATTAAATAAGGTTATGGCAATTTTTATCACGGTCGCAGATGGTCTTGACCGCAAGTTACACGGTTGAACTTTACGCTCAAATCGTTAAGTGTTCAAAAGCAACAAGCAGAAAGGAACTCATGTTTGCAAGACTACGCAACACATGGAAGATTTTTCGCGAGTTATACTTATTACTCTTCAACCTTGTCACCGTTTTTCTCCAAATAAAATCTTAGTCAAAATTATTTATCATTGCAATTATATTTAATTATTTGAGAATATTATGTGCGCATTTTTTTTTTTTACTTTTGCCAATTTTTAGGACAAAGGGTCACTCGTTAGAGCACTAGACGGCTATTGTTGGATGGCTTGACCGAGGAAAATTTGATTTTGTTTGACCTGGCTGCACGAAAACTTCTCTATCGAATGTACACTAATGGCTTTGTTGCCGGCCTAAGTCGCCAAATCGAAGCTAAATACAATAACACAGAACAGGAACATTATCTGGGAAAGTTCGGGACCACACGCCGAATTTTCTCACGCGACATGGTCAAAACCCAAACCTTAATTAGCGGCAGAAAGTACCATATTCAAAGCCTAGACTATCTTTTCAATTTTGCATAATGCTTATGTAAGAGATGATGTTTCTCTCCCTCTCTCCCTCTCTGTGATATTACTTCACATCAAGAAATTCCTATATGACCCATAAAAGTAGCTAGATCGATGCGATAATGTTTCCAATGTTGCATATTTCTCGTAGATTTGTAATATTGTATTAGGGTTTTTTATTGCTTTAGTATCTGCTGACATGCAGTTAACTGATCGCTAAATTCGAACCAGTGCATATGTTAATGGTCAAACAATGCTTAGGGGAAAGTTCATGTGTTTCTTAACTATGAAATTCCCAATTTATTAATATGATCTATCGTTGAAGAGAGAGTATCGACAGTCGAAGCGTACGGTTAATAGCGAATACACCAGAAGCACACCTGGTCTTTACTCAAGTTTCGTCCACCATATCCCAATAATAAAATGGGAAAATTTGTATTTGAATAAGAGCATATGGTCTTGAAAAATGAACCGGGTAGGGTGGCAATATTGTAGTTTCAAGTGGAGACATGGATAATTCACGTGAACTAAGTCCAAAAGCAATATGCAAGTTGACGATCAACTTGCTTGGTCCGTCGTAAGTTGATTGATAGGATCACCCACAACACACACACATTGGCATTAATCTCGAAGCCCAAAAGGCTTTAATTTCGTCTCCTTGTTTTATTTATTCAATTCTTTTATATCCCCCAGTTGAAGAGCAAAACCAGTGCAAGTGGACAAGAAATAAAATGAAAGCCCTCTTTCTTTTCCTTTAATTTCCTCTTTACTTACTCCCATAAATACACCTACATGCATAAATTTTCCTCAGAATTTTTCATGTATTTATCATTCTGCTATAAACCCTAAATTTTCTTCTCCATTCGTATACAGAGAGGGAGCCCAGAGAGATCGAAGAAATCCAGAAAATGCCTTCATCACTACAACTACATCGAATCAACCCCTCCCATCCCACCGCAGTGACCGCCTCTGCCGCCGCCATCGCCGCAAACTTCCACAAGCAAATTAAAGTAGTTGACGTCACGAGCCGGGCTGACGGGCTACCTCGTTTTGAGCCGGTGCCGGAATCTGTAGCCCAGTACCACACCCACGGGGTAGCCCCGAACCAGAGCTGCTCCGCTGTGGTCCAAACTGTCGACGCGCCTGTCGCCGCTGTGTGGTCTGTGGTCCGTCGCTTCGACAACCCGCAGGCCTACAAGCACTTCCTCAAGAGCTGCCACATGATAGACGGCGACGGCGATGTGGGGAGCCTCAGGGAGGTGCACGTGGTGTCGGGCCTCCCAGCGGTTTCGAGCATGGAGAGGCTCGAGATCCTTGACGACGAGCAGCATGTGATGAGTTTTAGCATTGTCGGGGGCGACCATCGGCTTGCGAACTACCGGTCGGTGACCACACTCCACTCCACGTCTGATGGGTCGGGTACGGTGGTGATCGAGTCCTATGTGGTAGATGTGCCTCACGGTAACACAAAGGAAGACGCATGCATTTTTGTGGATACGATCGTTAGGTGCAATTTGCAGTCTTTGGCGCAGATCTTCGAGAGCTCAGCCAAGAGAAGCCAGCTAAAATAGTCATGATCGTGATCATCATTTAAAGTTTTAATTGGTGGTCGCTTTGTTTTTGCTTCTGATGCGGGTCAGGTACGCAGATCTCGGGTTCCCGGCATTGGGAATTCGGTTAGCTTATTAAGCTATCTCAGTTTGCACATGGTAGAAGAAGATAGAATATTATCACTGGTTTCTTTTCTTTTTTCCGGTTCTGTGTCAATTTGTTTCTTCTCTCTCTCTCTCTCTCTCTCTCTCTCTCTTTGTAGAGCGTTTCTTCATTATAATTTACCCATAGAAGAAGGGTAAGAACACATCCTTTTATTTTTATTTTTTTGTGGACATTACAGGTCTTCTCGCTTTTACTTTTGACTTTGGGGTAATTACTAGGTTGTATTACTTTTGAAGTTGTTTGTGGATTTTAACTGGACATTGTGAATTTTCTTGCTGTTGGTAAGTTTATACTTCGCTCCCTTCTCTAAACAAACGTTGTACAGACTCGGGAAAATCAATAAAACCTAGTTCTTGCATGAGGCACTATATAAGGAGCCAAGGCACTAGCTACTATTGCCCTTACAAACGAATGAAGATGTTGTTTAGAGAGAGTGCCAATAAATAACTTAAAACAGTCGTCCAATTGATTGCTCGCAGTGCATACTACTAAGTAAAGGTAATAGACCTGCAGTTGCAATATCAATGCGTATGCCGACACAGTCAATCACGTCGGTGGCAAGAAACGAAGCTATGAGCCCAGGTCCCACATTAAAAATCAAAACAATCTCTCAGCAACACATTAACCCATAAGTATAACACTTCAATATGTATTAATAACTCTTATTCAATAGATAGCATTTGGAGAGTTTAATATATGCTCGCTGAGGTTGCTAGCTAGAAGTGCGAGAGACATATGAGCGAACTGTTTTCTAAAATCGAGAAAAAGATCGATGTTTCCGTTCAGATATTATTCTGTACGGGCATTCAGTTTACATCAGTGATATATATAATATGACTTCACCGGCTTTTGAAATGTTAGATACATGCGACGCGAGTGTTCCAGATAAACCGTCCATTAAAATAAAATATATAATGCCGATGCAAACAAAGAAAATCCAATATATTGAAAAGATGTACGTCCTTCAAGTTCTTTAAAGGGTGAATTTCCTAAAAAACCTCATACTTTAGGTCATGTCCAAAATCTACTCCAAACTTTTTTTTGTTTCAGAAAAAACTCTAACTTTAAGTTCAGTCCCAAATTTGCCCCGAATTTTGTTTTATGTAAAAAAAAAATTAGCAAATTTCAATTTATTTCAAAAAACACTTCCGTCATCCGGTCCCAACTTGACGTGGCACATCCACGTCGTTAACAAATCCTCATTAGCAAAGTAATGGGGCGATAGGTACAGACTGACGTTGCATTTCCGCTTAGATAACAAATCAAACCAAAAAAAAATTGTTGAAATTCTCCAAAATAAAATCATTCTAGGATATGAAAGTTAGGGACGATAATAAATCCACCCCAAAAAACTTTTTTTTAATTTAAAAAAAAACCTAATTTTTAGGTTCAGTCCAAATTTACTCCGAACTTTTTTTTGTCTAGAAAAAAGCTCCATTATGTTATCGACATGGATTTGTTATCGATGTGGAAGTACCATGTCAAGTTGGGATTACATCACAGGAGTATATTTTTTAAAATAAATTAAATTTTGGTGATTTTTTTACACAACAAAATTCAGGGCAAATTTGAAACTGGACTCAAAATTTGGAGTTTTTTTAGAGACAAAAAAAAAATTCAAGGCAAATTTGGGACTCGATTTAAAGTTTGGAATTTTTTTAGAGATAAAAAAAAATTCATGATAGATTTGAAACTTGACCTAAAGTTTAGAGTTTTTTAGAGAATTAGGCCGTTCTTTGAAGCATAAATGAAAGAGCAAAGAGCCATGATGGAGTGATATTTTCATGGAGTCGGCAATGATATTTCTGTGGGCAAATCTGGGAAGCACAGTCGCCAACAGCTGTGGAAGGAGAGAGAAAGAGCTAAAGGCAGAGAGAGGGCGGACCCAAAGAAGAACCCTTGTAGGAACTTTCCGTGCAAGTGCATGCGAGGCCATGTTGGGGTTTCATTAATGGTGTAAGGAAGAATACCAGTCTTATTTTTAAAAAAATGAATGGGGAGGAAAGGAATCAACATCTTGCATGCAACTTGACCTCTTTAAGATAACCCAAGTTGATGTACGAAACAAGAGCAAGTTGCTTGATTTCGCTTTGCCCTTTTCCTTTCTTTTCAAATATTCTCTTAAGTGTTGGGGGTGGTTTTGGCAAGTGGGGCAAGGAGGCCTCCCCATCAATCGAGTGGTGTGGTTCCTCGTTTTTCTCTCGCGAGAATATGACCGATTCCAACCCATACTTCTTTTTTGTGTGCGCTTCACGAATGAGTTGACAACTCCAGACTTTTCGAGGAGAGAGGGAGAAAACAACTCACGAATTTCTACCAAGAGTAATGGTCGGAATCTAACATATTCTTGTTATTGTTTGGTGCCTACTTGATTGGCGTTTCAACATTTATTGGAGCAAATTGTGTGGTCGTCGACTAGGGAGAAGAATTAATTAGATGGGAGATGCATGCCATCCCCAGTCAGACAGTTTTCCAAATTTACTTCTCTTTATTGTGTGCTTCAGTAGAAAAGAAAATTGTTATGGCGCTTTAAAATTTACTGCTGATACGGACGCACAATTGAATATCGAAAAGTCCAAGATTGGCGCAGCAGGGTGGGGGCGTGAGGGATTTCCAAACCAAGAAGTGGGCTTCATCTGTTTGAGTTTCACCAACTATGTGCAAATTTCTACCGGCTAGGGCCAAGAGTTTGGACCTTTACCAATTTAGGGACAATTGTTGAAAAAGTCATAAACTTATTGTACGGCGTCCAATTTAATTCTAAACTTTTCAATTTAAACCAAATTAAATCCAAACCTTTTGACGATTTGCTAATGTAGTCCTTCCAACCAATTTTGACCTCAAATAGCTAATGTGGATGCCAACCATTTTATGTGGCACGGCCGACTCTAATATGAACAATTTTTTATAATTTTTAGAAAAAATTCTGAATTTTTTTATGCTTTTTTATTTTTTCATTTCTTTTCATTTCTTTTTCTTTCACTGTTCATCTTCCCGAAAGGGCCAGTAGTGATCAATCAACTATCGGCCTTGTATATCCCCTTGTTTTTAGGAAAACAATAAAAAATAAAATATTCATAAAATTTTAAAATATATATATTAATCGTCCACGTCAGCACTAGCCATGCCACGTAGGCAACCAACGATGACTAGACTGCCACATCAGCTTTTTCCATTCAAAATTGGCCAAAAAGACCGAATTGGTAAATCTTCAAAAGGTTTCGAACTAAATTGGCCAAATTGAAAATTTTAGCACTGAATTGACAGTTATACAATAGATTTAGGACTTTTTAGACAATTTTTCTATCAATTCATGAGATATGTAGGGACTTTTTAGACAATCTTCAAAAGTCTCAATTCCCATGCCCTATATTATAAAAGAAGAATCTCAAAAATTAATAATCATTCCATTAATTGGTACCAATGGAACAAACTCAAACACCAATCTACAAGAGCCACTTGAGGTAATTACCCTTTCACTCGGAGTGAACAAAAATAAGCTGAAACATAAGTTCATTTTTTGCCATATTTGAAATATTTTGTCTGTCAAACAGATTGAGTTAGTATACACAATACTAGCAAATGTGTACATGCATTGCGCATGTAAGAAATTGACATTTAAAATATTAAAAAAAAACCACCGGTCAAGAAATATTTGAATCATCGAATATTTGAACGAAATTAGTGATGAAAATACACAATACAAAGACATTGTACGAACATACGTGGAAAGAGAAAATTGTTTCAAAACTTATGATCTTTGTAGGAATGTTGTCGTGGGATAGAAAAATCTTCCAATCTCAATATCACTATACGCGAGGATAAAATAAAATCATGTATTTACGCATTCGCTCACGTACACAATGCTTATAAAATAAATGATTAAAGACAATTAGTTGAAGAAAAAAGCGACTGAGATTAATTAAAAATAAGAGTTTCCTTTTGCTTTATATAATTAATTATTATTAGACCATTGAAGCATGGTAAAAGGAAGCATTTGGTAGCATTTGGTGGAGAGCAGCCCAAAACATCTAATCTCAGACGTGGATTTGTCGACTTCATTCCTTCTCTTTTTGCTCTTTTTTCTCTATCCCTCTTTTGTTTCCCACATATTTTTATTTATTATTTTTATTCACATTTCTTACTTCCAAAATGTATTTTCGTGAGAAATTTACTTTCCAGCCGGGAACCCATCGTTGACGTTTCTCATATCAATTACTTGAGATCATGTCGCTTCAAATGTTAGTAGTTTGCACCACCATCCATATATTGAAAGGATAATTTCTTTATATTGTCTAGATATGACCGAATGTTTCTGTAATTTACATTAAAGTGCAACTTCCTTTATCTGCGTAACGATGTATACATAGACATACAAATTCGATTGTTAAATAGTTACTCAGAACATATCTACATTCTTCAAGTTGTTATGTAGATCTACTGGTGAAGTCCGCCATGACCATATATCCATAGACACAATAAAATACGTGTTCTCTGACTATATGCGTGTATTGGGAATATTTTTCGATAGAATAGTGATGATTTAAATTAAAGTTTGGACTCGTGATTCCGTGCTAGCATTTACGTGACCCAGAGAAACATTCATCTCTTAGCATCCTCTAACACTCCAAATTCCAATTGGTAGTGTAAGAAAGAAGTGATTGACTCGAAGTCTCTTAGCATAGTCGACTTCGATCACCCAATTGAACGGTGGGATGGTCCAAAAGGAATATTCAACAAAGCCCATGAGATTGCACTTCGTGTTTTGGTCTATTAGGCCGATCAAGGCCCATTCTAAAAAAAACCAATAGTAACCATAAAAATTTAAAATTTAAAGAAAAAACTTATTTTGGAACTCGTGAATCGTGAGATATCTTAAAAAATAAATTCAATACTTTCAAAAAATTTCGAATTTACTATACATGAAAGCCAATTGCTGGTAGGTGCCCTTCCATTCCTTTGTCTATAGTTTTCCAGAAAAATGAGGAAGAAGATCAAGATCATATTCATTTGATGACAGAACCCCATTTTCTAAGCACTCCCCATGATCATCAAGGATAAAAGAGCTTAGTGAAGAGAAGCTCGTTCCAAGTATCTTGAAGGCCGGGCAAGCACCAATGCACGCAATCGGCATAGCTCGCGGGGTTGGCCAGTTGCTCGGCCGTGAGCGGATTCCACTGCTTCTTGTAGATGGAGGTGTGCGCGTCTCTGCGATAGCTTGAGAGCTGAGTGATGTTGAGGAGCGTGATGGGGATTTTGGTCTTGCTGAACACCTCCCCGATCACCCGCATCACACTCTTTCGGCAATCCGAGCCCCAGTAGTTCGGGTCCTCAATCATCGTTGTCTCGTTGTAGCAGTTGCTGCCCGGTTCGCCACCCCAGTCGATGCTCCTGCATACCGCCAGAGTGTTTCCAGAAATCGTCATCAAGATTTAGTTTGACAGGCACATCTTTACGTGCTACAGAAAAACACATCGTCATGTGTATGTGCAGAATTAATACGGATTTCATTTAGTTTATGCCAACTTTGGATTCTTATTGAATCAAATTCTGTTAGCTAAATGAAATGGAAGAAGAAAGGGAATCAGAACTCACTTTCCATGTGAAGGTGACATGCTTACAAAGAAGACCCTTCTCTTTTTCGGGTCCATATTCACTTGAGCCCATCTCAACATGCTGTTCATTCCCATACTGTAAGCATCCTCTGTTGACAGCTCCACCACATCCTTCACCTCATCATCGAATGAACCTTTCCTACAGAGAAGTAAAAGTGAAACCACAATTAGATCTCCCATTTCAATTTGATTGGGTCACAAGGAAAGTCAAAAGATTGAAAAGCAAGGTCGAGACATATTAGACGAGAGACGTAGAGATATTACAGGACTTTCATCGTCTGCCCGGTCATCCACCATAGGTAGGTATTGAACACCATTATGTCGGCTCCTTTCCAATGCTTCCCATGCGTGTTGATTGACCCTTTCCTCACGATCCGATCAGATATCCTGTGAACTATTGCGTCATCTGAATTCGACTCCAGAAGAAACGGCGCCCAGTAGAACTCGATCGTCGCATTGTAATCCTATAACCAAAAGCAGATAATTTGTCACAAATAAGAACGTGCCTTAATGTGAGAACATTAGCGGTTTTATGTTGGAGATCCACAGAAACCAGTTTCGCACCTTCGCAGTGAAAACAGTGAGCGAACCAAACGTTTCCATCGATTTGGCGCCTTCAGGGATGGCTGATTGGAGAAGACAAACCATGGACACAAACTGTCCCCTATTTAGCGAATCTCCGACGAACATCATCTTCTTCCCTCTCAGTGTCTCAAGCATTAGTGTGGCATTAAAGCTGCAATCATTATTTTGGTGACAAAGTCATGAAATTTGATCATGGGAATCATAAGATTATACTGGACAGTTCTGTTCACGAATCAAGTGATCTCAAACGTCGAATGATGTAGTGCCCCATTAGACACGGGCAATCAATGCCTAAGATTTTGGCCTGGATTACAATTGATCGAGTTTATGCAGGAAAAATCTTCGCAAAAAGAAAAAGTCGAGGCCTAAAAAAAGTCCGGACTTTCTTTCCTTATAAGCGAGGACTTTGAACCTCCCAAAAGGATCAAAACAAAGAAGCAAAAAGGTGGGAATAGTATAAGAAAAAAAATAGAACAAGAGAAGCCTAGACGTGCAATGTGCTCAGCCTGCAGATCTTCAATACTCTCTTGGGTCCAATGCGCCATTTGATTAAAACAAGGATTTCGACGCACTATGCACGCATGTTCGATGATTCTCACAAAATTGTAAGTGGAATTTTTGCAAAATTTTCTGGCGATATCCAGATAATTATTAAAAAAAAGACTTAGACAACAAAGGAAAGTAGGACGTACGTGAAAATCAAGAAGAAACTGGAATCTAGAGATGTTAAGTGAAGGGAATATGGTCGATTTCGTGAGAGACCGCTCCTCACATCTTTCCTTTTAGAGTAGTACAGATAGGCGGAGTAGAACAATGCAAAGTCGCCAAACAAATTAATTGGCTTGGAATTGCTAAACAGAATTTGTTTTGTGGACTATGAACAAATATAACGAGGTGAGATTTAAGTTCATATGGACTTTTTAGGCATATATTCTTTGAGTAATGGAATTTACCTGGGAAGATTACAGCCATCAGGTTGCCATCTCCAGAACTGATACTCCTTATCAGGCCTTCCATGTTCTTGGCAAGTCAACTGAGGCTGGATGTACGGACAATCCGATTCTTCATAATGAGGTCGCGTCGACTTTTCCCTCACCCACCTCCCTCTGAAGATATCGCAACCCTCCTCCGTCTTCCCAATGGCAAACGGCAACGAACCTGCCTCGCCACTCTTCCTCTCTATTTAGGAAGAAAGAAAAAACATTGCCAATACAATTTGGTGAAGAACTTTTTGAACGTAAAAAAACTCTTACGCAAGATATATGTTAAACGGCGACATCGAAAAGTTGTAATCTGACCCTGATACCTCAAATGATGCAAATAAAGTTTCAAACATTGCCACGCTTAAAGTCGGAATGATCTGACGACCGAACCCTTGGTGATCGAAATGATCGTGGCTGATGGCAAACCAAGTTTTTGGACTCTACGTGTACTCAAATTCTAAAGAATCTTTTGATTTTTGCAACTACTAAGAATTAATAATATCGACAAAGATGATGCAACAGTTGAATTCGGTCAGCAAACATGTGAACTCACCGGCTGTGGACAGAAGCCAGGTCGAGACGGAGCCGAGCTGGAGCTCTTGGTTGAACATGCACATGAAGTCTTCACCATATAGGACCGCGACGAAGAGGATGAAGGCCAATAATGTGAAGAGGTACGGAGAGAGACGTGCTTTTCTCAGCACAGAAGCAGAAGAAGATGGAGATATAGAGATGGGCGGCTTCATTATCTTAGGTCGTGTCTCTCTCAGACTGTGTGAAGGAAAGCTTCTACTCAAATAGAGCTGTGGATGATGAGTTGTCGCATGTTCATTACTTGGGTTTTTGAACGAGTATAGGAATGATACAAGCAATGTCAAAGGGTAATGTTCACCTGACGTGGATATGGTTGAATCTTCACGTTGATCATCTGGGAATTGAACTGAGGTCAGAGGTGTTTTCAAGTTATCAAGGGTTATGATGGAGAGGTTAAGTAAATCTCACCATCAAGTTCACATTTTCTCGCTAGAAGAATTCCTTCCACTGAACCACGCTCTCATACAGTGATTAGCCTTACTTCTATTTCCATAGCTTATATTTATAGCTGCTATAATATATGCTTACATCAAGTTGATGACAGGTGAAGTGGAATGAATAGTTGCCATCAAAAAAGAGGAGGGCGTGATGATGAAGAATAGCACTGACCATCAAGCTTAAAGGAAAACTATGATGTCGCTTGGCTGCTAAGGCAAGGTCACCGGGAAAGATTGCACATCATTATCATTACTTTATATATGCAACTAAGTAAATACAGGCGTGTGATGTTCAAATAAAGATGAAAGGCTTTGGGACAAGTTAGGGTTTTTCATATTATATTTTATCTTCTTTCGAGAGGGTTTAGGTGAAGAAATACCGAAACATTTGGTGATGTTTCAGCATTAAAATGATTGGTCACTCTTTTAACTTGCTTCCTCACTCCAATAGTCATTCGCCATTAGTCAATATTCAGCTCTCATGCCACGTATATATTAATAGACTTAATGGCGAGATATCAACCAAAATCATAGTATAGAATTCAATGATGTTGACGTTAATAATGCACCTTGAATCTTCAATTGATTCACGGAATCATTAGGAGCTCTTTAATCTATTTCGTGCGTCGTTTGTTTTGCTAATGAGTGGTTGCACATTCATGATCGACGCGTTCTAATGATGGGACTCGGTCTCCCACGATCGACTGGTGAGATTTAGGCTGATTTTTATCTCCCTTTCATTCGCATAATCTTTTTGGTCGTTGGGTTTTCATTGTGCTCAACTACAAAAGAATTTTAAGTTGGATATCTAGCTCGTGACCACAAGAAAGAGTTTACCACAAGCTAGACACTACAAAAAAAACCAAAATTTGGCACGGAAAATTAGCGAGGAAAAATTAATTTCCGATGGAATTTGTGACAAAAAATAAATTCGTCGCTAATTTACGATGAAAAAAAATTTGTCGCTGATTTGCTACGGAAAAAATATTCGTTGCTAACTAGCGACGGAATTTGCGATGGAAAAAAATTTTGTTGCTAATTTGCGACGGACTTTGTGACTAATATTTTTTTGTTGCAAATTAATGACGCAATTTTCGACGAAAAGTAAATTCATCGCTAATTTGCAACGGAATTTGCCACGAAAAATATATTCGTCGCTAATTTGTGATGGAAAAAAAAAATTTCGCTAATTTGCGACGGAATTAGCGATGAAAATAACTTTGGCGGGACGTTCCCAACTATTTTTATAGTTCATCACTAATTCCATCGCTAAGTTCGTCGCAAATTAGCAACAGAATTAGCGATGAAGTATAAAATTTGCGGCACGTTCCCGACTATTTTATTTTCGTCGCTAATTACCGACATAATTTGCGACTAATATTTTTTCATCGCAAATTAGCGACGGAATTTGCGACGAAAAGTAAATTCATCGTTAATTTGCGACGGAATTTGCACGAAAAATATATTTGTTGCTAATTTGCGATGGGAAAAAAAATTTGTCGCTAATTTGCGACGAAATTAGCGATGAAAATAACTTTGGTAGGACGTTCCAGGCTATTTTATAGTTCATCGCTAATTCCGTCGCTAATTAGCGACGAAAATAAACTTTCGCTGCACATTCCCAACTATTTTTATAGTTCGTCGCTAATTAGCGACGAATTCAGATTCATCGCTAATTCCGTCACAAATTAGCAACAAATTTGAATTCGTTGCTAATTAGCAATGAACTATAAAAATAGTTGCGAATGTGCGGCGAAAGTTTATTTTCGTCGCAAATTAGCGACAGAATTAGCGATGAACTATAAATTTCACGGCACATTCCTACCTATTTTATTTTTGTTGCTAATTCCGTCGCTAATTAGCGACGGATTCAAATTCGTCACTAATTTGCGACGAATTAATAAAAATTCATCGCTAAATTTGTTCTGGAACAATGTTTGTGGCAAAAGTAAAAAAATTTCGTGGCAAATTAGCGACAAATTTTGCCACATATAAGTTCGTCGCAAATTACTGACCCAAAAAAAAAATTTCGTGGCAAATTAGCGATGAATTTTGCCACGAATAATTAGTGATGAATTTTTGCACGAATAATTAGCGACGAATTTTGTCACGAATAATTAGCGATGAATTTTGTCACAAATACAATTTGTGGCTAATTAGCGATGAATTTTACCACGAATAATTAACGACGAATTTTGTCACGAATATATTTCGTCGCAATTTAGTGACAAAAATTGAAATTTTTCGTCACTAAATTTTGCGATGCCGAATTGGCAACGAAATTTTTTTCTTCACAAATTCGTCTAGTTTTTCCATTTTTTTCGTAACAAAATTTGTTGCTAAAACCTGCTTTTTTTTTTAGTGAGAATGCCTTATAATAATCAACCAACCTTATAATTTTTATATCATCCTAATCTAGGTTAAAATTTCTCATTTGTCGGTCCTTGGTGTGATTATAGTATTCTCTACTGTCTGGGGTCGAAAAGAAAATATATCGTAAGGAAAAATTACAAAAAAAGTTATAAACATATTGCAATTATGGAAATTCAAGCACAAACATTTTTTAATGCCAATTTAATCATAAACCTTTTACATTTATACCAATTCAGTGTATCTGGCTAATTTGACTGGGCGGCGCTGACATGGACACCGAATATTCTACATGGCGCAGCCAACGCTGACGTAAATAATTTTTAATAATAATTTTTAATTTTTTTTCTTTTCTTTCTCTTTTTTTTCTTTCCTTCTTTATCTAGCCGGTCGCCGAACCTCAACAATCAACTAGAGGTGAGGGTCAGGAGGTCAACCTTGTCGACCTCTAGCGAACCTTGCCCCACTGGCCATTAGCGAGATCAATGAGGCTGACCTCGCCAGATCTAGCGAGTTCACACCTTGCCCAACCATGGTAAGGCTCAACTAGTGAGGGCATGGTGATGACACTAACATGGCAAACTCGACGTCACCTCATCATTGCTTGCAATGTATGTTGCCTCTCTCTCTCTCTCTCTCTCTCTCTCTCTCTCTCTCTCTCTCTCTCTCCATTTTTCGATTTGCTCTTGTTCGAATTGATCATTTGAGGAATTGGTAATCAAATGTGACTCTTCTTGATTAGGGCATCTAGAGTTCATTTGTTGATTCTTTCAATCTATCGACCTCACCTTGCCCTTGCTGGTGGCTGATGAGGGCAAGCTTCACTAGAGGCTGGTGAGCTTTGCCTTTAGCCGGTCGTAAAGAAAAAGAGGAAAAAAATAATTCAAAAAAATATAAACATGTTATTAAAAATTATCCATATCAACATTAGTTGCGCCACATACGATAGCCAGCTTCCATGTTAGCGTTGGAGGCTCAAAATTGATTATATGGATTAAATTGATACAAATACAAAAAATTTAGAACTCAATTGACAAAAAAAAGATTTAAAACTGAATTAACATAATTGTAATAAGTTTTGGACTTTTTGTTAATTTTCCCTATATCATACACACAATAATCAATTATCTATTGTCAGAAAACTGAATAATAATAAATATTGCCAACACTTACCAAGAAAAAAGAAAAGAGGTAAATATTGCCAACAGGCAACCGTCAGATCTATTAAACTATAAGAGAAATGTAAATATCCTTATCAATCATCCTACGTTTGGAGGGAAAGTTCCAATTGAGGACCCAAAATGGGGTCAAATTCTCAAAAAGGGGCCCAAAGTGAACATTGTGTCAAATAAGGGCCTCAAGTGCTCAATTAGTCTCAAATAAGGATTCGAAGTGCTTAAAAAGTTTCAAATAAGGACCTAGGTCCCTGGCCGGTCAAAATACCCGCCAGCGAGAAAGTTATTGTTTCGTCACCGAAACAGTAACTTTTAATTTTTTTTATTATTTTCTTTATGTTTTTCCTTTTCCTTTTCCTTTTCTTTTTTTTTTCTTTTCTTCCTCCGCCGACCATAGCCGGGGCCGGCGGAGGTTGCCGGCCTCAGGCGAGGCCACCCTTACCGGCGTCGGGCGAGGTCGAGCCTCGCCAGATCTGGCGAAGGTTCAACCGTGCTGGCGGGCGAGGTCGCCCTCGTCGGTGTCTGGCGAGGTCGAGCCTCGCCAGCGTCGGGCAAGGCCGACCTCGCCTGAGGCCAACGAGGTCGAGCCTCGCCAGATCTGGCGAGGGTTCGACCTTGTCGGCGTCGGGCGAGGCCAGCTTTGCCAGTTGCAGGCGAGGTTAGCCTCGCCTGACGCCGGCGAGGCTCGACCTCACCGGCAACTGGCAAGGTCGAACCCTCACCAGATCCCGACAAGGCTCGACCTCGCCTGCAACTAGCGAGGCCGGCCTTGCCCGACGCCGATGAGGCTGGCCTTCGCCCGACGCCGGTGAGCGTGGCCTTGCCTGATGCTAGCAACCTCTGCCGACCCCAGCTATGGTCGGCGTAGGACGAAAAGAAAAAAAAAAAAAGAAAAGGAAAAGGCAAAGAAAAAAACAGAAAGAAAATAATAAAAAAAATTAAAAAGTTACTGTTCCGGTGACGGAATAGTAACTTTCTCGCCGGCTGGCGGGTATTTTAGCCGGCCAGGGACCCAGGTCCTTATTTGAGATTTTTTAAACACTTCGGATCCTTATTTGAGACTGATTGAGTACTTGAGGCCCTTATTTGACACAACGTTCACTTTGGGCCCATTTTTGAGAATTTGACCCCACTTGAGGTTCTTAATTAGAATTTTCCCTACGTTCGGATGACCAAGCATGTGTAAGAAGTGATCCCTACCCATAAATTTGATGGGCGATGTTGTTCAATTATGCATGGGCTCAATTCATACACGTGTTACAAGCAATCACTTTAAAATATATACTTTTTAAATATTTCATTTTTCGTTTTAGTAAATTTGCCCCTTTTTACAAAGGCGAAAGACTGAATATTTAAGCCCAACGAGTATCCATTGGACGAACGTGCTTGGCTTTAAAAATTATTCTAGCCTTTTGTTAGCCAAATAACCCTAGCTTATTTTTATTTTTATTTACCCTAGCTTATTTGAGTTTTGGACAAAAGGAAGGTTCGTTTTTTGTCGCAATGTATCTGGTGCAAAGTCTAGGGACATAGTTGCCGTGACCAGAGCCTCTAGATCGGAGGCGATGAAAAGGGCGCAATGCTCCTTTATAGGAATATATAATATATATCGTTTTCGTGATGCATTTTTCTTTTGAAATAGAAAAAGTTTGAATCGAAAGAAAATGGGAAATTGCTTGCATGGACCTAGATTTCCAAGACCTAATTGATCTTGTGGGATTCACGTGAGATTCACAAAATCAACGATTGTAATTTACTTGGCCTAATGGACTCATGTCAAGGAAGAATTTCCCAAGAAAATGAGGTCCAACCTTAAACAAGCAAAACCTCAAGCTTCTATGATCAGAATGCATGAAGAATATTACATTAACTCTCTCTCTCCCCCTCCCTAAGTTACGACCTTTTTTCATCTCTTCAATTTCTGAAGGAAATGGATTTGACCTAGATCTCTCCCTCTCCTCCCTTAGTGCTTTTATTTTTATTTCCTCTTGTTTATTTCCTTACTCTCCCAATCTAATTTTAGATCTGGGAGCTTTGCTATCCCGATCTGAGATCTGTGAGCTTTTCCCTCTAATCTATTTCTAGATTTAGCAGTTTTAATGAATAAGTACTTCACTTTCAGTTTTAATGGTGTTCATAGCAAATTTGGAATCAAAGTTGTGCTTATTCAATGTATTTTTTGTTAAAAAGTTTGGCGTCTCGTACTTGCTAAATGCCTCGCTCTAACAGGTGTCAAATCGGAGTTTGTTCAATATGTTTATGTTGTCTCCATGCGGTGATGGTATTGAGGACGCCAAACTTAGGCACATACCGTCGAAAGACAAAGCCGTAAATACATATGGTGATCCCGGTGTGTTCTCATCACTGATGATACTATGTGATTCGGCGATCGGCCACTGATACTTTCACTTGGATGCAAGTCCCAGATCTATTCATGAATCATGTGCATTTGATTATCTCTACCAATTATGCTCTTATGGTGTACCTTGATTTTTGGTTCTTGGTTTGTTTTGGAGCTTTATGGGCTTGCCTTGTTATTGTGACTTTTGAAATTTCATATAAATCCTATCATGTATCATTTTGATAAGGGAAAATTTCAATTTGGTACCCAAAGTGGAGCCATTTTCTCAAAAAAGGATCCAAAGTGTCAAATAAGGGCCTGAAGTGCCTAATCAGTCTCAAATAGGGGCCCAAAGTGCCAAATCAGTCTTAAATAAGGGCTTGGGTTACTCACCGGCCGGCAAGCACGTTACTGTTTTGGCTATCGGAATAGGGGCAATTTGGTCTTTTACTCTCTTTTTATTTTTTCTCTTTTCGTTTTCCTTTTCTTCTTCTTCTTCTTCTTTTTTCTCTTTTCACTCTGCCTGCCTCGTGGCTGGTGGAGGTGGCCAACCTCATTTGGAGGCCGCCCTCGCCAGCGAGGGTCACTCGACGTCGACGGGGGCTACCCTCACCTGGGCTGGATGGGTGAGGGCAACCCTCACCAGATCCGGTGAGGGTGAGGACGCCCTCGCCGGATCTGACAAGGGTCGCCCTTGCCCACCCAACCCAGGCAAGGGCGGCCCTCGCCTGACGCTGGCAAGGGCTGACCCTAGGTTTCCCTCGCCCGACGCCGACGAGGGCAACCTCCACTTGAGGCCGGCCACCTCTACCAACCACTGCCACAGTCTCGGACCCCGCCGAGCTCGCGACATCCTGCTATAGGTCATATTGAACGCGACGTCCCAGAAAGCGTCGCCGACCCGAACCCAATTCAGAGGACAATACACATGCGGAAACAATTAACATTCGTACATATTAAAAACCCATGACCAAGGATAGGAATCACATCACAAATAACACTTTAAAAAATAACATCAAGAAGGACTTATAGCATTCATTACAGACAAGTACGAACACCAAAAGTGGGTCAAGGAGCCATTAACAACAAAAAGGAATACATGGCTCGGCGGTCGAGTATAAAGACTAAGAGGGACTCTTATCTCCAAAAAGTATTGGTCCCACCAAAATAGAGCTACGGCTAGCTTGACTCTACGGTAACCAATCCGGATCGGACCCTGAAGAGTCTGTCTCCAAGTTTGAGTCAATCTCGATCGGGTTCTCCTCCTCATCTCCCTGCTTGACTGCCATGGGTTCTTCTTCGCCCACGGGCTCGGGTGCTAGCTCGAGTTCAGGCTCGGGGACAGGTGCCGGTGCTGGACTGGAGTTCACTGGTGGACTGTCGGGACCCGACACCTCACCGTCGAGAGCGAACTTGTCCTAGGGCTCCCAATTGACCGCATTCTCATTGACGTGCTGCAACCCTTCAAAACCTCGGATTGGCCTAGAGTTTACCAACCCGACCCTATGGGACCAAGCTAAACAGTCATGGCACTCTAGCTCGTCTCGCCCTACATCTACCCAAACATAAGTACGATGCCTAATGTATGCCTCACCCGGATTCAGACCTGGGTACTCGTTATCCTCATGCATCATATGCACGAGGACTCCAAAAGGCTTAGGTGGCGTCATGCTCAAGGGTAAAGATCTGAAAATGGTTATATAATAACCGTGAGAACGAGTCTCAATAAGCAATACCCTAAACCCTACGTAGGTCAATGCGTATTCAGACAAGCAGTATGTACAATCTAACTCTTAAATATAACGAAATCACCTCACAGAGCTTACCTCGCCATTTAATACATGCCGACCCTGCATGTTAGTCACCCATAGCAATATAATAATAATAATAATAATAATAATAATAATAATAATAATAACAATAATAATTCAACAATAGGTCGTAGCTATTCACACGCCCGCCACAATGACACTCAATCGATTGCAATAGTTCGATCAACAAATAAATCAATCGATTCAATCAATTCAATCACACTCAAGTCACAAACGTGGTCAAACAACCTTCCATGACCTCCCAGGTCCTTTCACTCGGCCCACGCCACTGCGCCTCAGGCCCCATCTCACAGCCCTCAGATCAAGCCAAGTTCGGTCCCGCGTAACCATGCCTCAGGACAATTTTCCTTTCCAATGACCCGCATAACCTACGCCTCAGGTCTAGTCATGCCTTATTAGCCACACCCGCGTAACCTACGCCTCAGATTGGCAGCCCTCCGATCGATCCGAGCTTTTTCACATGCACATGCACCACAGTACAATTCACCAATCTCACAAGTCGTACTAGTCAAACTCAATACAAACTCACCATAACGCAATTCGCAATTCAACACATCATACCAATTCCAGCAAAAGCCAATCCCAGTCACATCACCAGTCCAATCCACCGATCCGCATACTCGGCATCCAAGTCAATCACATCCGAACTTCAATCTTCCAACCACACGCACAACCACAATTCAATCAATTGGCACACCACAACAAGCTACGCGGTCATCTTAATTCACTCTTTTATTCTCCGCACAATTCTCGCGCTAATCGCGTCCCACCGACTTATCAAATTTCTAGTTCAATCACTAACTTAATTTAAATAGATCCTTAAGCATGTCAATAGTACCCATTATACTAAATAGGGATTAGGATATCACTTACTAGGTTTTTGCCCGGTAAAAATCGACTCGGGCCTAAAATGGCCCGAGTGAACGGTGCTGGCTAGGCGCGGCCGAGGGGGCGATGGGCGTGGGCCTCAGCCACGGCGCTCAGCCACGGGCACACGCATGGGCACGAGCTCGGGCACGGGCGCGGGCACGGGCACAGACACGGACACGGCTCAGGTGCGGCGATGGCTGGTCGGCTGGCCGTCGGGGTGGCTCCGGCGGCTGGCAGTGGCTGCGGTGGTGACTGTGGCAGCGAGCAGCGGCGGTCGGGCACGAGCACGGCCGGCCGGCTGGTTAGGCTGGCCGGTTGAGGGGGCCGGCGGCTGGGGTGGCTGGCCGGCTGGAGGGGGGTGACGTGCGGCAGCGACGGCAGTAACGGCGGTGGTAACGACAGCGGCGGCGAGCAAGGCGGCTCCCCGGCGACCAGCTCGGAGAGAGAGAAAGAAGCTGGCCGAGTGGGGGTGGCGAGGGAGAGAGGGGCTAGGGAGGTGAGGTTCGGAGCCGGCGGTGCTCGAGCGACACAGCGGCGGTCGGTGGCGGAAGGGGGACGCCAAGTGGTGAGCGAGGAAGTGACGGCGATCTGTGGTGGTGCGGGGTGGCTGGGCGAAGCGGAGCTAGACGGGGGAGAGGGTTCGGCCCGGCGAGCTACGGCTGTGGCTTGGGCCCGCGATGGTGACGGGGCGTTGGGCGACGGTGACGAAGGCTGCAGCAAGCTCTTGGGAGCTCAAACAGCAGAGCTCGCAACGGCAGCGGCCATGGCAGCGTCGGACGGAGCAGGGGAAGCAGCTGAGAGGGAGAAGGAGGAGGGAAAAAGGGAGGGATGGCAACGGCTGAGGGCGGCGGCCGGACGGCGGGCGGAGGCGGCGGTCGGACGGCGGGCGGAGGCGACGAGCGGCGGCTGGCGACGAGCGGATCGGTGTCGGACGGAGCAGAAATCAGGCCCGGCTCGTCGGGGAAGAAGGCAGAGGAATGCGGCGAAGAGAGAAGAAAAGAGAAGAGACAGAGGAGAAAGAGAGAAAAGAGAGAGGGGGGGGGGAGAGAGACGTGTTAGGGAGGGAAAGGAAAATCATGCGCATGCATGCATGAGGGACGCGTGCATGCGGGGGAGGGAAGAGAGAGAGAAGGGGAGAAGGAAGGAAAGAAAGTGGGGGTAGACGCACGGAAAAGAGGGAAGAGACGACGTGCAGGCAGAAGGAAATTGCGGCGCGGCAGGAGGAGAGAGAGAGAGAGAGAGAAATAAGTAATCAATCAAATAATTATTGCGATCCAATGGCCCAAATTTAAAATCGAAAACGATCCGGCGGTCCCAATTAATCTTATAATATAATAAGGGACAAAGGCCAAATTAATTAAATCAAACTGCCTCGAGAGAAATCTACTAGTCCAAATTCGCACCCAGCCAAAAATTTACTTTTTCACTATTCCTGACAATCTCGACGTTGGCCATGATAATATCGACACCGTCCGATTTATTTCGTCTTGGAACTCGAGAAATTTGACACCGAAGTTTGGGTTCTAAATAACGGCCAAATTCGATCGAGCGCGATTCTAACGAAATCTCAAAATTTTAAAAACAATAACCGAGAGTGATCAGTTCCCGAGCAAGATTTTACTATAAGCATATTGACGAATTATGTGTTTTATAAATCCCAAAATTGGGTCAAAATCCGGGATGTCACAACCACGGGCTCAACGGATGAAAAAGAGAAAAAAAAAAAAAAAAAAGAAGAAAAGGAAAAGGAAAAGTGAAAATAAATAAATAAATAAAAGACGAAATTGCCCTTTTGATCGTCAGAACAGTGACGTGCTCACCAACCGGTGAACATTTGACCGGCCGGCGAACCCAAGCCCTTACTTGAGACTAATTGGACATTTCAAGCCCCTATTTGAAACTAATTGGGCACTTCATGTCTTTATTTGACACTTTGTCTACTTTAGACCCATTTTTGAGAAAATAACCCCACTTTGGGTATCAAATTGAAATTTTCCCTTTTGGTAATGGATGGAAGTTTTTTTTGACAAAAAAATATCCGAATGCATGTGCTAATATAAGTTAACAAAACGGGCAATCTAGATCGAAGGTTTCGTTCATTTCACAGAAAATAACTTTCGGAAAAAACATTTTTCGATTTTTAGGCGTTCGTTTCACAAAAAATGAACTAATCATGGAAGACATTTTTCCTCAATGAACAAAACACCTTCAAAAGTGTGGAAAATGTTTTCCTCTTTTTCCCCCTCCTTCTTTCACCGTTCATTTTAATTATTTTAATTTTATTTTTTTAAAATTATAATTTTTAATTATTTTTTCTTTTTCTTTTTTTATCTTTCTTTTCCCTTTTTTTACCTTCTTCTCTAGCTAGTCACCGGCCACAACGAAGGTCGACGATCGACCACAGGCGCCGCTCCAGCATTGCCGGTTAGGCTCAAGCGTTGCCTAAGGGAGGCGAGGCTCGGGCCTACCAGATTGGCGCCACTCTAGCATTGCCAAAGGCAAGTGAGCTCGCCATCACCTTGCGAGCTCGAGGTCTTGCGAGTCTGGTGAGCTCAAGGGGATGGTGACGCTCTAGCATCGCTAATCTGGCGGTCACCCTCAGGCGACACTCGAACATCACTGATCTGACTAACTCAAGCCTCACCACCCTCAAGCAACGCTCGAGCTCACCTGTGGCCGGCGACTGGCCAGAGAAGAAGATTAAAAGAAATGAAATGAAAAAAAGGCAAAGAAAAAAATTAATTAAAAATAATTCAAAATCAATTCAAAAAATATTAAAAGCAGAGTATGGAAGATTTTATTTTCCATACTAAACGACGGAAAATATTTTTTGAGTTTTTTTTAGATATCAGCCGAACACTGAAAAATCGTATCATTTTCCTAAAAAATAGCTTTCCGGAAAATGTTTTCCAGAAACGTTATATTTTTCGCGAAACGAACGGATCCTAAATTTTACTTTTTCTCCCTCCCATCATACCAAAAATAGTGCGAATTTTCTCCAACACTAACATGGGAACCCCCCAAAAAATCGAACTTTACATACTTCAAAGCAAATTCAACAGCTACCCCTGCCATATAAGTCTCCCCAAAAGTCCAACTATACATAAAAACTCATTTCACTCCACGTTTCCTACTACTCGGCACCATCAAGGATAGAAGAGCTTTGTGAAGAGGAGCTCGTTCCAAGTATCTTGAAGGCCAGGCAAGCACCAATGCACGCAATCGGCATAGCTCACTGGGTTGGCCAGTTGCTCTGGAGTGAGTGGATTCCATTGCTTCTTGTGGATGGAGGTGTGCGCGTCTTTGCGGTAGCTCGAGAGCTGAGTGATGTTGAGGAGCGTGATGGGGACTTCAGTCTGGCTGAACACCTCTCTGATCACCCGCATTATGCTTTTCGAGCAATCCGGGCCCCAGTAGTTCGGATCCTCGATCATCGTCGTCTCGTTATAGCAGTTGCCGCCCGGGGGGCCACCCCATTCGATACTCCTGCAATTTTACATATTGTTTTGAGAAATCATTGCGGAGATTTGGTCTTATCCAATGTTTATACAACGACATAAGAAGAATGATGATTTTGATTATTTCCTCCGCTTCGTAGATCCAATGGGCATGTGTGGATAGAAAATGCCAGTCACGAAAATGCGGACGGAGCAATTATAGAGCAAGTCCTAAAATTTATCATAATAGTAAACTTTAATCTTGTTTGCGTAAGACTTAAAAGTTACAACTTTGATGCATTTGAATTCTTGGCTAGAAAATGCCACGTGACTTTTTTCAATCCCACGTGGCTTTTATTAAAAAAAATGCTACTCAGATTTTCTGTTCTCGAAAACCTAACAAAATTAATGGAATGACTAAAGGAGACGATCATGACAAGTTTTATAACTTAAATAGACACAAAAAATTTAGGACTCATAACAATGACAAGTTTTTAGACTCCTATCCAAAAATTGAAAAAATTAAGGGAAAGTACAAAAAACCTGCATCACTGTTAACCCAATAATTACTTGCATATCTCTGTTGTTGCAATATCATTTCCATACCTCTAAGTAAAACCCCTTACTGAAAAGACCAAATTGCCTCTCCTTGCAAACTCATTCTAAGCATCTTGCTTAGAATTTGGGTGGTTTAGTTTTTTAGTTAGTTTTGAGCGGTTTGGGGTGGGTGAGAATTTACAATTTGAGGATAGGTATTTATTGAAAGAAAATGTGTGTTCGTAGTGACACAAGGACAATAGCTGTGAAGGTGCAAAGTTGTCTCCAAAGGTGAATTTAAGCGTGCATTTGTTATTTTCAAAATAGAGGTACGTAAGCGATCGTTGGTAAAAGGTGAGGTATGTTTTTGGTATTTTCCAATAATTAATGGAGATTGTAGAGAAAATTAGGACTCACTTTGTGTGTAAAGGAGACATGGTAACAAAGAAGACCCTCGTTTTCTTGGGGTCCATATTCATTTGAGCCCATCTCAACATGCTATTCATCGCCAATCTATAAACATCCTCAGTCGACAGCTCCACAAAATCTTTCACTTCATCATCAAATGAACCTCTCCTACAAAAAGAGGGTAAAAAACAACAACAATCAGATCACTCAAACATATGTCAAAATCAGTAGAAACAATGGAAAGATCTTGATGCAAAAGAGAGGGAAAAATTACAAGACTTTCATCTTCATGCCAGTCATCCACCATAGGTAGGTATTGAACACTATTATATCAACTCCTTTCCAGTGTTTCCCATGCTTGTTGATCGAACCTTTTCGCACCATCCTATCCGGTACTTGGTGCACTATTGCATTGTCTGAATTCGACTCCAGAAGAAATGGCGCCCAATAGAACTCAATTGTTGCATTGTAGTCCTATACATAAGCGAAAATGAAAAGGTGATTGAGCAAATGCTTGATGCATGAATATCACTTGAATTTCTTCTCTTTATCGAACTATAGGTCTTGTTGCCAAAGTGATTATCTATGTTCAGGATGAGAACTACAGTCACATACTTGAGAGGGAAGCATCCGAAAATCCTTTCAAAATAGTTAATCTTCTTGTTTGCGTACACCATATCGTCATTGACGGCCTTCGAATTGAAGTTCCTCACTATAGTCTACTGACTCCTCCTTAAGTAACTTCTTAGCACAAAACCACTCTAATTTCTATCATTAAACAAACTGTGTGGCAGGAGGAGGGTTTCCTTCTTACCTTGGCAGTGAAAACAATGAGTGAACCAAAAGTTTCCATTGATTTGGCACCTTCAGGAATGACTGTTTGGAGAAGACAGACCATTGACACGAATTGTCCCCTGTTTAATGAATCTCCAACAAACATCATCCTCTTCCCTCTCAGTGTCTCGAGCATCAGTGTGGCGTTAAAGCTGCGCCATGAAATTTCATTCTATCATAAGATCTATAGCCATGAGGTCATGTTAAGATTCTGCTGAAAAAGTAATAATGAACTTGGATAATTCGCATGAAGCTCTAATCTTGTTAGAATGATCTTTGGTTAGACATTAGATTCCTTACGTCCAATGGTGAAGCTTGCACATGTAAGAAGGTCAAATGTACATGCACGGAAATGATCCTCGTGAACAGATGGTGGTAGCCAATTTCAAAGTTTTCAAGAAGAATATATAACAAAATCATGTCTAGCCGTGCAATGTGGCCAGCTTGGCATGCATAGTCCTCCTTTCTGAGGTCAGAACAACAATTCAACGAATAAATAATATTCAATGGGCAAATAATGTAGACCAATTATTAAATTTGCATGATAACTCGGCAATTGAAATGCTCACGGTATAATAACCAGCTCTAATGTACACACGTCACGCCTCAATCATAGATAGTACTTTATGAATCAACAATTAAATAGATGAATATGTATATATCTCCAAAAGAGACAAACAAGAAACTCCTAGAGCCTTATGCAAGTATAATGGATTAGCGTGGCACAATTATTTAAAGAAAGACCAAAACAAGGGCGATTAATGAGTTTACCTGGGAAGAGAGCAACCGTGAGGCTGCCATCTCCAGAACTGATACTCCTTATCAGGCCTTCCATGAGCTTGGCAAGTCAACTGGGGCTGAATGAACGGACACTGCAATTCCTCGTAATGCGGCCGAGTCAACTCATCCCTCACCCACCTCCCTCTAAATATGTCGCAACCTTCTGCCGCCTCGCCGATCGCGAATGGCAATGCCTTGTCATGCTTCTTCTCTGTTTAATTAATACCGTCAAAAGCATGAGAAGAAAAATGTCATCAGTAGATTCGTTGAAAAGCTTCTCGCAAGAGTTTAAACTATCCAGTGGACATGTATTAACGTGAAGTCGGAGTAAATCCCACAAACAAGAGCAATATGAGAGAAATACATCAGCGACAAGAACACAAGATAAAGTAAGATGAATAAAACTATGCTGCATTAGCTTACTCATTGAAAAAAACTCGAAATTCGACTCTACATACATGTTACACCACCAAGTACTGGTGATTTTAACCATCTCATGCTTAGTCGGGATGGTTTGACGACCGAAACCTTATACTTTGAGCGACAAAAACACATGGCCATCGCTGAGATGATCCTGAACAAGTGTTTTTGTTCACTGGCTACGATAAGATAAACGTATGACAAATTGACAAAGACGATGGAGAGGTTGAATTAGGTACATCAAAAGCGTATGAAAACTCACCAGTTCTTGATAGGGGTCGGGTCAGTTGGAGTTGTTGGCCAAACATGCGCAAGTTCTCGCCGTAGAGAACCGCGACGAACAGAAGGAAGGCTAGTGAGATATATGGGGAAAGGGGAGCTTTTCTCAGAACAGAAGAAGGTGAAGATGAAGATGAAGATGATGCTGTGATCAGTGGCTTCATTCTCGTTTCTCTTCTGACTCTCTCCTTCTATCTCAGTCTCTCTCTCTTTACGACTGACGGAGAGATGAGTTGTAATAACATGTGACGTGTGTGTTTGGATAAACGTAGCAATTGTATATACTGGCGAATAAGGTGGAGGAAATAAAATTAATAAAGTAAGGAATTTTATATTATGGAAAAGGTGGTTGGTTTCATTTTCTGTGCCAACTCAAAGAGAGGAATATATTGAATTGATGTGAGAGTTGTCGACCCGAGGGAATTTTACTCATTAAGCCTATGAATTATGAGGCACTTAGGGGGAAACGACTAGAAAAGTCATAAGCCTATTATACGGATATCAATTCAATCTCAATTTTTTTAATTTAATCAATTCTTTTTGGCCAAGGTAGTCCTAAATAATTTGATAATTTGTCAATATGGTCTTTCTGACCAAAATAAATTGCTAACGTGGACACTGGTTATCTTACATGATGACATGGTTGACAATGACATTGACAATTTTGAAATTTTTTGAACATATTTCTGAATTTTTTATTTAATTTTATTTTTTCCATTATGGCCGGCGAGTGTCGCCGGATACCCTCACCGATTGCAGGCGAGGGCTGCAATGCCCTTGCCTAGGCAAGCCTTCACCAAATTTGACGAGGGCAGCCCTCATTCGAGGCCAACAGCCTCTATCGACCATCACAAAGGCCCAACGACCAGTGGAGGGAAATAGAAAAAAAAAAAAAAAAAGGAAAACAAGAAAAAAATTCAAAAAATTATAAAATTATAAAAATTATCCACATCAGTGTAAGTCATATCACATAGAATGATTAGAGTCCACATCAGTGATTTCCAGCCAAAATTGGGTGGAAGAACTACATTAGCAAATAGTCAAAAGGTTTATGATTGAATTACTAACTTATAATAGATTTAAGAGTTTTTTTAACAATTTTCTCGACAATTAGGAGGTAAATATAAAGTCTCACATGAGTCTCCTGTTCTGTTTGCTAAAAACCGGATGTAGATTTGTGACGGTAAATTTTAAGTAAAGTTAGTAAATCTTCAATTTTCATAGTAATTAAAATTGACTGGCATTTTTTTATCCAATCAACCATTAGTAGCTTACTAACAAAATAATGATTTGATCATCCTCAAATTTAGTATCTTGTAGTACATTACCAAGTGTTTTTAGATATGACAATTGGACCCCGTCGATTAGTTAGTTACTTACCAATATAATGATTTTATGACACTCACATCCAATAGAAGATTACCATGCGTTGTAAAATTTAATGAATGAGCTCCATCAATTAATTAAAAATTTATCAAGTAAATAGCGATTTTACCATCTACATAGTAGGTTACCAAGTATTACAAAGTTTTACAATATCAGTCCGACAAATGGTTAAGCGATCCAATAAAATGATTTTATGACGCTCGCATCCAATAGTAGATTAACAAGTGTTACAAAGTTTTACAATATCGATCCGTCAAGCGTTAGTAACTTATCAATGAAATAATGATTTATCACCTCACATCCTGGAGTGAAATGCCTAGCACTTAAAAATTTTGCAATCTGGCCTCGTCAATCAATTAGTAACTTATTAATGAAATAACAATCTTAACATCTTCAATCTAGCATCTACTAACGGATTACCAAATTTTTTTCAATTTTACAAATGGCTCTTGCAAGCGCGTCAGCCAATTAATTATTAACTTAGCTATGAAATGATAATTTTACTATCCTCAATTCTAGTACAAAGTAGAAAACTACCAAATGCTTTAAGGTTTTACAAGTGGGCCTGTCAAGCAATAATTTACGAGCAAAATAATAATGTTACCGCCCCGTATCTCCAATAGTAGATTACCAAGTGTTTTAAAATTTTACTAGTTCGTCCATCTACTAAGTGGTAAAATTCAAAAGAAGTTGATAACTTACTATTCGACTTGAAGTTGATAAATTTGTCATATTCTATTGGTAACTTACAAAACTAAAAGTGGGCATTCATTGGTAATTTCTACTTTTCACTGGTAAGATTTCATCTCGAGTGACAACTTCCTAAAGAGGATGATAAACTTTGATCACTCTCATATGGTATTTCGTTGCCCTAAAATCGAGCATACGTTGGTCGATTACTAGCTAGTTTCACTTGTACTTTACTAACTTCAATGGTGGAATCGTACAACTTCACATCAAATTTGGCATTGGTAAGTTCCTCAAATGTTAGATAACTTGCTATTCTAAAAGTGGTCTGTACCTCTAAGTTTTTGCTTGAGTCATAAATTTTGTAAAAAAAATTGATAACTTGCTAGTGCATCTAACATGCGTAAATCGCTAAATTGTCGGTAAATTAACATCAAGGTATTTGACCAACATGTTGCCATTGAAAATTATTCAAAAAATCCTAAACCTATTGCACTTTGTCAATTCAGTCTTAAACTTTTCAAGTTTATCAATTGAGTCCTAAACATTTCACTTCTTACCAATTGAATCCATCTGGTCAATTTTGCTTGCCTGGAGCTAACGTGGACGCCAGTCATTTGGCCATCACTGACGTGGCAATTTTTAATATTTTTTGCTCTTATTTTTTTTTAGCCTTCTTCCATCAGGTCGGTCCAGCAACCATCCAAAGGCGAGGGCCGAGGAGATCAACCACGCCATCCCTTGGTCTCCCTTGCCTGGCTCACGAACCTCACCCAACCAAGGCGAGGCCGACCTCACCATCGATATCGCCTACGTTGAGATGGCAAGGTCGGGCAAGGTTCGACCTCACCCAGCCAGGGGCCAGCAAGGCTCGCCCTTATCAGTGGCCGACAAAGGTGAGCTTCGCCAAAGGCTGGCGAGGTCGACGTCGCTGGCCCTCACCTTTGGCCTGTTCGACCTCGCCTGCCTTTGACCGGTCGCCAGATCAACCAGAGGGAAAAAGGCCAGAAAAAAAAAAAGATAAGAAAAAAAATAAAAATATATTAAAATTTTCAAAAAAAATATTTAAAATTACCATGTTAGCATTGGCCAGACAGTCAGCATCCACGTCAGCTCTGAGAGGCCAAAATTGACTAGATTGATTCAATTGGCAAGAAATAAAAAGGTTTAGGACTCAATTGATAAATTTAAAAGGTTTAAGACTGAATTGGTAAAAGTACAATAGATTTAGGACTTTTTGGACAATTTTCCCATGTTGCCAACTATACTATATTGCCAATGAGATTTAGAATTTACTAACCATATTACAAAGAAGGAAAAAAACCATATTAGAAAATCACCATGTGGGGAAAGGAAAAATAACACAAACAGTCTCTGAACTTTAATCCAATATGGAATGCGGTAACTAAACTTTTAATTTGATCAATATGGTCCATAAACTTTAATTCGATATGCAATGTACTCCCTGAACTTTTAATGTGTTCAATATCATTTTTAAACTTTTAGTACATATTCAATTTAATCTCTAAACTATATAAAAATATTCAATGTAGTCTTTCCATTAATTCAAATTCAGGAACTACATTGAATAAATTGAAAATTTAGATCACGTTACACATTGGACCAAAGTCTATGGACCGTTTGGGTCATTATCTCTATAAGGAAACTCGTTCCCTTTTTGGCAAATTGAATATAAGAATTCTGCACATAATGCACATAATATGAGAATAGATAAATTAGTAGATTTTAATATATTCGCACATCACAAGAAATCAAATCATAAGACACTAAATTTTAATAGTAGCCTCAATAATTAGATACCCGCCAAACCCCTAATGAAATGATTGCAATAATGCACAATTTAAATTTAGGAAAAATTTCAAATAAGGGTCTAAAGTGTCTTCATTTTCTCAAATAAAGACCTAAAGTGGGCATTGTCTCAAATAAGGACCTGAAGTAGACTAATCGTCTCAAATAAGGGCATGAAATGGCCAAATTATCTCAAATAAGAACCTTTGACCGGTCAGTGATTATTCCGTTGTTGGAGAAGGGATATTTTAGTCAAAAAATTATAAGTATGGTTTTTTAAAAAAATTTTACTTTACTTTCCTTTTCCTTTTCTTTTTTTCTTTTTTCTTTTTTCTTCTTCCCTCCCCAGCCATCACTACGCCTAGCCGGCAAACTCCGCCGGCCTTAGGCAAGGGCCACCCTTGCCGGCGTCAGGCAAGGGCCGCCCAGCTCGCATCGGGCGAGGGTTGCCTTGCCTGGGCTGGGTGGGCAAGGACGGCCCTCGCCAGATCCGGTGAGGACAACCCTTGCCAGATCGAACGAGGGTGGCCTCAGGCGAGGGCGGCCCTCGCCAATGTTGGGCAAGAGCTGTCTAGCCCGCGTCGGGTGAGGCCAGCGAAGGTCGCTAGCCTAGGCCAAGAGAGGAAAGAAAAAAATAAAAGATGAAAATATCTTTTAGCTAGTGAGGGCATGTCGTTATTTGAGACTGATGTGATTACTTCAGGTCCTTATTTAAGATAAGATCCATTTTATGTCATTATTTGAGAAAATAAGGACATTTCATGCCCTTATTTAAGACAATGTCTATTTTAGGCTCTTATTTGAGAAAATGAATGCACTTCATGTCCTTATTTGGAATTTTCCCTTAAACCTATAATACTCGCTTACATGATTTGCAAAATTAGGAGAACGCCAAAAAAAAAAAATTGTTGGTTACGTGGTCTCGCGACTCCCGTAACGAGTGGTTAAACATTCATTATCAGCTCCGTGTATCGCATTTGTCACGGAGGGCTGACAATTATAGAATTAGTAACGTGGCCATTTTGTTAAAGAATCCCACGAGGCAGACAACAGAAAGGACAGCTTGTAATTAGAGACCATAATGTTACTTAACATATTCTTGTACCTACTATTAGTATTAAATCGATTTGTGAGTGTTATGGCTTATGAATCTTGTCTCTAAAATGTCATGGCGTGCCCTGTTTTTATTTTATATAGGATTTGAGTATGCTTCGATATGCATGCGACTTGGTCCTTAAACTTTTATTTTATGCAATCAAATCCTCTATTGTTAAGCGATCCGGCTCAATAAGTTTTATTTGCTCATTTAAGTCATCCATCGTTCTTGATTTGTGCAATCGAGTGCTTTCTTTACACGTTGCAACTAAAATTATCGAATTAGAATTATTTTTCCATTTTCCCAAATTTGTTTTTCTCTAATTTAGCGCTCGTTTGGTGCCACCTTACCGTTGTGTGACGTTCTTTTGCCGCAATAATAATGCCACGTCGTTAATTAATCCAATAGTTTAAGTAAGAGCAATTGATCAAAGGATTTGAATGTACGGATAGAGACAGTTAGAGGACTTCATTGTAAAAAAAAACTTAGAGGACCAAATTGCACAAATCAAGAAGCTTGGAGGACCTAATTGAACAAAATAAAAACTAGAGGATCAAGTTACACAAACGCTGAAATTTAGAGGACTAAAATCGCACTTAACCCCGTTTTATATATTGGATTCTTTAGTAATGAACATACTAGAAAGTTATCAACCTATCAAAAAGAAAACAAAAACTGGAAATTTATCTCACACCAAGTCCATTTCATGAATGAAAAATTAACCCTGTTTGCACATGCTTCCCCGTATGCTAGTAACTACATTAACGATTTTCCTATAGTGACCATGATCAAATAGGTTCTCAACCTTCATCTTGTTTGTGTCCATGTTGGAAGTGATATATTATAACATCTGGAAGAAGACCACCATTGATCATTCATGTTGCAGAAAATTTGATTGATAATGTTCCTTGAAGATGATCCTTTGGTAGATGGCCAGAAGCTAATATGATCTCAGCATTTGGCATCTCTCAGGGGCTTTATTGAGACTACTGTTTTTGTTCTTTCCGTTTTCAAATGACCCAGATGATGGAAAAGGCAATTAACTATGAATCACTACAGAATTTCAATTGATTCATGTGTCGTGACAAGAGATTCATTACCAGATTGGTATTACGAAATATGCAGCTTAACGGATGAGCATGTCCAGTGGAGGCAAGCGATACTGAAAAAATGTAAAAACAGAGCGCAGCTGTGAAGTATATATCTTAGTTGGGATATTAGATTTGACCCGCTTAATCCATTGAGCCAACTATCAGGTGTAGTTGCATATCTGCTTTGAAAAAGAAGTTATCGATGATCTTTATGGAGCAAGTTTCATAATCTATCCATTTCAGCCAATTTTGATTCCTAGTAACAAATGGACAGAATATAGAGATTTCAAGCAATCTAACTCTAGGAACGAGTATTCAGCATCATGAATATGCAGTGACCTGCCTGCCATGTGAACAATGAGCACTCAATTCATGCTCATTTGCAACAGACGCCACTTTGGAACACTCAATGTTGTGCATAAGTAGGCATCGGTGTCTGCGTGCGCGTGCACGTGTGGGTGAGGCAGATTCAGACGGACAGAATCATCACTTGCCATTGCCTCGTCAACTAGTACAATACACTACTCTCAAGCAACGCCACCCAATGACACTCCACCTGTGTCTTTCACTCCCCCTTCAACTGACAACGAACAAGACAAGAATTTTTGTACAAGGTATAGGTATAAATGTCCAGAGGTCAATAATCAAGAAAATGTACCTCAGCTGACTCTTAAAAGCCTGGACAATAGTCCCTGAATTTTCTGTAGTTCATTGAAAAGTAAGATTGGAATATAACGAAGTACATCCACTCCTGAAAAGAACATTGTGTCAGCAACGAAACTTCAATCTTCTGCATATGTCCTTGACTTCATCTGCAAGCAATCTCTTCCCTTCACTAATCAAATTCCCAAGGGATGCTCTTACTGAAAATATAACGACAGCAACCACTCTGTTTGTTTGAGGGGCACATTGTTCATGAAGCACGTGATTTCTCACGTTCAAAATGTGATAAATTGTGGAATGCCAAGCTAGTTTGATTAACACGGCGTTCGTACTTTTCCTTTTTTAAATGTTGAAGAGCCCAAGCAAGCTCCTGAGTCCAGTCTCCAGCTGACCTGTTCAGATTTCATAATACCAGAATCCTTTCCCGTATCAATTTCGAAAAGGAGCATTAAGAGAGCACATGTTCTCTTGCTTCAGCTTCTTGCTTGCACAACAAACATTTCTCATCAACAGCGCACCACTTCCTCATTCTATCTTTAGTTTGCAGCCTATCATGAATAACCAACCGAACAACAGGTATGTGCACTGGACCTTACTTCTTTGAGGCTTAAGAAGTTCCAAGCTTCCTGTTGAGGAAACTTCCCACAATAGAGAACCTTAAGTTGATAAACCTTTGGTTTTTTTTTTATCTATGGTAGGTTCAGTTATGAAATTACAGTTTCTTTCTACATTATGGCGACCTCTCTGGCTTTTCTTTTGGGTATAAATCCGTTCTGCTGACTTTATCTTCCATAACAACTTCCAGTCTGAACAAAAGAAAATTTAGTGAAGAAATCATGCTGTCCAGCCAACTAGTGCACCAGCCATATATCTAGGACATTCTGCATTTTCTCTTCAAAAGTTCTTTCTTGTTTCGATCAATATATCTACTCCCTAGTTTTTAGTTTCGGTGCCTGTGTTTTGTGATTGTTATGGAAATTTAATCCTTGTTTGGATGCTTTGCATAATATGACAGTGGACAAGTTGCCGGTTGAAAGGAAGGGATTCACAGTTCGATTCTTAAAACCCTTGGGACACCTTTGTAATGTTCATTTCATCCACATGTAGCGTTTGGTGGTTTCTGGTCATGTGGTCAACCTGGAAGGATGTAATTCTTTGAAAAAGAAAGCGATGACAATAATGTCATCATGCGCAACACAAGTAGAACTGGGAAGAGATGTTAACCCACGATCCGTCAACATTCATCGTCAGAAGGCCTTTTCCCGGCGGCATCCACCCAATTGGTAAATCACCGCTCTTCGTTGTTAAACTCTTGGGTGTTTTGGACTGCAGCGCGAAACTCTTATGTAGGGCAAGGGCGTCATCCACGATTGTACCTGGATTTGGTTTGCGACCTTGAAAAACATAGGAATTTCGAGCTTTCCATATCAACCAAAGTATACCAGCAACCAATTCTCTTGGAGGTGCGTTAATTCCTATTGTCATAGCCTCAAGAATCCAGTTGTCCATTCTTGTGATGTTTCTCGCGAATGTATTGATGTTTATTCTTGGATCTGTCCATATAGCCTTGGTCCACTCGCACAAAATGAACAGATGTTCAACTGTTTCTAGAGCTTGTCAACATAATGGTCAAATATGATCAAGTAACAGCTTACGTTTATGCAAATTCTCCTTTGTGGGTAGTGTGTTTTGACACACACTCCACAAAAAGAATTGTATTTTAGGAAAAGAACGCAGCTGCAAAATAGCATTCCATAGAGCACAGAGAGGCTAATAGGATGATGTAGCTTGTATTGTGTTTAGTGCTTTGTGTTAGAAATTAAATCAAATTTGTTGATACTTATTACTTTTTTTGAGTCTGTTCGTATTTTCATATTTTGATTTTTCATGTTTTTATGTGCTAATTATAGTTTGAGCCCGAAAGAGAAAAGTTTCCTAAGTCAATTAGATTTCCTAATTGAATGGTTTCCTAATCGGAGTAGGTTTCCTAATTAGAATAGGTTTCCTAGAAAGATATTTCCTATTTTGAATTAAATTATGGCCTATATATAGTCTATTTCTCTTGTAATTGAGATATGCAAAAAAAAAGGCGCGAATTGCGATTGTTTCACCGTCAAAAATTTTTTCCATCAAATCAAGTTGTTGCCGCATCTCTGACATTCAACAAATTGGTATCAAAGTCTACGGTTCATTATTATGGCATCAACGAACAATTAGCTTCCTCTTCAATACCCTCGTCTTACCAAAGAAAATTATGATAACTGGGCTGTTAGAATGAAAGCTCTACTCGGCGCCTACGGTGTGTGAAAACTTGTTAACATTAGCCATGATGAGCCAAAGGATGAAGCCATGTTGAACCAAAACCAAAGGAATGCCTTGGAGAAGGTTCGAACAAAAGATCAATATGCCCTGTCAATCATCTATCAAGCGTTAGATGATTCCATATTCGAAAAAGTTTCGAATGCCACTATCGCCAAAGAGGCATGGGAAATTCTTCAAAACACACATCAAGGAGTTCAGAAAGCTCAGACGATTCGCTTTCAAACCTTGAGAGGCGAATTCGAGGTAATTCATATGAAAAAATCTGAATCGATTGCTAATTATTTCACGAGAATTTTGGCAATTGTTAATTAGATAAAAAGAAACGGAGAAGACGTTTCCAATGTTCGTGTTGTTGAGAAAATACTTCGGTCCTTAGACAAGAAGTATGATCATATTGTGGTTGCAATTGAAGAATCCAAAGACTTGGATGCTATGATGGTTGATGAACTTATGGGTTCATTACAAGCCCATGAAGAAAGATTTATAAAGAAAAATATTGAACCGGTGGAGGAAGTTCTCCAAATGCAATTGACCATTCGAGATGAGAAGGAGCAAAGAAGAGATCCCGTTCAAAATCGCGGGACAAGTCAAGATCGTGATCAAAGTCGTGGCCGAGGTCACTTTCGAGGAAGAGGTCGTGGACCAAGCAGAGGAGATCCTGCTCGAAGTGATAGAGGATACCAGTACCAAAGAGGTGTTCGTGGAAGAGAAAAGAACTCGACAAGCCAATGGTATGATAAATCTAAAATCCGATGTTATCATTACAATAAACTTAGCCATTATGCTTCTAACTGCTGGAACAAAGAAAATAGCAAATCAGATGAAAAGGCGAACTTAGTGAATGATGTTGATCAAGTTCTCTTATTGGCATTCAAAAAATATGAAGAAGGTCAAAGCGATACGTGGTATTTGGATACCAACGCAAGCAATCACATGTGCGGGAGAAAGGAGATGTTTGCCGAGTTAAATAAGACAATTAAAGGGATTGTCTCATTCGGTGATAACTCTAAAATTCTTGTTGAAGAGAAAGGTACAATTTTGATTCGCTTAAAGAATGGTGCACGTCAGTTTATTACCAATGTTTATTATGTTCCAAAAATGTCAAGTAATATCTTGAGTTTGGGATAACTTCTGGAAAAAGGTTATACTGTTCATATGAGAGATTTTAATCTTATGTTGAGAGATCGAAATAATAAACTGATTACAAATGTGAAGATGTCGAAGAACAAGATGTTTATTCTTAACATAAAGAGTGAGATGTCTCAATATTTAAAGGCATGCATAGATGATCCTTTATGGCTGTGGCATTTGAAGTTCGGCCATCTCAATTTTGGCGGACTCAATTTGCTTTCTCGCAAGAAGATGGTTTATAGCTTACCACATATTGATCATCCCGATCAATTATGTAAAGGGTGTGTTATCAGCAAGCATTCCAGAACTAGCTTTCCGAAGGAGACGACTTATCGAGCGAAAAAACCACTTGAGTTGATTCATTTTGATTTGTGTGGCCCAATCAATTCAAGAACTTGGCTGAAAAGGAAAGTGGCTATTTTATCAAGGCTTTGAGAACTGATCGTGGTGGAGAATTTAACTCAGCCATATTCAACAAATTCTGTGAAAATCATGGTATTCGGCGTTTCTTGACGGCCCCGTATTCTCCTCAACAAAACGGTGTGGCTGAATGGAAAAATAGAACCATTCTTGATATGGTTCGAAGCATGTTGAAGAGCAAAAATTTGTCCAAGGAACTTTGGACTGAAACTGTTTCGTGTGTCGTCTATATTCAAAATAGATGTCCCACATATGGACTTGAAGGCATAACTCCACAAGAGGCATAGACAGGGAGAACACCAAGTGTTTCGCACTTGAGAATTTTCGGGAGCATTGCCTATGCTCATGTCTCGGACCAAAAAAGATCGAAACTAGAAGACAAGAGCAAAAAGCTCATCTTCATCGTGTATAACTCATCATCCAAAGCCTATCGATTATTTGACTCTAACACTTTGAAAGTATATGTAAGTAGAGATGTCAAGTTCAATGAATATGGAATGTGGGAAAAAAATCTAAAAGAAAAAGCAAATGCTCGTGGTGATTCCGATCAAACGGAGTTGAAGGATCAACCTTCGCCTTCTTCTCCAACATCTTCTTCAAGTTCATCAATACCATCCCCTTCAAATAGTGTCGATGAACCGCTAGTGCCAAGATCAAGAAGATTGTCTGAAATTTACAAAGCTACCGAAGAGCTTCATCTTATATGTCTTCTTGTAGATTATGAACCACTTGCTTATGATGATGCGGCCAAAGAAGAAAAGTGAAAAAAAACCATGAATGAAAAAATTGAAGCCATTAAGAAAAATCAAACATTGGAGCTTGCTAATCTTCCGAAGGATAAGAAATCGATTGGTGTTAAATGGGTGTACAAGGCCAAGAAGAATGAGAAAGGTGAAGTGACAAGATACAAAGCTAGATTAGTCGCGAAAGAGTACAAGCAAAAAGCCGGAATCGACTATGATGAAGTTTTTGCCCCTGTCATCTGCATGAAAACTATTAGATTTATTATTTCCATTGCTGCTCAAAATAATTGGCGGATTTATCAAATGGATATCAAATCAGCATTCTTAAATGGCATTCTTGAAGAAGAAATTTATATCGAACAACCCAAGAGGTTTGTTGTGAAAGGTCATGAAGACAAAGTGCTAAGGTTGAAAAAAGCTCTATATGGGCTTAAACAAGCACCGAAAGCATGGAATTCCAGAATTGATGCATATTTCAAGGCGAATGAATTCTCTCAATGTCCATATGAGCATGCACGCTATTTGAAGCAAGAAAAATGTGATATTCTGCTCGCATGTTTTTTGTTTTTTTTGGTAAGGTTTTGCTCGCATGTTTATATGTTGTTAATCTTGTTTTTACAGGAAATAATTCAGCGATGATTGATGCTTTTAAGGCATCGATGATGAAAGAATTTGAGATGACTGATAATGGTTTCATAAATTATTTCCTTGGTATCAAAGTGAAGCAAAGTGCCAATGGGATTTTTATTTCCCAAAAAGGATATGCAGAAAATATCCTTGAAAAATTTAATATGAAAAACTGTATGTCAGTCAATACACCAATGGAGTGCGGAACCAAGCTTTCGAAGTTTGATGATGGTGCCGATGTTGATTCAACATACTATAGAAGCTTGATTGGGAGTTTGAGATACTTGACATGCATGAGACCGAATATTATGTATAGTGTTGGAATCGTGAGTCGACACATGGAGAAGCCGAAATCATCTCATCTTAAAGCTGCAAAGAGAATACTTCGGTTCATCAAAGATACTATTTCTTATGGCTTACACTATTATTGCTCTGAATCTTTCAAACTTAGAACTTATTCGGATAGTGATTATGGTGGAGATATCGACGATCGAAAAAGCATCACGGGATTTGTATTTTTCTTGTGCGACACTGCTTTCACGTGATCATCAAAGAAGCAATCAAGTGTTACTCTGTCAACATGTAAAGCTGAATATGTAGTTGCATCTTCATGTGTTTGTCATGCAATATGGTTGAAAAGACTACTCAAAGATATTCTTATGGAGCAGAAAAAAGCAACGAAGATTTTTGTTGATAATGTTTCTGCTATTACTTTGGCGAAAAATCCAGTTTTTCATGAACGAAGTAAACATATCGATGTTAGATATTACTTCATCCGAGAACAGGTTAAAGAGAATGAAGTTAAAGTATTGCATGTGAAGACCGGAGATCAAGTAGCAGATATTTTTACTAAACCACTCAAGATCGATACTTTTCGAAAGTTCAAGAGCCTACTTGGAATGATCGATGGAAGAGAAATTGGTTTAAGGGGGAGTGTTAGAAATTAAACCAAATTTGTTGGTACTTATTTCTTTTTTTGAGTCTATTCGTATTTCCATATTTTGATTTTTCGTGTTTTTAGGTGCTAATTATAGTTTGAGCCTGAAAAAGGAAAATTTCCAAAATCAATTAGATTTCCTAATTAAATGGTTTCCTAATCGGAGTAAGTTTCATAATTAGAATAGGTTTTCTAGAAAGAGGTTTCCTATTTTGAATCAAACTATGGCATATATATAGTCTATTTCTCTTGTAATTGAGATATGCAATAAAAAAGGCGCAAATTGCGATTGTTTTACCTTCAAAATTTTCTTTCATCAAATCAAGTTGTTGCCGCGTCTCTAACGCTCAACACTTTGCTAGTTGATTGAATGATATTGTATCTGCTCTTAACCGTGAAGGATCCATCCTTGTTTCTTGTCTAGATAAGCTGCTCAAATTAGAGTAAAGAGGGATAGTTAAAATTTCCTATACTATGCATTCATCAAAGAGCCCTTCCAACTTTTGTACGTTCCAGACCTTTGCTTCATGATCAATTAGCTCCGTCACCATTTTAGGATCTTCCCTAATCGCTAGGCCACTAATGACACCAATTGAAAGCCACCTGTCCTCACGAATATTGATACTCTTCCCATCACCAACCACCCATTTTATATTATGGCTAATTGCATCTCTTCCCAATATCAAGCTTTGCCACCCCCAAGACGGACGAAAACCTTTGCTAGCATTCCAGAAATTAACTTCAGGAAAGTAAATTCCTTTAGGATCTGACTCCACAATGTTGAAGGGGATTGTCCTAGTCTCCAAGCCAACTTACCCAGCGTGGCCCTATTGAAATCAACGAGATCTTTAAAGTCAAGTCCACCATTATCCTTCCTTGTTTTCAATACTTCCCATCTCTTCCAATGAACTCCCGATTTAGAGACATTTTTTTTCTACCAAAAGAAAGCAACTTTCCATTCAATTGCTTTACAAATAGAAATAGGAATTTTAAATATAGACATGGCATATTAGGGTAGCACCTGAATCACCATTTTGATGAACACCTCTTTGCCAACTTTCATCAACAACTTCTCTTTCCATCCCTATAACTTCATATTGACTCTCACTAGGATCCATGCAAACATTTCTTTCTTTGACCAACCCCAGTCCGAAGGAATTCCTAAATATTTCCCTGTCTTCTCAATGATTGGAAGTCTCAATTCATTCGCCATGTTACTTTTTAGATTCTGAGGACAACCATTGCTGAAGTAAATTCCGAACTTGTTTAGATTAATGGCTTGACATGAGGCAAAGCAATATTGATTCAACAAATTTGCCATATTTTGACACTCTCTAATCACTACAAAAAAATATGGATTTTGCCACGGAAATTTGCGACGGAAATTTGTCGTCGCAAATTTGCAACAAACTTTGCGACGGATTTCATTTTCGCTGCTAATTTGCAACAGCATTTGCCACGAAATAAAAATCCATCGCAAATTTGCGACGAAAAAGTGGTCATCGCAAATTTGCAATGGAAAATAAATCCTTCGCTAATTTGCGATGGAAACATGGTTGTCGCAAATTTGCAATGGAAAATAAATTCGTCGCTAATTTACTATGATCACTTTTCCGTTGCAAATTAGCAACGACCATTTTTCCGTCACAAATTAGCGACAGATTTATTTTCCGTTGCATATTTGCAATGGAATTTGCAACGGAGAAAAAATTCATCGCTAATTCGCAACGGATTTTGTAACGAAAACGAATTCGTCAATAATTTGTAGTTTATCTTGGCAAATAACTTCCGTGATATTCCACCCCACCCGTCAGTTTCTCTCTTTCTCTGTACTGATTCCTCATATCCCCCTTGCTTTTCTCCCTCTTTCGTATGTCTCAATAAACCTATCCGTGCGCGCACAAATCAATCTCGGTAAAACTTTTCTACCAGTATGTATCATAGCTAACTTCATAAGTATTCATCGCTAGATGGGAATTTTTTTATTTTATAGACTTTTTTTTTTGTTTTTTTCGTAACTTCATCGCCAGTTGCCGATCCAACGACCGGCGACCGGTGAGACCTCACCGACCATGGGGGGTGGCCAAGCTTGCGACGGAATTATGTTTCCATCGCAAATTTGTGATGAATAATTGAAAAGTCCGTCGCAAGGTCAACCTTGCCGCTGCCTAGATCCGGGCGACGGCGAGGTCGACCAACAGCCATGGGGCAAGGCTGGTCGACCTCGCCCAGATCTGGGCGACGGCGAGGTCTCGGTGGCGGCCATGGCGAAGCCGCTCGGCCTCCCCCCATGGCCATCGACCTGATTTGGGGGAGGCCAACCGGCCTCGCTAGGGCAACCGGTCAACCTCGCCGTCGCCCAGATCTGGGCGAGGTCGAACTCACCAGCCGCAGCCGATCGCCGGACCGGCAACCGAAGAAAAATATTGGGGAAAAAAGAGAAAAACAAAATTAAAAAATTTTCAAAAAAAATTAAAAAATTTTTAAAAAAATGAATCTTAGGTGATTTTTTTTTTAGATACATGTCCATTTGAATGTCTCGTAATCCAAGTAAATGGTGCAATTCTCATCAAATTTACCACTTTCTACTACAAATATTTCAGTCAAATATTTGGATAAGTCTTTTTTACATGATAATTTTTTTCATTTTTTTTTCAATTTCAAAGTAATTGTTGCATAAAAAACAAAATTTTAATTTTCCTAATTTTATGGTTTTAATTAAGAACAGTAGATATGATATTTTTAATATTTTACGAGATTTTTTTATTTTTATACAGACACAATGCAAAGAGAAAGGGCTTGGATGTATAATAAGAGCTTACCTAGACGTCGAGGATTGAAAGATGAGTTTCGTACTAGGTTGGAACTATTTTTAGACTTTACTAGTAGTAAATATGAGTTCATGGATGGAAATAAGCTAAGGTGTCCGTGTAAAAATGTGGTAATGGTAAACTTCATGTGTATGATAAAGTTAGAGAATATCTTTGTAGATTTGAGTTTACTCTGAACTATTATAATTGGACTTCTCATGGTGAACCATTTATATCTGATGAAGGATATCGAAGAAGTTATCAATTTTTAATTAAGGAAGAATGTAGCTATTATGATCAATTGAATCCATACGAGAGAATGGTGATTGATGCAGCTAGTCAGAATTTTATTTCAGAATCGAATCATGCAAGTATTAGTTTTACTCCAACACTTAAATAAGTGGGTACCAGTCATGCATCATAATTGGAACAGATAGGAGCAACGGGTTTTAATGAGAATGTCTATAATGGAACTTTTCCATCTAATCAGTTCTGGGAAGTGTTGAAATCAGCAGATGAACCTTTATGGGTAGGTTGTGAAAACCACATTAAATTATCAGTAACAACAAGACTATTAAATATCAAGGCAGAGCATAATATATCTGCGGATTGTTTTAACTCTTTTGTTGAAGTAATGCGGGAAACAATGCCTCGTGATAACATCATGCTAAGTGATTTTTACGATATGAAAAAGCTAGTGGATAACTTAGGTCTTTCGGTTGTAAGGATTGATGTATGTAGTTGTTGCAACCTAAAATTTCTCAGGCTAATGGATTATTAAAACTAAGTTTAACATGGGCCCTCCCAAGCCCTATCAATTCGCATCTTAGGGTTTAAGTTTTTAACATGCAAAAGTTTTCATACTTAGAGTCGCCACTAATCTATTTGTGGTAGGTCGATTAAAAGCCTAAATAAAACATAGAGAGATATGTTTTATTCCTACAAACCAGAAATTCTAAGCTCGGGGACTTAGTTACGCTAGATCTAGTCTAATGCACTTTCGGTACCTTTCCTTTTCAAAAATATTTATGCAGGCAATTTGGATCTATTTTATTACTTAATCACTAACATATGAGGTGTTCATGAGGGTGCGCAAACCACCAATTTAACACCCAAGAAAGTAACAAATAGATTGCAAGACTAGGAGAATGATATACCTTAATGCAACGCAAGCATCTGTATTGTTAGTTTAAAAATCATACAGATAATCCTAATATGATTTCTAATTAATAAAGCAAAGCACTCGAGGTGTTCTTCAGAGTTTGCATTCTATTAAAATGCAAACTAACTTATATGCAATGACGTGCAAAAAAAATAACATGCGATTAATGCAACCTAGCATACGAACTATATGTCATGCGACGACGTGACCTAATTCTAATGACGGATAAATGATTTATTTTTGGTATTTTTTTCAATGAAATTCGGAATAAAAAAAAGCCTAAAATAACATGCAATTTAACAACTTCTTTTTTGGTATTTTTATGATAATTCAAAATTAAAATCACCCCAAAACGAACCATCGAGATCAGGATAATATCCAAATTAAACTAGGAAATAAATTACTCTAATTCCTCATTTAAATAAAAAGGTTATCCTTTCGACTTATTCAAAGAAAGTTATCCTAAACATATCCTAAACATGCATCATTCTTTTTGGGATTTTCAAATCAAAACAAAGATTCAAATCAAAGCCAAAGATAGTATCCAATCACCCAAGATATCATCCATATCCATTCAAATTTGGAAAAAAAATTGACAAATCATATCTCGGGCATGAGGATTGGATTGGCCAATTTTCAATGCAATCACGAATCGTATCTCGGGCGGGATATCGGATTGACAACTTTCCGTGCAATCGCGAATCGTATCTCAGGCAGGAGATCGAATTAACGTCAGGCAGGAGATCGAATTAACAACCATAGCACGTTATGAAATTAGGAATAATTCCTAATTTAAATCTACTTGAGGATTTCATTGATATGAATAATATTTGAAGATTCAAACAATGATGCAATTTCACAAATTAGGCAACAAAATATAAGATAATCAAATTAATGAAGATTCTTACCTAATTCGCAATACCACCTGGATAGCGTTTCCAATTTCGGACGGACAACGGATCCAGATTGCGGATTGCGGGACTTGATGGATGGGAGGTCAGCGTAGGTTCGCAGGCTTTTGTCTGGTCAAGCTTGAGTCCATTGAAAGTTTGCTGGAAAAACCCTGATACAGCGTTGTAACAACTGTGGACACTCACTGAAAAAAAAAAAAAAAAAAAAAAAAGGACCTGTCAGAAGAGACACCAAACTTGGGAGTTTGCTATTCGTGAGTGGCCTTGGCGAAATTAAAGATTGAACAAGCCGTAGCGAGGACAGTTTTCAAGCGGTGCAAATCTGGAGTAGCCTCTGCTGTTGAAACGTTGCTAGATGCCAAGTTTGAATGTTAGGATTCGTTGGAGTATTGCTGAACAACAACAGGAAGAACCTACACTGGATCAAGGAAGCGTCGATGAAACAGTGACAATCTGAGATGCTACAGCAACGATACTAGAATGACGAGATTGTGGAACCGTGGTGGTGTGGGCCACGGGAGAAGGCAAGTGCAGCGAAAGACCAGCGACTTCGTTGGCAAAGAAGTCGGCAAAGTTAGATGCGGGACTGCTGCTTCGTGATTCAGCAAGGCTCGTCATGGCAAGAGCAATAGGCAGAGACGTGAAGCAGCAACGACAGGCAGCAGCAAGGCCATCGTCACAGAGGTTGAAGCTTGGTAGGGTGGTTGGCGCAGGCGCGGCACGATGGTGACAGCGAGGTGGCGTGATAAAGGCTGTGCAGTTGCAAGGTGGCGCGACAGTGGGGTGGACGCGTACGCGACCGATTCTCTCTTTTATTATTTTTTTTTTTTACTCTCACTCACATGTATTCCTCGCTCTCTCTGGGAATTTTTTTATTTCTAAAAATTATGAGAGGCCCCTCCAGTAGCTCTAAATGTGTGGCCCTTTTATAGTGACAAGATATCAAATTTTGAGACAAGGAAAAAAAATATATTCTTTGATTTTCTCTCAATCAAGTGAGATTGATTTTTATTTCTTCTCCTTTTTGCTATACTGCCAATATTGCGTGAATATAGTTAGAGGATCATGCATGAGTTCTTTCTTCTTTATTCAATGCTGGTCAATTTTCTTGCCCTCTCCATGTTGAATGAATTTTGCTCAATTTTACGGCTCAATGCATAATTTTCCTTCCAAGCGTGGATGGGATTCTCTATATGCAAATCGGTGGCCGTGTATACAGTGCTCTTCTTTATATTTGTTCCTTCAAACAGTTAAGCATGTATAAATATACTGGGAATCCAAGCCGATTGCATTGTTTGTGACAAAAAATCTTGATAATATCAAGCTTTATTGTTTCAAATATTTATCAAATTTTCCTCACTTGATACACATGATTTTAGCCACTGCGGGCTTAGTCCAGTTAAGCTCAAATCCATTCACTTGAGTCCATCCGCTCCCAGTCCAATGAGAATGCAACTACTTAATAAATGTCCTTAAAACTAAATGCTATATATTTGTTTTAGGGGTTAAAATTTAATCCCTAATTTTCTATGCAAATTATTATTAAATGGTTAGTCAAAATTTAGGTGTCAATAGTAGTAGGGGTTGTATATTATATTGGAGAGATGATGAAAATGCAAAATCTTGCAAACTTTGTAGTCAACCTAAGTACAAGATTAACAGGAGGCCGGGTCGTAATAAAAAATGTAAACCATGCAAGCAAATATTTTATCTACCCTTAATTCCCAGATTGCAAAGGCTTTATGTGTATAAGGCCACTGCTAAACGCATGACTTGGCATGCAAATCATGAAACAGAATAAGGTCTAAGTGCCATCCTTCAGATGTAGAGGCATGAAAACATTTTGATATAATATACTCTGAATTTGCGATAAAACCTCGAAGCATCAAGTTAGGTCTCTGTGCTTATGGATTTGCCCCATTTGGAAAATCAGGAAAAAGTTATTCATGTTGGTCAGTTATCTTAACGCCGTACAATCTTCTACCTGGTATGTGCATGAAGACACCTTATATGTTTTTTACATTGATCGTGACTGGCCCGCAAAATCCGAAAAAGTTAATAGATGTTTATATGCAACCATAGATTGAAGAGTTACAACGGCTATGGAATGAAAGTGTCTTTACATATGATATTGCTACCAATCAAACATTTGTAACGAAGGTTGCTCTTCTTTAAACGATAAATGACTTTCTAGCATACGAAATGTTATCTAGATTGAGTACAGTTGGGATCTTGTCCAATATGTTTAGAAAGATCAAAGTCATTTAAATTAAAACATGGGAAGAAGCCCAGCTATTTTGACTGTCACAGGCAATTTTTACCGATAAATCATACATTCAGAAGGAATAAAAAAGAATTCATCAAGAATAGGACTGAAAGAACACCTCCACCATTAAGGTTGACCGGCGATCAAATTTGGAAGCGGGTGCAGGACTTTCCAAATGTTGTTCAGAACCCTCACGGCACAATTATTTCATACGGAAGTACACATAAGTGGACTAAACGCAGTATATTTTGAGATCTACCATATTTGAAGGCCCATCTTATTTATCATAATCTTGACGTCATGCACATAGAAAAGAATGTTTTCGACAATGTCATAAATACTATGACGAATGTCACCAGAAAAACAAAAACCAACTTGAACGCAAGAAAAAATGTGAGAGATATTTGTGATCAGCCAACACTAGATGTGGATACAAGCAACAGTGGACTAAAACCAAAAACAGTTTATACATTGGATAAGGAGCAGATACGAGTTGTTTATCAATGGTTGAAATCTGTGCGGTTTCCTAATGGATATACTTCAAATTTCGAGAGATGTGTTGATTTGAATGAATGCAAGTTGACAGATTTAAAGAGTCATGATTGTCACATATTTATGGAAAAACTAATTTTAATAGCTTTCAGGAACGTTCTACCGAACTTTGTATAGAGCGCCATTACAGAGTTAAGTAAATTCATGCATGATATTTGCTCGACAGTGTTAAAAGCATCACATATGGAGAAACTAAAGAAAGATATTCCAATTATTCTTTGCAACTTAGAAAAAATATTTCCTCTATCGTTTTTTGATTCGATGGAGTATCTCTTAGTTCACTTGCCTTATCAGGCTAAAGTTGCAGGTCCCGTCTAATTTTGATGGATGTATCCATTTGAGAGGTAAATTTTTTAAAAAAAATTTAGTTTAAATTACTTTATTATATATTATGTTCTGATAATTTTCTTTCTATTGCAACTAGATTCTTATATCATTTGAAGAAAAAAGTGAAGAATAAGGCATGTGCTGAAGTTTCAATTCGTAAAGCACATATTGTAAAAGAAGTGACAACATTTGCATCACATTATTTTAAGCCGCACGTGCAATGCAAGAGGTAGAGAGCAGACAAAAATGATGAGGGCCCCATTGATCCCAATTGCAAATCATTCTCTATTTTCAATTATCTGGATCGACCAAGTGGCGTATGTACGTTTTGTTACTTAACAGGCGAAGAATGGCATACAGCCCATACATATATTTTACTGAACTGCTCAGAAGCCGAGTCATACTTCGAGTAAGTGTAAATTTGCAAATATATGTATTATGTGTCAAATATTTGCTAATATTTAAATGGTATTTATTATTAAGATTTTCCAAACTTCAATATATGAACTACTACCAAATGAGTTTGACCGTTTGTGTGATGAACAATTTGGAGCATGGTTCAAAATATATGTAAGTTGCCTATGGACCAAAACCAAGTTATTAATATTTTATACATCATTTATTAAAATATATATTATTGACTTTGCGTGTGTAACCTTAGATTCACAGTAATCATGATGCACTTGAAGAGTAAGGATTGTTATATCATCTATCATGGGGTCCACAGTTAAGGGTACGAAGTTGGCCATCATATTTCATAAATGGATATAATTTTCATACTCAAGAATATGGAATGGGAAAAGCCACAATGAATAGTAGTGTGTCTGTTCGATTATCCAATGGTAGTAGTTCGAAAGTTGATTTTTATCCAATGATGCGGGTTGTGTTATTTAAGTGCAAGTGGTTCGACCCCGTCAAAGGAGTGAAAGTGTATACAAAGTTTAATTTGGTTGAAATAAATCACAAGAAAAAATATACGAAATATGAACCATTTGTCTTGACACAACAAGCAATTCAAGTATGTTATGTATCATATCCTAGTTTGAAACATGACAAAACTGATTGGTGGGCTGTATGTAAAATCAAAGCACGGAGAAAAATCAAGGAACGCTGGAAGAATAGAGCCCATCAACAAGAGGAAGTTTGTAACACGGTTGAAACTGAGGAATATAACATTCCAACTTTACGAGATCCATATGGAGCAATGATAAATGTGAATCCAACTGAAATTTGTAAGTTAAATGTAGAAAATTGTAAAAAATCTGATTTTGAGATAGATGATGAAGATGATGCTTATGAAGAAGAAGAAGATGAAGATTAAGACGATGATAAAGATTAAGACGAAGACGAAGACGAAAATGAAGACAAACATGAAGATTAAAATTTTTTTGACAAAACACTAATGTTGTGTAATTATTATTGTGACATGTGTTATTTTGGTTGTCATAATTGTTATTATTGTTCTTGTTATTATTGTTATTGTTATTATCATTATTGTTGTTGTCGATTATTCTTATTAATGTAATTGATCGTTGGAAAATTTATCGTTAAATAATGGTAAGTCAAATATTATTTGTGCGATGACATTTGCAATATTCTATTTTCCATTGGATTTAGATCATTGTTAATTTCATTGCTCATTTTACGACAAAAACTTATTTGTGCCACTGTTCATCGAAGAATTAACGACAAAAGTGTAATTCGCAGCAATTTTTCAAATCCGTCGCAAATTTGCTACAAATTTGCGACGGAAGAATGGTTCAATCGCAAATTTGCAACGGATTATAATTCCGTCGCAATTGCAACAGATATGTTGCGACATATTAGAATTTTTTTTTTTATTTTTGCAATTCGCACAAATTTGCAACGGATTTATTTTTCCATCGCAAATTTGCTACCGAAAAAGACCATTCGCGTACGTTTGAAATTTTTTCGGCCCTCTCTCTCACTCTTTCCCCCTGCCCGCGCCCTGTTTACCGCATCACGTCTGCTCAGGTTTTTCTTTTCTTTTTTGTCTTCTTCTTCTTCTTCTTCTTCTTCTTCCATCGCGGCTTCCTCGCACTGCCCAGCCACACGCCGGTTGACCCGCCGCCACATGCCACCTTATCGCCCACCCAACCAAATTGTGCGACCACCCATCGCCGGTCCGCCCTAATTGCCCGACCTCCGCACGCCCCCTGCTCGCCGATCCAACCGAGCCGCCCGACCGTACGCCGCCTTCTCCACCTGGACCACACCGCCGCCCACCGTTGCCGGCACGCCCAGCAGCTCGTAGCCGCGAGTGTCACCGCTGCACCTGTATGCTCGCTGGTCGCCTCACCTAGCTCGCCATCCGTTAATTGCCCGAGCTCGTGGCCGTCGCCGTCGCCGGCCAGCCGCCCGACACCGTCGCCGCCTAGTAGCCACCCGAGCTTGTAGCCGTCGCCGTCACCGGCCAACAGTTGCCTGACGCCGTTGCTGCCTAGCACCCAGCCGACGCCATCACCGCCCAACTGCCACCCGATGCCGTCGCCGCCTAGCCTCACCAGAGTTCGTAGCCGAGCTCGTCGCCGCCTAGCCGCCGCCCGACACCGTTGTTGCCCAGCCGCAACCCGACGCTGTCGCCGCCCAGCCTCGCCCGAGCTTGTTGCTAACGCCATCACCGCCACCCAACGTCGTCACAGCCCGACGTCATCTCCGACCACCCTCGCTCAAGCTTGTAGCTGTTACCGTCACCGCCCAGCAGCCGCCCGATACCGTTGCCACCCAGCCATTACTACTCAGCTCCACCGTCATTCGCCCGGCCGTGACCGAACACCATGCCGAGCGCCCGCACCGAGCCCGCCACTGGCCAACCGGCCATTTTGCCCTATTGTTTGGTTTTTATTGGCCTTCAACCAAGTAAACGACTCATTAAACCTTGCCTTGTATAATTGGTATTAACTTGACTTGTTTAGAGATTGTTTAGTGTTGGAATGATTAGCTAAGTTTAGGGCCGATTTCAGGATTGCATATGGCTTTGATCGATGTTCGCTTGATTAATTTGTCGATTATGTGGCCGATTAAACGTTCAATGACGATCGTGTGATTGATTAGGGTGCGCATGGAATGCATTTCGGAACAAAATGACGATCATGTGGTTGCTTAAGCGTTTTTTCAGAAAATGTATAAAAATTGAAAAAGTCTAGAAAAATTCATAGAAATTTACTAAAAATAAAAAAAATCATATTTTCAGAAAATATGAAATTTGGTGAAAATTTTTTTAAAATAAAAAAATTGCAAAACTTCACAAAATGGCTTAAAATACCTGTAGCCACCCACTTTGAGTAAAATTTAATTTTTTTAGGTGCACAAAAAAATTTAAAAAATCAAAAAATTCAAAACTTCATAGAATGCCTTATAATAACTGTGGCCATCCACTTTGAGTAAAATTTAAATTTTTTTAGGTACCCAAAAAAAATTTTAAAAATCAAAAAATTCAAAACTTCATAGAATGACTTATAATAACTGTGACCACCCATTCTGAGTGAAATTTAAATTTTTTTAGGTACCCAAAAAAGTTAAAATATAATAGTAAAAGAAAAAATTTCTTAAGTTCACAAAATGGCTTAGAATACCTATGGCCACCCACTTTGAGTGAAATTTTAATATTTTTAGGTGACCAAAAAAATTAAAAAATTAAAAAATTTTAAAACTTCACAGAATGGTTTAGAATATATGTGGCCACTCACTTTTAGAGAAAAATTTTAATTTTTTTCGGTGCCCAAAAAAATTAAAAAGTTTCATAACTTCACAGAATGGCTTAAAATACATGTAGCCTCCCACTTTGAGTAACATTTAAAACTTTTTAAGTGCAAAAAAAAATCAACAAATCATAATAGACTTCTGTTCCATAAATCAATTTCTGAAGCAGAATTAATCATGTTTTACCAAACAAATTTCTCCTTTGGAAATCAATTTCTAACAATAATTCCAAACATCAATTTATGGCAAAAATTTGATTTCTGGAGCAGAATAGTTATCATTCGCATCCTTAGTTGTTTAATGCTAATCGTATGGTTAATTAGTTTAATAGTGTGGTTGATTTGCTTAATTGTGGCTGATTGGTTAACTATAGCCCGATCGTGTAGATTGATTGATGATCGTGTGGCCGAGAGTGGAGACCATGTGGCTAAAATTGATGTTTCATGGTTGATCTTATACTTAATGAATGATCATGTGATTTAAAAGTAGATCGTGTGGTTAATTATGGCTATTGTTGGCTTAGCATCGCATATCGTGATCATATATTGATGTTTAATATCAAAATGAGTGTGATTCATAATATACTTGTTCGTAGGAAATTACACGTTATAATCACTCAGCATTGGCTAATTAAGACGATATATTTTCTGCTTCTGAAACACAATGGTAAGTTTCGTCATGTACGTCATTATGTGTCCATAATACGTGTTCATATTTTTTTACATATTTGTCTAACCTTCCTATTTGTCAGTCTAAACGTGAAGGTTACATGCGTAGAAGACCAGCCCTTCCTCATCCTCGTCCCCATCACTTTTCTCTTCCCATGCCCTTTCAACTAACCCTCAACCACTATATGCTGATGGACAATATGGACACGTAAGTTCTTCCTCCAACACTCAAGAACATGTTAAGGGACTTGGACAAATGCGAACTAAATCTCCTTCAGATCCATCTCCTTCCGTTCTACCTTATTATTCAAAGCAACAATCAAATAATGCCGGAAACACAGGTGAAGAAGATAACCGATTCATGATATGTTCATTTGGAGATTCGTAAGTACTTCATTTTTTTAAGTATATGTAATATTTATGGTTTTAGATATGGATATCAACTGAATTGACGATATTGCACAATTTCCGTATGTTTGCAGATTCACAGATGTTCCGTTTGTTATGAAGGAACTGAACAAAATAGTCAAAAACTATTGGATTTGGCAATATATTAATTACAACAGTGCTCCACAAGAAGTGAAAGATTTGTAGTTGAATGAGTTCAAAGTAAGTTTTAGATATTCTATATTCTCACCAACTAAGTTCGGTGTAGTATATTGATGATCAAGAATTATGTAAATGGACAAAAACAACTCTTTAGTTTTTGGTAGTAAAGGGATCAGATATTTTCCCCGAGATGACCTTTACAAAATCTATCGTCAAATTGTCTGGTGCATGGTAATAGATATGTGACCATCATAATAACTTTTAGTTGTTTTGGTATTAATTGCAGTAGAGGTTTAGGTGGGATGAAGAGGAAAAGAATGAAGTGAGAAGAATTTTTAAGAAGAAAGTCGGTGATCACATACGAAATGTGATGAATAAAGCGAAGAGCAAGCAAGTGAAGCTGGCTTTCATTATAGCTAACAATTGGATGGAAATTAACAGAATTTGGAAAACTGAAAAGATCCAGCAAATCAGTGAGCAGAATAAAAAGAATCGATCTTCTAGTTCTAGTAAAGAGTCCGCCACATATGCCGGGGGCTCTATCAATATTGGGGAGCATCGTAAATGAATGGTAAGTCTGTTAAATAAATTATAAGTTAATTTAATTCAGTTACTCATGTTTACATTTTGTAGGCACATGAATTGGAGACGGAACCAACATTTGCAGCTACATTTGAACGCACATTTCAAAAAAAAGATAAGACATGGACTGGCGATCGAGCAAAAGCTATTAAGGTATATGAGGTTATACTTTCGACTTTATGGAAACTAGAATGAAAATCGTAAATACTTTTAATATTTATGGTAGTTATATATATGAAGTTATTTTATTTTCATCTATATTGTTAATGTAGGAAAAATATGATGAACTTTTAATGAGCAATGCTAGTGGTGGTGATGGTGTTGCTGCGTCTGAGCCATTAGTTAATAGTATGACATTATAGGTGGAGGCAATAGGTACGATGAAAAAAGGAAAAATATTTGGAATGGGATTCTTGTTAAGGTTATACATACCGAATCATGCTGCAACTTTATCATTCAATACGGCTGTTCGAAGGAGGACACGGCATGATGAGAAATCGACCCAAGAATTGAACCAACTGAAAAATATACTTCTAGAGAAGGACGAAGAAATAAATGACTTAAAACAACAAATGCAAATCGTTATGCGATACCTCAACCTCCATCGCGATGAGGTTCCTCCTATACCTCCCGTCAATCCAATAGGTGATGGGTACAATGAGGAGCGACACAATGTTGTTGAGATTGCTGATAATGATGGTGATTTTCTCGGTCCTTTCTAGTTAAAATTCCCAAAATCGGGGGTAAGTTTGCTTTACAATCTTTTGTGCCATAAGTGTAGTTTGCCCAATATGTTCCTGCCCTCCAATTACTTTCTGTGCACAACTCTCTTACAACTAGGTTCTTTACTTGCGAAAAACTGAAAATTTAGATATCCTAGGATGACATGCTTGTTATAAAAAATCATGATTTTTGAACATTGTAGAAATACATGCATTAATTGACTTTGAGTCCTCTCTTCTCGAGAATTGGTGTTGGTAATTCACCTCTCTAAGTCATTAAACTATTAATGCTGTTTAGAGAATGATTTAATTTTTCGTAGGTGATACAAATACGGTTTACAATGGTGAAAAAACTACATTGGATGTCAAAGTTGACTCATATTCATATGTAAGAACATTAATGTTCGTCCTGAAACGTTTTTTTTGTTAATCATCTTACTTGTTTTTTTATACCTACTTCCACATCCATGCATAAACATTTTTTTTTATATTCTGGACTGATTAAATATCTTTATTTATGTATCAACATTTCATCAGGCGTCGATAAAAGTGACTGCTTCTGGTGTCCTGCTGAGTACCAAAGCTACATAATCTTGTGTCTGGTTTGTCAATTTTTCGTTTTTGAAATAGAATCTATGATTGTTCCGCCTCCTTTGGATGTTTTGAATGTATTATAAGATTGGATATCAAATAACATCATGTCAAACTTTGCAACTTTGCATATATTATTATTTTTTGCGGACTAGCATCTTTCCTTCAGTTATATTTTTCAATTATATGGCATTGTGTCTGGTTTGTTTGTTTTCTTTTTTTGAAGCGGAAGCTATGGTTGTCTTGTGTCCTTTGATAATTTTCAATGTATTACATGATGTTCATTAATGCATAGCTATTGCTATGGACAAAATTTGATGTTGGTGTATAATTTGCGACGAATTTTGCGACCAATAAGTTTGTAGTCAATTTGCGATGAATAAGTACCGACGAATAAAGTTCATGGCTAATTTGCGATAAATTTTACGATGAATTTTGCGATAAAATTTCCGACGAATTTTGCGACGAATAAAATTCGTAGTTAAATTGCAACAAATTTTGCAACAAATAAAGTTCATGGCTAATTTATGACGAATTTTGCGACGAATAAAGTTCGTGGCTAATTTGTAACAAATTTTTTTCCGTCCCAATTTAGCGATGGAAGTTGAAATTTTTCGTCCCAAAAATTTGCGACACTGAATTAGCGACGGAAATTTTTCCGTCGCAAATCGAATTTGCGACGGATTTTACCAAATTTTTCATCGCAAAAATCGTCGTTAATCCCTTGTGTTTTTTGTAGTAGATAGTACCATCTAAGAAGAAAATCGCATCATCCACGAACAACAGATGAGAAAGTATAGGGCAATGTCTATTCAATTTTATCCCCTTTAAACTCTCATCTGCAATTGCTTGGCTCAATAAATAGGAAAGCACGTTCACCATGATTAAGAACAAGTATGGTGATAATGGATCCCCTTATCTAATGCCTCGAGTTTGGTGGAAGTAAGGCAATGGTTCCCCATTAACCTTCACACTAAAAGTAACTGTGGAGATACATTATTTTACCAAAGAAACCCATCTTTCACATAATCTCATCCTCAACATACATGTACATAGAAAATTCCATTCCATCCGGTCATATGCCTTCTGCATATCCAATTTAAGAAGCACCTGGAATTTTCTTTTCCTTTTATGAATTCTCAGTGGCTTCAATCGCTGGGATCTATTGAGATGCTCATGGAGTGCCGATTGCTGGATTCGCGAAGAAAATTCGAGCTGATTTGGCCGAGTTCGCTGAAACCCTAGCTCTGCGAGAAGCGCTTCGGTTTTTTACTAAAGAAGGGAAGTTAGACGCACGTTCTATTCTGAACAAAAATGGAAGCGATCCGCAGGAAGATACTCTTGATCTACAAGTGGTCCTACAAAGTGATAGCTTGTCAACAGTTGACTCAGTATCAGGCCGAATTCAAAGCCCGTGGACTACTTGTCTCTTAATTAGTGAATGTAGGGGCCTCTTGGCTCATCTCATAGGAGTTGTTGCAGAATTTTGTCCAAGAGAAGCTAATTTCTGTGCCGATTAGATTGCTAAAGCTCATAGAATAGGGTCCCTCCGTATTAATTGGTTCTCTAAACCTTCCAACCCCTTTTTGGGATTTGTTATGTTTAAATGTCCAACTATGTTGTTCTTCAAGTTCTAACACTTATTGAGAATGTTTCGAAAAAAAAAAAACGTAAAACTGGGAAGAGGGCAGCCTATATAGCACGACCCTGGTTGTCCGTCCTCTATTCAGCTAAAGTTTTTTTTTTTTTTTTTGGGTCGGAATTCAGCTAAAGTTGTCTTGTTGACATTGCTTCGTGTTATGGAAGGAAAGCACGAAGTCCTGACTAAGGAAGGCATCATGTGCTGACAAAGGAAAGAACCGTGTCCTGACTCTTTTCTCTCGCCGTTACAAGTGCTGCCAAAAATTCCAGAAATCAAGGATTAAATCATTCAAAATGTAGTCAGATCATCTCATTACCATATGCGTTTAAACACCCGAAATATAGTAGAGGTTTGAACTGTGGAATTGAAAGAGAAGGCATTATGTCGACTGCTTCAAAATCGTCGATGAATCCCTCTGTCGCAACGGAAGATCGCCCATAGCACCGTATGGCTTTGTATTGCACCAGTTTTAGTGGCTGTCTTTATGAACATTTTTATATTACAGGGGAGATGAGGGAAAAATTAATCTTTTGAGCATTTTCTACTCTCATTTTGCCTACCTAGGCTTCCCAAACAAAGCCTTCAACATGGCTGGATACTGCTATAGCTTTTGTTCATTAGCCTCGTCCTGTGAAAGTATCCTGAAGATATTAAACCTTATGACCCCTGATGTGACTAAGGCTGAATCATAAGTGCATATAAGCCCATTAGAAAATATTAGGTGGTTCGGGACTGTTAAGGTAGCGAATGATAACCATTCTATTCCGGAATGAGTTCCTGTTCTATTTCTGGTTCCTGGATGAGTTTCTGAGAAAAAAAACTCGTTTGATAATGACAAAAAATTTCTATTTCTGAAACAGAAACCCGTTTGATAACAGCACAAAATTTCTATTTTCTGAAACAAAAACCCGTTTGATAAACAACAGAAAATTCTATTTCCAGGAATAGAAATTCATTTTTTTAGAAATGGAATAAAAATAATAAAAAATCCGAAAAATTCATAAAAATCTTTAAAAAAATTCAGAAAATCCCAAAAAATTGAAAAATTCCAGAAAAAATCATCAAAATGTCGAGAAAATAAAAAAAATTCAGATTTTGGGAAAATAGGAAATTTGTTGAATTTTTTCAAAAAAATCAAGAAATCAAAAATTTCAAAACTTTATAGAATTGCTTAGAATACCTGTGGTCACCCACTTTTAGTGAAATTTAAATTTTTTTAGGTGCCAAAAAAATCAAAAAATCAAAAATTTCAAAACTTCACAAAATAGTTTAGAATACATGTGGTCACCCACTTTGAGTGAAATTTAAATTTTTTAAGGTGCCCAAAAAAATTCAAAAACTCAAAAATTTTAAAACTTCACAGAATGGCTTAGAATACCTGTGGACACCCACTTTGAGTGAAATTTTAATTTTTGGAGGTGAAAGAAAAGAAAAAAATCAAAAATTTCAAAACTTTATAGAATGACTTAGAATACATGTGGCCATCCACTTTGAGCGAAATTTAAATTTTTTTAGGTGAAAAAAAAAACATAAAAATCAAAAATTTCAAAATTTCACAACATGACTTAGAATATATGTAGCCATCCACTTTGAGTCAAATTTCAAAAATTTTTGATTTTTTGCTTTTTTTTTGGCACCTATAAAAATAAAATTTTGCTTAAAGTGGGTGGCCACAAGTATTTAAGTCATTCTGTAAAGTTTTGAAAATTTTTCTTTTTTGCTTATTTTTATTTTTTTTTCGACACCTAAAAAAATTAAATTTCACTCAAAGTTGGTGGCCATAGGTATTCTAAGCAATTATGTGAAGTTTTTTATTTTTTATTTTTTTATTTTTTTCGGCACCTGAAAAAATTTAAATTTCGCTCAAAAGTGAATGGCCACAGGTATTTTAAGCAATTTTGTGAAGTTTTGAAATTTTTTATTTTTTTATTTTTTTCGGCACCTAAAAAAATAAAATTTCGCTCAAAATGAGTGGCCACAAGTATTTTAAGTCATTCTGTAAAGTTTTGAAATTTTTACTTTTTTGCTTATTTTTATTTTTTTTGGCATTTAAAAAAATTAAATTTCACTCAAAGTGGGTGGCCACAGGTATTTTAAGTCATTATGTGAAGTTTTTAAATTTTTTATTTTTTACTTTTTTTTATTTTTTTTTTGCACCTAAAAAAATAAAATTTCGCTCAAATTGGGTGGCCATAGGTATTCTAAGACATTATGTGAAGTTTTTAAATTTTAGATTTTTTGATTATTTTTTATTTTTTTTGGCATCTAAAAAAATTAAATTTTGCTCAAAGTGGGTGGCCATAGGTTTTCTAAGTCATTTTGTGAAATTTTGAAAATTTTTATTTTTTTATTTTTTTAAATTTTTTAGGCACCTAAAAAAATTTAAATTTCACTGAAAGTGGGTAGCCACAAATTCTAAACCATTCTGTTAAGTTTTGAAATTTTTGATTTTTTACTTTTTTTTCTCACCTCAAAGGTCGTGACTTTCATATGAATGTGTGTTGAAGAAAATGAATTCCTCAGAAATGGTTCTCACTTTTGTTCCAGAAATGAAAAACCAACTTTTTTTTTATTCTTATTTCTGGTTTCAGAATCAGTTTTGGAAGCAAACTTGTCCCGGAAATAAAAAAATGAAATTGCGGTACCAAACGGGTTTCTAGTCCAAAACTGATTTTGGGAACAAAAAACCAGTTCTGAGCAGAACCAGAATGGTTTTCATGCAGTACCTAAATCAGCATGGTCCCGGACCACTCATGAAGCGTCACGCGGTTCACGTGACGCTTGTGGAACTAGCTCGCCTAGATGGAAATTTTGCATAAAAAAATAATATTCATTATTTCTACTCAGCCCTCCACACTAGCCCCTTTCTCTCTCTCTTCTCTGTACGCATTTATTTCTTTCTCTCTCTTCTTCTCCTTTGTTTTCGCATCGAAGAAGAAAACCCACCGCTCTTTCCTCTCTCGCTTTCAAATTTATTTTGAATCTTTGCGACGCTTCCTCGTTGCTCCGGCCCTCCCGCTTTGGTTTGTAATTCAGCAATTATGACTGAAAATATCGACAAATATGAGCTCATTTTCACTTTGAGCCGATTGAGGGGCACCGGCAGATATACCATCTTCTCAGATTTTGGCGATGTGTAATCCGGAAAATGAAACGACAGAGCAAACTTTGCAACCAATACCGTCACGGCAACGTCCTTCTCTAATCGAGAGATTTCGAAGAAAAGTGAAGGCTGTACTGTAACTGACGAGAAAGTAAAAATTAGAGGTGGGAACCCAAAAATTTTGAGGGAAAAAGCAGAGACGGATTCGCACCGTGCGCTTCATTCCAACGCAAAGGGGCAAAGCCCACGATGCCTTGCGCGATACGGGGAATGGTGAAGTCAGGTCGTCGTCCCCTCGCAAACGGCTTGTACGGGGAATGGTGAAGTCAAGTCGTCGTCCGAGTCAAGAGCATCCAGAGACGAACAAGGCACCACCCTCCTATGTTCCCTCTTCAGTGCTTACTCATCTTCCTCAGCACCATCTTCCAAAGAATCAAGATCTTCGTTTTTTCTCTCATCATGTCGGAAAACCTCGAGAACCACGACGAACAAGAAGAGCCACTGTCTACTGCGCAGGACCCTGATCCGTTCAACCCGGTCTCGCCATCGACCCCCATATCGTACCCGATCAAGACCCTTGAAGAGCTCGAATCTCGCTCCTACTTCGAATCTTTTCACTACCCTTTTAACTGCGCCTCTGTTTCTCTCCAGACAAGGCATGGTGATTTGCCCGACAGGCCGAGGATCCTGGTTTGCCATGATATGGAAGGTGGGTATGTGGATGATAAGTGGGTACAAGGTGGGGACAACCCAGACGCTTATGCAATATGGCATTGGTACCTCATGGATGTCTTCGTCTACTTCTCTCATAATCTTGTCACTCTGCCTCCTCCTTGTTGGACTAATGCTGCTCACAGACATGGCGTTCGGGTAATCATACTTCGTTCATTTGCTGATGTTGAGAACATAGTTTTCATTTTCTTTTTTGATGGATTAAACTTTCTTTCTGGTGGGGTTCCCAAAAAGTTTATTCTTTGCGTTGCTTTTAGGGGATGGGATTGTGATGAGGTTGAAAAGAGCTGCCTGTTTCAGTGTCAATAGTAAGTTTGGGTAAATGAATGACTACGATTTGCAAAGAGTTGGACCAATTTGTGCTTCTAGGTGCTCTGCTGTATTGAGGCCCATAAGGGGAAAAGTTTTAAGATATTTCCACAAAGCTTCGCAGGAGTACATGAGTGAATATCCAATCTAGCTAACTTCTACAGTTCAGATTTTCATTTTGTGTCTAGTGAGAATAGGAAGACTCTGCCCCTCCTTAGTCTTCTGCTTTTATATCTGGGCTCTTCCATTGATGAATTCCATGGCACTTGATTTTCCTTTTTCATGAGGAGGCTTTGGCAAATGATGATTGTGCTATCTTAGCTATCGCCACACTTACATAAATCAATTGAAAACTTATACTTGTGTTGATGTACATTTTCCTTTTCTTGCCTTGACATTAACTGGTTGGGAGTAAAGAAGTAGGTAAGTGGGAGTGTATATACCTTCTTACAGTCTATGTGTTGAGTAAGGTGATGGTAATTTCACTTTTACTTTACAAATTCTGTCAATGGCATTAGGTATTGGGAACATTCATTGCAGAATGGGAAGAGGGACGACTTACTTGCAACAAGCTGCTTTCAACAATGGATTCTGCTCGGATGTATGCTGAGCGCTTAGCAGAACTTGCGGTTGCATTGGGCTTTGATGGATGGCTGGTATGTTGCCCATAGAATAAATATGTCTCGGACCAAATACATCTTTCTTTGCCAGTTTGTCTACTTTTTTTTTTTGGTCATGAAAGTTTATGAACGTTTAGTCTCATATAGGAAGGTTGGATGATAGTGCCATAGCATTCAGCAAATCTATACGGTTTATGCATGTGATTTTGATAGAATCATGAAATCTCACTTCGAGAGCACAAAATCTTGGCTTTAATCTGCACTGAGAGTGTTTTCATGTGTGTGTGTGTGTGGAGTTTCAGCTTTGAGGAGATCGGAGCAGAATAACTGACATTAGGACGATAAATCACCACTTTCTCCTAAATATTGTGCCAGGGAATACTATGCAGACGGAACTTGTCCATAGATTTTTTTAGGGAACTATGCCTTTTAAGAGATATCATATTATGTCAACAAGAAATCGAGGAATAATTGAGTGTCATTGTACCTTCTTACTTATGGTAGAGGGCCAAGAATGGCCTTTCCTTTACAAAGCTGACTAAGTAATCCTTTGTTTACAGATCAACATGGAGGTCAACTTGAAATTAGAACAAATCCCCAATATGCTAGAATTTGTCGGCCATTTGACCCAAACAATGCACTCCACAGTGCCTGGATCTTTAGTTATTTGGTTGGTTTTGGAAATCCCTTTTTGGCTTACTACTTTTTTATATCTGTAAAATGGAATAGTTATATTTATTGTTTTTATGCAGGTATGACAGCATAACCATCAATGGCAATCTTAGCTGGCAAAATCAACTGAACAACTACAATAAACCTTTCTTTGATCTTTGCGATGGCATTTTTGTAAATTACTCATGGCAGGTACACCTCATTCCTTTCTTTTGACTATGAACTATGCTTTGGTTTCGTCTTGACTTTAGTTGTATGGAAATTCTCATATGCATTATGCAGGAAAACTATCCGAGGCTTTCAGCTGCTTCTGCAGGTGATAGGAAGTATGATGTTTACATGGGCATTGATGTATTTGGAAGGAAAACTTACGGTGGGGGACAATGGAAGGTGTGTAATAATTTAGTCTCTCCACACACATTGTTTTTTCCTCCTCGTGCCATAACTTTTTGGATGCTTACTGTTTTCTAGTTTATAAGGCAGAAGATAGTCAGATAAAGTTGCAACCTTTGCATATGTTCTATACTTTTACGGTTTTAAGCTTTATATATGTAGTTGATCTCCTCTGAAAATTATAAGTTTCCCTATAATCGGATTCTTTTATCTGATTATGGAGAAGGAACTAGTCTGTGTAGAAGAAACAAGCTATAAAATTTTAAGGCCTCCTGGCCACATGATTTCTAAAAGGATGAATGAACAGATCAAGCAGTTCAAAAGGACCAAAGGAGATCGAGTACTGTAATAAGAGAAACTCCAAACCGTATTAAGTAGGTAGGTAATCTTTGAACAGCAGAAAACGGCAAGCATTGTCATGGTATTTAAATGGAATACATGATGCTAACGAAGCCCCCACTTCCTTTTGTGAGATTTCGTAGGACTACTGTAAACTGTTCTAAAAACTTAAGTTGATAAAGGAAGGTGTGATTTAAATTATAATTATTCTAACACTCCCCCTCATGCATAGGCTGGACTTTGTCTGAGCCTAAAGCGTGGAAATATGTAATTGGAGAGGCAAATAGGGACCCGATAAGATTTGAACTCGAGACTTCCTGCTCTGATACCAAGTGAGATTTCGTGGAGCCACTGCCAATTGTTCTAAAAGCTTAAGTTATTAGAGGAATGTGTGGTTTAATATTTAATTATTCTAACACCTTTTTAGACCTCTACCACATTGTCACTACTAACTCATGAGTATGGCAAATTAAAAATGTTTATGATGCTCAACTTAGACGACTTGAACTTATAGTTTTGGAATGCCAGGGACCTTTAGTCTTGTTGAAACCGTTTTGGTTCTTCCAGTCCTTGATTTTTGAGTTATCTCATGGGCATTTTCTTGTCTTTTATGTGCTTGACCTCTAAATCCTTCAAAATACCAGATGCATTCTAAATAGTGTAGCAATGGTATTAGCTTGTCATTCAAAAAAGGTTAGATCATATTCTGATTTACACAGTATCATAAGAGGTATTAAATTTAAATTTTCTAGATATGATCTCTTTGCATGTCCACCATTGGCTGTGGAAGCATTCTACTACTTAGGACTCCTTTGCTCATACAGGCAAATGTTGCACTAGATGTGCTGAAGAAGGACAAGGTTTCAGCAGCTATATTTGCTCCGGGATGGGTCTATGAGACTAAGCAGCCACCTAATTTTGAGACTGCTCAAAATCAGTATGCTTTCTACTTCATAATTTCCTTCTAAGCCCTTCTAAACTTGCATCAAGCTCAAAGTGCATCAGTTTGTCAATTACAGCTTTAGATGCTAAGTTCTCCCCCAGTTCTTATGTGTAAATGTTGCTACATCATAGATTGGAAGCTTCTAATCATAGGTTGAACTTTTCATTAGACGACAAGTTTCATCATCTTTTCTTTCCTTTTCTTTGTCATACCTTGCAATTGGCAGTTGGTGGAGTCTTGTTGAAAACTCATGGGGAGTACTGCAAAGATATCCAAAATCACTACCATTTCACTCCAATTTTGATCAGGTTCTGCCTACATTTGACTCATGTCTAGTCGATACATTTGCTTGTTGCTCCTATGCAAACCTCATTCTGCAATGACAACTAGAACTCTGGTTGGAATCTAGTAATAGTTTTCCAAGGTTAATAATTGATTTGTACAAAAGTTACATTTTTTCTGCTCTTTCTTCAACTTCGGATCATGATAAGTCATTTGATTATAATGGGTTCTAGAAAGATGCTGTCATGGGATTGCACTTTCCTTCTAGTATAATCAAAGTTGAGGCATACTCATTGATTCAACATACCAACATGCAGCAGGAGCCTGGGTTTTATAACTGATTTATTTTTCTGAAAAAGTTTTCTTCTCTTCTTTTAAATGATGCAGGGTCATGGCTATCATTATTCTGTTGATGGGAGTCAGATATCTGAGGCATCTTGGTGTAACATTTCTTGCCAAAGTATTCAGGTACCTATGATTTCAGGAAAAGTTTAAAATTATATGAATCTTCTTTCATGTGTAACTAAAATTTAACTCCGTTCTTATCTCATGAAGAACAGCGAGATCTTGCCTTAATTTGTATGCTAATCAGCTATTAGTTGGTATTACAAGTGATGTCTAGATTGGATTAAGGAAGCAATAAGCGAGACTATTGAGACTGTAATGTCACAAGGATGATACATATTCAAAAAGCTGAAATATCTGGATCCTGAAATTCTTTCTGAATTCTACTACCCTAGTTCATCATAGTACTATGTTTAAAAGAAGGTCGAAGTTCAATTGTCCTTTTTATGGCATAGTGGAATCAGTATAACATGGTGTTGTGGCCACCACGCTAAAATGCCTAAACCAGTTACATCACATGAAAAGCAGCAAGAAAAGCTCCATTACACAGTTGCATTAGAGGTCCACAGAAGTTTGGTCGAAACTTGATGGCCTGATGAAAATTTTATGTCATGCGTATGACCACCGATGTCTCAGCCTCACCTGCGTTCTTCTGGCTGAAAAAGTGCGAGTTCTAATTGACTCCTTTGGAATTGAAATGTCCACCAGTATGCTGAACATGCTTAATACAAGCTCTCGGCATTGGCTCTTGCATCTGTTTTAATGGCTTGACTAATGCACACCAGAGCAATCTCATATTATTGTCTTGGAGTCAGGAGATGAATTAGAAAATAGCTGTGAAGTTGTTTCATTCAACTTGTGAGATATGATGTTTCTATGCATCAACGTAAGCTCAACCTGAAGAACTCGGTGACAACCAGAAAATTTGGAATTCGTCTATTGCTAATGATCTGAGTCTGAACTTGACATTGATTCTACTCTTTCCACTGTAGGCTTTGTAGAAATATGCTTATTTGAGTTGAGTCTTTAGGCCACGGTATATACTGAATTAAACTTGTGCTTTCTTTCTTCTCATGTTCATTTATGTGATTGATATTTGGCAGCCTTTTCTTGAATTCCATGGAGATGGTACCATCAATCCCATTGACGTCAGTGTGAAGTAAGTTCTAATGGTCTTAACAAAAATTTGCCTATAATTTCTGCACGGTTAATCGCTTCGAATGCAAGGGAAGGGCAAATGACAAATATGCACTTACTGTTAGGGGGTTGTTAAGTTTGCGAGTCGCTCTTTGTAAAGGAAATCACTAGTTTACCTACACTGTTAAGGCTTCATTTATTGATCAAAATAGGTGTATATCAGGCAAAAGAGGGTCTGGGTATTGAATTGTTATGATGTCCGGGCTGAAATCGAGGATGAGATCTGGATATGTGAAAAAAACTCGAAAATCCGCATGTATGCAAGCTTTGGACATTCCATGTATCTTTCTTCTTTCTCATTATTTTACTTTTTTATAGATCTTTTTAGTCACATCTGTTTCCCGCATTAGTTGTTACTTTGTCATCCTAAAGCATTATATTGCAGAAAGCCGACATCCAATAGAATAATATAAGAGGATCATGACCCTGAAAGAAGTGATTGGATGAACACAAAGAGAGCTGATCTCTAAAAGAATAATCAAAGATCTTTCTTCTGTTTCCCTTTCTTGCTATCTATTGATGTCAGGTCTGCGGTCTTATTATAGCTAGATTTTCAGTATATATGTATTAAGAGGGACCTCTAATCAAACAAATTGTGCAAATGTTAAGTCTTAAGGAAGCATCCTTCAGCGGAGGAGGGAATGTCACTTTTAAAGGAACTCTCGAAGGCAATGCTTATTTCACTACGAGGCTTTTTGAGGCAGACCTTCTTTTAGGAAATTCACCGATCTACTTCACTTACTCGGTAAGCCATCCCTCTCGTCGAAATTCTAGTGCTCAGGGAAGTTTGCAGCTTTCATCCTCAAAAGGATGTCCAGATATCACTGTGATAGTGATAGTGATTGCAACCGAAATGCAAAAAGCACTCGGATCTTTTCGTGTCTGAAGCAGCTAAAATTATGAGCAAGGTTCTCTTCATGTTACAATCGTTTCTGCTTTTGCAGGTAAAATCAGAGGGCAGTTCCCTGGTGGGCCTTTCCCTGGTATTTTCCTCGGAAAAGAATGAGAAGAACACTGTACTTCTCGCATCCCACGGAGATGCTTTAGATACAATGACTCAGTTCGTCAGTAGATTCAATGAAGTGATCATGCCACGTCGGGTTATGAAGATAGAGAGCTCCCCGGGATGGGTCATACTAGAGAGTAGCATATTGATGGACAGATACACCTTGACAGGAATCCGCGCTTTATGCTACAGGCCATTGAGTACATCTGGATCAGATGACCGATCAGCAGAGTTTCATGCAGTTCTCGGTCACATTACTATCAAGACTGAGGAGCACACCTCATTCCTTCCGCCCTCTAGCTCGTGGCTAATCGAGGGTCAAGATATCAAGTGGTCCTCTAGTTCTCAGGGTTCGATGACCGTCAGTCTCAAGATTACATGGAAATGGAGAGATAGCGATTCTCCATACTTCAGTTATAATGTGTACGTAGGGGTAATAACCAAAGTGAAAGGTACAGGCGCGAACAGAGTCATGTCAGAGGGTGCACCGAAATACCTCGGAGCAGCACAAGCTAGGTCCTTCTATGTGTCCAATCATGTTGTGCCGCCAAGCGTTGCAAGTCTCAAATTCATCATCCAAGTATGCGGCGTCGACGGGGTTTGTCAGAAGCTGGATGAGTCTCCATCTTTTGCTCTCGAGTGTTGAGGCTCTTTCCGCTTCTATCAGACAGCATATTCATTCTAGATTTCAGCCGCCCGATGACTACAAATCGACTGTCTGCAACAACGAAGTAATATACGAATTCTACGTCCATGTCGGACCCACTTTCGAGCGTCATAATGACTCGTTAGCAATGCGTCGCATCAAATTGTATGTTCATTATTGACGAGAACAATATAATAAGGATGACACGCCTAGCTCTTAAAGTATGGATCGATTCCGGTAATGTGAACAATCATATCATAGGAGAGAATGGAAGTGCAATTTCGACTGTTTTCTGACTTTATTTGATCGGGCTGACATTATTTTTCACCTAAGAATTTAAGAAGTGCTAAGCCTTTTCGGGCCATGTCCAAGGCACAAAACATATCGCATACCATATTTATAAGGAAAAATGACAAATAATTCATGAATTTTGGCTCAATTTGCAATATGGTCTCTGAATTTTTAATTTGTTCAAAGTAATCCTTAAACTTTAACTCAATGTGCAATGTGATCTTTGAACTTTTAATTTGTTCAATGTAGTTCTGAATTTTTGGTATATATTCAATTTAGTGTATAAACTATATGAAAATATTTAATGTAATCTTTCTATTAATTCAAGTTTACGAATTACATCAAATATTTTTATATAGTTAAAAGATCACATTAAACATCAAACTAAAGTTCAAAGACTACATTAAACAAATTAAAAATTTAGGGATCACATTACACATTGAGCCAAAATTCGGGGACTTCTTACGTAATTATCCTTATTTATAATGCTGATGGTACTCAGATTGTAGTGATTCAAGAAAAGTAGTTATTCTAATTATACCAAGAAAGGTTGACATTATGCAACTGATTCAGCCCAAGAGTTGGGCAAACGTGAAGACTTCGTGGTCCATAGACATTGAATCGTCTCAATTGCTTTCTGTTTTTAGTCTTTTGATCTGACACATAATTTGACTGTTGCCTCTTAGCTTTTTGTTTTAGGGTTCATACCGTGTTCATTATTTTCAGCTCGCAAGAAAGGAATTTTGATATCGCAAATCAAATTAGAGGCGCCGGAAGGAGAAGAAGAATTTAAAGCGGGGTGGGGTCCAAGGGGACAAAGATATATGGTTAATCTAGGTCCTAAAAACCAACAGCAGCCGCAGTCATGTACAATTTTGGCATGTCCTTGTGGACTTTGAACTAAGGAGTCTGCTTGTCGGGGGCTCGCATTTGACCCTGTTGTGGCCTCTTGGTGAAGATTCAAAGTAGGGTTGTTGCCAATGATCAAAGGGAAGGTGGACTTGCCATCATCCAACTCGAATGAATGATTTGGGGTTTCTTTTTACAGGCGTTTGTCCTGGTTGCTTTGAAACTTGATTTTACGATTATCGCATCATGATACAATTGAAATCCTCTCATTAGGACGTCACGGTATATGTCGGCGCATGCTTGAAACCTGATCGACATGCAAGTTCACTCATGGTGTTGATATTGTACAGCTGCAACAACATTGATGAGCAAGTATTGACAGTAGGAAAAAGGAGCGACTACGAGAAATCAACAATCGGAGGGAAAATTGTCCAAATAGTCCTAAAGCTATTGTACAGAGACCAATTTAATCTTAAATTTTTAATCGTGTCAATTTAGTCTTAAACCTTTCAATTGTGTCGATTTAGTCATAAACATTTTTGATTGATTTCCCAATGTAATCTTTCTAGCCAAATATCCAAATAATAGTTTTAGGACTAAATTAGCAAATCTTCAAAAGTTTAGGATTAAATTGATACAAAGAAAAATTTATGACTAAATTGGCAAATCGTCAAAAGGTCCGAAACTATAAATTGGTTGCCGTACAACAGGTTCAGGACTTTTCAGACAATTATCCCAACGATCGAAACTCTAAAATTTTGTCGTTACATTAGGCAATCATTTTTCCAAACGTTAAGCAGGTAGCAATAATAATCGAATCACTCGGTACGATTCAAAAGTTGTATACATTTAAATGAAATTAAGCAAGATCACGGGCTTCATTTAAATAAGTATATGAACACTATGCTAGGGCAACAAAAGTGAGTGTGGACATTAAGATTCATTTTAAAATGACTCGAGCAAGAAGGGAAAAGGAAGAACGACAAGAAAGGGGAACAAAGTAAATAAAGTGAAGTGGACTAAATAATATATAATCCAAAGAAACCAAGATTTGCTTTGGAAGTATATTACATTCGACCTCGAGCACTCAAGAGCTAGAGAAATAATAAAGAAAAAAAACAAAGACACATCCCCCATGTCAATAAAGAAGCAACCTCGAGGTTGATTGCTGAAAAAAGGAGGACGCATGCCTTTGTCTTCTTATGCTGACTTTCCATATGATTTCGCCTCTCCTTTGTCACCTATTTTCAACTATGTTTGACACTTGCTTAACCCCACCAATCAACTTACCTGATATTTCCATGTCCAAGAGATGCAATTGGGCATGTCAAGATGAGCACGTGAACTTGAAAGACAAAGCTACCTGAGATCATCTTTGGCATGTCACCATACAAACCCTAGCTAACCCCAATACGGAAGACGAAGACTTGAGATTATTAAAGATGGTTGTTCTACCATTGACGATGATATTAGTCTAAGCCAATGACCGGACAAATGATTTGGCAATAGTACGATGTCTAGTTGAGCGTTTACCTAGGGTTCTCCGACCCGATAATAAACAGCCGAGGTTTTAGAATAGGAGTAAGGATCGCTTTCGGATCGTTTCTATGGGCAATGCAATCAAGCACTAATCACAGCTCACACTTTCGAGTTGCGAACATCTTTTACCGTCGCCATACAATACTTTTTCCGTTTTCTAAACCATAGTTGCATGTCACATCAATCGAATGTTCTACTTTCAATACTTTTTTCATGTATAAATGATTTGAGACGGTACGATATCCTGTTGATCGTTTACCTAGAATTCTCTAATTCGATCATAGGCAACTAGGGTTTAGAATAGGAGTAAGGATCGTTTTTAGAGATTCTATGGGTGCTGAAATTGGATACTAATCACAGGTTGCACTTTTGAGTTGCGACACTGTCCAAACATCTTTAGCTATCTCCACGCAATACTTTTTTTCATTTTATAAATCATAGTTGCACATCGCGTCACCAAATGTTCTACTTTCTATTTTTCCGCTCCTACTATCTCTAACATGTTGATATTATAAAATTAGAATTATTATCGTGGTATTAATTTCTTTGACGTGTTGATATTTTAACCATAGCTTCTCCTCAACCGCATCAAATCAAGATGGATAGTGGATGCTGCACTTTGTCTTGATTCAACCCAAGTATTTCGTTGCTCATCAACTGTGCTCTTGTCGTCAAATCACTCAGACGCCACCATCTCCTCTTTTGAAACGTCGCATGATCTCATCATCTGTGTTTTTCCTGTGCTTTGGAAGACTAACAACATTGTTTTGCATTGAAATCCCAGGTTGCGTCGACTGCTTTCTGAACCTCTCGCCATTGTTCTCAGCTTGCAGCATATAATAATGCAACTCCATTGTCCTGACTCACCCAGATGTATGGGTCAAAATTCAAAAAGCTTACGCACAAAATACTGATGGATACGTCCATGATAAGAACCTGACAGTTTCCAATGAAGTTACACCGAAAGCTGCTTTGCGCATAGTCATACACAACAGATTTCACCCATCCAGCAGGAGGATTCTACTGTTCCTTTTCCTAAAACAGCAGATTTTTTTTTATACATGGTGGTAAATTTCTAAACGAGTTTACCAGTATTAGGAACGGTTGCTAAAACAAAAAGTTAGTAGTCATCTGATTTTTTATTGATAGCTTATCAATACTTTTGTAAAAATTATCAACTTTTCTTATATCTTTTACTAACTTTTTTTTAATCTTCTTACCGACACCTTAATTTTATTAACTGCTATATGAATTTACCAATCTTTGTTTAAGTGATCTACAGATTATTTTTATTAAGTTGTCAACTAATTTTGGGTGAGTAACTCTTGTTTGAGTTACTTACCAATGTTTATTTGGTTTTTCTATAATTTACCAACTTTTGTTATCGTTTATCATCTTATATTTGTCTCTTTCACAAATGCCTTAAATCTATCTACCTTACATAAATTTCACAAACTTTATTTACGAGACTTACCATTTTCTTCCTATTAGGTTACCAACTAGTTTTGCCTTACCAAGTCACATTTTAGTTCCTTAAGAATCTGTCGTATATTTGGTTTTGTTTAAAATTTACCAACTTTTCGGACCAATTTTAATTTGTCTTGATCACGGATCTTTTAAATTTATTAGCTCTTTTAAAAAATTACCGACCTTAATTAGAGTGTTACCAACTTTCATCATATTAAGTCAACAAGTAGTTTTGCGTCACCAATTCTTATTGAAATTAGTTACCATTATTCATTTGATTTTTTTTTTAAAATTTCCAACTTCCCTGATCCTTAACGACAAAAAAATTCTCTAATTTTTACAACTTTATTTACCTTACTTACCAAAGCCTATCATTTACATGAAATTACCCAACTTTATTTGAGCGACTTATTCATTTTCTCTGATTAAGTTGATAATTAATTTTGAGTTACCAAATTTTATTTGAAATATTGCCCTGCGTTATCAAGAACATCTCTCAAAACATGTATATGTGGAATTGCTTATTAATAATTTCTTTTCGTATTATATCCAATTTACCAACTTTTTTTATTTTAGTTACCACTTTTTTTATTCTTATTTGCCAACATTTAAAATTTACCAACTCTTTTTAGAAATTATTGATCTCCCAGTTAAAGTGATTACCAACTTTTTTGATTAATTTATCATTAATTTGCGGTTTACCAACTCTTATTCAAGCTACCAAGGTTTATTTGATTATTTAAAATGCAAGTCTCTCTTATCTTAGACCAAACAAGGCTTCTCTTATCATTATTAATTAGCTTTTATTTACCTTTCTGACCCACGAACTAAATGTTCTAACTATTATGTGAAATTATCAAACTTCATTTGCGCGACTTACAAATATTTCTCCAGTCATATTACTAACTAGTTATGGGCGATCAACTTTCATTTGAATTATTTACCGTCGGTCCCAGTATAGCAACCAAGCGGGGACAAATTGGTTGACACGTAACCAAGTGTGATTTTTCAAACTCTTTTTGCGCAGGTGCAGTTTTTGAAACTTCTACAAAGCTGCAGATTTTGAATCTTCTGCACAACTGTGTGAACACAACGAAAGCAACAATTCCAGTTCGACTTCTGCAATACAAGTTCCTCTGTTGCTGCCCCCACAGCAGAAATAACCATTTCTTTCTGCTGATGCCCCCACAACAATGCTAGAGTTCTCGCCCCTATAGTGGCCCCATAGTGGATTTTACAAATCCCTTTGGCCAAGCACGTTAGGCAAAACCACAATCTCATGCGTTTGCTGAACAAACAGCTTGTGGGAACACTTACAATGATAACCCTTATTTTTCTCTCAAACTCTCCCGAGTGTATACAAAAGAATAACAAGTATTTAAAGAAGATCTACAAATGAACTTTCAAATAATAATTGCAAATTTGAGCCCTTGAGAATGAATGTGTATTCTAACATTTGTATGCGCAGTAATTCGTCCTCCTATTTTCACACCTATATTTCTCAATTTTCATTGTATGAATCTCGAGTTTCCTTCAATGATATTGTTTCTAATCCATGGAATCAGCTGTAAAAAACATCTTCCAATCTATCTAGGTGACCCGCCTGCAGAGAATCTTCTACTTATAACAATGTCACTTATGATCTTTGATCAGCAATCAACTCGATAAATAATAATGGAACATCTTTGCCTAAGTTGGATCTGCTGCGACGAATGATACATCAAGATCATATCCACAAGCTGGGTCTTGAACATTTATATCTCCACAAGCTTGATTTATATATAGAAACTCTTATATACGATCTTCTACGACAGTCATGCAAAGCAGATATGAAAGGAGCTTAAACACGATTTTATTGAGATTTGTTTGAGATGATGGTGGAAACATGAATGGCACCCCTTTGTTGACTTATAAACAAAAAGCTAATCTGGAATCTTTGAGTCAGTCTGTTTAATCTCTTTCTTCTTGTAATTTTCTCTGAACTTCTAAAACTACTCTGGTTAGATACCGACACAGAATAGTGTTGGGCGACGGACAATGAAAAAGATCATCACCACGAATTCTTTTTATGAAAATGAAGTTTGCTTTTTTAATTGTACTACATGAACTGAGCACTTTCTTGCACTGCCTCCCACGTGAATAAAGTATAGCAAAGAAGAGGTCGCTATCTGCATGTTGACTTGTAACGTAGAAAAATGTCTTTGCCTTTTCCTAGAAAGTTCCGCACAATTCAAAAGCTTCACAAATCTTATTCACCATGAAGCTAGAAATATTAAACCAGCACGTAAGAATTGGTAACATGGAGGAATGAGAGATTGTTATACTTCATAAACGCTTTTATTGGTATGAAATACCAAATATACTATATTATTGTCAAGTTCTCGAACACTCATTAATCACATTTTAAACGGATGACATGTCAATCCAAAACGTTTATTTCTATAAACATAATGCGAGAGTGACAAAGCTATGTTAGTCTGCACGGTTAAATGTCGGTATCCGGGTTCACATCACTAACGGTGGGTTTAGCTATATACATAATCTAGTTAATACCTAAGTAGTTTTCGAGATGATGAAATCACCCGATATCTATATATATATATTTCATCCTTTGGTTTTTCTTCTTCTTCTTCTTCTTCTTTTTGAGACTCTGAGTTTTTAGTTTGACAATTTCAAAACCCTACTTTTCTCCGAACCCCACCTAAGGAACTTTTACATTTTACTTTATCTCGCTTATGTGGCGATGAAGAGGGAGAGCGAGGTAGGGGCCATCTTCTTGTCTTTAAAGAATTGACAGTTCGAGTCTTGAATCCATCATTTCTTGCCATTTATAGTCCTGGGGGGGATTCACAGATGTAGGGGCCTTCCTCAACTCTGCGCAGTTTGAGGCTTGCTCGAGTGGTGGAGACATGGCACCACGTTCTTGTCTTCCAGATATTGACAGTTCAGGTCTCGAGTACATTCATCTCTTGCCATTTATACTTAATGGAGATTGATAGATGTAGGGGCCTTTCCTAATTTGCTCCAGTGGAAGAGATCGCACCATCCTTCTGTCTTCACTTAACTTTTTTGGGTCCCGAAGTGGAGAACTTCCATATTATCAGATAGAATAGCACCACCAATGTCTCCTCATGGATAATCTACACATTTTCCTTACTCTTTGTGGTTGCACATTCATTAGCTAAGCCTCTTCTTAATCGCAATTATGAGTTCGAAATCATTTTCATCCGAGACTCATTGACGCATAATGAGACATGATCGTCTTGCTGCAAGATTGGATTAGGAGATAATCATCCGAAATGTCCTAATCCTATTGTACGGCAGTCAACTCAATTATTAACTTTTCAATTGTACCAATTTAGTCTTAGGGTTTTTGACAATTTGTCGATGTAGTTCTTTCAGTCAATTTTGGCCAAAAATCGTTAACGTGGAAGTTGACCATTCTATGTGGTACGACTAGCGCTGAAGTGGATGATTTTTAGATTTATTTTCTTAATTTTTTTGAATTTTTCCTTTCCTTTCTTTTTTTCCCCTTTTCTTTTACTTTTACCTGTGGCCGGTAATCAACAAGGGCTGCCATTGCCCGCTCTATTTGGGGGAGCGGTGGCTGGCAACCTCACCTAGCTATTCCCCAGCCATTGCTGAGACTGATCATCAATGAAAGGAAAAAAAAAGGAAAAAAATTAGAAAACCTAAAATAAATTGAAAAATTATCTACATCAGTGTCAGCGATGTTACATAGGACAGTTGGCATTAAATGGACCGCCACTATATTGGCAATTTCATAAAAGGTTTAGGACTAAATAGTTATAATTGAAAGGTTTAGGACTGAATTAACTGCCATACAATATGTTTAGAACTTTTTGGATAATTTTCCCATAGGATTAGTGATATTAAGTCTTGTAACTTCATGAATTGTAATTATTAGAAAAGTATTTTTGCATAAAGGCCCCCATTATTTTCGGAAACACAATATTTAGTCCTTCGAAATCAAAAATTTATGGCAGTCTTCGCTAATAAAAGAATTTCTTGTCCCAACATGTTCAGCTACCTTCGAAATCAAAACTTTTATGTGCGTGAACCAAATATATTTGGACTATTCAGTTTACTTGGGTTCACTAATATCTGCTCTGAAATAATGACTTCATAAATAATTTTCCCCAACCACCCACCGCCCACTTAGACTAAGATTTTCTCTGAAACCACCACCAAACCATTTGCCACTATTCACACGTTGATTTATATATAGACAGAACGTACAAACGCTATGGTTATTTTTATTTTTTATTTGGTATGACTTAGACTTCAGAAATTTGTTTTATACTTTTTAGCAATTTATGTAATGTACACCATCCGTAAAAAAATATGTTTTTATACAAGCAGTCGCGACATTGGAAATTCTCACCTACTAATGAAATGAATACACCTGTACACGTATCAACGCCTAAACACCGCTAGTGTAGTTTTTGATTTTTACACCGTCGGTCTTACTTTTTGGAATTATACGTGAGTTTATCTTAGTATACCATACTAAAACTAGTTATTGAGAGGCTCTTATATTTTATGATCTGTAGAATTGATTGCTTGCTTGCTTTCTTCTCACATGCTGTCGTTGGCACACTTTGCATTTGATTGCACTTGCTTCATGAACAACAAAGTAAACGAAAGTTACACTTTGAACTTTCCCCTCTTCTTCGCGGTATCTTAGAAAATTTGTCAACATCGAGTAATGCGGGTGGAGTGTGAAAAAGACAGCTGAACAGTTTATGTATCAGCGGTGACCATGCTGGTCTTTATGCATACAAACAGTTGAGCACAGACTCGCTAGGGAGGGATCACTTAAGAAATACTCCTTCATTATATATCAGAATATCATATGCTAAGAGACCACGTCGTGTCCGAGAATGGTCTCTCTCCTGAGAGAGTGGTCCTGGGTTACATTGCCTGAAGAGGCCGGGGAGAAGCTAAGGAAGTGGGCGAGGTTGTTTGGGAGAAGGAACGACGACGACGATGACTTGTCATCGTCGGGGACGTCCATCATGCGCGAGAGCTGCATCACTGACGAGTCTTGTTGCATCTGGATGCAGAGGATCTCTGCTTGAGCCACCGCGAGCTGCATCTGCAGCTGAGACACCTGGTTCTGCAAGAAGGATATGGCCCCCACGCATCCGTAGACCGGGTCACGGACCCTCGCGCTCGCTTCGTACACCAGGCTGCTCACCGCGTCGGCCCTCTGATGAACCGGAAGCTCCTGCTTTTTATGGCGGATCAAAAGGGGAATCTTCGTTACATAGATATTCGCAGGAATTGATCCAAGACTAGATAAGGTTCGAAGTCACGTCATAGATGTTGATAGATGCATGTTGTCAAGTGTTAGTTACAGAAAGGAGACTTTTTGACTGACAAATTTTCAAGCTTTTTGTTGTCTACCCGTTTCTAATAGCAGTACATGTCCCTAGGTATCTATGGCAAAGACTATTTTGTAGTTGCATAATTGTTCATTGTCATGAGATTCGAAAGCTAATAATACATGTTCCTAGAGAGCTGTAGTGCAACAAGATGTGTGTGTGTGTGTGAGAGAGAGAGAGAGAGAGAGAGAGAGAGAGAGAGACCTGCAACATCTTGCTAATGTTGCTAGCACCAAAGACCTTGTGAACGATGGCGAACTTGCGGGGGTCGTCGGAAGGGAAGTAAGGAGCGAAGATACAGTCCTTCGCGCACCGGCGCCTCAGCAACTTGCACGATGCGCACGGTGAATGCCCTCCCATTTTTTTCCTCTCTCTCTCTTTTCTTATCTCCTCTTCCTACGAAGAAGAAGATAGACACATAGATGGATAGATAGACAGACAGATCTTGGAGAGTTGTTGCTTCTGAAGATGGAAAGGAGACCGAGCTAGTGGTGTGGAGATCTGTCTTTTGCTTAGGAGAGGCACACACGTTGATACAGAGTCTTTGTTAATTGAGGAAGACGGTAGAGGAAGAGCGATATACATTTATAGAAAAATGCCTGAGGCCAAACGGATTGCATGTGGGAGAGCCTGAACTTTCCACTAGTGATGTTGACAATGATGTGAGGGAATGACTGCATATTGAGTATATGACGTCATTATCATGTTTCATACAAGGAGTGAGGTCGGACCAGAAAATACCACGCTAATGCCGAACTTTTTAAACATTCTTAAAACCGGCGGAGGATTCACAAGAAATTACCCAACTCGATGCATCCATATCCGGCTCTGAATGCTTCCAAACAGTCAGAATGAATCAACTTTTGTATCGTCTTCATCTTGCGTGCTTTCGTTCTCTCTCCCTCTCCTTCTCTAAGCAACTCATCCCCGTAACACTTATCACCGAGGAACGAGATAAATTCACCGTTTCGACCGAGCGATTTTTCCTATCATTGCCCATAACCTTCTTATTCAGGTCATATCACGGACAATAGACGCACGCTGCGACGTTCATGCGCCGCTTCAAATTTGACATTGCAAACGCGCCTCATAATTTCACTAATTAATTAAGGAAAACACCTTTGTTTTTTTATTTAAAGAAATGCCCTTCCCTTTGCCAATCAAGCTGCAGCATTTACTAGAGCGTTCTTGCTGGCAAAAAAACACACCATAGGTTTGAACGCGGCCGCATGGCTACGCCAAAAGACAAGCCTAAGTCGTCGCCTACAAATCTTCCACGGCCTTGAAACATCGTGGCCAAAAGCCAGCGTCGCAGATAATCTTAATTTATTATCACGATATTAATCCTGTCTTGTCTGAGAAAAAACTCAAGTTCGAATTCGAGAAGAAGGATCTGAAAAAACCTGAGGAGAAGGAGAAGGATAGGGAGAAGGAAGGAGAAGCAGTGGCTCCCTCCCCCGGCGCAAAAGGTGGGCCGCCCCTCCGGCGGCCAACCCCCGACACGTGTCGCCCCCGAACGGCTACCTTTGACCGATGCCTCTCGGCGTAGTGAGTTGTGATTGGCTGGTCTTTTCATTTCTTTTGGCTGTCTTTTTTCCTCTTTTATTTGCTTGTCTTTTTGTTCTGTTTACTCTTTGTGGGGGGGCTCCTATTTGGTTGCATGGTTTCCACGTCTCCCTCCTCAAATTCTTGCATTGGCGGGCATCTTCTTCCGCCGGATAAAGTGTGTTAGGAGGTCGAAATCGAGTGCCGTTGTTTCGCCGAAAACTTCCTAAATAAGGAAAAATATTTTTTTTACGAAAATCATTATTGAGAAAAAAAGTTTACTTTCGTCCATTTGATAATCCGTGGAAAGTGAATTTCCTTCTTGCCGTAAAGGTAAGTCATTTCCTCCTAATTTAAATTTATTATTTTCGAGTCGACGGTTTCCATGGAGAACGGTCCGGTTCCCGATTCCAATTGTTAAAACCGATGAGTACTGATCCGGTTTGGAACCGGCCATCGAAACCACTCGGACTAGACCTGCGTGTATACATATTTTGACGGAGCTGGGGGCCCTCTCCGGTCCACGATAGAGAGAAAACGTGGGAGGAAAAAAAAAATTCAAGAGAGAAAACGACAGAGGAGCGCAGCTTCTAAAGCGGGGTCCTTTGCAGAAAAAGAAAGAGGGGACGATAGGCAACAGCCAAAAGAAAAAGGTGCCAAAAAAGTGGGGGCTTCTTCTTCCTTTTGGCGTTTCGCCCGTGCTTCAACCTGCAATGCTCGGCCGCAACCTTGAGCCGCCTCCCAGCATTTTTCCAAGCACCGCCACCTGAACCAGCTGAGTCGCACTTCTCTCCGGCGAGTGCATGAACCGACTGACTCACTCTCCAGTTTGCTTCGTTGTACCCAACCTTGTCACGCCCCTCTCCGGCACGCATTGGAACCAACCCGACGAGATATCTATATATATATTTTTTCCAATTTATATGTTTCCAAAACCCCTTTCTAGCCCATTTCATGCACTCTCCCATGGGAACTGGACCGATGGTCTAGGAACCAGTGGTGGTTCCCAGTTTCCATTTTGTGGAACCAGCTTGGGGGAATCATCCACCCTGAAACCGATCACCTGTAATTTTCTGTAAATCGAGTAGTTTTTCATCATTTAAGCACCGGAAAGTTTGAAAACAATTTCCCGGTAACAGTTTTCCTTCTAATAAACAGATACTAAAACTCATGAAGATGAGAAGTTTTGAGCATGGAAATGAATTTTTAACCGTGAATCCAGACAATATTTTGTAAAAGACAAATAAATACGTATTTTATATGTATGTGACCTTCCAAAACTATAAACAAAAAAAAGCCACGTCAATATTTCCTTTTAACTAAGTTAGACAGAATTAACCGAATGGCTTGATTTCACCAATTTGATAAATTTTAGGATTTAATTGTACTATTTTTAAAATTTTTGAACTCAATTATACTTCCGTGATAAATTTTAGGACTTTCAGTGTACTTATTTTCAAAAATTTGCACATAGTCAAGTTCCTACAATACACGGGCCGGGGCTGGCTTTCGGTGCATTTCTTTTTTAACCTTTGGATAAAAAGTCCATACTTACAGATTTTTCATTTAGACACTGATATTCGCTTTTTCTAGCTTGACTAGCTTGATAATTCACGATATGTAGCACGAGTTGTTGCCAATTGGGTTTGTCAAGATTGGATCCCGAAATCGCACAAGTTGTATGATTAGTTGGTGATGATGATGACCATAGTGCGAGTGGATGGGACCAGCATTAGTACCGTGCGAGCGATACAAAAAGCTTTAATCTATCACCAAGCGAATTAATTAAGATAATTTCTTGCCGACCAAATTAAAAACAAAAAACTAGAACATTAATTACACATGACAAGGAAAATTACGTTTTGAGAACATTTGAAATATAGTATTCCAAACTATGAAAAATGTAAAACTTACCCTTTCCATCAAAATTATTGACAATTACATCTTGCAAAACCCTAAGTCCTGGCTGAAACCCCTTGGCATTTATGGCCCGTCGCGTGATTCCAAGTTAATTCTTGTAGTCTTCCAAAAGGAAAACAGCACACTGGGACTTGGGGGAGCGTGTTTGTCAAAATTCACACTCAACCGGTTCTTTACCGATCGTTCGACTCTTTGCTCGCACAACCTGTTTGCATCGGCGCCCATGCAGCGCTTTGTGAGCCGAGAACATTGAACCAGACTTCTTTCTATAGCTGTTCCTAAAAACAATAAGGCAAATAACATATTCGTATCGGATCGTATAATACTTAGTTTAGTCCGGGCGTCTAGTTCTTTCAGTGAGACACGCAGAACACTTTGGCACAACTGATTTCGGCCTCCCATGACCTCATCAGAAGAGCAACATCAACTTCCAATTAAGTTATGCACAGAAAACCAACCCCACTATCAGAACTCCTCAGAATTATAAAATTCCTAGCACAACAGAAGTCACTCCTACAAACCAATTGTATCATTCCTTATGCATCACTCACTCTTTATCCCGACACCATAAAACTCCACTCACAAGGATACGAGAGTATGGGAGAATTTGGTTCGTGAGACGAGCGTCTTTCGAAATGCTATTACGAACCATGCGCATCACGTGTTTGTGTTCGGGTCCATTGCTTTAAGTAACCACTTTGGTACCAATCTGATGGGCCAAGGCCTTGTTGAAATGGGCTCCTGCTGATGCCCATGCCGATGCAGGCCCATTTTAGTTTAACGAATGAACGGCGGACAGCCCATTCCCATAGTTCTCATGGAAAGAGCCGTTTGCCTTTTACCACTGGGTCCGCCCTGCCATGCACCTTCGGAAGCTCGTCACAACCATTTACGTCCATGACCATGCACGGGATGTTGCTGCGATTCGGCTCTTTTTCTTGTTGATGTAGGTATGTCATGGCAACCGGCAAGAGCTACAGCGCGGAGACTCGAACCAGTGCCTCGGGCCCCTTGGTGACATTGGACCATTTCCACTCCCATTTTTGCTCTTTAGCTCGACCCTTGTACATCCTCCTTTGATGCGCTTCATGTAAACTCGCACGATACAATTTCCGGCAACTGTTGTTATATTAACTCGCGCTTGGATTAGGTGGGAACGGGTCTTGGAGTCTCGTCGACATGAAATGAACTTTTATTATGCTACTTTCGTATTTCTTCGTGCGTTACGATAATGTTATGATATGAACGTACGTGCTCAATGAGACCGAGCATCTCAGTTATAATCGACGTTTCAATTTCTTCACCATCCGAACGAGTGCACACCATGATTTCGTTTCCAGGCTTTTGTGTCTCTTAGACTCCATTTGCTACGTGGAAAAATATTTTTTGGGAAAACATTTTCCTCATTTTCTTATGTTTGGATTGCTTAGGAAGATAAGTCAACAAAAAATATTGTCATGATCAACAGAAACCTGTGCTTAAATTTGGAAAAGTGATTTCCACGTTAAAAAATCAGAGATCATTTTCTAAATATATGACTAGATATTGGACCTTTAATCAAAAACTCTGCAATTGGGCACAAAAACTCTAATGCTTATTCATGAATCCTCAGCATCCTGAACGTAGTCCTGAGTGCCTAGGTCCATCAAGGCACCGAGGCCTTGCCCAAGGCCTCGGTATGCCCCCGCACTAGGGCTCAGGTCCACATAAGCCAAGCACAAGGCCTCAATACCCGTGAATGGATCCCCTACCCCAGTGTCTAGTCCACAAAGGCAATGCTCGAGTCCCAATGCCCGTGCCCGTGCCCGAATGTCCAATGCCAGAGCCCGGGTCTATCGAGACCTAGGCTCGAGACCCCAGTCCCCGTGCCTGGGTCCCTAACACCTAGACCTAGGACCGTAGTGGGCACGCCTAGGCCCGGGTCCCCTACACCCAAGTCCACAAAGGCTTGGCTTAGGTCCATCGAGGCCAGGCCTGAGATACCACTACCCATGCATGTGCTCGGATCCTTCACGCCCAAGCTCAAGTCCAATAAGGTTGCGGCCTAAGACCTTGATGCCTGTGCCCATTGATATCAAGCCTGAGTTTCGACGACCAAGGGTCTTGTGCTTAGCCTTGATGGACCCAAGCACAAGCACCAACGTCCTCAGGTCAACCCCAATAAACCAAGGCTAGAGTGATTGGCACTCAAGCCTAAGCACTAGGACCCGAGTCACTGGGGTCCATGCTTAGCATTTGTGGACCGCCTTGAGTCTGGCCTTTGTAGACTTGAGCCGAGGCCTCAAGAAGCCATTCACAGGCAACAGGTTCTCAGTTTCAACTTCTATAGACATATTATTGGTGCCTATGCTCTCGCTCAAGACCCAAGTGCCCTTGCTCGGGTCTTGATCCATTAAGGCTTGACTTAGGATCGTGGTGCTCATGCCTAGTCCCCCAACTGCCTATATGCAAGTTGCTAGAGTTCAAATAATGTATGTATATTTCAAAAAATTAAATTAAATTTTGTTTCCAAAAAATGAAAAAATATTTTCCAATTCATTTTTAGATTTCAACCCAATATTGGAAACACAATTTTCTGTGAAAACAAACGCATCTCTTAAATACTTTTTTTCGCCAACACAATTTGTCTTTTCTTTAATTCACCACGCCCGAATTTTTTCGAAACATACAAATATTCGTGGGAAAAGTACAAAAAAATGTCATAAATCTATTACGTTGGTACTAATTCGGTTGTAAACCTTTTAATTTGACCAATTTAGTCATAAACATTTTTACATTGGTACTAATTCAATTCATCCAGCCAATTTAGGTTATAAATTGCTAACATGAACATTGATCGTCATACATGGCATGGAGTGGCGCTAAAGAGGATATTTTTTAATAATATTTTGAATTTTTTTAAATAATTTTTTGTGATAAGTGCACTGTAAGTTCTAAATCTTGTTACGAAAGTATAATTAAGTTTTAAAACTTCAAAAAGTGCAATGAAGTCCTAAAACTTGCCAAGTTGGTGCGATTAAAGTCCTAAAACTTGTTAGCATTTTTCGTTTGTCATGTTGGATAGAGTTACTAGAAAAACTTGATTGAACCAACTTGACAAATTTTAGAATTTGATTGCACTTTTTAAAAGTTTAATGACTCGATTATACTTTCGTTATAAATTTTATGCTGATTGCACTTTTTAAATTTTTAGAACTCAATTACACTTTCTTAATAAGTTTTAGAACTTATTGTACACTTATCCTTTTTTGTTTTCTCTTATTATTATTATTATTTTCTTTTTTCTTTCTTTTTTTTCCTTCATTTTGGCTAGCACATAAAAATAAGAAAAGAACAGAAAATTTATTACAAAATTAAAATATTATTAAAAATGTCTATTTTAGTGTCGTGCCACGCTTTTTTTCGAGATTTGTGCACTAAGGAGGTATTTTCATCTTAGGGTCTCTCTCAGACCATACCTCACGTGACAGTGGATGGTAATTTCCTATTTAATCTAAGTTTTCAATTTTGGAGTCACCACTAGTTATTATTGGTAGGTTAACTAGAAACCTAATCGGAGTATGGGAAAAATATCACAATTCTATGAATTAGAGATTCTGAGTGCGGAGACTTGGTTATGCTAATACTTCCAAATCGAGATCCCTAACGCCCTTTGTCACACCTCGAACCCCACGGCGCGAGAGCATCCCCTCCTCGGTCGATGTAGTGCGATATCTTAGGATGCTTCGCTGACCCAACACCCAAGCAAAGAATCAATGCACAAACGGAAGCAGTAATTAAATAACATCCGTATAAAAAACAATATGAGATCAAGGATAGCACGACACCAAAATCACCGTTTACAAAATATACACTTTTAATATTATAGGAAACCTTTACAATATCCATTTTTACAAACAGAAGATACAAACAACATACACAGTCAAAAGCCACTATTGAACAAAAAGGGGTAAGCGGCTAAGGAGGTCAACTAGCAAAAGGAATAAGGGCTACAGTCAAAAAGTGTTAGCCCTCACATCACTAGGCGGGGATCTAGCCTAGGGTTCCCAGTCAGGGTCTGAACCCGACAACTCTGAGGAACTCTCTGACAACTCCGGATCTTCGTCAGAACTCATCGTCTCGGACTCGGTCTCTAACTCCAAATCCCGCTCCTGGTCCTCCTCCACATCCATCGGCTCAGCTGCCTCTACGTCCATCTGCTCCAACGCCGAATCTACTACCTCGGGCTCATAATCTACTCCTCCTAACTCCTCATGCTCCTCAGCTATCTTGGGCCCGTCGCCGAAATCCAAACTCACCTCCATCTCAGTACCAGCATCTACAACATCCCCGTCTGGGCATTGCGGGTCTAACTCACCCTCCCCGTTGAACGGGATATCTACATAACAGAGGAGTCCGAACTCATCTCCAAAACGGTCTCTAAAACACCACGCCACATACTCGTGGGTTTCAAAATGCGTCGTATCCACATATACCCAAACTAGAACATAATGCCTAAGGTACATTTCCTCGTTCCCTACGAGGTAAACAAACATAATACGCTCGATATGCTGGGGAATCTCAAAGCGTACTGAAACCTCTAGCATCTTCAAAATCGAGGGTCTGAAAAGTTGGGTTATATAACCATGAGACAAATCTCAGCGAATAAAAACCCACTAAACATAAACTAGGCTAATATGCACCTCCTAACACACAACATACAGCATCACAATAATTGACCCAAGCCCTAGGGCCTAGATCGCTCACCTTACCAACCATGCAGGTTAGACAGTTCATAAGAATGTCACGGCACATACGTGAACACATCCAGTCACACGTACGCCACACGCATGCTCAATCTCCAAAGTGTTTGCATAGCACATACAAGTCACCGAGTCTCACACACTCGCGCATTGGTCCATGCATTAATGTCTCACAGCCACGCGTGTCTCGATTATGAGATGGAATCCACTTGAGCATGTCCCATACCATACCTAGCAATTTCTACCACATAATCAGGCACTATGCATTCTCAATTATTACTCAAGGCTTGATCCGCATAAAATGCATCAAGTCCGACTCATGCCAATACAACAGGTCCACAATAACAACACTTCGTGGTCAGCGTAAAACGCCCCCAGCCCAGTATCTTGTAGCCCGCATCAAAACGCATCAGGCACAATACTGCTCACCTCACGAACCACTACCCGCGTAAACGCATCAGGCTTATCGCCTTTCAGACGTACCGGGCATCATCCCGCGTAAACGCATCAGGATGAGTTCAACCCCACGTAAAACGCATCAGTGTGAATTGTGATCACACAGTTAGTCACACAGCCAATTTTATCTAAACCCCGCATAAAACGCGTCATGGCATAATTAAGTAATCACATGCTCATTGCAGACACGCATTCTCGCACAATTCGTCATATGCCTCACACTTGGCATACATAATGCGTGGCTATGTAAATCCGCACTCGGCAAAATGCAATGCGTCATAAGCACAATTTACAAAGGTAAATATTCAATTCATGCCAAGTCCGCATGCATCACAACATGCCCAATTAAACCACATCTACATTATCACTTGGCCAATTAATATCATGTGGCACGACACACACGATTGGCACTCGAAATCACCACTTGGCAATATAAATCATGCTAATTAACGGCCAATCGCACTCCACATTAATCGGCCATACAAGCACATGACATGACAAATTTCAAATCATCACAGTTAAGTACAAACAACCAATAATCTAATCATCCCGGGCAATCCCGACACTTTAGACAATTAAACCTCCAACTTGCCGATATTAAACTAAAGAGTCCCGGTATGGACAGCCACCAATTCAGCATCATCCCGGCCTCCAATCCACCTTCAATTTCACTTAATATTCCATCAACATCATCCCGAAACTTGCTATTAAGGCGGCATTCCATAATTGCCGTTAACCTCACTAATTATCCACTTAAACACCCTAAACCCGTCTAAAAACGTATAATCATCCTAATTAGGGTTTAGAGGATTACACTCACTTAATCCAAAGTCGGGACGACGAGGAATGGCGGCCGATCACCGGTGAACGATGAAATCGGCAACGACGTTCCTAATGAGCGAAGGCGAACGGCGGCGAGCTGCGACGAGGCTCACGGCCAGTCACGGCTCACGGACGGCGACTCTCAGTGAAAGGCGGATGAGCGGCGGTGCGGCGGTGGACATGACGGCGAGGAACGGCTCTCCAGCATACGACGGCGTGAGGTGGCGGTCACGGCTCGGCGGCGAAGGAAGAGAAAGAGAGAGAGGAACAAAACAAGGGCGAGTGAGGTGGTGGCGGTGGCAGTGGCGACGGCGTGGACAGCGACGCGGCGACATGGCGGCGGTCACAGCATGCGGCGACGGCACTCCTTGGCGCACGGCGAACGGCGGCCATGAGAGGGAGAAAAGGGAGAGAAAAAAAGGGAGAGAGAGGGAATGAGGTTAATGGTGGTGGTGGTGTGGATGGCGGCGTGCGGCACGGCTCTGGCGGTGGCGGCCATGGCGAGCGGCGGTGGCTCCGACGGTCACGGCATGAGGATGGCCAGCGGTGAGGGGAGGAAGAGAGAGGAGAGAAACTTGGCTTGATGGGGAATAAATGGGAAGAGAGAGAGTAAGGGAGAGCATTTATGGGAGTAGGTGGTAGTGGATGCCAAGTGTCACAATCCTACACACTTGACATTTCTATCATTGATCCAAGGGCTCACACTTTTCTTCACTCAATTATTGATGGGCATTATGGTCTTTTCTTCCCCACCAATAATGGCTTGTCTCATCTTCATAAAATCCATTAATTAAATCCCCAAAATCACTCAAAATTCGGAATACTCTTAAATAGGCTTAGGGGCAAATCGGTAATTTTCCCGTTCCGGGCCGAAATTTCATTTTTCGACCGTACCAATCCCATATATAATTGGCCAACATATTTTAACGTCGTCCTTGCGAAACTAGTCCCGTAAACTCTCGAAAATCGACCTCGAAGACCAAACCAAATTTCGCGATCAAACTAGTTCAATTTCAATTTTTTGAATCTCTCACTAACGGACGGCTGTTTAAGAGTTACGCGTATCGATCTAGGGTTATTCAAGTCATGACGGCTTCGATTACCGGGAGAATGAGAGGAATTATTACTAGTTCTGGAGATCACAATCATTCGGTTTAAGTTCAGGACTGGTTGGCCACGTGCACTTCTGATCTTACAGAATCACCTGCTATCCGATCGTACATTGCTGGCCTTGGCCAAACCGAGTCCGTCTCCTTCTTAAGATCGGCCCACATTGACCCAAAATATTTCCTCGTCGTTTCTTGGAGTCGGTGCCTAATTTGCGATTAGGTCCTTGATCCACGTACCGTTTTTCCTAGTTAGCCATTCTCATTTGGTCAGTATCCCGAGAGTGATCAGCTCCGGGCGAGACTTACGAAAATGAAATGATAAATAAGACTCATTTCATTGATTCCGAAAATTAAGTCAAAATTCGGGATGTTACGCCCTTTCGATGCCTAAGAATGATATGATGTCTAACGTATCATACAAGTTTTCGAAACTTACCCACTAATTTTATCCATTCTAATTGCGGGGAAAATCAATCAAGAATTAAATGCGCAATCAATGTCAATCAAGCCAAACAATCCTAAATTGTCTCTAAAAATCAAAATGTACCCAAAAATATCCAAATCTTAATGAAGCCCTAAAGGCTTATTCATTTCATGATTTGTGATTTTTTTAGGATTTTATGGTTTTTTAGGGGTTATAGTCCCTGAATTTGAGATTTTCTAAAAATGCCACTTGGGCACTTCAGAAAATTCAAATTTCACTTTCTAAGGTTGGCCACAGTGTTTTTAAATTATTTTGTGAATTTTTGAAATTTTTTATTTTTTTTCGAAAATTGAATTTCTGATAGTTTCATTAACCGAGAATTGATTTTTATGATTTTCTAAAAATTTTTATGAATTTTCCAATTTTTTTAGAAATTCTGAATTTTTTACAATTTTTATTTGTGTTTTCTGAATTTTCTGAATTTTTATGAATTTTCTAAAAATTTTTCAATTTTTATGAATTTTCCAAATTTCCTATTTTTTTATGAATTTTCTATTTTTTCTGACATTTTCCAAATTTCTAAAAAACATTTTGAGTTTTTTTATTTTTTATTATTTAGATTTTTTTATTATTTCTTTATTATTTTTTAAATTTTCCCATTGAGAAACGAACTGGACTGGCCCGGTTTAGCTTGGCCAAACCGGGCCTTGCTGGCACCGGCGCCGGTTGTCTTCTCTAGCGAGAAACAGCACCAAAATGGCGTCGTTCCTGACTTGTTTCTCTTCAGTATTTTGCTAAACACCTGGCGGGCGTGATTCTAGGCTGGATGTTCTCAAGGTCATCGGTTTGAACTCATCATCGGTGAGCCTCCGGCAACCTTTTTGATTAATTTTTGGTTGTGTCAAGTTCATATCATCCTCTATCAAACTAGACCAACTAATTGGCTGTCGGACCATCGCCGTTTCGATAAAAACTTGCCGGAAAATGCCAATTTGTTGCTAACATATAAACCATGCTCATCAGAAGCTCTAAATCCCTATTCTATTCACCCTGGCCATCTAAATCGCTCAAAATGAATAGCAATCTATCAAATAAAGTTAGGAGAAGCTAATTTGGACGGCCTTGTGGCCATGGTGGCTCTCCGATGAAGTTTCCCGAGCTCTAGCGAGAAGGTTTAATGGTGGCCGACTCGGTTTATGCAAGTTTTTCAATCAAAAATGCAATCAAACAACATAGAACATGATTAGAACATGTTTTAAGCATCTATAATTGCAAAATCACAAGGAAACAGGCATGATTGAGCTCGATTAAACTCAAACAACTATTCTGGAATTTTACAGAACTGTGAGCACGATCGAACTTTACCTACTTCCATGGAGATCAAGTCTGAAGTTTTGGTGCAAGCAGCGACTATAGGGTGATTCTTTGACACTTCCTCTCCAAGTTGATGGCCTCAGTTTCGTCGGAAAAGTCCTAGATTAACCGACCGAAGCTCGGTTTCAGAGCTTCACAGTCAGCTTGCCTTGGCACCTCCGGTGAGGAGGTTCACAGCAATGATCGATTTGCCGGCGCTTTTCCTGTCGGAATAGCGCCAATCGCTCGTTCTTAGGAACCTCTACACGCACACACTCTCTCTCTCTCTCTCTCTCTCTCTCTCTTTAACTCTCTTTCTCTCAGGATTTTCGTCGAACAGCTCCTCCTCCACGTTTGGTTTTTTCTTGTTTTTATTGATCAATTTCCTGCCCAAATTTGTTATTTACCAACCTTGAATCAATTTGGATGATTCCCTGGCGCTAGCTGGAGATTCTCCTGCTGGCTGATTTGATTCTCACGTGCTAAATTGCCCAATGTAAGTCAGCAAAGTTGCTGAGTAAACTATCTTTTTTATGGGTTCATTGCGTTCTATGCAAGTCGGGCGAAGAAGACGAGTAACCGAGTCGGGTCGGGTTGACCTGGTCTACCCGGAAAGCCCGATTATGACTAAATTCGCAAATTAAGCTCGATTTTGACCTAATTTTCAAAATTAAACCCCAAAATTGAATTCGTCATCACATTTTGAACCAAATATATGATTTTTCTCAATTTTTGTCATAATAATGTCCAAGATTTTCAAACTTTTGTATTCGGGTTAGTATGGTTTTATTCAATTCGATATCTTAATGACCTCATTAAGAAAAATTGATGTCAAAATTGAATTATCTAGATATGATTAACATTATAAATGATGGTCTTATGGTTCGATAATTTCGAATTGGACACGATTCCTAATTTGGGCTCAAAATTTTGAATTTTCAATTAAATATTGGGCATTTTTTATTTTTATGACAAATTATGCAATTTTACCGACTATTATGTAATTCAAGGCCCCTGAATCATTTGTTGTGAAGACACTATAACTTAAAAATGACTAGAAAATATTTAATTGCATTTTTGGTTCAATTCGGATTTAATTTTGCCCAATTTTGTGCAAAACATATGCCCGATTGAGATTTTCCAAAATTGATGATTCATTAGTGAAATTAAACTTAAAAGAAGACTAATGACTATTTTTATGGAATTTTCTGATTCAATTTGCTATTTTTCTTGATTTTTTCACTTATTTTGACTAAAAAAAATTAAAGAAAAATGCTAAAAAATTTATTTTTGGTCTAGAAATAGGTTTCTAGGCTTGGCCAAGATTCCTAATCCTAATTTTGAGATTTTTGAGAGTATGAAAAAAATGAGCTAAAAATCAGGTGTCAACAGTCAAAGCCAGTCACGTCACCACATGAAGCACTTGACACACTGGGGAATTTTTGCTCGCCATGTTTCCTTCCTTCCAAACTATCCCGAGTAGATATCGAATGATTAATTTCTATTTCTTATAATTGAGGAATACGTCATCAAGATGGATCGCCCTTCCACGGTCAACGAACTCATACTAATGCTAGGACACTTGAAAATGAAGTTAGAGTCACTTTCTTTATGCCTTACAGCGAAAGGATAGATGTCTATGGATATGTTTTATAAGATAGCTTGAAAATTTCTTTCCGGCTCAAATTAGCTTAATGGAATGAATTGGCACCAAGGAAAAAAAGAAATAATTAAAACGTTGAAAACTGAATTAACACTAATGTAATAAATGTAATACTTTTCGCAAATAATCACATCAAGATATACAAGTGATTCTTAGATTTTGAAAAAATCTAAGCGATAAAAATTCGAAAAAAAAAAAAAAAAAGAAGAAGAAGAGGATGAAATTTGCTCCCTCCATAATAAAAATAAGGGAAAATGCCATTAAAAACCCCAAATTATGAGACTTGTGACACATTTACCCTTAACTTTTTTTTGTAACACAAAAAACCACAAATGATGTCACTTATGACAAATTTACCCTGAACTTTTTTTATGACACGAAAAATTCTAAATTATGCCATTTGTGATACATTTACCCGCACAATACTTTGACCCATATGTATTTTCATATTTTTCTTTTTTTTTTCCTTTCTTCTCCGACGAAGGGAAGCCGGCGAGGGTGGTCCTCACCGGCAGCGGGAAGCCGGCGTCAGGCATAGTTTAGGGTTTTTCATGTCATAAAAAAAGTTCATGGTAAATTTATCACAAGTAGCATAATTTGGGATTTTTCGTGTCATAAAAAAATTTTAGGACAAATGTATCACAAGTGACATAATTTAGAGTTTTTGGTAGTATTTTTTAAAAAATAAAAATAAAAATGAAAACGATAACGGCCAAATCTCTTTGATTAGCCCACTTGCGATTTAGATATGGCCCCAAAAAATGCGGATATTTTGAAGCCACGGATCCCACCAGAACCACCCAGCTCGCCACGAGCTCGCCACGCGCCCACGCCCCACCACGCGATCCCACCCGTCCACGTCCCCTCCATCCGACGGCCCGAAGACCACCCCCTCCCGCATCTTTATCTCCTCCTCCTCGCCACGAATCCATCCACGGTCGTTCTTCCTCTGGAAACTCCTCCGCTCGATACTCTCCTCGAAAAGTTTCCAACTTTTGCAGTCCCCGTCGCCGATCCTCCTCCTCCTCCTCCGCCGCCGCCGCCGCCATGTCGCTCCGAGCCGCCGCCTCCTTCTCCCTCCTCGGCTCCCCCGGCGACGGCCTCTCCGCGCCGCTGACCTCCCCAGCTCCCCCGGCGGGCCCGCTGGCGCTCCGGTTCCAGCCGGGCGGCGGGAACGGGGGCTCGCTGGTGGCCCGCGCGAGCAAGGAGTCGAACAGCCGGCCGCTCACCGGCGTCGTGTTCCAGCCCTTCGAGGAGGTGAAGAAGGAGCTCGACCTCGTGCCCATCGTGCCCCAGGCCTCGCTCGCGCGCCAGAAGTTCGCCGACGAGTGCGAGGCCGCCATTAACGAGCAGATCAAGTACGGTTTTGCTCGTATTTGAAGTTTGTTTCGGGTTGTGGTTTCTTATTGTTTCTGACTGTTTTGCCTCGATGCCTATCTTTCGTGCGTTGTCGTTCCAGTGTGGAGTACAACGTCTCGTACGTTTACCATGCCCTGTATGCCTACTTTGATCGGGATAATGTTGCGCTCAAGGGACTTGCGAAGTAAATCCTTATTCCCCCTCGAACGATTTAATCGCTTAATAATTGGAATGTTTCTCCGCATGAATTCATTTTGATTCATGATTTGATATCGTTGTTGATTAGATTTTTCAAGGAGTCAAGTGAGGAGGAGAGAGAGCATGCTGAGAAGCTGATGGAATATCAGGTATTGAAAAGTTTTGCTAACGTTAAACGCTTCTTTACTTGGTTGTGTGGTTTGGATGATGTGGTCTTTATGATTGTGTTGATTGACATTGGGAAGATGACTTTTTGGGTTGGTTTTCATGGTCTAATTGCATAGAACAAACGAGGTGGTAAGGTGAAGCTGCAATCCATCCTGATGCCCCTTTCCGAGTATGATCATGAGGAGAAGGGCGATGCACTTTATGGTGAGTTTGATGGCCCTCTGCCATAGTTAATGGTGTGAACTACACAATGTAGGACGATCATGTTGTTATTGTGCTTTTCTTGTGATAGTTCTTGACTTTTATGTGTATGGGTCTGATATCACTTTCTCTTGGGTTTGCATGCAATGAAATTTTGTGTGGTATAGCTTGCGTGATACTTTTGGGAATTTGACGTTCTTTTTGTAATTTCCATGCTAGTCGCAATGAATTTGAAAATTGGAAGTGACATTGCACAGCTCAAGATTCCACTCCTACATAGATACCCGTTACTTGACAGCATTTATACAATTTGACTTGCTTACCTTGTGAAATGAAGGGATACCGATGTGTGAGAATCATTGGACTTCTTTGCCATATTCATGTAATTTTCACTGCGACTGTTTAGCTAGAACGCAGTAACTTATGAGATATGTCTAGACGTGCTTTCATATGTACATCTCTGTTCTGAGAAACATATAATGCAGCGGGAAGGGCTAAATATTGATGTAATGCTTCTTTTTCCCATGGCAAAGTCTTTTTTATCAAATGTGTTTGGTGTCCTTGCTAATTACCTTTAGCTTGCTTCTGGTGCAAATTGATTGCCATATGTAGCTGACCACATTTATTCTTTTGATCCAGCAATGGAGCTCTCATTGTCTCTGGAGAAGCTAAATAATGAAAAGCTTCTGAATTTACATGGTGTACGACCCTTGATTTAGTTGGCATTTTATAAGCTCATAAATCCATGATGACTCTTGCTGCTAATCAAAATCACCTTCATGGGTATTTTCCTTTTACAAACAGGTGGCTGAGCGTAACCATGATGTGCAATTGACAGATTTTGTTGAGAGTGAATTCTTGGCTGAACAAGTGAGAACAAAGTTCCAAATTCCCTCTACATTTAAGTTCTGAACGTGTTTGTTATTTCAGACAATATATGACTAATTTTGCCCCATCTTATATTACTGGAAGGTGGAAGCTATAAAAAAGATCTCAGAATATGTTGCTCAACTTAGAAGGGTGGGCAAAGGACATGGTACAATCTCAGATGCTGCTTTTTATTTCTCATCATGTCGTTTTGTTTCCTATCTTCCCCAGTCCTAGTTTCACTGATGTTTTACAAAATTGGGAATTTTCAGGAGTTTGGCACTTCGACCAGATGCTCCTACGTGAGGAAGAAGCAGTGGCATGATGAGGTTGCTTTCTCGATGTGGCCTCCGAGAAGGGTGATGGAGGCTCCTTTTGTACTCTTAGATCTTCAGTAGACATTCTTGGGTGGTTTACGAATCGTGTGATAGTTCTCACGTTAAAGATAGACACGGTGCAGCTTTTCTTATGAAACAGCTGATACGAATAAAAGAGTTTTTTGTGGTTCTATGAACATTTCTGGCCCTTTTTCATTGGAGATTTTCAGAGTCAGCACAAGTCTTAAAGACGTGATAACGAATTGCAAAGACACGTGAGATATCGTTTTCCTTATAAAACGGAGAATGCAGAGTGTATTTTCGGTACAGTTAATGTCATTAGTAGCTTTTCCAATCCGAGGGACCATGACATACTGGTGGCTAACATTGTGCCTGGATATCACGGCTCAAGAACCTCAACGTGGCTGTTACACATGTCCTGTTGGGTATACTTCATGGGGCCAACGTCGAGTTGCTGCTATTTAGCTTGTGGCTGTGGATGTCGAGCATGTCATAAGATTGCGATTCTGTGGACGAGAACCTCGGATGTCACTGTTAGTTACCTTCTGCGTCGTGCTTCTTTTGAAATGTTTTCGCGGTACTCTCTATCCAGGCATGATACAAAATCAACCCATTTCCTAAAAGCCATAGCTCGAGTCTGGTCTTTCGATTCTAAACGCATGGTGATGCAGCCATTGTCTCATCTGCACTGCCTACGATCTTCCGGTCAAGTAATAGCCAACAAAGACTCGTAGCACACTCGTTGCTGCTTTTGTGCATTTGCATGAACTGCTGCTGAAACATGATAAAGAGTGTGCTATGATCGCTGATCCCTTGCTTCTACTTCTCAAATAACTATTTTGCTAACCAGCATAATTGGTCCTTGATAATACCAGATAATATGAACGGCCCAAAGGCCAAAGCAATTAAGCCTCTCATCTTGGCAAGATATCTTCCTAGTCGCTTGCGCGCTTTCGCTAAGTCAACCGCTTGTATAGCTCTCTTAAACACTTAGCAAAAACCTCTTCCCGAGTTGAAAGAAACTACATAGATTGTACGATCGAGCAGAACAATCGGCCTGTCAGTGAAGCTGAACAAGTCAATCGCAAGCCGTGCAAAGGAAGAGTCACGATGCACCCAAGAAGTCAAACCAGCAATCGGTCCAACCAAAGGTTCTCAAAGAAGCCCGGCGACTCTAGTATGGTAGAAGCGTAGAACAAGAAATGCACTTTTATATTTATAGATCTATGTCGGGCATATCGACATCTAGCCCGTCTAGCTCAGTCGGTAGAGCGCAAGGCTCTTAACCTTGTGGTCGTGGGTTCGAGCCCCACGGTGGGCGCATTTCCTTTTCCTTTTGCTTTTTCATGCTGGAGTCAAGAGTAAAAGCAGTTCGAGCTCAGACTTGTTCGGACGTTAGCAGCGATTCGGCAGACAAAACGATGCGTCTCGAGACATATTTGGAAATCTCTTTTCTAAAATAGGAAGCAAAACCGTTCTTGTTTTCTTTGAGATCATCCGAGAGAGGCAAACATCATCATGTAAATTCGCATGAAATCTTTCTAAGATCACGTAGCACCGCCAATTCTTGGACAAACTCCAATAAGGATCTCTCTCTCTCTCTCTCTCTCTCTCTCTCTCCCTCTCTCTCTCTGTAGTCCGAACAAAAGCAATGGCGGCTCGCTCACCAAACCCGGGGCGCCGCATGTACGAGGCGCAGTACCCGGAGCCCGGTGCGGTGGTGATGATAGAGGTCAAGAGCATCAAGGACATCGGGGTCTACGTGTCCGTCCTTGAGTACGGCGACATCAAGGGCATGATCCTGCTCTCCGAGCTCTTCTGCCGCCACGTACGCTCGGTCGGCAGCCTTGTCAGGGTGGGCCGCGTGGAGCCGGCCGTGGTCCTCACGGCGGACTGTGGCAAGGCCTCCATCGACCTCAGCAAGCGCCGCGTCTACGAGCGGGACGTCCTCGCCTGCGAGGAGCGGTACAACAAGAGCAAGCTCGTCCACTCCATCATGCGCCGCGTAGCCAAGACGATCTCTGTCCATCTCGAGGTTAGTATTTTTGGCCTTTCTATTATTTTCTTCCCCTCTTTGAGTGTAGAGCTCGGAAGCCATTAAACAGCATGTTTAGCATATGGATATAATTCTCTGTGTTTAACTAGTTGATTGGATTATATTTTGTTAGGCCTGATTGAATTCTCTCTCTTGCCGTTGGTTTTCACTCGATCCCCTTCACTTACCGATTTGCTATGGCAGGATTTGTACGTTGGTATCGGATGGCCATTGTACGGGAAATATGGGCATGCCGTCGAGGTAACGTTTCGGCACGAGTTTGGGGGGTGCTAGTTTCGACATAAACTCATATGAGTTTGAAAAATGCTCTATTTGCAGGTATTTAAGATGATCCTAACTGACCCGGACTCCATTCTCGGTTCCCTCACAAGCAAAGTCGAAGAAGCCGGCTCCAATGGTCGAGAGGTACTCACCTTTCGCCCGTCTCAGGCTCACAGCACTTAGTAGCATCACTCACTCTAATTGGGGTATCATGGTTAGCTAACTGACACCGCCGGCGACGAAGGGGGTTCCAGCCGTTGTGAGCGGCACAGCGAGAGAAGCTCTGGTAAAGAACATCAAAAGAAGGATGATCCCGCGTCCATCAAGCATCGGGGCTTACATTGAGCTGACCTGCTTTCGGTTCAACGGCATTCTGCACATTAAGGTCTATTTTTCCGAACTCGATACGTTCTTCATCTCTCCGGATATTTAAACCGCCTGCAGTTTACCGAGCATTGTCCTAGGGTTTGGATGATCATGTCGTTATTGTGGATTTTTAACGCTCCCTTTCTTTTGTTTTGGATTTTGCAGGATGCCATGAAGGAAGCCATAGCTGCCGGGAACGACGAGTGTCCTGTCAAGATCAAGCTAGTTGCATCTCTACTGTATGTCCTCACGACCCAGGCGCCCGTCAAGGTGCTGCGTGTATCACAGCGTTTGAGAATTTTACTTTTCATGCAAAAAGTCAATTCATTGAACTCCTCATGTTCTCCTCCTCCTTGTCAGGAACAAGGGCTGGCTGTCCTAAACGAGGCCATTGAAGCCTGCGCCGAAGCTATAGAGCGCCACAAGGGCAAGCTCGTGGTGAAGAAGGCGCCGGCAGCAGGGAGTAATACTATCTCTGTTCATGTCTCTCTCTCGTCGGTGAAAATTCTGCATACATTTTACTTCAAATGTCTGATATCATACGTACGTCAATCTAGGTGAGTGTACAGGACAACGGATTGCTCGCCGTCGCCGGGCACATGGGTCATGAGCTAGGCCTCAGTGACAAGGAGGACAGCATTGATGACGAGGCCGGCGAAGGAGAAGGAAAATAGGGCGGCTCGTGGCCTCTGTGGCCCTGAATGATCAGCCACTTCCCCGCGGCCTTCGATTGCGGCAGCATGTGAAGATTAAACACGGGATCATTGTTGTAGGGAGATCCATTTTGCAGTAACTCCTCAATTTTCTACTTTCTCATTTCACATCAATGCCAAATGCCTATTTTACCTCGATGCTCGATTTGAATTTTAAGTTTTTGGTCGGAAGAAAAATATAAAAACTGTACGGTCATTTGAGAATCAAATCGAAGAGAGGAAATGATGTGATTTGTGTCTATATTTAAACTAAGAAAATATAAGCGCATATTGAATAGTGAATACTCTTTTAGTGCTCAACCTGGGCCGCGAATCTGAAGACTGATCCGAATTGTCCTTCCAAACCCGACTCCGAAAATTTTTTCTCCCTCCAAAAATGAAAAACTCTCTCTGTCTCTGCAATGGCGACTCATGGTCCAAACCTGGAGTGCCGGATGTGCTAGGCAAACGGGAGATCGATCGAGGTGGTAGTGATGATACAAGTGAAGAACATGGCCGAACATGGGCCTGTACTTGTCCCTCCTTGAATACAACAATGTCGAGGGCATTGATCCTCTTCTCCAAACTCTCCCCACACCGCATCCGCTCCGTCAGTAGCCTCATCAAGGTCGGCCACATTGGAGCCATCATGGTCCTCCGTGTTGACCGCAGCAAGAGGGCTACATCGACCTCAGCAAGCGCCGCATTGCCGAGGAGGGACATCCTTGTCTGCAAGGAGCTCTACAACAAGAGCAAGCTCGTCCCACTCCATCATGCACCACATCGCCGAAACGCTCAGCGTCAACCTCGAGGTAGTGCTTTTTTTTGGGATTCTAAACTGTTTTGTGTGTAATCTGCTGCAAAATGTGGTTGCAATGGCATTGAGTGTGGAACTCGGAGGCGATTCAAATTGAATTTTGCATAGGCTAGCGCTAATCTGTTCAGCACATTGCTGCGCTTGAATGTTCCCTTAGCAAGTCATGTTATTGCGGTAGCAATTAGGGTCAGTTTTTCAAGGGTTGCTATTTAGTTGTCTTAGCTGTACGTTGGCTGAGGAGGAGTTTCGCACATCGTTTTCGTGCGGCAACAGCAAGGCGATAGCAAGATAAGTACTTTGAAATTTCTAGTTGGTTGTGTGGTCTTCATTTGAGTTCCTTTAAATTCGTGCTGTCAAGGGTATAGATAGCTTTGCTGCAAGCATCCCACTCAATGGCAGTCACTAAGCAAATCAGGATGCTGGAGATGGATCGAGCAAGTTGAAATGAAAGCTTAGTCTTTCTCCCTCCAAAATTGCAGCCGAAATGCATCTCAAGAACAGTTAAGTGATGCAGATGGTTATACCTAGCTCATTGGCAGACGGGCAGGCCTGTGCGGTTGCAGGTTTTGTCCGTGTGCAAATTCAAACGAGACAGGCTACTCATGTGGGTTTGTATTGTATTGTCTCTGATGCAATGTTCCATACCGCACGTTTAGGTCTCTCTCGCGAATTCTAATTTTATGTTTAGGTCCGCTCCTCGAATTCTTCGATACTCTGCTCACCTGATCAAACTGTACTTCTTTGGCTAATGTTTCCCCTGATCTGATGTTAAGTCTGATTCGCTATAACAGGACTTGTATGTCCATATCGGATGGCCCCTGCTGTGTAGGAGATATGGTCTCGCTTTTGAGGTAGCATTTGGGCACAAGTTTGGGGGTGGTGTTTTCATGTTTTTACTCTTTAAAATTTGTTTGTGGGCGGCAAATAAACCGGAAGCCATGCTTGCAATGCTTTTAATGAGACTACATGCGAGATTCACAAGTAGCAGTCGTACGAGACTATTGAAGCGCTCCGTTAATTAACTTCACGGGTCGGTCTGACGGTGCCGTGTATCGCGGCCAATCCAACAGCCGGCAATAGAGGAATTTGTCCCAACGGCTCGCGTCATCGTGTAATCCGACGGTCAGCATCGATTGGCGATCGTCCGACGGCCCATAACTCGCACGACTACACTCAAAAAGTGTCTGAAATTCTACACCAAATTCAACCCAGAAGGCTTTGATTTATGTACAGGCCAATTTCAATACATATTTAACCTATGGGCAGGGGACAGACATCAATCTTACCTAATCTCCAGAAACTACAGAGGACATATAGAAGTCACAAAAAGGACGCACAAGCGAACGTCGAATTGTCTCCGACGAGCTTGCCGTCGGCGGCTTCCGCCTTCCTGAAGTAGCAGAAGAATTCATCTCTGTAGCTATAAATCTGCCTAGTGTCGGCCGTACCCGAGAGGACATTGTGATCCCTCACCTCCATCCAGCCCCTAGAATCCTGCACGTTGCGAACCGAGCTCGATGAATCCCCGTCGTAATACCTCTCCACCTGCGCGTGCGTAACGTTGGTCACGAGCACGTAAGTGTCATTCTTAGACCCCGGCAGCGTCGAGGTGATCACGCGAAGCGGGTAGCTCCTCCTGACGATCGCGCGGGCGAGCGAGACGCCGGCCTCGTCCTTGATCCTGACCTCTCTCCTTGCCTTCATCTTCTGCCTAACAAGCTTATTGGTCCCGTTCCTAGCGAAGGTGATCGAGTTCTTGACCCTGTACTCCGTCGACACTATCGTCGTCAAATTGCCGGCGCTCGACTTGACCCACCCGGCGAACTGCTCCCTCCTCTTCGCCTTCACCTTGAACGATCCATCGAGCTCTCTGAACAGCGATTCGCGCTCCACGCTATGCGCGGGGGGGGCGTACGCCACGGACTTCGCCTGAACCCTTGTCGAGCCGTGATCTAGCCACAGGTGCAGGTTCGCGTTGACGAGCCAATACGAAATCCCGTTGGCCACCGCGATCGCGAATTCGTGCGCCTTGCAATCCAGAAGCGTCCCGAGGGAAGGCGTCAACTCGATGTCGTAGGAGGGCAGGACGAACGCGCCGATGGCGACGATGGGCTCCCAGAACAAGGGATTGATGCCGCCGGTGAACACGACCGGAAACGGGACCTCCGAGCCGACCAAGTTCCCGTCGATCATCACCAGGACCTCCCTGTAAGCTCCGTTGCCGCGGCCCGTCGTCAGATTGTTCTCCGTGATGTACGAGTCCGGAGGGTTGGAGTACCAGAACTCGTCGTTCCCGTGGAACGACACGCACAGCTCGAGCACCGCGCGCACCGTGTTCGCCGGAATCCGAATCCGCTTCGAATGCACGTCCGACGCCCTCTCGATCCGAAACCAAGAACCTCTGTCCCCGTCGTCCGACACGGGAAGGATCAGATCGGCCGGCGGCGAATTGTAATTCCACGTCGCCGCGCCTATGGGAGTAGCCGAATGGACGCTATCTTCGGCCGCGGCTCCGCCATTTCCGCCCAATTCCGCCAACCCAAGCCCTAGATTCGAGCTCGATCTTCGGTTGGAGAGTTGGTCCGCCGGAAAGGAGTAGAACAAGAGAGTGACGTTGACGTGGTAGACTCCGGTGAGTTCGTCGTTGATGATGTTCTCCAGCATCATGGTGACCTCGAGGTTGGACCGGGACAGGAGGGAGGAGTACCTGGTGACGTCCTTGCGGACCGTCCAGAAGACGCCGTCGTCGTTGGGCTCGGCGGTGCTGGTGCGGAGGAGCTCGGCGCCGCCGAGCCAGACGGCGGCGATGCGGTCGTACTGGTCGCCGCGGGAGAAGGCGGAGAGCTCGAGGGCGACGGTGGACCAGGGCGGGGAGGGGCAGAGCGAGGAGGGCGGGGGCGGGGCGTAGGGGGCGGAGAAGGGAGGGGAGCCGATGGTGTGGGCGAAGGAGTGGGAGACGATGCGGTGGGCGCAGGCGGCGGGGAGGAGGAAGGAGGGGAGGGGGCGGGTGAGCTCGATGTACTGCTGCGGCGAGCGGCCGGAGAGAGAGGGCCGCTTGCGGAAGCGGTCGGGGAAGGAGGAAGCGGCGGCGGCGGCGGCGGCGAGGAGGAGGACGAGGAGGACGGCGGCGGCGGCGGGGGGCTGCATCGTCGAGGTGACTTTCGTACGGACGGTCTTGGGATGCTGCTATGTGATGAGATACCGTGGCCTTCAGTTTCAACTTTCAAGTTGCTTGTTGATTTGGAAAATTTTCCGATTTAACGTCTTGCGCGAACCCGCACTGGAGTCCATAGACATTATTAGTACGTATGGTCCGGATCGATAGCGTAAAATGTAATCCATTGAGAAAAAAAAAAGCGTGATTATTATACCACGACATGAGCGGGATTATTATGTAATCCATTGAACTTGTGTGGCACGCTTAGTCCGCCGGACCAATAGAGAGAGCGGGACGTGAGCCGGATTATTGTAAGGGCTAGTGATAATTTAAGACCGGTATATTATCCCATGACGACGGCGGCTTTTGTCGCCGAAACTATTCAATGGTTTGCAAACTCCGTTTCAATAGCTGATGTGGTGTGCATATTTTTTTGGGTTAATACTACAAAAAATCCTAAACTGGTACATTTGTGACAATTTTACCCCAAATTATGTTTTTTACCATAAAAAACCTTAAACTTGTATACTTGTGACAAATCTACCCTGACCTATTTTTTTTATCACAAAAAATCCAAAACTGGTATTCATGTGACAATTTTATCCCCAACTAATTTTTTAATATTTTATTTTATTTTTCGAATTTTTTTATTAATTTTTTTATTTTTTCTTTACTTTTTTTTTTTTTCATGGAAGCCGGCGAGGTCGACCCCGCCAGCCACTGGCGAGGCTCGACCTCATCGGCATTGGGTGAGGTCGGCCTCGCCTTACAAGGGCGAGATCGAGCCTCGCCCTGTAACGGCAAGGCTGACCTCGCCCTACAATGGCGAGGTTGAGCCTCACCAGCAGCCAGCGGGGCCGGGCCCTCGCCAAATCCGGCGAGGCTCCACCTTGTCGTTGCAGAGCGAGGTCAGCCTAGTTGGCGTTGGGCAAGGTCGGCTTCGCCCAACGCCGGCGAGGTCAAGCCTCGCCAACGGCCGGGCCCTCGCCGTTGCAAGGCGAGGCCAACCTCGCCCGACGCCGGCAAGGCTGACCTCGCCCTACAATGGCGAGGCTTGACCTCGCCCAATGCCGGCGAGGTCGAGCCTCGCCAGTGGCCGGTGAGGCCGACCTCGCTGGCTTCCGCCTTTGGCCTGTTGCCGGTCCGACGACCGCCAGATGTTGAAAAGAAAGAAAAAATAAAGTAAAGAAAAAATAAAAATTTAATAACAAAATATAATATTAAAAAATTAGTTCGGGGTAAAATTGTCACATGTATACCAGTTTGGGGTTTTTGGTGGTCAAAAAAATAGTTCAAAGTAGATTTGTCACAAGTATACCAGTTTTGGGTTTTTTATGGTCAAAAATATAATTTTGGGTAAAATTGTCACAAATGTACCAGTTTAGGATTTTTAATGGTATTAATCCTATTTTTTTTTTGCACCCTGAATTAACTACAAATTGATGCGGATTTAGCTGAACAAAACATAAAAATCTCAATCCGCCTTACTTTTCTTCCTCCATCCGCATATCCTCCATCTCCGGCCACCTCGAGCCCATCCTCCCCGCCTCCCTCTCTCATCGCCACTGGCGAAAGTTGTTGGTGCCATGTCCAAGGCGACCATTGTCGGGCGTCCAACCCTCTCTATCGTCTTTGTGGTTAGGGTTCCTTCCCTTTAACTTCGTTGCCGCAGATCAGGACGGAGTTGCAAATTTGGAAGCTGACCACCGTCGCTCACGGCCATGGATGAGTCGCTGTCGCTGGAGCTATGGTTGCAGATCTGGAAGTCCCGTCGCGGCCATGGATGAGCCGATATGGTCAAATTTGGAAGGAAGTCTGCTCAAATATGGAAGCTCAAAGATGGCAATGGTGGCCGCGGCAAGGTTGTCCAGATCTGAAGGCATCTTGGAGTCCACCGTCAGGATCTCAACCACAACCATCGCTGTCATGGACGAGCCTTTCTCGTGTTCGGAGAAGACGAAGACGAAAACGAAGAAAAGCTTCATGATTCAGTCTCACTTTTTCCTTTTGTCTGTTTTTTTTTTTTAATTTCAAGCTGCATTGTCTAAAGCAAGCGACATCAGACTTCAAGAGTAGCCTAAGCTGAACTTTTAGATCGTGCTCGTGGCCATGTATCTGAATCTGGAATTCATGGCCGCAAGTTCCAAATCAGGAGCCATGGCTGCAAGCAACGATCGCTGTTTGATGTCGGCAGCCATGGACCGCCAAATCTCAAGAGTCGGCCAAAACAGCGCCAACGTGGTTCCATGGCGATGAATGATGTTGGATGTTTGTTTGTAAAACAAACAAAATAATGCTCCTTCCTTTATCCCACGTAGGAAAGTTTTGAGAAAGTGGGCTGCTTTATAATTGTAAATATCTTCTTGCTCTTTAGAGCGAAGACAATGTGATGTGTGCTAATCCACACAATACCCGCGTGCAAGTGCGTGAATAATTGCACGATTTTGGCGCACTTAGCGTGGCCGCGGTTTAATTAGCACTAATCCCCTTATTTATTTTATTTTATTTTATTTCGTAAGGTTATCCCATTAGTTGAAATGTTATTTTTGTTTATTAAATAATTTTGAAATTATGAAAATTCGGAATTTTATTTATATATATTTTTTATTTTATTCCGAATTTTTCATGTGTCTTTTCAAGACAACTTTTGAAGATTATACTTGTTCAGTTTTTAATCTTTCCCGAAGAATTGCATTTGTTCAGTTTGCGACTTCTTCCGAAGAGATATCTTTGTTAACTTTGCAACCTTTCGTGAAGAGTTGCTTATGTTTTTTAAGATCGATTTCTATATATGTCAGTTTTTCGGCAAGGAGAAGAAAGATATCATTTCAATTATTTTCAAAAAAAAACTAAAGCCATTATTTTCAATTGTTTCCTAGAGAAACCCTGGAGAAATCCTAAAATTGCTATCTAGTATTCTCATTTTAAGATTTTGTTGAATCCTGAAGGATTTTTGCCAGTAACCATTAGCAACATTGTGGGGCAAATAAATCCTTAAGAAAAGTAATATCACGCTTTAAAGTCCGATTCGATTACTCTTTTGATTCGAAATCATTCGAATTTTACAACAAATGATAGCGGTGATTAGTTTTCGAGTGGTCTGATTCCCACCCAAAAGCCAGGAAACAATTCCCAGTTTCTAGAACCACAAATCAGACCAATGCCGCTAGAACTAGCGACATATTCAATTTTTTTTTTGATTCGCCGTTAATCTTCAAGTTAAAATTAAAGATGTTCTTATCTATAAACAGTGAGTTACGTGTAACATTAGAAGTTTCACGGAAATTTTTCTAATTTGTGGCAAAATTTGATTGGAATGAGCAACTAATGTTATATTTTGGTTTGATCTTGTCATTTTATTTTACTTACGTGTATAAGTAAACGTAATTGCTCCAGTTTTAAAAGACCTTCTTTTATGAAATGGAAGATAGATTATGATTTCTTTACAAAATTTTTAATAAAGGAAAAAAAAAATCGATCCAATCCGGATGGGACGAAATTCATCGGTTCTAATTCTATGGAATCAGAAACCGGACCAATGCTCCCAAGAACTGTCCAAAACCGGCCGATCCAGTTCAATCTAGGCAGTTTCTTCTGCTCACCCCTTGGACGACGACCAGAATTGGAGAACAAAAGTGGGCGGAGAAGGAAGGAGACAAAAATTGGATTTTTATTTTATTGATCCAATTCAACAAACACATGTCAATCAATTATTGAGCATATATAAAAAATTAAAAAAAAACCATGCTAACTCGTATTTTTACCTCCATAATCTTTCAGTCGCTTTTACATGTGTGACTTTTCCGTTCCACGTTATGACATAGTTTTACTAAAATGATCATGCTTCTTTTCGCAAGAGCTGTTCTTTGCTAGTTCATTGATGCAGAAGTAGTACAAACCATTTCTAAGGAAACGGCCCCTCTCCTCAAAAGCAGCTCCTCAATCTCCTGGTATCCCATGATTCTTGCTACATACAGCGGCGTCGCCCCGCTCTCGCTCGCCGCGTTCACGTCCGCGCCCTTGTCGATCAAAGCCTCCGCCGTCTCGATGCTACCGCACTCCACCGCCAGGTGCAAGGGGGTGTGGCCCTCGTTGTCCCGGCACTCGACGTCCGACCCGTAATTGAGGAGCAGGCCCACGGCTTCCTCGTGGCCTTTGATGGCCGCCGCGTGGAGCGGTGCGAGACCGTACTGGTCACGGTAATCCGTGGTCGCGCCGCCGCGCAACAGCGACGATAGTCCCGCTACGTCGCCACGTCTCGCCGCCATTAACACCGCTTCTCCCTGCTTTTGAACTTCTTGTTTCTACAGACACAAAGACGAGATGGAATCATTAGGACATTGCTTTCTTCTAGTCTATCGTATGAAAAAGGCATGTAACATGTAATGCTTCCAACGAAACTTCGTGTACTCACGTGTTGTACCTTATCATGAACCGATCGAACGGCCGAACGGCCACGATCATCTTTGGCTGTTTCCCCGTTCTGACTCAGCAGCTTCAACGGCCCATGATCCTTCTCACCCCAAGGACATCTCCCATTCCCCGTCCGATCGTCAGACGCCACCGGCGAGTCAACTTTAAGTCCCGCTTCCACGAGCAAATTGACCATCCTTGCCGAGTTCTCCGACGCCTCCGCGGCCCGGAGCAGCGACTCCCCATCCTCGACCGGCAGCTCGGCGGCGATTCCCTTCTGCCGCTTGATCAATCCCCTCACGGCGTCGACATCCCCGCACTCCACCGCGTGGCGGAGAAGCAACCGGCCCCCGAAAGCGACCTTGAGCTTCACGTCCCGAGTCGGCCGAGACGACAGCCACGAGCCGACCGAGTCGGGGCGACCGGGCTCGGCCGACTCGGGGCCGAGCTCCGCGGTCCTGATGAGGAAGCGGTCGGCGGGCGATCGGGGGAAAGAGGAGGGGAGGCGGGCTTGGGGCCTGAGGATGATCTGGAGGGTGAGGGAGGACGAGGGAGGGATGACCCCGCTCGGCGGGTTCACTAGGAACTTGTGAGGGGACGAGGTCTGGACCTTGAAGGCGACGGGGGCGGCGGCGGAGAGGGAGGTGAGGAGGACATTGGCACGGCACTTGTGGCGGAGCACGAAGTCGATGACGACCTCGTGGACCGACACATCGATCAATTTTTCCGGCATCAACGTCGCGGGAGAACAGGAAGGAACTGGCGATTGGCAAAAGACGAGAACGACAAGGAGTGAAAAACTTTATGCGATGCGTCCGAACGATGATGGTGTTGGACATGACAATGTGGATTGAAAAGTGGGGTGATTCTTGAAATGGCGATTCTTTTCCTTCAAATTTTTAATTTGTTCTCGATAGGTGCGGTGTCGTTTCTGGATTGGTCCAAATGGATTTCGAAGAGATGAAGTTACGTCGTCGTTGGATGACGTGGGACTTGTGGGAAGATGGCGGAAAGTGCGAGGAACTTTCCGTTGTCAAGGAGGGAGGGATTCTGTAAAAGAGTTAAAGCTTGATGGTGGGGGGTCGTGCGTGTCGTTGCCTCTTGGGAAATGTGAGATGATAACGTGCCCCATCCTAAAGTTAGGTTCTATTTTAATATAGTGTTATATAGAAACAACCATGTGGTAGCCGTACATCTCAATAAATTGCGTCGTCTGCTTGTTTGTTCGGTGGCTTTCGTTGGCCCGTCATGACTCGTTATAGATTCATGCCGTTCTAGTTTGCGTTGTTATATAATGTCCTGCTTTAGATTTCGAGAATTGAGTTACCAAGCATAGGGTCAACACAATATATTTTTACGGATGTACCGAGTTCGGAGTTCATGGCCCTTTAGACTAGCGTTTTCGAAGAAATATCAGAGGCCCAGAGCAGAATGCAAAGCCAAAAGTAAGTTTGTATTTCCGTACATAAGGTTTTGATGTACATTAGTTTAGGTGAAATTAGTTATTGATCGGAGAATTGAAGTAAAGTTAAATTGTTTATTCAGTCAAGGTTCGAGTGATATGGACATTCAGGTTGTAACATAATGTGATAGTGTTGACACCCGTAATTAATTAGGTTGTCGACAACAAAAATAAATAAACTAATGGAGACAAATGCGTGAAGGTCGTTGAGGAATGGCATAGCCCATAGAAGGTTGTTTACGTAAGCGGACAGTTGGCAAGCACCGGAATATCCTAGTGGGAAATTTGAGAATTTGAAATCGAAAAGGCTGGAATCGTAAAGGAAACGAGCACCACTTGAGATTTCGTACCGAAAGTCGTCGATGAAACTGCTATATGGAGCCCAAGTCATCAAAGTTGTCGACGAGAAAAGAAGGAAGGACAGGCGTCAATACGGAAAGAGACCGTTCTTGAGAGGGACATGTGTTAAGACGGAAAGAGATCGATGACAGTTATCGCATAGTAGAAGAATAGGTGTCAAGACGAAAAGAGATCGACGGCGGTTATCGCCTCAGGAAGGACAGGTGTTAAAACGGAAAGAGATCAATGACGGTTATCGTCTCGGGAGAGATAGGTGTCAAAACGGAAAGGGATTGATGACGGTTATCACATAGTAGAAAGATAGGTGTCAGGATGAAAAGGGATCGATAATATCGCATTAAAAAGGACAGGTGTCAAAACGAAAAGATAAGATTAATGGCAGTTGATGGACATGTGTCATCAGATGAACGGCATGAACGGCGAAGATGAGATCAACGATGGCTATTGAATGTAGTACCAGAAGGCAGTTATCAGACCTACTGTATAAATATTACTAACAACCAGAAAAAGCCCCCGCGAATACACATCAAAATGTTGTCTTTCAATTATATTTACTTTTCAGTACTACACTTTTAGTTTTCATAGCTATAGTTATCTACGTTTTGAGCCTAGTAGCTTTGTAATGTTGCATCGATAGAGTTTGGATGCCGCCAATCCATAGATGGATGGATTTGTCCGAATTGTTTATAAAGTTCAAAGTTTTATTAGCTAAATTTCTTCACAATACGAAGGGTTAATACTAACAAAAACCCCAAATTGGTACACGTGTGATAATTTTACCCCGAACTTTTTTTTTTACCACCAAAAACCCAAAACCGGTACACATGTGACAATTTTACCCCACACATATCCTCAAAAACCTCAAACTGGTACACTTGTGACAATTTTACCCTGAACATACCACAAAAAACTCCAAACTGGTACACATGTGACAATTTTATCCTAAACTAAAATTTTAATATTTTTATTTTTATTTTTAAAATTTTTTTTTGTTTTTTCTTTTCTTTTTTTTTGTTCATCTTCAACCTCTAGCTGGTCGCCAAACCGGCGATTGGCCAGAGGCGGAAGCCGGCAAGATCGGCCCTCGTTGGCGTCAGGCGAGGGCTAGCCTCACTCGCCCAGGCGAGGTCGGTCCTTGCCTGACTCAAGCGGGGCCTCCCTCGCCAAATCCGGCGAGAGCGGCCCTTTCTTAAGTCGGGCAAGGGCGGCCCTCGCCGAATCTAGCAAGGGCGGCCCTCGCCCAATGTGGGCAAGGGCAGCCCGACGCCGGCGAGGGCAGCTCTCGCCTGAGTCGGGCGAGGGCCAACCTCGCTTGGGCGAGCGAGGGCAGCCCTTGCTCGACGCTAGCGAGGGCAACCCTCCCCTAAGTCGGGCGAGGGCGACCCTCGCCCGCACCGACGGGGCCGACCTCGCTGGCTTTCACCTCTAGCTGATCGCCGGTCCGGCGACTAGCCAGAAGTTAAAGATGAAAAAAAAGAAAAAATAAAAAAATTAGAAAAAATAATATTAAAAAATTATTAGTTTTGGGTAAATTTGTCACATGTGTACTAATTTGAAATTTTTTGTGGTTAAAAAAATTGTTTAGGATAAATTTGTCACGAGTTTACCAGTTTTGAGTAAAATTGTCACGGGTGTATTAGTTTTGGGTTTTTGGTGATAAAAAAAAAGTTTTGAGTAAAATTATCACAGGTGTACCAGTTTAGGGTTTTTTGTGGTAAAAGAAAAGTTCAGGGTCAAATTATTACACATGTATCAGTTTAGAGTTTTTGGTGGTATTAACCTCAGTATGAAACCTATGTTGCTGATCAAAACAAACAAGCTCTTTGTTTACGTATGGGTATCTCTTGTCCGAAGTTAGTCACAGAACCCAATCTCCCCGAAGAACGAATTTCGGTAAATTATATTTCGTCGCGAGAACATTTCCGGCAAAACAGATAGATAGAATCAACCAACTCCCAATGTAGTAATTACATCATAATTTGCATTTTCTAGTAAGCTAGATTAGTGTTAGTCACGTTGGTTCTTATCTCGCTATGTCGATCCTAATGATTCAGTCCAAGCGACATCTTCTCGATTGCACCCACATCATAATGTACTTCTAACAAGGATTTTGTTCTTGGTTACTTTGTAAACATTTAATAGATAAAACAGCATTTTCGTCGCTTCCAATACTTTCAATCGCTTCAGCGTATATAAAGTAAAAATTTTTAAAATGTTGCAATGAATCGGGGTGTTAGGGAATTTCCAAGTTGAAAATTGAAATTGTTTCATTCATCCGTTTAAATTCCACTAACTGCGTATAAATTACCTTGTGTCGTCAATGTTTGTACAAGTTAGACACGTACACTTGCTCGGTTTACAAAGACCGCATGCGGGTCGGGTCGGGTCGGGTCGGGTCCGTGTGTCCCGAAATTTGAAAAGCAAAGAATCTTTCAGAAAGCATATTCTCTGAACAAACGTGGGATTCAATGTTGGAGCAAAGAAAAGAGGTCAAGAGAAGACACCACACCTCGCACTCATTAACAATTCATATCTTACACATGTGATCAAACCGTAAACTGATCCAAATCTTGAAATGTCCTCACGTGCTTTGACTCGGTCGTATCGGAAACCCTTTTCCTCTTGCAAATCGAGCGCAGTTAGTGATGCTGCTAGGGTTTCGAGCGCCACTTGGATTAAAAGAAATCCATTAGCAACCAGGAAAATCATTGTCTAGATCGGTGTCTATCAGACCCGTCAAACGGAGTGAGAGTTGGGTTGAGTTTGGACCTAGTAAAAAATGATTCGATTTAAATAGATATATTTAACCCGTTTTGACTCATTTCCACTCATTTTCATACAATACAAATCTAGTTATCCATGCCCAATTTGACACATACCCAACTCAGCTCATATTGATAAAACATTTTCGTAACTCTTATTCAAATTGAGATAAGAGTGCATAGTGGGCGGGCACGAGACGGAGTGAAAGCGAGATAGAATGGAGAGAAAACTGTAAAGGTGAGTTACGTCTAAATAAGCTATAAACCCATTTAACATTAATATTATGTTTACACCAACTCAGCCCATTATACATTGATTAACAAATGGTTTTATGACCCATTTTAACAAGTCCGGTATCTACAAAATCATGTTAGCTAGATCAAACCGAATTAATATCGAAAGTTATCATATGAATTTAGGCTTAATTCCAAAAAAAAGAGCTAACCTTACCTCGAGTGACAATTCTAACCTAAACATTTTTTTATCTTATAAAAATAACTAACTTTTACTTAAATCTCAAATCTAGCCCAAACAATTTGAAAATTTCATATCATGAGGCCAATTTTTTTACTAGAGTAAAAGTTAGTATTTTTTATTGAGACAAAAAAAATTTCGATCAAAATTGTCACTTAAGGTAAAGTTGATGCCTTTTTTTTTAATTAGCCCTATAAATTTAGGCTCTGTTCGTTTGACGGAAAATATTCTTCTGGAAAATATTTTCCGGGTTTTCCAGTGTTTGGGGGGTAGAAAACGTTTTCCGTGGGACGTGGGAAAACGTTTTCTTTCCCCTCCTCACAAAATAGCTTAAGTCTATGAAAAATGACTTATGTTTCTGAAAAACGGAAATCATTTTTCGCCAAACTCCTCATTCCCCCCTCCAGTTGCCGGCCGTCGCCGTCCGCCGCCGGTCACAGTTCGCCACTCGTCCGCCGCCGGTCGCCGCCTCTTTTGCCGGCAAAAAATATTTTCCGAAACTTTTTCATATTGGTTGCTGAACACTGAAAAATTATGTTTCCGGAAAAATATTTTTCAGGAAAATGATTTCTAGAAAAATATTTTCCAAAAACACAATAGTTTCCGCCAAACGAGCGGAGCCTTAACGTGGACTCCATATGCGGATTTCAAGAAATCAATAGTCGTGATAGCATGACCTAGATTTGGGTAATGATTTCCCGAATTTCACCATCGACAAAAAACACTTGCTCACTAGAATCGAATTTTCTTTTTCTAAATTAAAAAATCATGAAAAAAAAATCGGCTATTGATTTTGAATGACTCGAACTGTTACTTGTATATCGTTAAGTCTTTAGTTATTTATTAGAATATTTCCTAAGCGAAGCGAAAGTCGTAGGTCAAATGTTAATAAGTGAAAATCAGGTCAGGCGGATCTTTCAACCCATACCAAATCTCATTGACGATTGACCACCACCTCATTAGTGAATCAGCAGCTGGTGTTGTTAATAAGAATTTTATTTTGAAACTTTGATTTTTTTTCCTTTATTTTTGAGATAAGTGCCTTAAAAATACTAAAAATTTGTCATGAAAATTTTTTAAAATGCCATTAAGTCCTAAAATTGTCACGAAATGCAATCGAGTCCTCAAACTTATCAAATCGGACCAATTAAGCCCGTTCGTTAATTGCATTCAAGCCACAAAAAACCTCCAAATTATACCCATTGTCACGCATTTATTATGCACTTTCTTCGTGACAAAAAAAAAATCCAAACTTATATCCACGTGACACATATACCCTCCTCCCTCTGTTGAGATTGCGTAGGATGACTTTTCAGCAAAAACAACATCAATTTTTATTTCACTCAAGTCACGTGAGTTTCATATTAGCACCGTTTGTTTTCTGGCATCCATGTAAATAGATTTTTAACGGTTGTTATTGACAGTAACAGATAGTACAAGATTGTGATTTTCCAGAGGATAAACGTGTTCTTAATAGGCATAATTTAAGGTTTTTGATAACCTTTAAGCCCCGAACGGGTCCTGGTAGACTCGGGCCAAAAAAGAAGGTTCAAACGCTCCCCCAGATTTTGAAAAACTAGGGGTGAGATGGCACGGTTTAGTTTATTCTTGGGAAGCAACCGGGAAAGGAATCTCTATCCTCGAGGGCTGCCATCGGTGGGGAAAATTCATGTTCCTGCTGTGATTACATTAATACTAATTTGCCACTTAATTTCATTTATTTAGTTACCCACTTAATCACCCCTTCCTAATCTCACTTGCTGTGTAACACCACTCCCCTCCCTACGCTACCGCCATCGCCATCCTCCGCCGCTCGCCTCGTCCTCCTCCCCTCTCTCTCTGTCTCTCTCAAGAGAAACACCCCCTCCGCCGCCGCCGCCGCCGCCCTTCCTCTCTCCTCGCCGCGACGACCATTCATGTGGCCGCCGTCGTGGCTGAGCTCGCGCCGAACTCCGAGAATCGCCGCCGCCGTGTCCAGATCCCCGAGGTCCCGGAGCTTCTCCTGCTCCTCCTTCAAGGACGTCCAGACCCTCCTCGCCGACGAGCAGCCCGAGTCCGGATCCGGGTCCGCGCCCCGCAGCCCCTCCGTCTTCCACCGGGTCCGGGTCTCCACCTCCGTCCTCCGCGCCTGGGCCCACGCCCACCGCCCCTCATGCAAGCCGGCGGCGGCGGCGGCGGCGGCCCCCGCTGCCAAGCAGCAGCCCTCCTGTGGCTCCGATCTGACCGTGGTCCTCTACTTCACCAGCCTCCGCATCGTCCGCAAGACCTTCGAGGACTGCAGGTAGGGCTGCTAATTCTCACGTTGCGGTCGTCCGTGATTTCCTGCCATCGGCGAACTGCCGCGATAAATCAACACACGTTGAATTGCGTCGCTAGTGTCGAATTCCATATCTTTCTAGCAAGATTGAAAGCTGTTTACTTCGGTTTTGGCTTTGTCATTTATGAGGTAAACAATGGTTCATGAACTCGGCTCACTAATTTAGGTGCTCTGTCGTCGTAGAAACTAGAAAGTCAAATCTGTATTGAAAACCGGTTGAAGCGCTGAATGTCGTTCTTGCTACGAGTTGATTAACTGCAGAGCTGTGCGATCGATCCTCCGCGGGTTCCGCGTCGCGATCGACGAGCGAGATCTGTCCATGGACGCGTCCTACCTCGGGGAGCTGCAGGGGATCACCGGGCGCCGGAGGGTGAGCCTCCCCTGCCTCTTCGTGGGCGGGTGGCTCCTGGGGGGGCTCGAGGAGGTGAGGCAGCTCCACGAGAGCGGCGACCTCAAGCGGATGATGGCGGGGATGCCGGCGGCGGCGGCGGCGGCGTGCGACGCCTGCGGGGGGCTGAGGTTCGCGGTGTGCGAGGAGTGCAGCGGGAGCCGCAAGATCTACAGCGAGAAGGCGGGGTTCAGGGCTTGCCCGGCTTGCAACGTGAATGGCCTCATCAGGTGCCCCTCCTGCTGCTCATCCCCATGCTTGCGAAGCTTCAAGACATAGCCATTTAAAGGTCGCATTTTTATCTCCTTCTTTGGTTGTCTCTTTCTTCTCTGCATTGCTTTCTAAGGGCTCGAGTTTTGGAAAAAGCTAAGTGCCTTTTGTGTCCTTTTTTTCTCTTTAATTGGTTAAGAAAGAGAACAGCTTCAACTTGTAATTATTGAAAGGCTTTTAAGATGACGTTTATGGACAGGGTTCTCTTTGGAATGTTCGGATGAATGAAGGTGCAATCAAATCAGTCGACTTCTGATGTCTGTTTTGTTACACGAGTCATGTGTCCGAATTGGTAAAATTGAGTTCAGTTGGCCTCGGTCAATGGGTGACCAAGAAGCAAAGTGCGGTCAGAAACGGCCCAAACTGCACTGTCCCAAAATTTCTCCTCGTCGAATGTAATCATAGAAAAAAAATATATTTTGAATCGTAGGGTGTGAAAAATACCCGAATCAAATTAAAAAATTTCTGAGATTTTTCGAATCAGGTCTCCTTTGTAATGGGTTGAAAAAAGGGGTCACGGTAACAATTTCGAAACACATTAAACCGTACACTCTCTTGCTCCAAGAGAATGCGAAGCCCTCCAAGAAAGTCTCCATCCCCAGTTCGCCGTCTGCAGCTCGATCGCCGGGAAGACGCACTCGACTCCGTCCTCCTCTTGTGTACCTCGATCAATGTACTTGTGCTCCTTCCTTCTCTTTCCACTTATAATGCTTTCTCCTACCGACGCGTTCGGCTTCAAATCCGCCTCACGAAACTTAATCTTTGACAGGCCGTATCTGATCACCCGGAACAGAGCTCGCCAACTCACCAACACCTCCAGCAATCTCTCCGGCCACGCCTTTCACAATACGCCATTTCACATGCTTGACTCTCAGAACACCTCCGGAGCTCTATCTTTCACTACCACCTTCATCTTCGCCATCCTCATTGGCGGCCACGACCTCACATTTTGTGATCTCTCGAACCACGTGTTTGCCATCGAGTTCGACACTGTCCAGTCGCTCGCGCTCATGGGGGACTCGGACGATAACCACTTCTGAATTGACGTCAACGTTGTGAGGTCTGGTGCGTCACGGGCTGCCTCTTATTACGACGAGGCCACCCAGTCGTTCAGGGACTTACAGCTCGAGAGCTGTGACCGAATCCGAGCATGGATGAGTACGACCGGCTGAGAAAGTTGTGAACGTGACCATTGGTCCGGTGAACCTGACCATTGGTCCGGTGAACCAAAGCCTCCCCCGAAGCCAAGTGCGGCGCTCTTGTCCAAAGCTCTCGACTTGTCGCAGGTCATTAGAGAGTCCATGTTCGTGGGCTTCCCTGCATCGACCGAGAAACTCGCCGGCGCTCACTGCATCTTGGGTTGGAGCTTTGAGATGGGTCGGACTCGGACTCTACCGCTTGATCTCAGAAACGTCGCTAACCCACACCAAAGAGAACAGGGTTCGCGCAGAGCTTCAAGAAGAGAGGTTTGGCAATCGGGTTGAGCTCGTCTTTCAGCGCTGTCGCACTCTTCATCTGTGCGGTCGCCATTTTGGCCACCTTCATTAGGAGGGCAAGATTAGCCGAATCGATTGAGGATTGGGAATTAGACTTCCGCAACAGGGCATTAAGGAGTTCGTGGCCGAGGCCGCGAGCTTGGGAAAGCTGGGGCATCGGAACTTGGTGCACCTCCTAGGATGGTGCAGGAGGGACAGGAGGGACCGTGATCTCCTCCTTGTCTATGACAACATGTCCAATGGGAGTCTCGACGGTTCCTGTTCGAAGACGAGAGCCGAGAGCCGAGACAAAGAGCCTCAGTTGGGGAGAGAGGTTCAGAATCCTGAAGGAGGTCGCCGCTGGGCTGCTCTATCTGCACGAGGAGCGGGACAAGGTGGTGGTGCACCAGGACATCGAGGCCAGCAACGTGTTGCTCCGGCTCTGAAATGACCTCAAAGTTAGGTCATTCTGGGCTTGCAAACTCCGGAAGAATCCAAGCACTACCCGTGCGGTGGGCACGGTCAGGTACATCGCTCCGGTGTTCTCCATTACCAGAAAGGCCACGGAAAGTTCCGACGTCTTTGCGTTTGGGGCGCTTTTGCTCGAAGCGGCGGGAGAAGGCCTCCGGTGCCGGGGAAAAATGTGTTTGTAGGAAATGGAATCAGAATCGGAATGTAGTTGAACTTTAAAGCGTCTAATCACTTTCTTTTAGAATTAATTTGCCTCATGAAGTTGCTATAAGTTACTGGCAAATTCCCTTTAGAATACAATAAAGTCACGGTAAAAATACTGAATAGCAATTCCAATAAATTTCCCAAAATGCTCTGCGAAATAATTGAAAAAATGACCGTCTCGTTTTTCTCTTAATGAAGACGAAAATGAAGAGAGTTCTGAATCTGTGACAATTGAACAAAATTGTCCAATATATATAAGCAAAATAAAACACACCTCTTGGTGTCTAACTGCCAATACGGACATATTCATTTATGTTCGAAAAGTTGCAATTTGGACATAACCCTTCGAGCATGAAAACTATCAATCTTGGACATATCTTTTCAGGTCCTAAAATGGACAGTTTTGTCCGAATAGTCATTCGAAAATAATAAATAAATAGAATGTCGATCAAGGCTTATTTTAGTCTGCGGCAAGCACGCGCGCTAAGTGCGCATTAAAATCGCGCACCCGCACACGAATATTATGGGGTCTAGCACATTCACCCATTTTCTCCGTTTATAATAAATGATAATACCTTAACTTACAAATGGACCAAAACTTTCCTCTCTCTCCTATGTGGATCGAGAAAATAACCTTTTTTTCTTTGTTTGTTTTACAAACAAACACCAACATCCAGACCGAAACCCGAATCACGCCTCCTGCAGGGACCAAGTAATTTTGCAGGATCAGGTCGCGGGGGGCTAACAAAATGGTCGGATTCTCGAAGCGGTTGATCCGAAGTTGGGGAGTTTGTGCAATAAGGAGGAGACGGAGCTGGTTCCGAAGCTCGGCCTCTTGTGTCCCTACACCGCGCCTGAAGCTCCGCCGACGATGCTCCGAGCGACCCGGTACTCGACCTTTTCGGATCCACTTTCCCAGGGTCGATGCTACAAATGCCGTCTCGAATTCGCACGCCGCAAGCTCAGCTAGCTCCTTGTATCGGCCATTGTCTTCTCGGGGCATGATCTCTACCGGGTCTTCCAAGTCCAGCAGAAGATCGTGGAGTCGAATGGGTCAAGACATTCCGCGCATGAGGCAGCATATGCAGATGAATTCTCGACATCAACTTAAATTTCTGGTTTGTATTAGATTATTCAGCTTGATCTCGGGTTTGGATTCACGGATAGTATGATCTTTTAATTGCTTATAAATCTTGAAATTTGTAGAGGAGTTGCTAGCATTTCTTAATCAAGTAGGCTCAAAAATCAACCACAATTGGCAGTATCATGTCTATGTACGACTTAACATTGGCCCGTTTGGTTCAGCATTTGAAATGAACATTTGGGCTCTAAAGTCCCTTGGCCAAATGTAAATACGTTTGGCAATTTTTTTGGAGTACTTTGGAAGACTACAATTGCATTTCCAAAGGACTCTAAAGGCCTTTAGCCCAAGGCAGGTTCGGCAGTACTTTGGCAAATTGCATTTTCGGAATACAAGTTTACTGTTAATCGCATTGTTCATCGCACTATTCATAGAACTGTTCATCCTCTCCAAACAGCAGGTTCGGCAGTCGACGATTGCTGCCTGGGGGTCACGCAACCCCAAGTAGTGGTCGCCGAGGTCGCACGACCTCAGGCTGCCTTGCCTGAGGTCAGGCAAGACTGGCTGGTGACCAAATCTGGCCGACGGTGGTGGTTGGTGGCTGAGCTCCATCTCAATCTTTGTTTTTTTTTTTTTTAAATATTAACAAAAGCCCTTTACAAAATATAGTTTTTACTGATCGGTATTTAGACCAAAGTTGCTTTCAAATTTGATTTTAAAATACACTTACCAAACATTACTTGCACTTTAAAAAACCCCTTTAGTCTGAAAGCCTTTCCATTTTGTCAAAGGGATTCCTCCAAAATCGAACCAAACGGGCCCATTGACTAACATCTTGTCTATACTAAGGACAAACAATTAGGGGCCATCTGAATTGATCGAATCGTCATGTTCGTTATGCTTTTAATGAGAACTACCTAGCAAAGTGGGCAAAGCTACGTGGCCGCCACCCCAATGCGGCGGTTGAAGAGGACGGAAGGTGTTCGAGTCTTTTGGAACGCTCGGACTATTGAGATCGAGCGGCGAATCTTCTCTCTTGGCGGCGATTTACAGATGAACAACAATTTCTAGAGACGGTACGATGTTTTTAGAGTACTTGTATATATGAAGTTACGACCTGTGTACGAAAGTATTTGCGATTTCGGGTAATGAAATAATGGTGCATGAACTCTAATCATTCTAGTCTTAAGACACAATAAAATTCCTAATCGCAACCTCTTGGCACTTTTATGGATCCTGAGCATTTCACATTAGAATTGGGGCCGCGCTATTTCCAATCTTGTATGACTAAATGCATCCGATTTCACCAAAAAAAATAAAATTACCCCCAATCATTCAATTGCAATTTAAAGTGGCGACACTTGTTGTTTTTTTTTGGGTCAAAGGCCCTAAATTTGTTTCTTTCATTCATTTTTTTAGTTTTTCTATTTCCATGCGTGATCTAACTGACATAATTAAGAATTTCACATGTTTTGTTTTTATTTATAGTGGGAACTTGGTTTTCTGTTTTAGGCTCCATTCGTTTCAGGAAAAATATTTTTCCAAAAAACATTTTCCGCATTTTCTGTTGTTCGGGGGCGGAAAATGTTTTCCCACACATTTTCCGCATTTTCCGTTGTTCGGGGGCGGAAAATATTTTCTATGGAAAAACATTTTCCTTCCCTACCCCCCAAATCCTTCATTATTTTGAGGAAAATGATTTCCGCTTTTGAAAAGCGAAAATCATTTTCCGCCAAACTCCTCCTTCCCCTCTCTGGTCGCCGGCAAAAAATATTTTCCGAAACTTTTTCATATTGATTACCGAATACCGGAAAATTATGTTCCGGGAAAATATTTTCCAGAAAAATGACTTCTGGGAAAACATTTTCCAAAAACATAATATTTTCTGTCAAACGAACGGAGCCTTAATGTTAGTATTTACATCCATAGAAATTAGTTATATCAAAAAGTATAAAATTTCAAGAAATCTAATTCTTTTTTACGCTATCGACCAAATTTGTGGATCAATTGTCAAATAGAATTAAAAAAAAATTAGCATGGATGATATTTCAACAAAATCATTTGCTTATAAACTTTCACTTCCGTTGTGCATACTGCATATCACCATCAAACCTTTTGTTTTGTTTATAACTTTTGCAGTATTGATTTCGAATTTTAGTTAATACTCGTACAGACACGTGTATACTAGACATACAATGCTTATTTTTTTTCTTTAATCTCATATAGATAACGTAATTTGGATCGGATGGGTCATCGTATCTATTCTCGTCATCTGATTTACAATCGAGGAAGAATCGTGAGTTTCTTCTCTAAAATTTCCTAAATCTTGAGCATGACCCATGGTTCCTACATAAAAATTGGAAAACAAAAAAAGAAAGAGAAAGTGAGTAAATTTAGGGCTCATCATTTTAAATTTTAATTGGATGATTAAGGGTAATTTTCTTTTCTTTTTACTAAAATGGGTGGATTTATCCCTACCTTTTGGAGAAAAATAAGAAGGAAAAATCTCTATTTTATAATAACTTTCTTCATTCCAATATTTTTTTTTATTTATCTCTGACCAAAAAAATATATTTTTATTTTCCTCTTTTCCTTTTTTGACCCCCGCCTCCTCGCGCACAATCACTAGGGACTTGGGTTCGCTTGAGGTCAGTCGCCCGACGAACCAGAAGCGCCGCCGACCTCCGCCGCTCCTCCGCCGCATTCCGCGGTGTACTTCGCCCTCAAATGGCGAATCCCGACTCCGGCTCGCCAGGCTCCGTCTCTGAAACCCCTAACGATGCGTATCGTCCCCCACGTCGGACCGAAGAAGAAGAAGAAGAGGAAGAAGGCGAAGACGAAGTGGACGAATCTGACGAGGACGACGGCGACGAGGACGACGAGCCCGAGCGCCACGCGCCGCAGCCTCGGTCGCAGGAGGACCGATTGCGGGCGCACAGGGCCAGGCTCAACAACCTCTCGAGCAAGCTCTCCTCGGAGAGTGTCCCAATCCGGGTGCACGACGTCCTGATCAAGGGCAACTCGAAGACCAGGGATTGGGTGATCGAGGCCGAGCTGGAGGATCTGAGGAAGGTGGCGTCGCTGCAGGAACTGCTGCAGGTCGCGAGCGTCGCGAATTTCAGGCTGCAGCAGCTGGGGATCTTCCAGTCTGTCAACATCGTGCTCGATTCGGGGCCGAAGGAGTTGCCCGGCACCGCGAACGTGATCGTCAACGTCGTCGAGGCCACGAACCCGCTCTCCGGCGAAATTGGTTACTATACTAAGCCCGAGGTGATCCTTTTTATTTCGGATTTGGTTTTGGTTTCACATTTTTGTCTGTAAATGTGCTGGAATGATTTGCCGGAGCGGTCCGCTTGCACATTCTCTGCCGTAATTACTGGGGTTGTGCTTACTGGTTCGAGCTCGGGATTTAATTGATTAAAGCTTTGAAATGTGTTAGGACTTCTCATCATCCCTGAGCAATGTTGTTCTGTTTATTGGACTGGTATTTATCGTTTTCTTGCTGTTGGGAGAGTGAAGGTCATGAAATTCTGGACAAAGCTGGTGAAGTTAGCCACCTACTCGTTAGCATTTTCGCACATTGCTGTGCTGTTGTATTGAAGCTGCGCGGAGATGGGGATTGGCTTGGATATCTTTTAGGTTTCGTTCTCTCTGAAAGGAGGAGGAGGAGGGTGTTCAACAATTGACAGACAGGAATTTCATCATATTTGTGACTATTTTGGTGTCAATGCCAATTGGAATGTCACAATTTGCCTATTTTCACTGGTTCCAAACTGGTTTTATTGGGTTGTCTTCCAGGTTTCGTGTTGTGTATTATGACAAAATATAGCAATGCAGCTTTCTTACTAATGCCAGTCTACTTTGCGGTTTGCTTTATGCCATTGCATTCCTCTTAGTTGTGAGTTTGATATAGCTCGAACAAACTTGCTAGCTACTGTCTGAATATACTTTAGGATTTAGCCAACTTAGATGGCCTAATCAGGGAATTACTTTTTTCTGGACAGTTTTTGTTGTAGAGGTACGTACAATAGTAATTCTTTGATCCTTTGGGTTTAGCTACGTTCCCCTAAAATTACTGTTATTCTGCGCCATCCTAAAGTAACTGGCTAAATTGTAAAATTTGAGCAAAATTGTCATTGATGGACAGTTCGAATCGTTAACTCAAGCTGTTCTGGGCTCTCTCTTTCGTTAGCTCTAAGCAACAATAAAGCATTCTCCTTCTCTTGAGTAACCACAATAATCACCACCCCTCTCTTCATTAGCTTTAAACTCTTTGACTGCTAAATTGAACGTCTGATTTAGATTGTTCAAGTATGTGCAGACGAAAAATTTATGTCGTGCCCAAACTATTTTGCTCAAGGATAATTATCTCAACATGTAATTCTCTAATATATTAAGATTGCTTGTCATCATCCATGTGGAATTCATTTCATGCAAGCACCTATTTGAATGGAAAGACTGATGCTTGTCGCTACTTTGATGCCTTTAATGTGCTGTGCGACACGACACATGCTTTCAACTATGCTGCGGTGCTTGCTGCTCATTCTTTTTTTTCCAGCTTATCAGTCCAGTGCTGGTTGAACACTCGAATGAGGAAGAAATATGCCGAGTGGTTAATTAACTTTATTTTCTCTTGCTTCTTTACCTTGATTTCATTCTTCTCGAGATTCATCGTCACAGTGGAATAATTGTGACCTGTTGAACTGTTGGCCTGTGGCTCATTCTTGTCTAATGATGCTTTTGTAGGCTAGATCTTCAACGCTTGAAGGAGTTTTGAAACTCAAAAACTTGCTTGGATTTGGTGATCTTTGGGATGGTTCTTTTGCATATGGATGGAATCAAACATCAGAGCTAAGTGCTGGTGTCTATTTGCCTAGAATGAAAAGCTTGTTAGCCCCTTTGAGTGCTCGAGTATTCTTGGTATCCCAAGACTGGTTGAAGTACTCTTCATACAATGAACAATCATTAGGCCTTTCCCTTGGCCTAGTTTCAACGAGGAATCATGACTTGGCTTACAACTTGACATGGCGTACTTTGACAGATCCTTCCCAGATGTCGGCTAGATCAATAAGGAGGCAGCTGGGACATAATTTAATCTCTTCCCTAAAATACTCTTTCAGGTTTGACAGGAGAAACTCACCCATCAGACCAACACAAGGATATGCTTTTCTTTCTACTACTCAAATTGGTGGCCTTACACCTGATCCCCGAAGTGCACGTTTTCTCCGCCAGGTCAGTGTTCTCGCTTCGTTTCTCATTTGTGACGTCTCTTGATTTGAGATGCATCAACTAAAGCATTTGATGGTCTTTAATCTTTCTTGACAACACTCTATACATGGAATGCACCTGCAAGTACCTATTTTGTTATTCTGCCAAATATTCGAGTTGAGGTCCAGTTGCTGTGGTTGACCATGAATTGTTGTCATTTGTCCGCTGGTGCTGTAGAGCTGAAGAGCCCATATCATTTCTTAGTGGAAGTCTGGTTGGGGATTTGGGAATAATTATCTGGACCATCTTATCTGAGTTTGTTGGGCGCTCAATACAATTGAACTGCAGCTCAATCCTGGACCATTTTTCCCTCTTGAGAAGTTGGAATGTTGTTTTCTGGAACATCTCCATTCTAGACAAGCCATAATAAGAGTAGAAATGAAATGCAGTATATGCTAAAACCTTAGTTTGTGCATTTCAAATTAAATATTCTATGAAACTTAGGAAGTTTGGCTCTCATAGTTGATCAATCTCATTCTTTGTTAATCTCAGTCTCCATGCTTGATTAGACTTCTTGGCTTCCTGTCGAGAATGCTACTGTGGAGGTGACAAAGTTCTGTGGATCTCTCAAGTCTCATATGCTGTTGTAAGATGTACAACAGTAGATGAGGACTCATGTCCATGGAGAGATATTTGCTAATACTCTTTCAGACTACTTTTTGCTTTCCCGCAAAATTTTGAAAACAGAAAATATGTTAAAAATTATGGAAGGAGTCCTAAATGACTCCACATGTCTATTTGTATACATCAGATAAAGGTCAAATTTCCATTGGCACAAAGAAAAGGAAAAATTTAAGAGAAACTAATAGGAGTTATTCTGACCATACCAAGTTCTAACTAGTCCTCATGGTTAACTTAATTTGTGGATAAGTATTGGGTCCCTCATGGTTGCGCAACATCAGCAGCTTCTTGGGAGTTGCTCTTAGGGTTTTACTGTTCAGGTCCTTCATTCGTTGTGTCAATTTTTTCATGCAAATAATCAGCACTTGCTCTCTGATCTAACATTTTTGAATTTGGTGATGGTAGCGCCTGTTCTATTTCATCTTAAGTTTCTCTAGTTTATTGGATTTTAGGCTTTCAGGTCTTGCCAGAGCTTCTTAATGTCTAGTTTTGTGGTAGGGGACACTTATTCAGCATTGTCTGATCCCAAAAACAAAAAAAGATATTTGTAAGAGGGTCAATTTGAGAGAGAGAGAGAGAGAGAGAGAGAGAGAGAGAGAGGGAGATGCTATGACTGTTTACTCTCTTCTTTATCCATGTAATTATTGTCGACTAGTTTTCTTTCCTATGAACGGATTGAGGATTTATCCTTTTTTATGAGGCCTAAAACTGATGCAGAAAGTGAGAAATGCACCAAGTGATACGATCCTTTGCGTAAATCTTTGTAAACCTAAAACAAAAGATACAGAATTTATTTGTTTATGATGTCATAGCTATATGTGACTCATCCACTGCTCTGGATTTATCCTTGTTAATTGAATAATCAAGATATTGGATAAGGAATGACTATGTCTTTATTCCCTCATGGTACTTAAGGAACCTTGTTTCTTTTTTTTACAGGAGCTCGATCTTCGTTATGCTTTGCCTCTTGGATTTTATCATGCTGCTATCAACATTGGAATCTCTGGTGGAGTTGTCTTTCCCTGGGGATGCGGATTTCTGCAAAAGCCTTCACCATTGCCAGAAAGATTCTTCATGGGTGGCAATACCTCTCCGTTTTACTCTTTAGGAGGTCCTACTTCACTGTTAGGGTTTCGGACTAGGGGAATGGGCCCCACTGAACCAAGAAGGCAAACTGGCAATGATGATCCTGAAAGGGATTATGTTGGTGGTGATCTTGCAGTTACCACTTTTGCTGACCTTTCTTTTGATCTTCCATTCAGCTGGTGCCAAAAGAGTGGAATCTATGGACATGTGTTCGCATGTGCTGGAAACCTGGCCAAGTTGACACAGAATGAGTTTCGGAATTTTTCCTTTCAGAATTTCCTAAAATCCTGCAGAAGCTCTGTTGGAGCTGGAATTGTTGTGCCCACAAGTGTCGTGCGAGTGGAGGTCAGTCTGTTCTTTTACCAATACCTCAAGAATAATAAATTGAGAATTCCTATACATTTATTTATATACTTCTCTTTATTGGTGATCTTGATTACGCATGATTGTCCTCTGGACAGTGCTTAATAGCAAATCCTGAAAAGAAAATGATAGACCAATGTTTTGATCAATATGCTTCAGGATTTTGTTGGTTCTATGGCTGGTGTATTTGATCTATATAGCAGATTTAATTTTCTGGAGTGGTCAATTACATGCTTGGTCAAAAATGAGGAGTAACTTTGACCCAAAAAAAAAAATGAGGAGTAACAGTAGCATACTCTGAGAGCATCTATTCCTATTGAATCTTAGGAAGAAAGCATTTAATACATATCAATCTCATGCATCCAACAGCTGAGATGCTTTGCTAGCAATGTTCCTGAAGCACCTGATAAAAGTGCCAAAATGAGGGTGATTGAGCAACACCGCGTTAGATCACATCTCAACTTCTCAATTGCACATGCTAATCATTCTAGTTTAGAGTTTGCTCACTGTTATTTTCCTTTCTTCCTTTTGCAGGTTAACTACTGTTACGTGTTGAAGCAATATGACTTTGATCGAGGGAAGACTGGGCTACGAGTTAGCTTTTCTTCTACATGATTAAATTTGGACTTCTTACCTGATGTATGATTGTCGACATACCAGAAGGGAAACAAAATCCGTCGTTCAGGTATTTGAACAATTTTTTCATCTGAAAATGGTGCTGCTCTGCAGGCGCTGAAATTTTACGCGTTGTTCGCCATTTTTGTAGTTTCAAAACGAAAGTGAAACCAGCAGAATTCGTGACCTATGAATGGAGGAAAAATAAGTCAGATACTTCTTGTGCTTTACTAGATGTTGCTCTTGTTGAGTGGAAGATCAATTTCAAGTGTTCTCACATTTGATCATCTTTTAAACGTTTTCCATTTACTGAACTTTCTTCTCAATGTTTCTAATAGCCATTGAGGATTGTCTTTTGCTTTTTCTTCCTCACATGGGGTTCGGAGATGGTTCTACTCAATAGAAAATCATATGAATTTGTTGAGAACGTATATTAACCCCCTCATTGTCAGCGCTAGATGGAAAGAAGACGATGGGTTATGTTAGATTAGCGCTTAAAATATTATTCTTACTCGTACTTATAAACTACAAAAGACAAATATCCATATTCCTTGTGGGTGAAAAGCAGTGGCCATCTTACAGAGAAATCCTGTATATGCATATTGACTGGTAACTGGTCAGTCTCCCGGATCATAGAAACATGTTTTAGGCAAAATATGCTTTAGGTCATCATTGAATTAGAATATGGTTATGGACTCTTCAATCAAGTATCTTTGTTGTCAGGTATACTTGCAGATGTTTTGCTGCGCGTGAGATTCTTTAGATGGTGTCCCTTTAATTGACTACCTCAATTTTCGAAGCCCTTTTGGTATGATTTCGAGTCGATCAAACTCGGGGTGCTCGGTGGGAACTTGATCGGATCGTAACTTGATACGCGTTATTTCGGTTATCCCGTGCTTCATCGATGCTTTTGCCCTGCCAATGTTTGTGGTTGCTTGGTCAAGTGGCGGACGGACTCGAGACTTCAAAGAACAATCGTCTTGGTCTTTTCCTAGGATTGAACGAATCCGAGGAAGCAGTACTGTGCAAGAAACACCAATAATGTATTGATATAAAAATTGAAATGTGCAGATGAGGTATATCCAAGGGAACTGTTATATATTCTGTGATGTGAGGCTTTGTCTAAACTTTTGAAAGTGTCCGAGTGGCTGCTGCGAAAAGAGAGGAAAGATCAAGATACATGCTTGACCATGATGATGATGTGGAGATTGATTGGATGTATCATGTATGTGCTGCGGATGGCATGTGACATGCATCATGCATTATAAGATAATGGTGGTTAGGTGAAGGGAGAAAGGAACAGACATCCTCATTCTCAAGGTATTCGGATCCGCATTAATAGGGTTCACGTAATTTCATGCAGCATTAACAAACACTTTTCATGACACATACTGCCATATTATAAAAACACGAAAAAACAGGCGCGCGCGCGCGCACAAAGCAAGAGGAGCAAAACAACAAACGGGCTCTGGTAGGAGTTGACTTTACAGACTGGTTCCTTGATGTGAATCTCTCTCTCTCTCTCTCTCTCTCTCTCTCTCTCTCTCCCTGTCCCTCAGTCCACATCTCTTTCTTTTAATTGGATCCACAGGCTAGATTTGCCCCAAAAAAACACCAGTCCATATGCCCAGAAATTGCTTCCGCCGTCGATGTGCTGTTGCTCTCTCTCACTTTTGCATCTGAAAAATTTGTTTTTTCGATTGAGTTTCGAAAAGGGGTCCATCAATTTGGATCCTGCAATTTAGTAGGTTGAAAAATTGAGACTCGGGTTATTCTTGTATCGTGATATAGCCGGTTCGCTTGATAGCCCTTGATTTCACCTCTTAAAATGTAGTTAGACGAGCGATATCTTATCTTTCATTCGGAAAATCACTCCGATTCCTTCTTAGGGCGAAAAGGAATGAAATCACATTTTCTTTGAAGAAGAAGACGTTACTTTGAACGCCCGGTTCCGTCTCTCGGGATGCCCGTGGGGGAGGTTGCACTCTTCTTTTCACATTTCACCTTTAATAAACAACAGTTGGCACATCAATTCGTGAACGCAGCAGCGACATGGACACACGTTCGAGGAATTTTCAATGCATGACCACCATCAATTTCTCTTTTTCTCGAGGTTGGGGGATGGAAATGCCACCTCGAAAGCTAATTTGCACCAGGTCAATTTTTGGTCATGTGCATAAAGGTACCAAATCGATTCGATCGGTCGTAATCATCTCGAGGCCTCGTGAGGGTGCTTTCATCGTGGCCTCTATTGGCACGGATCAAGTGAATTATTCATGTGACCATATCTGAAAGAGCGGCATGGCACTTGGTCACATTGGACTCTATGGTCGGAGAGACGCGTAAAAAAACGCTTTGTTCACGAACTTCTGAGGAGCCGTCGCAGATGGCACAAAAAAGTGGATATGAAATGGGGAGAATTACCAAAAAAGTCATAAAAATATTATACGACAGACAATTCAGTTCTAAATTTTTTAATTTAGCCAACTTAATCCTAAATCTTTCAACGATTTGCCAATGTAATCTTTGATGAGAAAATTACCATAAAAGTTCCAACATATTGTATTTGTGCAAATTCAGTCATGAACTTTTTAATTTGACCAAATTAGTTGTAAACCTTTTCTTACAATTTATCAATTTTGGCCGAAAATCGCTGATGTGGATGTCTGCAGTACCACGTAGGACGGCCAACACTAACGTGAATTTTTTTTTTTATAATTTTATGATTTTTTTGAATTTTTGTTTATAATTTTCATTTTTTTTTGTCTTTTTTCCTTTTTTTTTTTCTACGAAGTCTGAAAAGGGTCGTCAGCAAACCCTCGTTAGCCACTAAACAAGGGTTGCGCAGCCCTTGCCGGTCGTAGCTAGGAGTGTGGAAAAGAATCGGGAATCACCCGAGATCGCCTGGAACCAGTGGTTCCTAAGGGAACCTGTCCGATTCCTGATTTCAATTTTTGGGAACTGGTGAGTACCAATCTGGTTTCCTATTCCAGATGTGGAACAGCCCACCCGTCCACCCAAACTGGATTGGACTGGACTGGCAATATAATATTATATATAATATATTTATTTAATTTTTAATTAAAAAAAGAAAAATCCTAAATTCCAAAATTAAACCTAACTCGCTCGATACTCACAACCTCCCATTGAGCCAAGAAATACCTTCTTTCACTTTCACCTCAAGCTCATTCTCACTCTCTCACTTTTTTCGATCGTTGCTCACCTCAGTCCGATCTAGTTATCGGGTGGGTCTATGGAACCAACATGCGATTTTCGATTCTCATTTTTCGGAATCGGTCCTTAGTGAACGGTTCTTGGTTTTAGGGTGGGAACTGCCCATCCGGACCATCCTCACCCCTAGTTGTAGCAAGTAACGGTCACAGCCCTTGCCTAGACAGTAACTGGGTGAGGGCTGCAATCAACGGTATGCTTAGAAGAAAACAAAAAAAGAAAAGAAAGAAAGAAAAAAGAAAAAAGAGAAGCAAAATAAGATAATAAAAAAAAGTAATGAAATAAACTCGAGGGAGGGAAGTTTAGCTAAGAGCCAAGTCAGCTTCTCGAGACAAGCAAGTCAAACAATTAAATCAGTTGATTTTTGGCCATATATGTACAAACAAAGACTTACATAGCTCTGCATTTATTATGTCTTCAGATTCATCCTCTGTACTAAGACCCCTGTTGTCTGTTGTCCTCGGGTGGGTTCCACAAAGAGGAGAACATAGAAGCTGAATCGAAGACTAATGTTCCAGAAAAAAGGCTATGTTTTTGTGCAATGGGACATGTATTGGCAAGAAAATTTCCAAAAGAGTTTTGGCTTTACCTGACCTTGTCAACTATTTCAACATTCCTCAACTGTAATATCTCCCAAAGTGGGCGGGAAAGTTGTGGCGTCTTGATAGCCCTGTCGAAAATTCAAAGTTTCTTCACTTAATTTCCTAGTTAAGAGAATCCATTATGTCGGTAACTTGTTACTATTAGTTATCGCATGGAAGAGCACTTATTGTATTTTGAAAGTTTCTTGATCGAAGATCTTTAAATGGCTTGTTTGATATGTCGGGATGGAAAGGAATGAAATTGTCGCTCTCGACTTTTCAATCTAATTTCTAGGGAAAAAGTACGGAAAAAGTTCTAAATATTTTGCATTAGTACCAATTTAGTCCTAAACCTTTTTTTAGTGCCAATTCCGTCATAAACCTTTTGCATTGGTGCCAATTTAGTTCTAAATCTTTTTTTGGTGCTAATTTAATCCTAAACATTTTAAATTGGTGCCGATTTAGTCTTAAATATTTTGTTTTTATGTCAATTTAGTCATTCCGGCTAATTTTGACTGGAATTTGCCGACATGGACGCCTGCTGGCCAGTGGCCAGTCACCGGCGTCGACGTGGACAACTTAAATAATATTTTAATATTTTTGAATTTTTATTTATTTTCTTTTTTTTTCTCCCTCCTTCCTCTAGCCGGTCGCCAAACCGGCGACCGGCCAAAGGCCAAAGGCTGGCGAGCTCAACCTCGCCGGCCATTGGCGAGGCTAGCCCTCACCGGCCACTAGCGAGGGCAACCTCGCCCGACAAGGGTGAGCCTCGCCTTGGTCGGGCAAGGCTTGACCTCGCCAGATTCGGTGAGGTCGAGCCTCGCCTTGGTCTTGCAAGCCTCGCCCGACCAAGGTGAGGCTTGCCCTTGCCAGGCGAGGCCGCCCTCGCTAATGGCTGATGAGGGCAAGCCTCGCCAGTAGCCGGCGAGGTCCAGCTTGTTGACCTCTAGCCTTTGGTCGGTTGCTAGATCGGCGACCGGCTAGAGGAAGGAGAGAGAGAAAAAAAAAAGAAAAAAATAAAAATTCAAAAAAATATTATTAAAGTTGTCCACATCAGTGCCACATCGGCGTCAATAACTGGTCGTCGGCCGGCAGGCATCCATGTCGGTAAATTCCGGTCAAAATTGGCCGAAAGGACTAAATTGATGCAAAAATAACAGGTTTAGGGCTGAATTAGTACCAATTTAAAAGGTTTAGGACTGAATTGGCATCAAAAAAAGATTTAGGACTAAATTGGCACAAATGCAAAAGGTTTATGACTGAATTAGTACCAAAAAAAAGTTTAGAACTAAATTGGCATCAATGCAAAAGGTTTAGGACTTTTTTGGCACTTTTCCCTAATTTCTAGTATTTGGTATGCTCATTGAAGATGGAACAAGCATCCCAACATAAATACTGGTGTAATATGTGGAAGAGATGAACATTCATCTCCTCGAGAAAGGAAATGCATGTTCCTAGCTATATCATTTTTTTTCGACATAATATTTTGATTTAAGCTTTTGAGTTGGATTTCTTAACATGATATTGGAGTCCGATTCCTTCTCAGGTTATTTCGAAAGTGTATACACCCGTTTGTCAAATTTCACATGCCATTCCTAATTTGGCTTGTACGTAAGAGAAGATATTGAAATATCCCGCATCGCTTGATATGAGGTTTGTATACTCTTTCTATTTATGTGGTTTCCTTTCATAAATCAGTTTAGAATTTTGGGTCGAATTTTTAAACAATATAAGAATAATGCAGAATAGTAAGTTCTATATATTCCTGTGTATTTTGATTAAGCCTACATGATAGACTTTATTAGATGACTATCCAAGGTGAATATCAATCAAAGACATGGTACAATTAAAAGAAATATATGTACCATTACGAGAGATACGAAAATTATTGGAAACAACCTAAGCATCTCTAACAATTTTCAAGTACAATCTTAACTATTTTCCTCCGCTCATGTTCTTTGTTTACCCTTTCTCAATACAACATTCATCGACATTAGACAAATCGTTGTTTTCCCACGCCGGATCCGCGCAGGGGGGTCGGCACCATATTCGGGTATATGTAGGATCCGAAATGGAAATGACCCGTTTCATTCCATTGCTCTTTCCATTTTATCCATTTCTCCATTTCATTTTCAGTATCATTTCGTTTCAAACATGGACTTTAAGTCGTAGATTGAATCACTCCTGACTTGGAGATTGCAGTCATCAGTAGACGGCCACCGCGATGCGCGGCTGTCGGCCCCATGCAGGAGACTCCCCCATCTTGCAGCAATCCCATTGGTCGTGTCTCTGATCTGACGCCTCGTTTTTTCAAGGTCAACTAGGTTCTAACGACAATAAAAACAACAAGAAATGGGTTTCGCGTGTTCCTTGAATTCGATCTCCGACGATGATGCATTGACAGGGCGTGGCTGTCTAGTCTTTAACGTCACTGAAACAGTTGATTGCGGATCCCAACTCTCAGTCCATATAAAACAGGCCTTGCCTTCCGTGCGACGTGACTCAAGGCGAGCGCGATCCAGCCAGGACGAAAGCTAATCCTTGCAAACTTGCCGCCTCCATATGATGCAAGAAACCCTCGCAGTTTCCCCGGGACATGTGCTTCAGTTTTTCCCTTTGTTTTGGGCCAGTAAGTGGCTCTATCAATCGATACTTAGGCACGGGCCGGAGGGTCGTAATCGTCGAGACTCGGGATTGCTAGCGAGTGGTTTTGACGGATCGCTCATCCGGTCGAAGTTGAGCTAGTTATCGATAGTATAGTCCTTGGGGGCGCCATCATCGAATAACTTTTGCATACGGACGGGAAGTCTACCTCCTTAAAGAGGGGTCCAAAACATAAGTCATGAGGAATTACTTCTCCGCGTGTGCTAATTGGCTTCTCCAACGGGGTGAATCACATGGGTCAAAACCGAGATAAATGCCTGGCTCAAGATTCGTTCTCCAGCTTCTTCCGATGCAAATGTCCCCTTGGACTATGAAGTCATCGATATAGACACCGGTCAATCGTTTTTACTTATTTCGTGTCTTAATTTTTTTTATTTGGATTCTCCTATCAAAAAATTGACAACAGTCATTATCATATCAAAAAGTCACTCGATGAGCATGTTCGTGAATTGCTCGAAAATAGGTTTGAGGATACAATTACGTAGCTCGATATCAAAGATTCAAAGTGAAATAGACATGTAACTAACTATTCTAAGATTACCGTTCAAGATATCTAAATTTGTCGCCGGAGTCACTTACTCGTTTATTTTAATGTGGCTAGTTTACTCCTTTGGACTTCATCGCCATTAACTCGAACTTTGATTTTCCTCTAAACATCACATCAAGCGACTCTGCTAACAACTCTGTTTGTGGTACACCATGCTGTAACGCTCAATTCCTTAATCTAACATTATGATTATGCATAGTTATATATTATAGATGTGGTGGAGATAATTTCTGCGCGAGAAGGTTGAATGGGAGAGATTCCAATTAACTACCACTGCCACCAAATTGTAAAGATATTTGCAGTACTGCTGGATGCCACTGGGGATGGAGAACTTAATTGGGAAATGATGATGAGACTTGAACCTAACTATGTACCGTCAAAAGAAGAAAAACGTAATTAATTGCGAAGGCGAATGTCTACTAAGCAATTTGAATGATTTGAATAATAAATTGCTTGGCCTTTGGCTCTCACTTATTTGAATATTTGATTTGATTTCGCCAAGTTTACTTTTAATGAGCAAGTTTCGGTAAACTAAGCACCTTAATAGCTCTAGATTTTCGAAAGGTCACGCAATTTACATAATGATTAAGGGCCCGTTCATTTGGAGGAAAATAAATGATTTGTAAAACATATTCTAAAAAATGAATGAACGAAACATATTTTCATCGCCCATAAAAATATTTAGACATAAATTGTTGTCGATAATGAAAGTATTTTCATTGACTAATCATTTTAATCGACACAAGCGATTACATTTAGGAAAATGTTTCGAAATCATTTATTTTTCGTGAAACAATGAATGGAGCCTTAAGTATCCCATTACTTTTCAATGAAAAATGAAGATAATTGCTGAGGGGGTAAGCTATATGGCTTCTGCAAGTAATGGCAATCTCTTCCTCGCGCATGTTGGTGAAGAGTCTCCACATATGACAAATCCGTGATTCTCGACGAGATTGCGGGCAACAGCGTAGTAGGACCATGCAAAAGACAACAATCTTTTTGCTTAGGCATAATCATCCCGGATTTAAGTCCTCTAAACACTTCATAGGATAAAAATTTCCATTTTAAATGGTGGATGCGTCGACAAAATGAATGATATAGGGTACGGATCAAACCACCCCCCCCCCCATCACTATTTATCCCGATTTTATCGAAAGAGAGCAGCTAGCATAACGGCACTGTCATGTTATTCTTCCGATCACGACTCTTAGATCATGTTAGATGGGCAACCGGTAAACTAAAAAGGGAAACGATGGGGTTATTGTTTAACGGACATCTGGTTTAAAAAAAAAAAAGTGGGGTTATGACATTAAAAAAAATTGTTAGTGAGAATATTTTTCCGCTTGTGATTATCTATGTTTCGATATTTAATTGTCATTGGAATGATATGTTTCATTATTGACTTCTCAGGGTGCTGTTACCTTCTCTTTTCCTTTATCCAAATACCCTCATTATCCGAAATTTTATTTGGAGGATACCGATCTAAATATTTAATGCGTTCCTACCCTTGTTTTTGGCTAAGATATTGCTCTCATTTGAACTTTGAAGCACTGAAATTAATGGAGTGTGAATGGTTCACCTCTATATATTTTTTTAAAAATACACCTTTATTTGAGAGGAAATGAGGGAGAGTCAATTAACAATGTAGAGGTGTAAGTAACAATATAGAGGTGTAACCATTTTTGTCGTATTAAAATCGACTCATGTTTCGGAGTTCGCAATACAGAGTCGATTAACATTTTTCATGAGGGAACAAAAAAAACGATATAGATGCAAGTTACAAAACTAAGTACAAAAAGGACAGTTCTATGAGTGTTTTTCATGATTAATCTAAAGAATAAAAAAGAAGTAAGAGTTTATTGCGCGAACTCCGAAACATGAGTCGATTTTAATACGGCAAAAATGGTTACACAGACCTGTAGATGCATTGGCATGCACTTCCAAATGTTGTCTTATTATAAGCCTTGCTGAATTGTGTGTGTGTGTGTGGGGGGGGGGGGGGGGGTAGAGTTGTGAAGTTCTTCCATTTTAAGCGTTAATAAACAGAAAAAAAGAACAAAAGAAGAAGGAGAAGAGTTGTACGCATGGACTTTTTAATAGTAAGATAGAGAAACTGAGTTCTCTTCTTTTCTCATGCATGTGTCTCCACCAGTCATCATGTATGGACTCATTCACACATAAAAGCATCCACACTTTGCACCATGCATGCAAGTCGTACAAAACAATGCTATTAATTTAAGCAAATCAGAAAGACCTAGAGAGAGAGAGAGAGAGAGAGAGAGAGAGAGAGAGAGAGATGAGAATTTGTGGAAATGGGTAGAGAAAATATATGACAAATGAACCCTAGCCTTTGAAAATGGGTAGAGAAAATATATGACAAATGAACCCTAGCCTTTGACTCTCTCTCTCTCTCTCTCTCTCTCTCTCTCGCTCTCTCTCTGTTCCAAGAAAGTAATATGTCTCCCTTTCTGGTCTTTCTTGCCTGAGGTAAGAGAGAATGAATACGACCACAAGAGTCATCTCTGTAACACAAACCCAAAAAGCCCCTTCAAAAAAAGAAATTACAAAGATGAGAAGCAGTGAGAGTACTCAGCTTACCATCTCAAGCCTGCGTAACAAGAACAAGAAAGAAGAAGATGAAGATTCTTATGATGAAGAAGAAGAAGAAGAGGCGGAGATGTTCAGAAATGGCCGCAGCAGCTCGAGCAACAGCACGGTCGATGAGAGTGAGAAGAACGACAACAACAAGGTCAAAGCTTGTGGATCTGTGCGCAAATACGTACGTTCGAAGATGCCTCGGCTTCGATGGACACCTGATCTCCATCTTTGCTTTATCCATGCTGTTGAAAGACTTGGAGGACATGAGAGTGAGCACTTTTGTAACTTCAGTTTTTCGTTCCCGTCTATGTTCTTTTTAATGAAAGAAGAATTGTAATTATTATTTGATTGGTACAGAAGCAACTCCGAAGTTGATTCTTCAATTGATGAACGTCAAGGACCTTAGCATCGCCCATGTGAAGAGCCATCTTCAGGTAATTAATTTCAGCTGGATCTTTTAATTAATTAGTGTTTGTCTTCGTTTTCATGTCAAAGTACTGGATCAACTATCATCAGTTTTCTGTAATTAAGGCCGTAAATTTTAATGATTTTGTATCTTCAGATGTACAGGAGCAAGAAGATAGACGACCACAATCAAGGTGATTTTTCAATTTTCGTGATCTCTCTAACAAAACATTAGGGATTGCAATTGTTTATGGTTTGAAGAGATTAATCTAACAAAACATCTTTTTGGTCCTTTTTCTCTCTGACAGCTATAAAGGACCATGGTCGTTTTGGTGACGGTGGTGATCATCATATTTACAGTCTCAGCCAACTTCCCCTCCTACAAGCATTCAACCAGAGGACTTCTTCTCTAAGGTACTAATTACTTTTGCAAGTAATATTTAATTCCTTCAATAAGTATTTTCTTTAAGGAACAAGAATTTCTTGAGAGAATTTTTGTTACAATCAAAACCTCCTCCTCTTAACTGCGAAGGTGCATGGATGCTTCTTGGAGAGGCATGTACAACCCTAGTCACCTGCAAGGTTCATCAATGTCTGAAAGATTCAAGATTGGACATATTATGGCTTCTGCAGCAGAAAATATTAGTTGTGGGATCGACAAAAGATTAGGAGCGCCTAATCGTGATTACGTCCATGTGGGTCATTCATCTTTTGATGGAGAAGCTGCTAGGAACACTATAACTGCTACTTGTGATCATTATCGAGAAGATCACTCCAAATCATCATCAATTCATAAATCTTGGCAAAAAATAAGTCAAGCCCAAGTTGCAACACCAAGCTCAACGACAAAGGAACCTGATCTCCTAAAGAAAATCGAAGGCATCAGAGGACGTGAACAAGTGATCAGAACGTGTCTGTTCGACAATCCGCTTGGATCATCATCAGTTCAAGAAGAGAGATCAAGAAGCATCCTGAAAAGGAAGGGTTTGGGCCCAAATGGAGTCTTAGACTTGGACTTATCTCTGAGAGTGGTGAGACCGAAGAAGGAATATTTGGCAAATGGCACTAATGAGGTCGATAACGATTTGTCTCTTTCTCTGTCTCCTTCTTCATATTCATTATTCGCGAAGCTCAGCAGATTGAAGGAGGATAATGGTGATAGTGATGGGAATTTGAAGAAGCAGAACGCGAGTACTCTAGATCTGACTTTGTGAATGAGACAACTTCTGAGTGAGATCTTGAGGTACTTGTCTCTTGCATCCTTTATCAATACTGGAACATTCAATAATAGGACATTGTTTTCATGTACGAACATCACACAAGGTAATTGCCGTTTTCATGACATCCTGTCTGGACTCTGATTCTTGCTTGGCTGAGTTTTATATTGCTCTGAATTATCCCGCAGAGATTAAACAATAAAGCATTTCTGAAACAAAATTATAGGGCATTGCGAGGTGTCTTTGAAGGGAGAACCGACCAAGAAAAAATGAATAAAAATTCATCACACAGGACTGAACTGAAGTACGTTAAACTTAGATCTGATCTTGCCTGCATTTGCTTCTTGAGCTGCGCAGAGACAGAAGGGTTTTCTATTGCGTTTGTTTCTGCAATCCTGTCAGTGTAAAACGACAGCATCTCACTTTTCCTGGAACCTAAATTTGTTTTATTTGTTTTTGTTTTGTTTTTGCTGTCTTTCTTTGCCATTGAGGAAGCAGTCGAAGCAGCCAACTTAAGAAGCATGAGGTTTTTTGTCATCATTTCATGGTGTTTGATCAACATACCCA